>CM060903.1:87911813-89161813 GCA_030737815.1 Allium fistulosum
TGGAAATTCAAAGAGACAAAAGCTTTAAAACTTGTGACTTTTCATTGTCTAGACTCTTTATTTCTTTGGCCTTTCATTTTCTTTTGTTTAGACGTACATTTTTATTTGTTTTTCACATGAAAAATTCTCATTTCCATCATAAATTTTCGGCCAAAGCATTTCTGAAATTTTTGGTAATGGCTTCTTCCATTTTCTACTTTTTCTCTTCACTTTTCCTCTTCATTTTTGCTTGTTTTTGCTTGATTTCCTCTACATGTTGCTCGACCTAACCCTCCACCATCTCCACCGACCACCACATCACCTTCCTCCTCATCATCCACGGCTTCAAACATCACCACCCCTCTGACCAGATCAGGCCGTGACCACCCCTTGAAGCCAACTCCACAAAACAATGCAAAACTCTCCAAAAATTGTATAGCCGAGCTCTAGTTCACCACCACCTTCATTTGTAGCCACGACCACCACCCTAGAATCACCACCACTTGATGACATCACCGCTGGCCATCACCCTACCCTCTGACCTGACCTGTAGCAGCCCCTGGCCGAGCCACTTGACCCATAGGCCGAGCCTAGATGCAACCAAAACTACACTTGTTAGCCTTGTCTCTTTGTATTCCCTTTTGTAACTCCAAACCCCTTTGCATTCCTTTGTAGCCGTGCCTATATGTGCCAAACCCGAGCCTTTTTCCACCAATATACATCCATGGCCGAGCCTAAATCATGTTGTGGCCGAGCATATGTGAGTTAAGAACAAGCAAAATTCGATTTAAAAGCTTGGTGATGTCATTTGTCTAATTCTATTTCCATTTGTTTCAATTAAATCTTTGTATTATAAATATATATTTATATTGCTTTATTTTATTATTGTATACAAGATTAACATCTTGGCTATCTCTCCACTCGAATCAAGTCGTGCTATCGTGCTTTCTGGATTTTTTGTTTGTGTGTTTTATTTGCTAACTCCAGCGTAAAAAGGTGAGTATTCACACATGACATTTATACTTATATAATTTGTAAGTGACAACAAGTTAATGTGTAGAAACTATTATATCATGTTATACCTGCCCGTGATGTAAATTATATGATGTTAAACCCTGTTATAAACTTGTCACATCATCTGCTATGTTATATTCTGTTATATTGTTTATTTATTTCTGTTAAACACACTGCAAGTTTCCTGTAGAATAGAATCACTATGGGTTGAAATGATACATACCCGAACGGACTTTAGAATAGGGAAAAATCATTATGGGATGAAAAGATAAGCCTGAGCGATTTTTATTTAATTTTATTTACTTGGGATTACGGGTTTGAAATGATAAAACTCGGATTTGTCTTTGTAAATTACGGATTGAAATGATATATTAATTCAAATGTATAATTTTCCTATTCTTTGCATTTTTAACCATTTACTTTAACACTTAAATTTAAATTTCCATTTCAAAATAAAACTTAATGTCCATTTTATCTAATTAACTTAAACTTCCATTTAAAAATCAAATCACAAATTTCCAAATTAAGTTATGTTTCAAACCACAATTTTTCCATTCATTTATTTAACCTTTTTAATAGAAAAATCATTATTACTTTATTAAATCATTTTAATTCAATTTAAATCAAATTATCATATTTTTACATTTTAAAAATACTTAAACATTTTCCAGAAAAATATATAAAATAACCACGGGTTATAATAATGATTGGTTGTTAAAGAGACCGAGATCTGATATGGACATACTCCATGTTGATACGGAAAACCACTTTAACAACTGTGTGCGCGGTGGAGATTCCAGAATGAAGTAGGATGGTGGCGCCGATCCTAAAGGTATATTTGCGTGGACCCAACTCCCATGAGTTGGCTTAAGGTGGCTAAAACAGGAGCGATCGACGGGCCAATGAGGTAGCACCTCTGATTGGACACACTTCTTTGATACCATTCTATTACTTTTGTGATTGATTGGTGCACCCCTTGATTTTGGGAGTGTGGCTTGAGGTGGGCGGTAGTGACTGCTATGCGTTTCCACAAGTCCGGATGCGTAATTAGTATATCTACCCTGGCATTGCCTAGTTGTGCCGTGTCACCTACCATATCGAACTTTACTACGAGTTTGGATTTCTCCCGTAGCCTGTGGAGTATTGAGGGTAGCCCTCGATCTGGGAGTATGCTAATACTGGATAGACTACTGGGACTATTACGTGTTAAGGGGAATATTGGGTCACTCCTTAATGCTATTTTAAAGTATGTTTATTTTATATTGGACATTATTATAATAGCGAATATTACTACATAGTAAATAGTTTAACGGATCCTTAAAGAATGGGCGATCCCAAGCATTCTTTAAGTTACTTGTACCTTTTATTACAGTTCACTTGAGTTGGTTTACATTGTATAAGTATGTATGTCCTGACTCGAGTGTTTATGTTTTATTTACGCTCGGGTCAGCCTAAGTATCAGCTTTGGATTTCACCTTCTGGAGCTAGGACTGATGGAGATCATCTTTTATCTAGTTGCTATCTATTTCCATTCAGTATTTCTATGTCAGCTTTGTATTAGAGACATACGTATTTGGGATTTCTACTATGCTTATGTATTCAGACTTTTGTTGTATCTGTTTTTCAGACTATGTATTTTGAATCTGTTTTGAGACTTTGTATTGTAGTGGCTTCATGAACCACTATTTATTTTATTTTCCCCTGCGAGTTATTCTGATATTCTGTGTCTGTGATTGGTTTTATTTGCTCCAAATTTTATTACAATCTGTTATTTTGCATTATTCAAGTCAGACATGTGTGGATTATTGTCGATTTGAATGGTCCAAAATAGTGGGTCGTTACAATACACCTCGAAAAGGAAATAAATATCGGATGCTCTTAGAAGAAAACATCAGAATGTGGTGTTAGCTATGTTAACAGAGTGGAAGGACCTAGAGGCTTTTTCTACTTGTAGTGTGTAGTTAAGATTGACTGCTAGTTCTAGTTAGAGCACTGCTATATTATCCTGCTTGGAAGTTCAACCGAGATTGATCGAAGGGGTTGCATCTAAGAAGAAGGATGGCCTAGTGTTAGCTGAGAAGATTAGAAGGCTAGAGGACGGAACCGAGATTGATGACCCAAAGGATTTTAGTCTTGACCAGAGAGGGTGGTTGGGAAAGAAGGGACGATTGTGTGTCCCGAATTAGAAAACCTAAGGAGAGAAGTTCTTAGGGAATATCATCGATCAAAGTTTTCTATTCATCCTGAGGGGACCAAGATGTATCAGGATATGAAAAGGATTTTCTACTGGGAAGGTATGAAGAGGGATGTTGGCTTATGGGTAAAGTAGTGCGTGAACTATCAACAAGTAAAGGCCGAACATCAAAAGCCGAGTGGGTTGCTTCAACCTTTAGAGATACTAGTTTGAAAATGGGATTCAATATTCATGCATTTTATAGACGGGTTGCCAAGGTCGAATCAAGGAAATGAAAGTATATGGGTCATAGTGGACAGGTTGACCAAAAGTGCCCATTTCTTTCCAGTTAAGTCAACCAGGACGGCACCTGTTTTGGCTAAATTGTTTATGAAAAACATAGTTAGACTACATGGGATTCCTAGTAGTATAGTCAGTGACCGAGATACTTTGTTTACTAGCGAGTTCTAAAGAGTCTACAGGATGTGTTAGGCACCAAGTTCAAGATGAGTACTGCTTATCACTCTCAGATAGATGGGTAGACAGAGAGAGTCAACAAGGTACTCGAGGATTTGTTGAGAGCTTGTGCGCTAGATTTTGGTAGATCATGGGAAGATCACCTACACTTGGTTTATTTTTCTTATAACAATAGTTATCAGATTAGTATAGGAATGACGCCTTTCGAAGCTTTGTATGAAAGGCCATGCAAGTCACTACCATGTTGGATGGAAACTTAAGACAGATTAGTCTTAGGTCCAGATTAGGTAAGAGAGGCCATAGAGAAGATCAAGTTGATCCGAGGTAGGATGAAGGAAGCTCAATCTAGACAAAAGAGTTATGCAGATAAGAGGCGTAAGGATCTAGAGTTCTCAATTGGAGATAGGGTTTTCAATAAAGTATCACCTATGAAGGGTATGGTATGATTCAGAAAGTCCGAGAAACTGGCACCGAGATATGTTGGACCGTTTTCAGTTATAGAGAGGATCAGAAAGCTCACATACAGAGTAGAGTTGCCGAGCAGATTGGCAGGTGTCCATAATGTGTTTCATGTGTCTCATCATCGTAAGTATGTGCATGATCCAGAGATTACTATCCCTCTGACTGCATTGGAAGACTTAATAGTAGAACCAGATCTGACTTTTGTTAGGCAACCAGTTTAAGTTGTAACGAGAGATGATAAGAGGTTAAGAAACAAGACAGTCAAGTTGGTAAAAGTTTAGTGGAGCGACAACGAGAAGAACTGTACTTGGAGACAAAAGACAACATTATAGATACTTAGCCTAATCTATTATAAGGTATGTTCTATATATGTTACATATATAGACCATTCGCTAGTCGGGTAGGCTAGTATGGTAGTTAGGAGATATTATAGATGATTGCTATGCTTAGTATATAGTTCTTGCTGAATTTCGAGGACGAAATTCTTTAAGGAGGGGAGCCTGAAACACCCCTAATTTTAAATAGCATTATTCAGGAGATTTAATTAAATTAAATAGAATAATGTAGATACTAGAGTGATAAGGGAACTTAGATTTGAAAACAATTGAGGTTGTGCCTTAAATAAATTAATTAATGAGAAAGAACCATGACTTAAAAACCTAAGAGAATAAGGCAAGGGCAATATGGGAATAGTCGTATACCATAACCCCAAAACCCCTTACCTCATCCTCAATCACAATTTCATAAACCAAAAACATAAACAAAGAGAGTTGAAGGTCGGTCATAACCCTAAAAAGAAGAGGAGCACAAAATCCATTTAGAGGCTAAAATTCAAGCTAGGAAGATTAAAGCAAGAACAATTTTCAAGTTCCTTATCCAAACAAGGTGAATAATAATCTAAACCATCTCATATAAGTCATCCTGAATGTTTTAATTCGGGTTTGAGGTTTAAATCAGTATGATTGGATGAATGATGACATGTTTTGATTTAAATGTCATGATATAATTTAAACAGGATTTTGTGGAATAATATAGTTCAGTTTTAAGGCTAAAATCGTGCAAAATGATTTCTAAATGCCATGATTTTTGAATATATTATGTAAAACATTATTACGAAGATGGGTTTAAATTTTCATAATATTCCCAACTATGGATAATTTATTATGAATTTTGAGTGAAAGAAGTGATATTTCAGGTTTTAATTAATTTAAGGAATTAATTAATTATTTTCGGGCTGGAAATTTTATATGATAATGATATTATCATTTTGGAATTTTTGTGAATTTCTGATATTTTTCTCAAGAGATTTGGGTGAGTTTGGATTTAACTAGAAATATTAGTATTTAATGATTAATTAAATACACAGGGTTAGTTAATAAATTTTTATTAAAAAGTGGAGCATTGGGAATTACATGCGGTAGTAAATTCTGAAAAGAATTTTATAAAATTTTTGTTATCCAACAGAAAATTGACAAAATAAGGGATTAGGTAAAAAGAAATTACTTTAAAAAGCATAAAATCAGTTTTATAGCGAATTACAACTTCGCCATTTACCATGCTTGTTTCACCACCATACTCCCATTTATAACCTTTCGTATCCATTCGAAACCAATGAACATAGTATCAAGCATTTTGTACGTAGTGTATTGGAGAAAGATAGAAGGAAAGAATGGTGTCGAAGGCATGCTTGCGATAGGGTTGAAGCCGCTTTTATTTTCTTTCGAACCCATTGACCCGTCCTTGTTCCAAAGTAAGCTTTCGAAAGGGTTGCCACTTTGAACCCCTTCGATACCCATGCTGCCGCACCAATACTTCTACCTTAGTTAGAAGCCGCTTTTAAAAACCCTTATGTCAATGAGTGCAGAAGGTAGGTTTCGAACCAATACCCCTCTGCTACCATTGAAGCCGCTTCCCCCAATGTTTTCGAAAGGATTGATTTAGCCACTTTGCAAATAGTTTCGGACGCAATGGTTTTCGAATGGGAAGCTTTCAAATGTATTCCCTTTTACACTTTGAGGTTTGTTTAGTTTTCAATCAATGGTTTCAAAAGGTATGTTTTTAAGTGTATCGAAAGGAATGTTTCCAAGTGCTCGAAAGATATATTTCATGGTTTAAAAAGAGAGTGTCTAAAATTTTAAGCAATGAATTCGAAAGGTCTTACTACTAGAGTAGAGTGGCGAAAGGGGCATAGCCACTTGCTTCTTACCCATTAGTTAAATGGAAGGGGACGGAGGGCTTGTTTGCTCTATGATGTTGAAAGGGAGAGTGACAGAGGGTAATTCATGATATCACAATGATCCAAAGGATATAGTCAAAAGCCTTAGTTTACAAATTAGAGAACCCAATCTCATTTATAAAGAAAACCCATGGTAATGTAAACGAGTTTTGAAATGGCATTTAACTTTGAAATTTTAAAGAAAGCTTTCCTTGCTAAAGATAGTGGGTTAAGGGGTATTAACCATATTTCATTAAGAAAATGATTACTAGGAATTTAACTGTGATGTTTATGTTGTTGTGTTATTTGATCAGCTATCAGGCATGCTTTTATTCACTTCATTATTTACCCCTAACTGCATTTTGGGATGTTAAGGGCAGAATAATAGGCTAGTTTGACCTAGTAGTATATATACGATGAATTAACTCCTGTATGAGTAGAATGACATCGAGGAGGTCCAATAGACCAGAATATAGGATGCCCAAGACTGATCAAAAGAGTATCGATTTAGACAGGTTCTTAGTAAGCCCATAAAAACTATGTTGTGGAAATTGTTATTGGCAAGGGCAAATAGGTTCTTAGTGATCCTATAAAACTATGTCCGGAACAGGTTGTTGATAGAGATCAATAAGTTCATAGTCAGTCGATGAAAACTATGACCGGAGGGATGTTATAGAAGAATCCAATAGGTTCATAGTGACCTCATGAAAACAATGATTGGATGTGTTGTTGGTAAACACCAATAGGTTCTTAGTGATCCCATGAAAACTATGTAGCCGGACAAATAGTCTGTAAGCTTGGAACATGTTACTAGTCAGCCCATGAAAACCAATAGGTTAATAGTGACCATAGAAACAATAACTTGAGTCAGATAGTCACGTGAATGGGGATGGGAAAATCCCGAGCATATTGCATGTTTGCTTATCATTATGGTACATTTTATAATGTTATGTCTTAACCATTGTGGATGTAGGTGCACAATATATGGTTATTATGAAATTGGGTTAAGATACTAGTGAGGGGAAAACCCGTTCCTCTAAGCGGTGTGGTCTCACTAGATATTTATATGGTTCGAGGTGGTAAGTTATTATTCACATCAGACTTTCTGTCTGACTCGAAGTTTATGTTTTCCCCTTAAACTCTTGTGTGCTCAATTGATTTTGAGTAGTTTGAGGGTTAAGGTTTTCAGGTTCTCCTTTAGAGGGATAAGCTTCCGGTGACGTACAGGAGGCAAGCTAGCTATTAGGAGTTCTTTCTGTTTGATTCCGCTATGTAACAGGATGAATGACAAAGTTGTTTAGTGCCTATATTTAGACTCTGATTAACCAAGGGGCATCTTTATATATCGCTTTTGGCGTAATTTGTAATAATTATATTTCTTAGAACGTGGTTTACAAATTGGAATTATGTAATGAATTTGGAATGCAATTTGAAATGGAATGAGAAATTTGTGTTAAAATTGAGTTAAAATTTTCAATATCCTTGTGCTTCTGGTATATCAATGCAGCTAACATTACCGCATTTGGTCATCGAAAAATAATAACTATAGATGACTACAGCATCTATAACGGTTAGTTTTGGGCCTCCAAATGGGGGATGTTACACGTCTTTTCTCTGAACTTGTTTTTACATAATTCTGTAAATGCTGTATTTTCTATTGGAGAGTTTAGATTGATTTGAAATGACTTTAAACTTAAGTATCTTTAATCTTTATACAAGTCTTTTCTAACTCATATTAGATCATTTTAAAAGTGGCTTGGAATTTTTATATATTTTTAATAATTTATCTTGAATTATTAAAGTGAAAGGTTTGTTTTTAAATAATTTTTTTTTTGAATTTTTGAAGTATTAAAAATTTGATATTTTAAGTGATAATTTAAAATATGATTTGAACTATATTATAAGTATTTTAAAGTATATTTTAAGTATATATTGTTTTTAGAAAATTAGTTAATTATTTTATTGAAGTAATAAAAGCTTATATAATATAATATCTTTTGACTTGTTTTTAAATATCTTATCTTATAAATAAATTATTGTACATACATATTTATCATTTTAAAAGATTTTAAATTATAAACAAATGTTTAAAAAAAGTGGTTTAGGAATTGATTAGTGGTTTAATCATATTTGTTTTGGTTATTTATTTATAGAAATTAATTAACTATACTTAACACTAAAAGCCAACGAAGTGGGCTTATCTATTTGTGAGAATTAAGAATGTTGTTAAGTAGGGTTTAGATGCAATAGTGCTCTCTAACCTATCTATTTCACTCTTGATCAAGGAATAGTTAAGTTAAAAAGGTCAGAAATGTTTTAAGTATACGAAACTTGATTTCCATAAGCGATCGGTTTTGAAACTAGTATCTAAAAGTTTCACAGCTTCATATGATTTAATATCTACTGAGGATGAGTATTGGCATAAAACATCTCTAGCTTTGAGAACTTATAGATATGGAATTCCCCGGGGAGGACACCTCTTTATATAGTTCGTTTATGTCTAAAAGATTCAGAATTGAGTTAACCGGAAATTCATCGATTTAATTTTGAAGATTCTAGAATTGGATAAGTAGGCTTATGTATTACTTATTGAATACCACTTCAAAACTAGTATACGAGTCACATATTAGAAGCGGTTGTGAAGTGAATTTTATAGAGTAGAACTATCTATCTTAAGGTTAAATCCAAGGAAGATGTCAGTGTTAACATTTGAAACTACCGCTATAGAGTTGCACTGTCTATCCTAAGGTTAAGTCCATGGGTATCCTAAGGTTAAATCCAAGAGAGGGGTCATCATTAACATTTCAGAATAATGCTATAAAGTTGCACTATCTATCCTAAGGTTAAGTCCAAGAGAGAGGTCAGCATTAGCATTTGTTGGGCAAATTGTGCTGGAATCCATTGAGAGATTGGTGATCTTTTTAAGTGATGAAGATTTCTACGAGAGATGCCAAACTTAACTTCGACATAGAAAATGACTAAAAAAAGAGTAGGATGCACCACATGGGGTTTAGTGAGCCTACGATAGGATATATCAACTCCATATCTAGAGTATGCTTATCGGTCTTGCTAGCAGAAGTTGTTGATACTTGGAGCCGTGTGTATAGGCATGGACCATCTGTGCTTACCTTATGGTATATTTGATCTAGAGATATACGACGCATGAAAGGTAGTTCTGATCCTTGTCATGGAGATTCAATTTAGTTTACTAGAGACATCTCCATAGAAAATCCATATGCAAACATACCTTAGTGGATTTTGATGCACTTCTATTATCATTGTGGTGTACACGCAGCACAACTATTTTTTACTTTATATTCTACGCCCTAGACATTATTTATTATATCGCTATATTCACTCATTGGATGGTTTAGTTTCTTTTGAGGGGAAAACTATTACAGTAATTCATATGGTCTCAAAAGTTACTATTATATGGAAGCATGTATCTCGAGTTTCTCATATTAGACTTATATTTGACACGTGGTTTTTGTTTTCCCTAACTTCCTCGTGTACACTTTCGAGTAGGCTGAGTAAAGCAGGTTTGACTTCAGATGCTTTAGAGCTTCAGGAGACGAGCCAGTGGCTTCTGTTTATTTATCTATTTCTCTTTCTGTTGCACTATATTCGTATGTATTAGCATTATGGGGACGAGCAGTTATAACTATCCAGACTGATGATAATAATTAGGTTTAGTAACTCTATAATTACTCTGTATTTTGGAGTAACCCTTTGTATTATCTTTTTGGATATTGTATATAATCGTTTCTCTTGTGAGATTATGATGTTGTACTCTTTCTTTCCTGTTCTATTTCCTTTTCTTTTTTACTTTACCCTAACTATCTATCTTTCTGGCACTTGGGTGTTTGGGCCACGAATAATGTTGATGATTTGGTGTCGACATTTGAGGGTCGAAAAGTTGGGTCGTTACATTTGGTATCAAAGCAAAGGTTTAGCGAATACCTTGGCTTTGGTTGGGCATGGCTTATTAGAGATAGGCTAGGTTACACCCTAGAACAAGTTGAGTGTATTATATATACGAGAGCGTATTTGTATTTTTCTATGAACCTATCCCTTTATAGTGTTTCCTTAGGAATATCTCTTTCTTTAATATAACTCTATCCTTAAGTTTCCTATAGCTGTTTTGCTTTGATTAGGTAGTAAGAACTATGAGTACTAGGTCTTTTAATGCTAAGGGAAGTGTAATGGAAGGAGTGGTGCAAGTTCAACCACATAATGACTTTGCTTCGTTACACCGAGACTTTAAGACATTAGGCATGAAGAGGTTCAATGGCATTGAGACTATCATTTAGGTTTAGGCATAACTTAGTTGGTGTGGTAGGTTATGTAAGGACATCACGAATCATATCCAGGGAGCATTGTGTATTTAATAGGTATGGCTTTATGGTTCGAGGATTTTTCTCTAGGACCATCTGTATCTGCACCAATCGGAAGAAACAAGTGTAAGTTCCAGCCACCGAAGGATGTTTCCAATTTAGCTTACATTAAGTGTGGGAAGAAGGCACATTTTGCTAGAAAGTGTAAGATATGTAGAGGAGGATGAGTAGCTAAAGCGCCAATAGCAAAGGTACCGAAGCTTGAGCCGCAGGCAGCCAAAGCTCAGTTTGAACCGAGGAATTGCTACAATTGCCGTCAGCTAGGTCAATTTTGTTAGGGATTGCTTGATGCTTTAGATAAGATAGCAGCCTAGAGTTTTCACACTTGCTTTGCACCTTCCACTTCTGCAGCTGCAAAGGAAAAGCAGATTCTAGAGGGTATACTATCTATTTGTGGCTTTCCTATTCATGTTATATTTGATATTAGCACTTCTCATAGTTTTATATCCCATAACCTAAATGATTGTTTAGTCATGGTCAGCCAGTTTAGGACCATTGATTATTGTTTGTTAATTGTTGTTTGTACTCCACCAGTTTGTGAGTAGTATAACGACTTGGAAATTTTAACGATTTTTAATAACGTAATTAACTAAATTTTTCTTGAAAATAAACAATAAAATTTTAGAAATGAAAATTCGATATTTGGTACGTGTCTATTGAAGCATAGCAAGTGGTAGATTTTCATTTGAAATTTGAAAGTTTGTTTGGCTGTGAATTTTCAATTTAAAAATTTCAAATCAGTTAATTTGATGAAAACAAAATATTTTGAAATCTGAATATTTTTATATAATAAAATTGTTAATCATTTTCTAAGTGAGACGTCATATTTCGTTTCGGCAAATTTGGACTGCTATAGCCCCATTTATCTTATTTTCAGCGTTTTAGCAGCAGTTTGGCAGCAAAAATCTAGTTTTGATAGATGGGTCGTATCACTCATATTTGTGTACCATTCTGTTCGTCTCGCCGTGCCGATCTCCGTAGTATATTCATTTGTGCATTTCGGTGTCCGGTACGCGGCGAAATCTGCGAAATGATTAGCCGTATCGGTTCCGCATTTGGGCTGTCCGTGTCCTTTCAGTTGTCCATCAGGTAAATTTAATAGCCATTAGCTATTAATATTTCTTGAAATCCAGTACCTGACTTTTGGTTATTCCCATCGATTGCTTTTATATGTCCTTTGGCTTGCATTCCTTCTCTCTCCTTTTTGTTTCGTTCTGAAAAAAAATATATAAGTTTATATTATATAAAGTTTGCTTCTTCCAAAAAATATATAAAGTTTGCATATCTGAGTAATGCTCATGCTTCCTCCTCCCTGTTCATTTTTTACTTATTTCATCCGACCTCTCCGTTCCACTCTCCGCCTACTCCATCGTCAGCCCCTCCGAACGCCCGAACGACAGCCTCTTCCCCTAGCCTCCGCGCTATCTTCTCTGCTCCGACCACCTTGACACACCACCTGCCACTTCTCCGAACCCACACAACCCGCCTTAACCCACAGTAGCCGCCTGTAGCTTGCCACGTCTCCTCCAAGCCCAACGTGGCCATGCAACACAAAACTCCCACCACCACAACTCAACAACCTCGCCTCCTCTCTCACTCCTTGTGCCGCAGATCCACCTTCACCCTACTCGAACATTCCTCACCACTCCACAGTCTTCAACCGAGACACACAAGCACCGACCCATCCATCTTCTCTCTTGCCCCACCAACGCCACCTTGCCACCAGTACAAACACCCCTTTAACCGTGCGGCCAGACCCGATCAACCACCTTCAAACCCAGATCCACCTCAAACCTTGTGCTCGTTGACAGCCACTGCTCCGTTATTGCTAAGTCCTTCCACCAACAGCCGCCTGTGCAACCACCAACCCACGCCGACCATTTCGCTGACCCTCGGCCATCCATTTTCCTTCCACCTCAACTCTTCCACATACACCCAGTCTTCCCGCCGTTCCACTCGATCTGCCACCATGAAGCCTACCGAGCAGCCTCCATATACCACATCCATCCACTAACACAGCTACCCGAAAGCAAACCCACCTCTCCACTCAAAACCAATCACCGCAGCACCTAGCTCCAGGCCATAATGGCACCACGCTCTCACGCAACCTGGTCGAGTGGTTTTCTCTTCTTGTATATAAAAAAAGAGCAAAGAGAGGTATATATATATAAATATATATATATGTGATTCTTAAATTCAAGTCAGTAGCTTGGTTGTGCTTTCACTTCCTCTTTTTATATATAAAAAATATTGATTTTAAATATTATATAAAGATTTTATTTTGATATGTGTTTTTAAATTAAATATTGGTTATAAAATATAATATATAAAGATTTTATTTTAATATGTGTATTTAAATTGAATATTGATTTTAAAATATAATATATATTTATTTTCCATCGAATTCAAGATCTTGCTTGTCGCTATCCAGTTATTTAGCTTGTCAGTGTCCATATCCATGTAGGCGTCGCTTCTTATTCTCATGGTCAAATTTCTATAGCCTCGAAAGGTGAGCGATCACTCACGATTAACATTCTTATGTTTAGTAAATCAAATTCACACGACGATTGAAATATGTTGTTAAATTTGAATTAATTAGTGATTAAATTGTTGAGTATGATATGTTATTAGTTAAATTGTTTACCTATGTTAATTGACATATGACACTATAACATGTGTATATATATTGTTTTAAATTGTTAATTATGATATATGTTCATCATTGATAAGTTATGCTATTTTATTCTATTGTTCTCACTCTACAAGATCCCTGTTAGTTCAGAAATTCTCTATGGGTTGAAATGATACATTCCCGAATGATCTTTTAGATTAGGGAAAATCGTTATGGGTTGAAATGACACACCCAAGCAATTTTATCGATTTTGAAAATTTGAGATTGCGGGTTGAAATGATATATACCCGTAAATATTAAATTATTGCGGATTGAAATGATAAATATCCGTATCACTTGACCATAGGTTAGAAAATTATATACGGACACCGTTGGTTTATTTTTAAACGATTTCCAAATTTTTGAGAAGGAAAAATATACGTGTCTTGATTTTTTTAAAATATAATATAAAGGTTTTATTTTAAATTTTAATATGTGTATAAATTTAGATTCTTAAATTATATGTTTTGGAAATTTTAAAATTATAAGTTAAGTTTTGAAAATGTAAATTATAAAATTTTACTTATAACTTTATTATTTTTAAAATATACAAAATAGGATTTGAAATAGATTTAATAAAAAGGTTTAATTTAATTTGACAAATAAAAATTTAATTTAATTAATATATATAATATGTTTGAAATATTCATTTATGATTTATATTAATATTTTGGAAATAGATTTTGTAATAACTTTAATAATAGAGGTTGGAAAGATAAATTAAAGTTGATTTGAAATTTAAATTGGTTAATAATTGATTTGGAACTTATTGATTTTGGAGATTTTAAAGATATGTTTTATAACTTGATAACTTGATTTTGATTAAAGAGGATTAAATGAATATTTTCAAATTTAAATAAAATTGAATTTGAATATTTAATTTTGATTTAAATATGTAATTTGAGATTTTATTTAAATGATATTAAAAATGATTAAGTGAATATTTTCAAATTAAAATAAATTATAGTGAATTTTGAAATATAAATGAAATTTATCAAATTGAGTTATTGTAAATATTTTAATATTTAAACTTCGAAATATATTTAATTGGAAGCGATTCAAATTTGTAGTTTAAACCTGGATTTAAAATCGATATAGATTAAAAATGATTTTTATGAGAATTTGGATCGAACCTCCAACCTTTTTTAATTGAAATTATTGAACTAAAATTTATTTAAATTGAGTTGTGGAACTAAAGTTTATTTGAATTGATTTGTGAAATTGAAAGGAACAATTCTAATTTGAAACTATTTTCGATATAAACTCTTTTAAATATACATACTATTTTAATGTATATATTATTTTAAGTTTATAAGCAATTTTAAATATATATATTTTAATATATATACTATTTTAATCCATAACCTATTTTTAAATATAAACTATTTTTATTGTATAAATTTTCTAATATATATATAAACTATTTTTAAACTATTTAAGTTGGAATTGTTATGATTTAGACTTAATGAATTTAAATGCGAATACTTTCATATAATGATTTCGAAAATGAATATGATTTAAAAGTGATATGATTTCGAAAATGAATATGATTTAAAGTGATATGATTTTGGAAATGAACACGATTTCGAAAGTGATATTGGTTTGAAATGAATATTATATTATGATATGAAGTATGAGCTGTTTGAAGTGAAAATGACGACTGTGTGAAATAAGAGTTTGGTTGTTAAAGAGATCGGGATCGGATATTGTCATACTCTCTGCCAATACCGAAAACCACTTTAACAACTGTGTACGTGGTGGAGATTCCATAACGAAGTAGGATGGTTTGGCGAACGTCTATATGACGTATGAACGCAGCCCTGACTCCCGCGAGTCAGCTTGATGTGACTAAAATAGGAGCTATACCTAGGCCAAGTGAGGTCGCACCTCCGATCGAGCATGCTTCTTCGATACCATTCTATTACTTTCTGATTTGGTTGGATGCACCTTTGATTTGGGAGTGTGTCTTGAGATGGGCGGTAGTAGCTGCTATGCATTACCACCAGCCTGGTTCTGCAAAACGGTAGTATCCTACCCTGGGCATTGCCTTGCGTGCCTTGTCACATGCCTTATCGTGCCTTCTATGAGTTTGGTTTGTACCGTACCTATGGAGTGCCCTCTGATAGCCCTCCAGTTTATGGAGGAATTACGGTACTGTATAGACTATGTGAATATATATAAAAATGTGTTAAGGGGGATATGGGTAATGCCTTAACGCTATTTTAATATTTTACTTTACTGTAGGCATTATCTATGTAGCGTATTATACTATGTATATAGATAGTTTCACGAATCATTAAAGGATGGGAATCCCAAGCATCCTTTAAGTTATTTGCATTTCACTTGGACATTTCACTTTAGTTGATTTACTTGCAAAATGTTAATCCTGACTCGAGTGTTTTGTGTTTTGATTTATGCTCGGGTCAGACTGAGTGTCACGACATTTGAGATTCACCTTTGGAGTTTGGAACTTTGCTTGAAGATCTGTCTTTTATCTATTCGGCTTTTAGTTATTTCAGTTGTTTCTAGTTGGTTATGGTCAGACTTGTAATTTGATTATATATTGGGACTTCTATGTATTCAGGATTTTTGGTTGTATTTGTTTCAGGCTCTGATGTTCTGTAGTAGCTTCATGAACTACTATTTATCTATTCCGCTGCTTATTGTTATATTACTCAGTGTCTGTGATTCTGTGATTGATTTATTTACTGTATATGCTAAGTTTTGCCAAATATAAAAATTAACAATATGTTGTTTTGAGCAATTCAAGTCTGACATGTGTGGATGATTGTCGATATGAATGGTTCGAAATAGCAGGTCGTTACAAGTAGTTTATATTTTCAGCGGTTAGGTTGGGTAGGCAGTATTCGTAGACACATTAAAACAGACACCTTATGAATTGAGTTTTCTAGTTTGATTATAAGGCGTTTGGTGATAATATTGGGTTATAAGTTAAATTTAGTATAAGCTATTTATTATAATCTAATTGAGTGATAGAAAATTTTGGAAATAAACATTTGTGAAATTTTTTTATATAACGAATTAACTTTATAAGAGTATGATTTGCAAAATATAATTTATAAATAAAGAGGATTTAAACTAATATTTTGAGAACTTAAATACCGGTTTTTTTGAAATTGGTTTTATAAGATTGTGGAAGAAAATAATTATAGTACTATTTGAAAGTAGTTGTGAATACTATTCTTTGAAAAGAGTTTTAAGATTTGTTAAAGTTTGAAGTTGCTTTCGGAGTCGATGAGTCAATTCGAGAATAAAGTATTTTTATGTTATCCAGTTCAAGCTGCTCAAAAGTGACTAAAAATGGGCAAGAGATGTGTTCGGTTGATAAGCATTTCTCATGAGCATTACCCTTTTTAGTAAGGGAATATATGGTATGACTTGGTAAGACCCGTTTCCATAGTATTACTTTTGTATTACTCGATTATATGAATATTTTCGATATATATTTTTAAAAGTATATATTTAGGAAATTGGTTTATAAAATTAAACATAGTGCTATTATATGAAGTATTGGATACCGCTTTGAAAATGATTATGGTTAACTCTCAAAAAGTATGATTAATTGTACTGAACTCACTTCTGTTGTTTGAAAATAATTCCGGTGAGGACTATAGTATCATTAGCGTTCATTTTCAGGGTTCTAGGTGGGGAATGCTACATAGTAGTTTTGATAAAACAAATTTTGATTTAATCCCAAAATTATGATTTGATACAAATGGATATATGTATATATTATTATTTCAAATGATTTGAAATGACACCAAGTGTTTAGTTTTAAAGTTTGTTTTTCCTTAAAGAGGTTTGAGATAGAGTATAGAGTAGTTTAATAAAGGGCGGTTTTAAGTAATATAGATTTGGATAAGGACTTTCTTGTAGAAAAGTTTGTTTGATGTTATGTAGGGAGCTCGACTGGTAATGACATAACCCAAATAATCAAATGACTTTTTCTTGTTTTCCCTTTAAATTAAGTGTGTCTAATAAAACTAAAAGTTTGATGAGTTATTTTATTGACGCTTATATCCTATGCATTAGGACGATATGGTCTGTGCATCATGTTATATGTATTTACCAGTTTTCATTTGTTAAATTAAATGGAATTTTCGATGATTTTGGACAGTTGGTAACTTCCGAATTATTATAGAACTTGAACTTAAGTGTTTCTGAAGATATAAAATGAAAGTAGGTAACACTTAAATTGAGAATGTAGTAAGTTAGAACAAGCTTTTTAATTTTTTTAAACATCTATGTTGGTAAAAATATGATGTTATTGGGCCAACTAATAAATATGTTGGTAAACATATGATGTTATTGGGCCAACTAATAAATGTCTTTACTTTAGGGTTGTCTAAGGAAAGTAAACTCTTGCCTTGAGTTCGAATTTTCACGTTCTACGTCCAGTCCTAGACTCCTTTTGGAATTTAACTATCAACCCTCTCTTAACCCGGAGGAATAGTTATTACACCGCCTAAGCAACCGAACAAGACTTCAACTCCCTAAGCAACATAGTAGGACTTTTAACTGCCCGAGCAACCGAACATGACTTCAACAATAAAGAAATATCTGACTGATTATGCTCTTTGAATAGCGCTGATAAGTCTTTAGAGTATGCCCTTCCTATAATCTTCTCCTTTCCATGTATTTCATGACGAAAGGAAGTTTATTTGATTAAACAAGAATAAACTTGAATATATAAATGATCAAATAGAGTTCTTGTGAATAGAAAGCTTTTGAGTATAAATAGCAAGACTGGATAAAATTAAGAAAATTGAATTAATAATAAGACATTGAAACTCTTTGCTATTTGTAGGGATTAAAAGTTGCATTTGTTCATGAAGCGTAGCCATGAAGAGATATGGAAGCTACTCTTGAATCAAGAGTTGTTTCTGTTCATAAAAGAGAAGCACCTTTTCAAAAACTAGCCGTTATAGATATTCAACCATCTGAACTAAACGTTTCAGCCAGCTGAATTGATTGAGAATCAAAACAGCAAAGAAATAGCACAAAAATGATACCATTCAGCCGTTTGAATATTGTAAGTCAGCCGGCTGAATGTTCTTTATTTTTGAACATGTTCAGTATTCAGTCGGTTGAAAGGGGTCATTCAGCCGACTGAATGCAATGTTTTTATGTAGTTCATTTTGATTTGCCAATATTTTTGTTTTGAGTGTATGTGTATACCACTTCGAAGAGATTTTAACATTTATCTGCATCTAGACTCAGACTCTATGCCTAATAAAAATATTGTAGCAACATTATGGAATCTAAATCTGGTCTTCATATGTTTTTGATTATCTTCTCCTGCAAACTTTGTTAGTTCATATAATATTTACTTATATAGTTGTCACAATCAAAATATCAAAATTCTAGGTTCTAACAGGTAGTACTGTCATGAATGGAAAGAATTGAGCACCAAAGAATATTGCTCCAGTTGAGGAACTGAGGGTGAATGTCGTAGAGGAGGTCATGTAGGTCAGACTTTAGATGCGTTTTGTTTCGTTTTTCCATGGTTATGAGAAGTTAGGGGGTAGCAGGTTTAGCGTCACGAAGACGATTATAAAAGTCCACTCTTGGCTCATATTATGTGATCGGATATTTGGAGATATGGAACTAAATGATGCGATGAATCATAGGTTGGCGTAATGACATCTGATAGATGCAGCCACGAATTGGTGGAGTTCTATTACAACTAATATCCAAAAGAACGGCTTCTCTTAGGCCTAATTTAAAGATGAGTTTGAGATGAAGTTTATTTCAAAAGCTGAGAAGACTTTGCAATTTAGGAGCTTCTTGGATCTGAAGCAGGGGGGCATGACTATGGAAGAGTATGAGAACCGATTCATTTCATGTCTCAGTTTGGATTGGGGTTAGTTGACACACCTTTGAAGAAGAATGAGATGTTTATGGAAAGTATCTATCCTTATTTCCAACAAGATATGACTAATCGCGTTATGGGGTATTTTGTTGGGTTGGTGAACATGGCTTTAAGGTTTGAGAGCTTAACGCTGAAGCCATCTATTTCTACACCAGCTGGGGACAACAAGCGGAAGTTTCAGTCGTTGAGAGATATATTTAATATAATTTGTTTTAGGTGTTGGCAGAAAGGACACTTTGCTTGTGGGGAAAGTAGGGCTGGCTGCTGGAGCACAAACAGTGAAAGTACTTATCAAAAAGGTTCTGAAGCTTGGGGCATAGTTTACACCAAAAGGGTGTTACGGTTGCCATCAGCCTAGCCATTTTGTTCAAGGTTGTCCTATGCTTAAGAAAGAGGAGCGATCTAGAATTTTTGCTATTTCTATAGAACCTTCCACTTCGGTAGCTTTGAAGGGGAAGTAGAATCTTAAAGACATACTATATATTATGGCTTTCCTATTCGTGTTTGTTTGACTCGAGTGCTTCTCATAGTTTCATATCCCATAAACTTGATGATTGTTTAAATCATGCTCTGCTATTTTAGGAGCATTGACTATTGTTTGTTGTTGAATTGTTCTCGACTAGTTTATGAGCGATTTTACCTTTTCACCACATGAATTGGGTAAACAGTATTTGTAGATGCATTGAAATGAACACCTTATGAATTAAGTTTAGCAGTTTGATTATAAGGCGTTTGGTGAGAATATTTGGTGAACCGTTAAATTTAGTAAAAGGTGTTTACTATACAAAAGGAAACATAGAATATTGTGGAAATAAATATTGGTGAAAAGATTTATATAAGAAAGTAATTTTATATAAGTATGGTTTATAAAACATGGTTTATAAACAAAAAGGATTTAAATAGAGGATTTTGGAAACTTAAATCCCGGTGTCTTTGGAAATGTATTTCAAGGTTTTAGAGAAAATAATAATAGTATTAATTGAAAGCAAATATTTGGAAATTGGTTTATGAATTGAGGTCATGATACTTATATGAAGTATTTGATACCACTTTGAAATGATTTTGGTCAAGTACCAAAAGTATGGTTTGGATGTACTAAACTCACTTCTGGCACTTGAAAATAATTTCGATGATGACTGTAGCATCATCGGAGTTCATTTTCGGTTTCTAAGTGAGGGATGCTACAAGGTTGTTTTAGTAAAATAGATTTCGATTTAAATCCCAAAAGTATGATTTGATATACAGAAGTTATATGTATATATTATTTCAAAATGGTTCGAAATGAAAACCAGTGCTTAGTTCTAATGTTTTCTTGTTAAATTATTTCATGGACACAACCTATGCATTAGGAAAGTATGGTATGTGCATCATGATATGATATGTTGTTTGGTAGTTTTCAATTGTTAAAATGGAATGGGATTTTCGGTAATTGGATAGACGGAAACTTTCAAATAGTTATAGAACTTGTAGTTAGGTGTTTTTGAAAATTTAATGTTGAGTTTATATAATACTTGAATTTGAAAAAGGTAGTGAGTTAAAATCAGTTCAAATTGTTGATCATCCTTGTTAAGTAAGATGAATTTGTTGTTTTGTCTATATTCTTAAGGTGTAGTAGAGTATTATACGAGTATGAACTTAAGTTATAAAATGTTTACAAACTTGAAGTTAGGTTTTTATAAATGATTCATAAATGGTTTTAGTATTGAATGACATACTATTTGTATAAAAAAATGTGATATGAAGAAATTAGTGTAGTTAAGAAATCAATAGGATAAGTATGTAAGTTACACGCAGATCATTTTATTCGCATGACAATTCTTGATCCGGTATTCTAGTACAAGATTTTGAGGTGGTTTACTTCGGTCCAAACAAGGATTTTTCACTCAATTCTTGATGGCGAACACTTGATACAGATTCTTGATATAATCCCGAAGTTTTCTTTCATAGTATATGGTTACGTAAGAAGAACGGAGGCTTCGAGTCAAGGAACCAGATTGGAGTCCATACTAAATAGGTCAAGTGATCTATACTAGATTGGAAGTAAAATCTATGTGATCGAGCAAGTGATCAGATCAGATATTTTGTATGGAGGGTCCATGTGCATCGAACAGGCTTTAGTACATTTGTATGATGTGTTATGTTGACTTATGAAGAGTTTGGGGAATGACTCTTCGATTTGTTATGAGGTAGCACGAATAATCCTCCAAGTAGTAATAACCTAAGGCTGCCGAGCGTAATGTATGCTCAGTAGATTGTTTATCATCCTTGGGCAATGAGCGAGTTTTGAACCTGGGCAAACAATGGGCTTTGTTTGCTAGAAATGGTGAATGCTATTGAGTTTGCATATGCTTATTCTTTGATAGGTTAGTAAAGGGGCAGTGGAGCGTGGATGTTTGGGATTGTACAAGAAAGGCAGACGACATTTTTAGGTAGTTCTATCCAGAGTTACTTATAGACTAAGGGTTCCTTCTTCTCTTAGTATCGTATATTGTTTGTTGTGTACCCACCGCTTGAGGTGGAGTCACTTAGTATGCATTTGGTTTGTAGTTTAGTTTGTATATAGTTTCTGCAATACTCTATATATGTATCTTGTTCTTCTATCTCCTTTGGCCATCATTCTTGTTTGAATTTCCAGGACGAAATGTTCTAAATAGGGAAGAATGTAGAGACACAGAAATTCGAACACTTCGTCTTCCAATATCGAATTTTTTTGAAATATAGTTAAGTATTATAAATGTGATTTGATACCTTATTAAACATCTTTTAATTAATAAATAATGAGAAGAAACTTGTTTTTGATATTTTTTTACCAAAATAATTCTTTAAAGAAAAATCGATAATGTAACCGAAAATGGGTTTATCTATAAACAACTTTTTGACCGATATAAGTTGCTCGAACTCTTGTGCACTTGTCTGATGATCAAAGGAACACATTATGAACTAATTAACACTTTGATTCATAAAGGAAATAGAACTTTCTAGAAGCTTCTATGTGGATAAGATATATTTCTATGTTAAGGGTACTAAAGTATTTAGCTAAAAGAAAGAGGTGTAAAGGAGAAGTGATGGGGCTTGTAGGAGGGGAATGGGTGAGCCTTCCATGACATGGTGGGAGGGGGGAAGGGGTGAGAGAAAGCTTAGACAACACCATATAAAACTTTTAAAAGGAGAGATATACCTTTAAATTATTATTACAAATTTACAAAATAAAAGTGTAACACCTCTAATTTTTGTTTAACATTTTTTAGGACATTTAATTGGATAAATTAAATAGAATAATGTAGATACGGAGATTGAGGTTGATTAATAAATTAGGTGGTCATGCTTATATAAACAAATAAACTTATAAAAGGGTTAAGTAATTGAACATAAGGGCATTAGGGTAAATTGTCACCCACATTTCCCCCCTTATACCATTTTCATTAAGCCATACACGTTTATTTCATTACAAGCAAAAAAATTTATAAACATAAGAAGGAAGCAAGGCCGGCCATTAGGGAGAGAAAAGAGAAGAGAGGAAAAAAAGAAAGAGAAGAGAGAATCAAAGTAAAGCTTAGGATCAAGCTAGAAGAAATCAATCTCAATCAAACTTCAATTTCTTTATCCTATCCAAGGTGAATAATAATCTCTACATCTCTACTTTAGTTTTACGGTCATATGGTTTCAGATTTAAGTGTAAATATGTTTTTTTGAAATGCCATGGGAAAATTATATGTTATGGAAAACATGATTTTGGAGTAGTGTTTCAATTTTTATAATTTTTCAAGCCGTGGAGTATTAGTTATGAATTTTCAAAGGAAAATATGGATATTTTTGTTTAAAAATTTATTCTAAAAAATATATTAAGAAAGTGGGTCTGAAATTTTGATATGTTAGATAACATAACTAAAGTGAATTTCTGGAATTTTTTGGGATTTTTACTAAGTGATTTAGTATGGAAATTAAATTATTTAGAAAGGAGGGTCTAAATTAATTAGTGGTTTGAAAATAGGAAGAGCTTATTTGTTAAAAGTTAATAAGATTTTAGATCTGAGAAAAAGCGGCAATATTATCCAAATTATTTAAAAGTTTGTGAAAGCCAATCAAATGTTTAAAAGTATGCAAGTTTGTTACGAAAAGTTTACTTATTTTGCAAAAATCAGCTTTTACCCAAAAAAAGTGGTTCCGCCTTCTTTGACAAACCTTTCGACTTAGACCTATCGACCAAGACCTTTTGACTTCATTGACCAACAAGGTCGAAAGCAATGCACATGATATCATTCAGGTGTTATGCAATGAATTGGACCAATTCGGAAGGTATGGTGTCGAAGGGTTGCTTTCGAAGGAGATGGCCTCTTAGTTTATTTTGATTTGAAAAGAAAAATCACTTGCCTGTTTTTTTAAAGAGCTTCTGACAAGGTCGAAGGTTATGCTTGCTTTCGACATGGTCGAAAGCTATGGCTTCGGATGGTTAGTTTTTAAAAGAGCTTTCGACACAGTTGAATGCTATGTTTCAGCCGCCTTTTTATTTTAAAGAAGTAGCTTTAGAAGGGGTTACTAAGTTTTGGTTTAATGCTTTCGAAGGGGTCGAAAGCTAAGCTTTCGACATTGTCGAAAGGTTCAATTGTTTTATAAATAACAGCCGCTTTCCAAAACCTTTCAAAGGGGTCGAAAGCAGAAGCTTTCGGCGTTTCGAAAGCTTCAACCCATATGTTTTAATGCTTTCGAAAGGATGGTTTGATACCATAAAAATTCCCCAATATTTTATAAAATAAAGAGTGGTTTTGGAAGAGATACTTTCACCTATTTTCACTATGACCCAAAGTAATATTCTTAAGTATAAGCCCAATGGTTTCGAAAGGTTTGAGTTGCAATTGTTTCGAAAGGTTTGATGTTCAATGGTTTTGAAAGGTTTGATCTTCAATGGTTTTGAAAGGTTTGATGTTCAATGGTTTCGAAAGGTTTGATTTTCAATGGTCGAAAAGTTTGATTTTTAAGGGCTTTGAAGGGTAACCTTCAATGCTTTCGAAAGTGATACTTTCAAGTGGTTTGAAGCTATGCTTCTACCCTTATATAGTAATACTTTAACATGGTCGAAAGGTTTCCAAAGAGAGGTTTCAAAATGTGTTACAAAGGTTGAAGCCTATTGTTTTAAAATTTATGGTTTATGCTTTCGAAGGGGTCAAAAGCAAACCTTTCGAAAGGGTCGAAAGGTTGCTTTCAAAAGGGTCGAAAGCAAAGTTTTCGAAGGGGTTGGAAAATTGTTTTCTTTTAACCTTATAAATAAATGTTGTTTAATCTTGGGGATACCGGGGTGGGCCTAATTAGTTCAACACAATAGTTGGGGATATCAACACTTATTTTTTGACAATCATTGGGGGAATACCAATATAAATTATAAATGAATATAACCTAAATTAGGGATACTAATGGAAATAGGTTAATCATGTGGATATCATGAGATAATTAGATTTATGGGGATATCATGAGTTAAGTGGCCAAGTGATGTGTTTATAGTTATCTTAGGAAAACTATGGTATGGTTGAGGATAGTCAACATCATGTTGGAGATGGATAGTCTTCTTAATACTGAAGAAGGGTTCATAGTTATCCTAGGAAAACTATGGGATGTTTGATGGATAGTCACATCATGTTGGGGATGGATAGTCTCCATATTTTTAATGAAGGATTTATAATCATCCTAGGAAAACTATGAGATGTGAGATGGATAGTCTGCATCAGCTTAAGTAAAATGAATATGGGATGGATAGTCCCTCTTTGAAGCTAATAAAGTCTAAAATGGGATATGGAAATTCTGAATGTTTTCAAGTATGCATATCATCATAATATTTTGGAAATGTATGTTTTAACTATTGTGGATGCAGGAGCATAGAATATGGTTTTATAAAGGTTTTAGGATACTAGTGAGGGAAAACCCATTCCGCTAAGCGGCGAGGTCTCACTAGATATCTAAAAGGATTGAGATGTTAGATTATTATTCATACCAGTCTTTATGTCTGACTCGAAGTTTTTGTTTTTCCCTTAAACTCTCGGGTGCTCAATTTATTTTGAGTAGTTTGAGATTTATGGTTTTTAGGTTCTCTTCCTTGGCGAATAATGCTTCTGGAGACGTGCAGGAGGCAGATAGTTATTTAGAGTTTTCTTTTCCACTGTTTGTTTTTTTTGTAAAGGCAGATTTATTAGCCTTACTATTTACTCTGATCAACTAAGAGGGCATCATCACATGTCGCTCTTGGCGTATTTATAATAATAATATTTTGCTGAATGCGGGTAACGTTTTTGGGATTATGTAACGAACACCAATGTTTTAATCTGAATGTGGAAATATGTTTTTGAATTGTTAATTTTTTTCCATAATTTATGTGATCTGTGTATCTAGCACCGCCGTATTTGGTCGCCGAAGATTAATAACTATGGATGATTACAGCATCCGTAGCCATTATTTTTGGGCCCCCAAGTAGGGGGATGTTACAAGTTGGTATCAGAGCATAGTTTTATGAAACTTTAAAAGAAAAGTTAAACCTAAAAGATTTTTGAAACATAATCCAATGAATTAGAAAAAAAATGATTGGGGTTTGGATTAACGCTATAATAAAGTACTTGTATTTTATATATAGGTATATATCTAAGTATGTATTCCCCTCTCTCTTAGACCGTTCTTTTGTATCTTACTAAGGCTCGCATGTAGATTTACGAGAAAGAGGACATGGAAGCAGGAAACAGAAGAGGAAATCTTGGTGGAGGAAGCATGTAATACCCCAAAATTTTGTGAAAAATTATTTTAATGAAATAATTTAGTTTTGAAATATTTTGATTTAATTATGGAGGAATTTCTGGGATTGAATAATGTGCAAGGATATGTGTGCACGTGCACACTGGAAATGGCACAAGGAAGGATCCAAAATTCTTGAAAAAAAAAATAGGAAAAGAAAGCATTTCAAATATGATTTTGAAATGTGAATTATTAACCCAGGTGTAGATATTTTGTTTCTGGGTCATATGAATTATTTTGAAATGAAAAGTAGAAAATATTTTATTTGAGTAAGAAAGTAAATTCTTACTTAAAGCACTGGATTTTTAACCTAGACCTAACCAAGTTATAAATATGAAATATATGTATATATATTTTTCTATGAAGCAAGGAAAATTAAATAAATAAATATATATCTATATACATGTATACTTTTCTTTGAGTAGAAATATGTTAAAGCTAAGCAAGAAAAATAACATCAAAATGACATGAGACACAATACAAGTAAGCATGTATGTGTAGGTAAAATATAGAAAAGAGGATTTCTAGAAATGAATAAATGTATAACATATAGCTAAGTCACACTTTTAACATGACTTGAGTAAGTGGAGAGGTATTCAAAAATAGCCATTTTCTGAAAAGCAAAAAGAGGAAAGCACTGAACATAACCAACTAATGTAGCCCGGGGTATTAAGGATGGGAAATGTGAAAATTCAAAATGCCTGATGTTAGCCAGGACAAAAATGGAATTTTATCTTGATAAAACCTTAGTGAAAAACATTCATATAAATAAGAAGTTATGGCCAGAAAATCATTTACCCCGAGATACTTAAAAATAAGAAAGGAAGAAAATATTTAAAAGGAAGGAAAAGCATTCAAGGGTTTTCTGGACCAAATAGAAGGAAGTACTTAGGTGAGTAATCTCACTAAATCCATGGCATTAAGTCCTGATATGAGGCAGCCAAACTTTTATGTTGTTATTTGCATATTTTTGGTCTTGCTGAACATAGTCTTATTAGATATCTTATGGATGTTCTTTGGATGGTTTTGATCTGATATGATGTTTATTATGGATGTGCATCCTACTGTTTTATTATACTTAGAAAAGCTAAGGCATAAAACCTTGAAATTATGGGAAGAGTACTTACAACTGATATAGAACTATGGCATGAAAATTTCAATAGAGAAAATAATATGAGCTGCATTATACTTTGTATAAGTGCTGAGGCTTAAGAAAAAGGAATTAGGGGTGCAATAGAGATCTTTATGTGCTGAGCCCCTAATCAAATAGTTAACTCACAAGTCAAAAATTATGATTAAGCTAGATCTTGAATCTGGTTTAACCATAGTTACTTGCAAATCATAATAACCTAACATGCCATGTCTCTAATCTCTGTTGTAAATATTCTTATATTTGATTTAAAGTCAAGACATCTGATGGCAATATCCTTGAAAATGATTATCTGCTTGCTTTTGAAAAATATGTTTGCAAGATGTATGGGATGTTTCATGTACATAGTGATTTGTTCACCTAGTTATCTGATGATAGGATTAAACATGAATACAATTAGTAAATAAACTAGGGATGGTGAGCCAAGAAGGCTGCTGGAATGCTTGTCATATTTGAAGTATGCAAGTTGGCACATGGTTTGTTCAAGCCCTGAGATCTTTGTGCAATGATGTGAATTAGTTCATTGCAATGTGTCCCTGTGATTCCTTGATAGCAGATGAGGCTAGGATTTAAATTGATAAATACAACCCATAAATGATGAGGAACTTGAGTATTTCCTAGATTGGTTGGAATGGAACCATGGTTGTTCCAGTGCATCTATATGCTACTGATTAATGTGCATGTTTGCATAATTATGTATGTGTACATGGTTGATTGTTGAAGTTATCATACATGCACAAAATTATCTGAAACATGGTAAAATAGTTGATTAAAGAAATTGCATAAGCAACAAGCCATTACTCATGTATCACCTATTTGCTTAATGTTATGGATATATTGTTGTTGCTCACACCAGATCATAGATCTGACCCTTGTTTGCTCGTGGCATATGGGGGTGTCTCATTTTAAAATAAGGCAGCCACTAATGCTCTTTCAGTGAATGCAGGACCTAAGTAGGAAGGAAAGTTATGGCTAATGAGAAAGAATGAATGAGCATGCTATCTAGTTTTTTTAATAAGAGCATAGGATGATTTATCAGCATGTATTCATGAAAATTTGTGTTTTTAAATTTCGTGTTATGTAATGAACTTGTTATGTTTGATTAAACTAGTTGTTTCTGTTGAATTTTGTTATGTATTAAGGTTTGAGAACTGAAGGATTATCTGAGTTGTGAACAAGAAAATAAGCTTAAAGTATTATCTATGAAAATATGAAAAAGAAATATATATTTGAGCAATTGTCTTACATAACCTATATTATGTATTAGTCAATCTTGAGTCATTCAAAAGCATTAAGTTTTGGGTAAAATCTGATTTTAACTTGGAGTATTCTTTTAAGTATTCAGTTGCTTTTCATTGAAATATTTTGTAAAAGAGTTAAAGTCCAATTGAGAGTTGTTTTGAGAAGTGTATATATCTTAAAAAGGTTTCAAGTACTTTGCAAATGAATGGCATTTCAATTGACATGGTTAGAGTGTCTGGTTGACATAGTCACAAGGGTTAACTAGCTTCAAAAGAATGGAATCTTGGTTGATCATGTTGGTTTGTATCTTGATAGTAAAATGCATTTCGTAACCCTTTGTTCTTTTAGCAAGTGTTTCACCAAAACTCTCTTTCAAATACCATAGACAAATATGCACTTTGACTAGTTTGTATTATCAAACCAGGGAGCACTCTGCATTCAAGCCCTGGTTCACCATAATCCAGGGATTGCACCACTTTTTAAACACTTTCAAGTCCAGTACCCTAGTCACAGAAAACTTAGAAACTGGTATGCAAGTGATTAACACATTGAGGTCTGGTTTGCACAAATAAAACACAGAAAACACTTTGCCTAAGACACCAAATTCTGGACTTTCAAGTCCAGGAAATCAATCTTGTATTGATCTTCTGGTTAAGATAACTTTAAGATTACCGAGTAGAAGTGACTTAGGGATATATATATATATATATAAATATATATATGTATGTATATTAACACATAGTGTGTCTTATTGATTGAGTCAAAGAACAGATGAGTTTCAAAGAAAACCATAAGTTGAAAATGATAAATATAGATATCCTTTTCTGGCCTTAATCAAATATCAAGCATTTGAACTATACTATGAAAAGGCCATGTATTGAGAGATTGTCTTGCCAAGATAAATTATTGATAAATCATAGTTAGAATGATCAAAATCATTAAGAATAAATATGAGCAGGATCTACTCATATATTACAAATATCAAAAAGAATATGGAAATTAACTATGTGTAGATTGATTCAAATTCAAATCAAACAGAATATGCTCTTGTTTACCATAACTCTGATTTAAAAAAGAGGGACACATGCATCCTCATATGTATGTGTATATCTTTATGAATACACTGATATATTTATAATAGTAGAAATTTGGATCCTGGATAATTGATTGAAAAGAAAAATGACTATGAGAATTTAAATTAAGTTTAAATGTGTGTATATATATATATATATTCAAAAAAAAATCCTTGAAAAATTAAGGTAAAAATTTGAGGGTCATTTCAAAGCACCACAACCAACAAAAATGCTCGACCTAATACTCGGAGAAACCAAGTTCGACAAGCTAATGCTAATTAAAATGCTGAGGGCAATGTAGGTGCTGGAAATCCACCAGTAGATGCGGGGATAACATATCAGTTATTGGCTAATCTTTTGCAAGCAGGAGCTGCTGGTAATGTTGGTGGAGCTAATCCTGTAGTTCCAGTTGGATATAACTATGCTAAGTACAATAGTCTTGGTGGGAAGCCGTTTGTTGGAATGGAGGATGAGTTGAAGTTGAGAACTGGCTGTTGAACTGTGAAAGGCTTAAATGATGGAGAGAAGAGATGGCTAGCCTCTAGACAGTTGCAAGGGTTAGCGCTTCATTGGTGGAACAGTGTGACAGTTGGAGTTCTGGAGGAAGAGCTGACATGGGCTGATTTTAGAAGGAGGTTTAAGTAGAGGTTCTTGTCTGAGGTTGCCAAGTCGGCATCGTTGAGGAAATTTATGGATCTTGTCCAAGGACAGATGTATGTGATTGAGTATGCTGCTAAGTTTGATGAGCTATCTCGATATGGTTATTCTTTGGTGGACATTGATTGTGACGCCCCACCTCTGTACTCACACTAACCAAGGACATTACTGGGTAACACCATCAATTAGTATGAAGAATAAGGCTGTTAAGGAGCGACCATCTGTGTAATTGCTTTGTGCGAATACCGATATGTCATATAATATGACTTGCATTTCATTTCAAGAGGAAATCCGACATATCTAATACAAACTCAAAGCTACTACACAGTGGCTATGTGGGCTTCGGAAATAAATATAGAAATAAGCATAACAGAAATCAGTCACTGATATTCATATCACAAAGGCGGAAACAAATATGAATATAACACCTAAAAGTGTACATCAAAATAGTGGTCATACAAGATCCACTACATCACAAAAGAATAGGTACAAGTGCTAAGCAAAAGAATATGTATACATTAAGGAGTCTCTAACTCAAATGTATAAAAGCAAAAAATACTAAACTAAAGTAGTTAGCCAAAAGTCAGAAGCTAGCCCCTGCTAAGAAGTCAAGTGGAAGCACCTGTAACACCTCGATCTGACCCAAGTATTATTCAAGAAGAAAAATAATAAACAGATCAGTCTAGCTATAAATATCATATAAGATGAGAAAGGATAAGGGATACCACAAAAATGTATGATAAAATAATGCCATACTGTGACAAGTATACATTCGATAACAACAAAAATCATACAATATCTCAAATCTCGTCAAATATCCAAAAAGAATATCAATTTTTTTAGCTTATTCACCAAACCCCAAATATTGACAAAACATATCAATGTCAATCGCAAAAATTGGTGAAACATAAATTCCAGAAATCAACATTTAGAAATCCAGAAAACACAAAGGGGGAGGCCTACCACAAACGGGAGCATGAAAACTCACCAACACGTGTATCACAAATGAGACGCTATCCCATAAAAATACGGGGTACAGTCCCCCACGCGGACGAATGAGCCGAAATCGACGCACCCTAAAAGATACGCCTCATGCACAGACTCTGTCGTGGTACAGTCCCCCACGCGGACGAATGAGCCGAACATCGATGCACCCTAAAAGATACGCCTCATGCACAGACTCTGTCTTGGTACAGTCCTCCACGCGGACGAATGAGCCGAACATCGATGCACCCTAAAAGATACTCCTCATGCACATACTCTGTCATGGTACACTCCCCCATGCGGACGAATGAGCCGAACATCGACGCACCCTAAAAGATACGCCTCATGCACAGAATCTATCGTGGTACAGTCCCCTACGCGGACGAATGAGCCGAACGCCCCTCGAACGGTCAAAAGATCATGGGCCGCTACCCCACGAAATTGAGCCGAAGCTCCATAGAATAAGTGTAAATTACACCAAGCTAGTAAATAAATGAGTTTAGCTTCATGTCCCATAACCACTGGCTTAACTTAAATATTTACGAACATATTGTACATTTCCACTCGAAGATACAAAATGATCATCATTGATCAATAAGAAGTGTAAATTACACTAAGCTAGTAAATAAATGAGTTTAGCTTCATGTCCCATAACCATTGGCTTAACTTAAATATTTACGAACAGATTGTAGATTTCCACTCGAAAATGGTCAGAAGAGTTCAATCAAACAAGTCCAAGAATTAACCGACGAAGTAAACGCAAGCGTTTCATACCACTTGTTTTGCTAAGCCGTTTAATTAGATTTCTCATACGAATGAGGTAAAGGTTTGTATATACTAATAGATTGGAAAACGGTTTTAAAAACAAGCTTGTATTAAAAATAACGTTGAAATCATTTTTGTGAAAGAGTTTGAGTATTTACTACTAGTATAGAAACCTTTGTATTTAAAAGTGACAAACCACAGAAATGATTGTAAAAACAATCTATCACCAAAAATCCACATTCGACGACGTGAATTCAAACCATAAAAATCGATATTAAATCCAATCAAATGGATATTCCCAAAAATCCATAAATGAAGTCATCAAAGTCGATAATAATTGACAACAGCTATCCGGATCAACAAAAATCGATAAAAATTGGAAATCCACTAAAAAACAGCCAAATAGGCAAAACTGAACAGTACCAGATGTCTGGTAGGCTTATCCAAACTTATGGCCCTTTGTTCTGGAAATATATTCCTCTTTTCCCCATTTCTTTTTAATTTCAGAAACTTTCCAGACATCTGGTTGGGTTTCCATACGTCTGGATTTTGCCTCAGCCATTTTCTCTTTTCCCAGAGACCACTTCCAGACGTATGGATTTTTCAACCAGACGTCTGGATTTTCTTCCAGACGTCTGGATTTTCCTACTAGGAAAAAATCAGCTTAGCCCAAAAAAGGAAAAAATCCAAACCAGAAGCGGTCGAACGAGCGATGGATGCTAGGGATTTTTTCCAATCGACAACCCAGCCCTATAGGCTCTTCGATACACCACAAAAAACATGTCAAAATATCCAAGATAGAATCTTTAAAGATTTTGACTTCAAAATACCAAAATTGGAAAATTCACCAAAACAATTCAAATCAAAAGCAATTGGACATGAAATAGATGTTAGAAGTTCATACCTAACAATAATGAAAGCTATAGACATAGATGTGAGTTCAAGAACTCACCTTTAAACCCAAAAAGAACGAATGAGAAGCTCTAAAACAAGGCAAGATCAATTCCTCTTCAATACACCTCTAGAATCTTCAATCTATTATCAAAGGTGAAGTTTTTCCTAAGTTAGATTATAGGAATTTCTGAAAATTGAAGAGAGATTGAGATGGAGAAGATGAAGAGGATGCTTACCTAAGCTTCTCTTTGATTTTAGAGCTTGAATCTTGAATTTCCTAGTAAACTAGGGCTTAGGAATTTTGATTTCCTCTTCTTTCCCCCATTTTCCTTTAGCTTGAGAGTGTTAGGAAATAATAGAATGAATGAAGAGGAGTTGGAGGAGTTAGGGTATTAGATGAGTTGGTGGGCTAAAACCCAGACCCAAAGCCCAATAGAAAAATAGCAAAATTCTACTCAACTCCAAACATATCGATGTTTATACTCAAAAAGGTCGCAAACGCCATTTTGGACTCAATGAAAGTGGTCTCGAGTCCGGATTCGACCGTTTACAAAAATTCACGTTTTGGACTTTTAAATTCAACAAACGATGCTATATTTAAATAAGACATTTAGATATATAATCGTAAAATATGCGGGTTGTTACAGACTCCCCTCCTTAAAGAAATTGCGTCCACGCAATCCTTAAGAAGAAAATAAAGAGTAACAACCACTCTAAGGCATAACAACACAAAAGAAAATTCTGAAGTAAGAAATTCACCTTAAAGAGCACGAGAGAGTAAGTCCGGATGTGTTCGCTCGATGAATTCTCTGGATCCCCAAGAGTAATCCTTAGGATTTGAGGACCATTGGACTTTCACAAGCAGAACATCTTTATTTCGAAGGTGTTTAACCTCCATAGCAATGATACGAATATGATGTTGCTCATAAGTCAAATTAGGCGAAACTTCAATTTCTTCAATAATACCGGGCTCAAGAATAGAATCAGAATCTCTAAGGCATTTCTGTAGTTGAGAAATATGAAAAACGTCATGAATTAGCAGAAAATTTAGCCGGTAATAAAAGGCGATAAGCTATGGAACCAATACGTTCGGTGATGGGAAATGGGCCAATATATCGAGGTGCTAATTTTCCCGATCGACCGAAACGCACAACACCCTTCATGGGTGAAAATGTCAATTTAAAATTGCAAATCTTTCTAATAAGATATATTTATAAGTATAATTGGATTTTGTTCTTAAAACGAGCAAAGAATATTCGTAAAATTTTTAAGAGACATGTTTATCATATAGAAGATGTTTTTGTGTTGTATTGCCCATTGAGTGCTTTAAGAATTCTGGTGGATGCGCCTGATCAACGTTATCGATAGGAGTCTCCTAAACACTATGATGAGACAGTCAAACACAATAAATTGACTTGTAAAAAGTAAATTTTTCTAAAAAGATGATTACATAAAGTTCATTATAATTTTGAATGTCTTAGCTTTTCGGGAAAGAGGATCATTTAAAAGAACTCCTTTCCGATGCATCGATAAAAATTAGAAATCCACTCAAAAACAGCCAAAATAGGCAAAACCGAACAGTACCAGGCGTCTGGTAGGCTTATCCAGACGTCTGGCCCTTTGTTCTAGAAATATATTCCTCTTTTCCCCATTTCTTTTTAATTTCAGAAACTTTCCAGATGTCTGGTTGGGTTTCCAGACATCTGGATTTTGCCTCAGCCATTTTTTATTTTTCCAAGGACCATTTCCAAACATCTGGATTTTCTTCCAGATGTCTGGATTTTCCTACTAGGCAAAAATCAGCCTAGTCCAAGAAGGGCAAAAATCCAAACCGGAGGCGATCGAACGAGCGATGGATGCTAGGGATTTATGCCAATCGACAACCCAACCCTATAGGCTCTTCGATACACCACCAAAAACATGTCAAAACATCTAAGATAGGATCTTTAAAGATTTTGACTTCAAAATAACAAAATTGGAAAATTCACCAAAACAATTCAAATCAAAAGCAATTGGACATGAAATAGATGTTAGGAATTCATACCTAACAATAATGAAAGCTATAGACATAGATGTGAGTTAAGTTTCTTGGTCATGTGGTCTCGGAGGAAGGATTGTCCGTTGATCCAGTTAAGATCGAGGCAGTCAATAATTGGAAGAGACCAGAGACGGTAACCGATATCAGGAGTTTTCTTTGACTGGATGGCTATTACCAGAGATTCATTATGGATTTCTCGCGGATAGCAGCACCTTTGACTAAGTTGACCAGAAAGGATGTGAAGTTTTTTTGGTCCGAAAAATGTTAGGAAGGGTTCCTTAAGTTAAAGTGTTTGTTAACCAATGCACCAATGTTAGTAGTTCCAGATGGTAACCAAGGGTTGGTAGTGTATACGGATGCATGTGGTACTGAATTGGGAGCAGTATTGATGCAGAAGGGCAAAGTTATTGCTTACGCATCTAGAGAGCTTAGACCGCAAGAAGTTAGATACCCTACTCAAGACTTGGAGTTGGTAGCGGTAATTTATGCCTTGAAGAGTTGGAGGCATTATCTTTTGGGAGAGAGATTTGAATTGTATACCGATCGTAAGTCTCTAAAGTATTTATTCTCTCAGAAGGAGTTGAATATGAGGTAACAGAGATGGCTGGAGTTTTTGGTTGCTTATGATTTCGGTATAGAGTATATTCCTGGGAAAGGAAATAAGGTAGCTGATGCTCTCAGCAGAAAACATCAGACGTGGTGTTAGCAGTGTTGGCAGAATGGAAAGATGTAGAATTTTTAGTCAGTTGTGGTGTGCAGTTGAGATATACTATAACGACCCACTATTTTGGACCATTCAAATCTACAATAAATCCACACATGCCGGACTTGAATAATTCAAAATAATAGATTGTAAATAAAATTTGGCAAAACTCAGAATATACAGTAAATAAATCACAAATCACAGACATAGAGTAATATAACAATGCAGCGGAAGCAAAGAGATAGTAGTTCATGAAGCTACTATATATATATACATCAGAGTTAAACAAGATACAACAGAAGTAACAAGATACAACAGAAGTAACAAGATACAACAGAAGTCTCAATACGATAAACGAATACAAATATGAATACATCACTGGAATGAACTGGATAACTAAAAGCGAAATAGATAGTTGGATCTCCAAGAAAAGCTCCAACTACAAAGGTGAGTCTTGAATGCTGTATCACTCAGTCTGACCCGAGCGTAAAGCAAAACACAAACACTCGAGTCAGGACATACATACTTATACAATGTAAACCAACTCAAGTGAACTGTAATAAAGATGCACACGTAACTTAAAGGATGCTTGGGATCACCCATCCTTTAAGGATCCGTTAAACTATCTACTATGTAGTAATATTCGCTATTATAATAATGTCTAATAATAAAATAAACTTACTTTTAAATAGCGTTAAGAGGTTACCCATATAGCCCTTAACACATAATAGCCCAGTCATCTATCCAGTATTAGCATACCCCCAGATCGGTAGCTACCCTCAATACTCCACAGGCCACGACACAAATCCAAACTCGTAGTAAAGCTCGATATGGTAGGTGACACAGCACAACTAGGCAATGCCAGGGTAGATATACCAATTACGCATCCGGGCTGGCGGAAACGCATAGCAGCCACTACCGCCCACCTCGGAACACACTCCCAAATCAAAATCGAAGGGTGGCCACCAAATAAATCACAAAGTAATAAAATGGTATCGAAGAAGTGCGTCCGATCAGAGGTGCTACCTCATTGGCCCGTCAATCGCTCCCGTTTTAGCCACCTTATGCCAACTCACGGGAGTCGGGTCCACGTTCATACCTCAATAGGATTGTCGCCACCATCCTACTTCATTCTGGAATCTCCACCGCGTACACGGTTGTAAAAGTGGTTTTCGGTATCGACAGAGAGTATGCCCATATCCGATCTCGGTCTCTTTTCCAACCAATCGTTATTATAACCCATGGATATTTATTTCAGATCATTTACTTTAAAACCCAAAATATCATATCGATTTCAAAACTAAATACTATATCATTTCATTTCAAAGCCAAATCAATATATCATTTCCATTTCAAGTCCCAAAGCAAAAATATATCATTTAAATTCCAAAAACCAAATCAATATATCATTTAAATAAAACCCAAATTTCCAAATCATTGAATATTTCCTTAAATTTATTAAACTTGAAATATTCCTTTAAATCATCTTAAATCAAACCACTTTTTAAAGTCACATTTTCAATAAGTTTCACGTTAATATATTTAAAGACAATTCTTAATAAAATACAATTTCACACAATTTCATTTTCAAAACCATAGTACCTTTCAAAGTTATAACAACTCTGAAACCCAACACTTTGAAACCATAATATTTTTAAATCATAACAATTTAGAAATGTTATTCTTTAAAAATCATAATACTTAGAAAATCATAACACCTTTAAAATAATATTCAATTAAACTATTGAAATTCATTGTCAAATAATATTCATTTCAAAGTTATAGCGTTTCTATGTTCATTCATTCAATTTTAAAATTTCCAAAACATTGTATTTTCAGCTAACAACAGCACTTATAAAGTGCTACAATAGGTATATTAGTAATATTTCAAAACATTGTCAAATTCAGAAACAGCAGCACTTATAAAGTGCTACAGTAGGTATTAGAATTTCAAAACAGTTCAGTTTAAGAAACAACAGCACTTACCAAGTGCTACAGTAGATATTTAGTTATTATTTCAAAATAGTTTACTTTCAGCAGTAACAGCACTTACAAAGTGCTATAGTAGCTCTCTGGTTATTCCAAATTACAGTTTAGTTTCAGCCACAACAGCACCTACAAAGTGCTGCAGCAGCTCATTGTTATTTCAGAACTTAGTCTATTTCCAGAAATGACAGCACTTAACAAATGCTGTCTTAAGACCACAGCATTTCTAAAGTGATACCAATATTAATTCCAGCTTTATTATAAAATTTTCAGAAACAACAAAACTTAAAATTTGGTCATTTTAACTTATAAAAATCATATTTTTCGATTCAAAAATATTCATTCGGATATCTTAACTTATGATTCAATAAAATAAAAACTTAATAAGTAAATATCCAATTTAAACAATAATTCATTCATTAAGTCAAAAGTAAATTATTTTCTCAACTTTTACTTTAACAATTAACTTAATACTTTATTTAAAATACCCATTTCCCAAATAAAATTTTGAATTTCCCTTTATTTACTTAACTTAAAAGTTTTCATTTAAAACCAAATTTCCAAATTCCAAGTTAAGTCATAATTAAAGTTACATTCTTCCATTTAAAAATCATAACTATTTATTTTACAAAACATAACATTGCACAAAAGAATATTTTATCATAGTTAATATAACAATCAATCATTTTCTATTAGATCTATCCATTTAGACATCAAATAACTATGATTTTCTAGTCAAATAAATTTTATTACAAATGTCCAATTAAAACTGTATTCCATTTAATCAGTTCAAAATACATTATTTATTACACAAAACATGTCCGTTTCATAAAGTAAAATTCATAACAATTACTAGGTTAGATTTAAAACTTCCATATTAAGTCAAATTCAATTATTAAGTTATTTAACCTCAATAAATGTCATTAAATTCTATTTAAAACCAACACATCTTTAAAATTTCCATTAAAGCCACTTATTGACTTATAAAATCTTAACTTATAGAAAACCAACATCTTCTTATATTTAAGTCATTTAAATCAAATCTTTAGCTCAAATTTCATATATTTAAACATTCAAAATACTTAATAATTTTTAGGAAAATATTATTTTAAAATGCAACCATGGGCCTGTATGATATTTTCTAACCTAAGTCAAGTGATACGGATATGTATTATTTCAATCCGTAATTTAAAAAAAAGAAAAATCCGGGTTCTATCATTTCAAACCCGCAATCCCAAGTCAAATAAATTATAATAAAATCGCTCACGCCTATCATTTCAGCCCATAATGATTTTTCCTTATTCTAATGCCCGTTCGGGTATGTATCATTTCAACCCATAGTGATAGGGAACTTGCAGTGTGAGATACAGTAATTAAAATGAACAGTATAACATATAATGACATATCAGGTAATGTAACAGGTATATAAACAGCATTTAACATCATATAAATATATCACAAGCATGGATGAATAACATATCAATTTATACAGATTCACTTGTCATCATTTCACAATAATATTAGTACATATGTCTAGAGTGATAAAACTCACCTTTTAAAGCTGAAGATAACAATTCTAGACACACAACTGAAACTCTAAAAAGCACGACAAAGCACGAATAAGATTTTTGTTGATGGAGAGCCAAGATCCAAACTTGTAAACAACATAATATCATAAATATAAGATTATGATTCAACACAAGAAATTTTAAACCAAAACAATACAAAGATATGAAGGAAAATGACATAACCTTTGGTAGAACAAGACAAGTGGCTCGGCCATGGTGTGGTGCATGGTGATGAGGTGATGGAGGTGATCATGGTGGTGGTGGAGAAGGGGAGATGTGGTCGGCAATTCATGGAGGTGGATAGGCCGAGCCTTTTGATGGAGAAGACAAAAGAAATAAAGGAAAATGAAAGAAGAAAAAAATGGAAAACAATAGGAAGAGAAGCCATTACTTACAGGAAAATTCCTCACGTGAAGATGCAAATGAAATGAGATGTGGGAAAGTTTTTGTACGTGAAATGATAATTATTAGAGGAGTTTTTTTTCACGGCCAATCAAGTAGAAAGAAACGACATGCAATTAAATGTTTGAAACGGCTAGAGATTTGAAGGGATTTGTTACCTATTTAATAAAAATAAACAAATGGAAAATGAGATGAGATACTCTTCTTTTTCACGTGAATTGATAGGGTATGAACGACTACACTTTAGGAACGGCTATGGTAGGAATTTAAAGAGGACAAGCAAATAAAGGCAAGAAATAAACCAAATGTAACCTATGCCAAATTAAATCAAAGTAACATACGTCTAATAAATTTGTTTCCTAGCCATTAATTACAAGATATATATACAAAGAAACATTCAATAAATAAAAATAAAGTTTATACAAACACAATAGAAAATAAAATAAGGAGATGGATATAAGAACATATAAAATAAACGCAGAAATTAATTGTTTTTAAAGCGCTGTATGTTATCCAATTTACAAAGTATAAATCAGAATTTAATGAAACGAAAAGCATAACACATATTAGAATTATATACAGCTTCAAATAAAAGTTAGCATTTAAAATTCAAATTTAAAATTTTAAACTGAAATTCAAAATTTGACCAAAATATAAAATTTACAGAAATTGTTTAGTTTATTATATTTGGAAAATGAATTACAAACAAATTCCAAACTTACTTTTATTATAATTAAAACCTTAATCAATTTATTTAACTTGATTTCATTCCTTTATTTTTATCCATGAATAAAATATATATTTCCATTTATTTCATTACATTCACAACTTTTACCATTACTGTCTTATCTCATATTAATGAACCTTTACTTACACTTAAATGTAATTTATTTCCAACTTTAAATTTAGCAGCCTAAATAAAATGTAACTTGTAATAAATGTTATCGTTATCTTTATATTACACTCCAGTTTATTATTTCCACTAATTATCATAATTGCTTACAAAATGTTTAATTCATCCAATTACCATAAATTATATACTAATTCATTTATCCATACAACACTTACATTTATTCACTTATATTCAGTTTTATACCCAAATGTAACATTTACAACTAGATTAATAGACCAATTAAATAGTATCTTACAACCGTTACTATAACTTTTAATCACACTTTTGAATTCATTGTTCAAAAACATATGTTACCATTCTTATATACCTAATCTTTATTCAATGGTCATTTATTTCATACTATATCATTTATAAATTTTAATGTTTGCATTTGTTTTCTTGCATAAATTTATAGCCAAGTATAACAATTTACATTACTTCAATAAATTGTAATTTCATTTCAATTGTTAATAATTAGTTTTTAAATACATTGTTACATTTCATTTTGGCATTCATTTCATTATTAAATTACAAAGTTTTTTATTTCTTCCAAGTTTATTTACCAAAATCTTATTAATTGACTACTTTAATTATTAAAAATATATGGGTCGTTACACTCTCCCCCACTCTAAACTTTTCGTCCTCGAAAAGGAAAAAGAAGGGAAAAGAAAGAATTAAGTAAACAATACATCTTATTCAAAAACATTAACCTTATAAACAAATAAATTTACAAAATTAATTAATTTAAATAAAATATACCAATTTATATATAAATTCCTTCTATACCATTTTATATTGTAAATTATTCAAATAAATTTTTATTCTGTTTACCTCTATAAATCTCTTTATAACTAAAATTTAAGCGTATAACATTTATTATAACCACTCAAATTTTATTTATAAATTCCTTTTATATTGTACATTATCCAATTACATAGTTAACTTCTAAATAATTAAGGTTAGTTATATTGAAATGCAATAGAATATTATACAAATAAAATTTTCCAAATTTAATTATTCAAGCTTAAATATTTATTCAAATTTTTGGCTTCATTTTATAATTGAAATCATCCCTTAAGATAAAATTTAAGAATTAAATTTCCGATTAACTTCAAACTATTCTAGATAAATAAATATATATACATAATATATATCAAATCAAATTTGAAATCATATACATATATATATATTATAATTCAAGTCATATTTTAGAAATTCAAATCAATTAAATTTTTCAAAACAAAACTGTAGCAAGGCTACAAGATGGTCTCTTCACTTCGAAACTCGAAATGAATGTCGATGATGCTGCATTCATCACCGAAACTATTTCCCTGCGACAAAGAGAAGAGCACTGATTTAAAACTTTGAAAATTCTTAGAAATAGTTTCTATTCGGAAATATTTCAAATAATATACCCTTTAAAACTTTAAAACCAAAGTTCGAAATCATCGGAAATTAAATTCTCAAATTCTTGTTTTAAATTCATTTAAATTTCAAATTAATTTATAACCATATTTTATAGTTCAATTATTTATATATGAAACAAAAGCCAATGATTACAAGATATATACAAAGTCAAATATTATTTCTTAACATCCAATTCAATTAACTATAAAATTCAGAAAATTATACATATATAAAATATAATTATACAAAATTTATCCAATTTACCAAGTTTGAAAACAATATGGTGTCAGTTTGCTATGTTCAAGTGTTTTGGAGGTCCTATCGATAGCGTTGATCAGACGAATCGATCGGAAACCCAAATCAATGTCAACAACTCAAACAACACAATGTATATTAAAACATTTAAATATTAGTTTACAAATACACTTCAAGAAAAAATGATTTGAAGATAAGTTGGAAACAAAAGACAAGATGATTAAATAACAGAATAAGGGAATGAATAAGCTTATATAAATCGCGGGCAACCTTAACCGGGTCAACCGTGACTTAAAGAATAAGATCGATGTGGGGTTCTGGGGTAAATCTACATCAAATCTCAAGAGATAGAATTCGGGATAACAAGAGATAGATAGCATTGTAAACCGAGGAAACAGAAATCTTCGGTGAATCAATGCTAATTGTAAAGGAGTTTCACCCCTTTACATATCATTCGAAGATTGGCGAGACCGCCAATTTATTATAAAGATCATTCGAAGTGGAGTTATGGGATACTCCAGAATCAAAAGAAGACAAATATGAAGAGACAAGAAATGATTTTGGAACCGCAGGGAACGTTCCAAAATTCAAAAGAAATCGGCACGAAGAAGAAGGAATTCAAGCTCGAATGAAAGTGATTCTGTAAATAAATTTACCATATATGCTAAGCTTTGCCTAGAGCCAAAGCTCTGATACCAACTGTAACGACCCACTATTTTGGACCATTCAAATTGACAACAAATCCACACATGCCGGACTTGAATAATTCAAAACAATAGATTGTAAATAAAATTTGGCAAAACTCAGAATATACAGTAAATAAATCACAGGTCACAAACACAGAGTAATATACCAATGCATCGGAAGCAAAGAGATAGTAGTTCATGAAGCTACTATATATATATACATCAGAGGTAAACAAGATACAACAGAAGTCTCAATACGGTAATCGAATACAAATCTGAATACATCACTGGAATCAACTGGATAACTGAAAGCGAAATAGATAGCTGGATCTCCAAGAAAAGCTCCAACTCCAAAGGTGAGTCTCGAATGCTGTATCACTCAGTCTGACCCGAGCGTAAAGCAAAACACAAACACTCGAGTCAGGACATACATACTTATACAATGTAAACCAACTCAAGTGAACTGTAATAAAGATGCACAAGTAACTTAAAGGATGTGTAACAACCCGGAGTTTAGTAACAATTAATTATCGTCAAATGACGATTAAATTGTTTGTTAATTGCTATTGGAATTTTAATCGAGTGAAATTCTTTTGTAAATTCATCGATTGTTATGCGGGCTTTAAAATTTATTCTATCCCATGTTTATTTTTGGTGCCGTGTTATTTCGAGCAATACCCGTTCCTCCACTTGATTATTTCATTCGAAAACCCTAAACAAACGAAAAGGAAAAATGGCGACTCGTTCATCCTCTTTGCGAAATTAGGGCTTGTGATTAATATTGAAGTCACGCCTCTGTTGATCGATCGAATGGGTATTGCGAGCTTGGCGTTGTCGATCGCTTGAATTCTTGAGTTCCGATCGGCTGTTTCTGGGTTCTTCGACAAAGGTGAGTGATCCACTCACATCTAATTAATATCTTGAGCTTATTAGGGTTCGAATTCTATGATTTTCATTCGTATTTAATTGTTTGAATTCGTCACTTGATTTTTCGGCCATTCGACTATGTTGGAGGTTGATGTTTTCTGACTTGGTTTGTTTTCCATGGCTTGAATTTCACGGCAATGATTTCTCGACTTGGTTTCTTGGCTTTAATTTGTGACATTTCACTTTGTCAAATTCACATAGTTGATAACTTGGCCATCGGTTTTGCCTTTGATCTGTTTCTTTTTCTGTTGACTTTGATAACACCCGGCTGAGAATTATTTTATATGATAGTTGACTCTGGTCACTTGATATTGTTTATTTGGCCTCTGGCTTTGATTTGTTCTAGTTCGAACTTGAAACTTGCCATGGTTTTGATAATTGTCTCCGAGCCTGGTTCATGTAGTCTGGATTCTTCACTGACATGTACATGTTGTTTGGTCTCGTTGACTTCGACTTGGTTTATTTTTGTTGCATTTGGACTGGTTTGTGCTTTTGTGCATACTGTAATTGGTTGCTGAACTGGTTTTGATGCCAGTCTCTACCTTGTTTCATTTATTTGGGTTGAATTGTTTGGCTTTGGCACTGTCCTGGCATTGATATTGCCATTCCCTGAATTGCTTGTATCAGTTCTCGGCCATCCTTTGCTATGCCTTGAACTTGACTGGTTGGGTTGAGTTTTGCCCCCATGTGTTTTGCCTTTGTCAATTTTGCATTTCATATATATGTTCCTGATGCATTTTGTCTTTGCTAAAAAGAAGCTGCAGTCTGCATATATGTGCCTACATACATTTGTATATATGTATGCATGTATTGTTGAAGTTTCACTGTGCATATCACTGCCTGATTTTGTAATCGTCTATACTCATTTTTGCAGTGTATATACTTGTGTCAATACAAGTGTACGCATTCATTTGTGCACTGTGTATCGGATAGCCTTATGTCTTCGTGACATTCGCAGTTTGATTATGTAGTTTGGGTTTTGTTTGTGTAACTTGAACTGGTCTGGTTGCTTCCATATCATGGCTGGTTTGAGTTTTGCTGTCACTACATGTATGCATACATGTGTAGCTACATGTTTATGCGTTGTCTTCATGTAGTTTGTATTTGTTTGCAGCTTTGATTTGCTGTTAGCTTTGGTTTAGTCTTGCAGTGTGTTGAGTCATGATAGCAGTGACTTGACCTTTGCACTTTGTTAATGATTTGACTGTATTGAATTTGATTTGAGGACTTTTGGGTTCGACTCTGTTTTGATGGCTTTGTTCGATCTATCTTCGGCATTTGCTTATGCTAAGTGCTGTTTCATTTGGTGTAGATATGTATGTGTATTCATATATATATATATATATGCATACATGCACTCTTGTTGACTTCGATTATCCTATGTACTTGATTACTGGTTGTATTTGCACCATTTTCTGTTGTAAGTGTTCAAGCTTCATGTTGGGGCTGCACTTGCTCTTGTACAACTGCCCTTGTGCAATTGAGTTGTTTGGATCTGGCCATTTAATCAAGTACTTGAATGTGTAATTGTTTGTTTGGTCTCTTGTTGGTTTAAGTTGAAGTTTGCAGTCTGATTATTTTACTCTTTGGTCTTGCTTTCTTGATGGCATTTGATCCAGACAGTGTTGCATTATGATTTGTACATTGAGTTGAATCCAGTCTCAAAGACTCGGGTCAGACTGAGTTATTTCAGGTTGTTGATATCTTGCTTTGGGTTGCTGCTTGAGCTATGAAGTCTCTTCATATCTTTTGGAGTAGTCGTCGTCATTTTGTAGTAGTCAGTGTATTTGGTCTAGGTTGATATGTATTCATGTATATTATTCGATAATGTACTTGTATATATAACTTCCAGAGTTGACAGTTGTAGTTGTATCATATGTATTGTATCAAATGTATTGTAACTGCCTTCAGTTATATATATATGAGATTTGATATTAGCTATGTTCCGCATTTAGCTTATCTGTGTCATTATTTTATATATACTGTCCTAAACTATTATGAACCATCGTAGTTCGTTTTATACTGGAATTGGGTATGTCGGTGGGAGTAATAACCAGAGATGAAAATAAATATACCACTCCTATCGAGGTAACCAATACTAGTGTAAGGCCTACCTACGGATGGCCACTCCTATCCAACCTTATTCTTCGTAATAACAGACAGTATTTCTTTTAATACTCTTTGTTATTGTGAGCATAGAGATTGGGCATCACAGTTGGTATCAGAGCGAGGGGTTTATGGACATAATATAAAACATAACTTAGATGGAACATGTGTTACAACTATTTGTTGATGTTTTATTTGTGTTTTGAGTCAAAACTAAAGTTTTGAAATTATGAAGAAAATTTTAAATATCCTTATTTAAAAATAAAAGTGAAATAGTGTTTTGATGATTGATTGATTTGTGTTCTATTTATCAGAGTGCGCAGCGGAAACAGTGAGACTATCTTCGCTGTGTACGGCTGATAACCCTTTTGATTTAGAAATCAAAATATGAAAATGAAATAAATTTCATTGTTGTTTACATAGCTGGGTTTATTTTGTTTCTTTGAAAATTTCGAATCCGATTTGAGGATTCGAAGCGATTGGAGTTATGTGATTTTTGTTGAGATTTTGCTGTTTTAAATTATCTTCATTGAAGATATAATCGAGTGATTTCTTTGCTCATCTTTTGGTGTGCGTGCAAATATGAGTTGCACGTTACTGTATTGATTGTACGTTGAACCGATGTTTGGTTTAAACGTATTTTGTTGCTGTTATTTTTATAACGGGATTTTTACACCGATGCTAAATTTTTGAAGCACGGTGTTTTGTTGACATTTTAATGAATGAAAATTCTCTGGTATTACATTTTGATGTAAATTATTTTGACGAGATTTTAAAGTTTAAAAATTACTGTCACTTTGACTTCAGTAACCGTCAAATTTTAAAGTAGATTTTCAAGCGGTTAGTCTGCAAGGTTGAGTTTGAGATCCGTTTTTACGGTGTTTTGAGAAGTGCAATTTCCTTATCGAAGTTGCTACAGATGTTGCTGTTTTAATCACGTATTTAAAAAAATCATTTGAAAATAAAAATTGCTTCCAAAATTTTTACACTTTGCGCTTTCAAAAGAATGGGGAAGTGATTTAAACGATTCAGCAAAATCAAGGACTATGAACCCTTACTTTTACTGATTCGCTTAATTCCGGACTTGTCCGTTTGAGAATGTAAAATGTTATTTTTACAAAATACACAATTTTGCACTTTCAAGGAAACAATGAAGAGAATCAAACGATTTAGTAAAACTCGTGGTATGGGACATGTGCGTTTGCTATTTCGGTTAATTCCGGACTCGTTAATTGAAACATCTGCAGTTTGATGATTCTGATGATTTGTTGGGCTTCCGGGCCACTCTGTTGGACCTTCGGGTCATATGATGGACCTTCGGGTCATATGATAGACCTTCGGGTCATATGTTGGACCTTCGGGTCATATGATGGACCTTCGGGTCATATGATGGACCTTCGGGTCAAATATCAGTACTAGACCTTCGGGTCGCTCTACGGACCTTCGGGTCATCTGATGGGCGCCAAAATTTATAGTACTTGGTAGGCTTTGGCCATATGTTGTTGCACGTGCGGCATAGCTAAAACTCGCCATCTAATGGGATCGATCCACCTTTTATGTTGATTTTCTAGATTATCTTAATTGATTTCTAGATATTTGTTGTTTCTAATTATCTGCAGGTAATTAGATATTTGTTGTTATGAGATTTAATTATCGTATCGATAATTAGATATTTGCTGTTATGAGATTTAATTATCGTATCAGTAATTAGATATTTGCTGTTATGAGATTTAATTATCGTATCGATAATTAGATATTTGCTGTTATGAGATTTAATTATCGTATCGATAATTAGATATTTGCTGATTTGAGATTTCTGATTATCATTTTTGATAATCGGATATTTGTTGTTTCTTATTATCGTTTTTGATAATCAGATATTTGTTGTTTCTGATTATCGTTTTTGATAATCGGATATTTGTTGTTTCTGATTATCGTTTTTGATAATCGGATATTTGTTGTTTCTGATTATCATTTTTGATAATCGGATATTTGTTGTTTCTGATTATCGTTTTTTATAATCGGATATTTGTTGTTTCTGATTATCGTTTTTGATAATCGGATATTTGTTGTTTCTGATTATCATTTTTGATAATCGGATATTTGTTGTTTCTGATTATCGTTTTTGATAATCAGATATTTGTTGTTTCGGATTATCGTTTTTGATAATTAGATATTTGTTGATTTGAGTTTTCTAATTATCGTTATTGATAATTAGATATTTGTTGATTTGAGATTTCTGATTATCGTTTTTGATAATTAGATATTTGTTGTTTCTGATTATCGTTTTTGATAGTCAGATATTTGTTATTTCTGATTATCGTTTTTGATAATTAGATATTTGATGTTTTCTGATTATCGTTTTTGATAATTGGATATTTGCTAATTTTGCTGATTATGAGATTTTCTAGTCTCTAATTGATTCTAGATTATATTGATTTTATTGAATTGCTATTTTCTATCTACCTCTGTTGATAGTTAGAGTTTGCTGATTATGAAGTTTGTGTTTTCTAGTTAATTGTTGGATAACTAGATATTTGCAGTTTTGCGAATTGTGATTTGCGTTTTCTAATTATCTTTGTTGATAATTAGATTTTGTTGTTTTCTAATTATCGTATCGATAATTAGATATTGCTGTTTTGTGATTTTTGTATACTAATTATCTAATTGATAATTGAATATTGCTGATAATTGCATTTATTCAGTTTTGTTGTTTTCTGATTATCTATTTGATAGTTAGATTTTGTTGAGGATTTGTGAATTTCTTTTATGAAATTAAAAGATTTCTTTGGCGTTTGTGTTCTCGACCTCTATTTTTCTAGCTTAACCAGTTTATGTTAGAAAAATAATTGTTATTGATGACTTTAATTATGAAAATTGCGGGGACGCAATTTTTATAAGGAGGGGAGTCTGTAACAACCCGGAGTTTAGTAACAATTAATTATCGTCAAATGACGATTAAATTGTTTGTTAATTGCTATTGGAATTTTAATCGAGTGAAATTCTTTTGTAAATTCATTGATTGTTATGCGGGCTTTAAAATTTATTCTAGCCCATGTTTATTTTTGGTGCCGTGTTATTTCGAGCAATACCCGTTCCTCCACTCGATTATTTCATTCGAAAACCCTAAACAAACGAAAAAGAAAAATGGTGACTCGTTCGTCCTCCTTGCGAAATTAGGGCTTGTGATTAATATTGAAGTCACGCCTCTATTGATCGATCGAATGGGTATTGCGAGCTTGGCGTTGTCGATCGCTTGAATTCTTATGTTCCGATCGGCTGTTTCTGGGATCTTCGACAAAGGTGAGTGATCCACTCACATCTAATTCATATCTCGAGCTTATTAGGGTTCGAATTCTATGATTTTCGTTCGTATTCAATTGTTTGAATTCATCACTTGATTTTTTGGCCATTCGACTATGTTGGAAGTTGATGTTTTCTGACTTGGTTTGTTTTCCATGGCTTGAATTTCACGGCAATGATTTCTCGACTTGGTTTCTTGGCTTTAATTTGTGACATTTGACTTTGTCAAATTCGCAAAGTTGATAACTTGGCCATCGGTTTTTCCTTTGATCTGTTTCTTTTTCTATTGACTTTGATAACACCCGGCTGAGAATTATTTTATATGCTAGTTGACTCTGGTCACTTGATATTGTTTATTTGGCCTCTGGCTTTGATTTGTTCTAGTTCAAACTTGAAACTTGCCATGGTTTTGATAATTGTCTCCGAGCCTGGTTCATGTAGTATGGATTATGCACTGACATGTACATGTTGTTTGGTCTCGTTGACTTCGACTTGGTTTATTTTTGTTGCATTTGGACTGGTTTGTGCTTTTGTGCATACTGTACTTGATTGCTGAACTGGTTTTGATGCCAGTCTCTACCTTGTTTCATTTATTTGGGTTGAATTGTTTGGCTTTGGCACTGTCCTGGCATTGATATTGCCATTCTCCGAATTGCTTGTATCAGTTCTCGGCCATCCTTTGCTATGCCTTGAACTTGACTGGTTGGGTTGAGTTTTGCCCCCATGTGTTTTGCCTTTGTCAATTTTGCATTTCATATATATGTTCCTGATGCATTTTGTCTTTGCTAAAAAGAAACTGCTGTCTGCATATATGTGCCTACATACATTTGTATGTATGTATGCATGTATTGTTGAAGTTTCACTGTGCATATCACTGCCTGATTTTGTAATCGTCTGTACTCATTTTTGTAGTGTATATACTTATGTCAATACAAGTGGACGCATTCATTTGTGCACTGTGTATCAGATAGCCTTGTGTCTTCGTGACATTCGCAGTTTGATTATGTAGTTTGGGTTTTGTTTGTGTAACTTGAACTGGTCTGGTTGCTTCCATATCATGGCTGGTTTGAGTTTTGCTGTCACTACATGTATGCATACATGTGTAGCTACATGTTTATGCGTTGTCTTCATATAGTTTGTATTTGTTTGCAGCTTTGATTTGCTGTTAGCTTTGGTTTAGTCTTGCAGTGTGTTGAGTCATGATAGCAGTGACTTGACCTTTGCACTATGTTAATGATTTGACTGTATTGAATTTGATATGAGGACTTTTGGGTTCGACTCTGTTTTGATGGCTTTGTTTGAACTATCTTCGGCATTTGCTTATGCTAAGTGCTGTTTCATTTGGTGTAGATATGTATGTGTATTCATATATATATATATATATATATATATATATATATATATATGCATACATGCACTCTTGTTGACTTCGATTATCCTATGTACTTGATTACTGGTTGTATTTGCACCATTTTCTGTTGTAAGTGTTCAAGCTTCATGTTGGGGCTGCACTTGCTCTTGTACAACTGCCCTTGTGCAATTGAGTTGTTTGGATCTGGCCATTTAATCAAGTACTTGAATGTGTACTTGTTTGTTTGGTCTCTTGTTGGTTTAAGTTGAAGTTTGCAGTCTGATTATTTTACTCTTTGGTCTTTCTTTCTTGATGGCATTTGATCCAGACAGTGTTGCATTATGATTTGTACATTGAGTTGAATCCAGTCTCAAAGACTCGGGTCAGACCGAGTTATTTCAGGTTGTTGATATCTTGCTTTGGGTTGCTGCTTGAGCTATGAAGTCTCTTCGTATCTTTTGGAGTAGTCGTCGTCATTTTATAGTAGTCAGTGTATCTGATCTAGGTTGATATGTATTCATGTATATTATTCGATAATGTACTTGTATATATAACTTCCAGAGTCGACAGTTGTAGTTGTATCATATGTTTTGTATCAAATGTATTGTAATTGCCTTCAGTTATATATATATATATATGAGATTTGATATTAGCTGTGTTCCGCATTTAGCTTATCTGTGTCATTTTATATATACTGTCCTAAACTATTATGAACCATCGTAGTTCGTTTTATACTGGAATTGGGTATGTCGATGGGAGTAATAACCAGAGATGAAAATAAATATACCACTCCTATCGAGGTAACCAATACTAGTGTAAGGCCTAACTACGGATGGCCGCTCCTATCCAGCCTTATTCTTCGTAATAACAGACAGTATTTCTTTTAATACTCTTTGTTATTGTGAGCATAGAGGTGGGGCGTCACAGGATGCTTGGGATCACCCATCCTTTAAGGATCCGTTAAACTATCTACTATGTAGTAATATTCGCTATTATAATAATGTCTAATAATAAAAAAAACTTACTTTTAAATAGCATTAAGGGGTTACTCATATAGCCCTTAACACATAATAGTCTCAGTAGTCTATCTAGTATTAGCATACCCCTAGATCGGGAGATACCCTCAATACTCCACAGGCTATGACACAAATCCAAACTCGTAGTAAAGCTCGATATGGTAGGTGACATGGCACAACTAGGCAATGCCAAGGTAGATATACTAATTACGCATCCGGGCTAGTGAAAACGCATAGCAGCCACTACCGCCCACCTCGGAACACACTCCCAAATCAAAATCGAAGGGTGGCCACCAAATAAATCACAACGTAATAGAATGGTATCGAAGAAATGCGTCCGATCAGAGGTGCTACCTCATTGGCCCGTCAATCGCTCCTATTTTAGCCACCTTATGCCAACTCACGGGAGTCGGGTCCACGTTCATACCTCAATTGGATCGTCGCTACCATCCTACTTCATTCTGGAATCTCCACCGCGTACACGGTTGTCAAAGTGGTTTTCGGTATCGACAGAGAGTATGCCCATATCCGATCTCGGTCTCTTTGCCAACCAATCGTTATTATAACCCATGGATATTTATTTCAAAATCATTTACTTTAAAACCCAAAATATCATATCCATTTCAAAACTAAATACTATATCATTTCATTTCAAAGCCAAATCAATATATCATTTCCATTTCAAGTCCCAAAGCAAAAATATATCATTTAAATTCCAAAAACCAAATCAATATATCATTTAAATAAAACCCAAATTTCCAAATCACTGAATATTTCCTTAAATTTATTAAACTTGAAATATTCCTTTAAATCATCTTAAATCAAACCACTTTTTAAAGTCACATTTTCAATAATTTCACGTTAATATATTTAAAGACAATTCTTAATAAAATACAATTTCACACAATTTCATTTTCAAAACCATAGTACCTTTCAAAGTTATAACAACTATGAAACCCAACACTTTGAAACCATAATATTTTTAAATCATAACAATTTAGAAATGTTATTCTTTGAAAATCATAATACTTAGAAAATCATAACACCTTTAAAATAATATTCATTTAAACCATTGAAATTCATTGTCAAATAATATTCATTTCAAAGTTGTAGCATTTCTAAGTTCATTCATTCAATTTTAAAATTTCCAAACTATTGTATTTTCAGCTAACAACATCACTTATAAAGTGCTACAGTAGATATATTAGTAATATTTCAGAACATTGTCAAATTCAGAAACAGCAGCACTTATAAAGTGCTACAGTAGGTATTAGAATTTCAAAACAGTCCAGTTTAAGAAACAACATCACTTACCAAGTGCTACAGTAGATATTTAGTTATTATTTCAAAACAGTTTACTTTCAGTAGTAACAGCACTTACAAAGTGCTGTAGTAGCTCTCTGGTTATTCCAAATTATAGTTTAGTTTCAGCCACAATAGCACCTATAAAGTGCTGCAGTAGCTCTTTGTTATTTCAGAACTTAGTCTATTTCCAGAAATGACAACACTTAACAAATGCTGTCTTAAGACCACAGCATTTCTGAAGTGCTACTAATATTAATTCCAGCTTTATTATAAAATTTTCAGAAACAATAAAACTTAAAATTTGGCCCTTTTAACTTATAAAAATCATATTTTTCGCTTCAAAAATATTAATTCGAATATCTTAACTTATGATTCAATAAAATAAACACTTAATAAGTAAATATCCAATTTAAACAATAATTCATTCATTAAGTCAAAAGTAAATTATTGTCTCAACTTTTACTTTAACAATAAACTTAATACTTTATTTTAAAATACCCATTTCCCAAATAAAATTTTAATTTCCCTTTATTTACTTAACTTAAATGTTTTCATTTAAAACCAAATTTCCAAATTCCAAGTTTAGTCATAATTAAAGTTACATTCTTCCATTTAAAAATCATAACTATTTATTTTACAAAACGTAACATTTCACGAAAGAATATTTTATCATAGTTAATATAATAATCAATCCTTTTCTTTTAGATCTATTCATTTAGACATCAAATAACTATGATTTTCTAGTCAAATAAATTTTATGACAAATGTCCAATTAAAACTGTATTCCATCTAATCAGTTCAAAATACATTATTTATTACACAAAACATGTCCGTTTCATAAAGTAAAATTCATAACAATTACTAGGTTAGATTTAAAACTTCCATATTAAGTCAAATTCAATTATTAAGTTCTTTAACCTCAATAAATGTCTATAAATTTTATTTAAAATCAACACATCTTAAAAATTTCCATTAAAGCCACTTATTGACTTATAAAATCTTAACTTATAGAAAACCAACATCTTCTTATATTTAAGTCATTTAAATCAAATCTTTAGCTCAAATTTCATGTATTTAAACATTCAAAATACTTAATAATTTTTAGGAAAATATTATTTTAAAATTTAACCATGGGCCTGTATGATATTTTCTAACCTAGGTCAAGTGATATGGATATGTATCATTTCAATTCGTAATTTAAAAAAAGAAAAATCCGGGTTTTATCATTTCAAACCCGCAATCCTAAGTCAAATAAATTACAATAAAATCACTCAAGCCTATCATTTGAGCCCATAATGATTTTTCCTTATTCTAATGTCCGTTCGGGTATGTATCATTTCAACCCATAGTGATAGGGAACTTGCAGTGTGAGATACAGTAATTAAAATGAACAGTATAACATATAATGACATATCAGGTAATGTAACAGGTATATAAACAACATTTAACATCATATAAATATATCACAAGCATGGATGAATAACATATCAATTTATACAGATTCACTTGTCATCATTTCACAATAATATTAGTACATATGTCTAGAGTGATAAAACTCACCTTTTAAAGCTGAAGATAACAATTCTAGACACACAACTGAAACTCTAAAAAGCACGACAAAGCACGAATAAGATTTTTGTAGATGGAGAGCCAAGATCCAAACTTGTAAACAACATAATATCATAAATATAAGATTATGATTCAACACAAGAAATTTTAAACCAAAACAATACAAAGATATGAAGGAAAATGACATAACCTTTGGTAGAACAAGACAAGTGGCTCGGCCATGGTGTGGTGCATGGTGATGAGGTGATGGAGGTGATCATGGTGGTGGTGGAGAAGGGGAGATGTGGTCGGCAATTCATGGAGGTGGATAGGCCGAGCCTTTTGATGGAGAAGACAAAAGAAATAAAGGAAAATGAAAGAAGAAAAAAATGGAAAACAATAGGAAGAGAAGCCATTACTTACAGGAAAATTCCTCACGTGAAGATGCAAATGAAATGAGATGTGGGAAAGTTTTTGTACGTGAAATGATAATTATTAGAGGAGTTTTTTTTCACGGCCAATCAAGTAGAAAGAAACGACATGCAATTAAATGTTTGAAACGGCTAGAGATTTGAAGGGATTTGTTACCTATTTAATAAAAAGAAACAAATGGAAAATGAGATGAGATACTCTTCTTTTTCACGTGAATTGATAGGGTATGAACGACTACACTTTAGGAACGGCTATGGTAGGAATTTAAAGAGGACAAGCAAATAAAGGCAAGAAATAAACCAAATGTAACCTATGCCAAATTAAATCAAAGTAACATTGTGACGACCCGGAATTTTTGTATATTTGAAATGGGAATAATTAATTTATTTTAAATATTCGGAGGTTAAATTTTAACTTTAATTTCAAATATACAGTATTTATTTGGATAATTAATTATTAAATTTAATTATCGGGATTGGGTAAAATATTGAATCTTGATTTTAAGCCTGTTAAAAATAGTTCAAAGGTTCAGAAAATTTATATTGTTAATACTGAAGATGATAGAACTTTTAAAATGGAATTTTAAAGAGTTTTGTTTAGTTTTAAAAATATATCGTTGAAATTGAATATAAAAAAAAAAGCCGTCCGAGGCACAGTCTCGGAATTCAGCGAAACCAGTTCCATTGGATCCGTAATATTGTATTATTATCGGATTTTAAATTTCGGAGCGTTTGGAGTTGTTGTGTAAGCATACGGTATATAAACGTATAGAAATTCAGAGCATGTGTCCTTCCTGGCAACGTTCTCTTCTTGCCTAAGTAATTAGATGTGGATTCGTATATTAATTTAAGCACGTGTTCAACTGGTAGAACACGCGTCCTCACCTTTTTGTTTTCAACCGAACACTTCACAGTAAAGGTAAAAATGAAATCACCTATCTTCCTCTCGAATCCATAATCCAGGAAATCAGAAAAGAAAAAAAAAGAGGGGGCAATCGAAAATCAAAAATCAGATCTGTTCTCCCTCCTCAAATCGCATCCCCTCCCTTCCATTCTTCCAGTACAAACGAATCGAATTTAATTTCGTTCGGAAACTAAAAAAAAAAGGGAAACAGCTTAACCTCCACTTCGTCTTTTCCTCTGTAATTCGAGATCGTTTCGAAGTCTTGTATCGCCTGCACGAGAGCTCGAGCTTGAGCGATAGACGAAGGCTTCTTGTTATTGGGGGCGCTCGAGCTGATGAGGCGATCCAAGCGAGGCACGTGGGCAAGGTGTGAATGAATCGCGGGTCGCGATGGTGAGAAGAGGAGGGCTTAGCGTGCCGTGAAGGCCGAGGTTGGGTTGTTCGTTTGCGAGTTCGTTCTGAGGGTGGTGATTCGCGAGGCTACTGTTCAAGTCAAGCAAGGGGGTCGATCGCGTTGGGGTTTGCGAGGCCGCTGGCACTTTTCATTCGTGATTTTGGGGTTGACTGGAGTAGTGGCCGCAGTTCAGTTTGGGGAGGGTTTCGTGGGGTGTCAGAAGTCGAGCTCAGGCCTGCCTAAGAATCGAATCGAAGTCGAGCTCGACAAGGGAAGAATCACCGTTCGATGGTGTTCGTGGTAGAGGGACCGTTCTTGTTTTCCAGTAAGGTATTTCCTGTAGCTTTGGGTTTTTGAATAATTTTAAGAAGGATATGTATGGATAGCATAGTTAATAGAAAGGTAAAACAGAAATGAATTTTTATTTATTTACTAGGAAATATCAAATTATTATTTAAAAATGATTAGCTAAATTAATTTGTCGGACAACTTAAATTATTAAATGGAAAATCAATGTAAAGTATCTCAGATACTAATACATCATGTAAAATTAGTTTTCCTGAAACCTAGGAATAATTTTTAGTTTAAAATTTGACAGATGAATATATGTGTTTTAAAACTTACTAGTTGGGTTGAAATTGGAATTAAGGTGATTTACTTGTTTGATTAACTTACTTAATTTATTCTAGTTTTAAGTGATTTCGAAAAGGGAAGATAATTAGTAAAAGGTACGACATTAGTTAATTGGATTTGTTAAATGAAAATAAATTATCCGGATTTATTTCAAATATTAACAAACCATATATATTTATACAAGGTCAATAATCACAAGAAATCAAGTTGAGGAAGAAGTGGGTTGTGCAACAAAACCGAAGGTGAGTTAATCTCACTCAGTTAAATTATAATTTAAATTTAATTGGTTAAATTTAAATAATTGGTTGAATGATTGATTTGGTTTGATGTGATACTATATATATATAGTAGTATATAGCAATATATACATATTGGCATATGTATATATTGGAGTTGTTGATATTCCCGCATTTTATAGCGGATGAGACCCTATGCGCCGCATAATAGCGGATGATATTTTATAAAACCCATATACCGCGATATTCCACCTTGAAGTGGAATTGGTATTGTGCTAACGTCTGTGGATGCAGGGAAACAGGTTGGAGGGATCCAACTGGATTCCTCAAAATATTTAATTTTGTTTAAATATTCTGTGATATGATTTTGATATCCTGTGATGAATTATATGGATAATTGGATGTTATGGTTTGGTTGGATCGATTTGGATATGCTGAGTTATCAAAATCTCTAGTATGGAAATTTTGAAAAGAAATAAAAAAGTAAATTTTTAAGTAAAATAAGTATAAAGAGTTTGGAATAAATTTGAGAATAAATCTGATTAAGAATAAAAGTGATTCCCAAAATTCTAATAAATATGGAAAAGAGGAATTTTGAATAAACCGAGAAATATTGAAATTAAAAACTTATGTGATATTATTTAAAAGAATAAATAATTTATTTTAATTCAATGTTTAAATGAAATTAAAAGAAGAGAAAGAATGTGGTAAATCTGAGACTTGTGTTCAGTTTAAAGATTTTAAATCATAATGAGAAATAAAATCTGAAAGTTAATGAATTTGGGAATAAATGGATTAAGTGAGGAAATTTATTTCAAAGTAAAATAAATTGGAAAATCAGTTGTAAATTGATTTAAATATTTTGGGATTCGAAATTTAAAGAGAAATGAGATTTTGGAGATATAAACTGGGTTTATAAAGTGAAATGGAATATAAGAGGATATTTGAAATATAAATTCAAGGTGGGAATTTATAAAGGGATATGAATTGGTTTAAAAATAAGTGTTGATTTATTTTTAAAGGGATGTGAAGAGAAATAAATATTTGGAAATGTATTCCGTAAGCGGAAACTGTTTGAAATTGTTTTCAAAAGGAGTTTGAAAATTTGGAAATATATCTTGGAAAGATATTTGGGCAAATAAATAATGTGGGAAATTATTTATTGTGTGATGGTTGCTTGTGGATGTTAATTGATAGTTAAATAACCGACTATCAATATTGGCCAAATGCGCTGATCGTTTCGAAGAGACCGGGATCGAGTTTCCGTATACCGGGATTCTAGGTCTGGAGACTCGAATACCACTTCGATCCGGTTTGTACGTTTCGTGTAACGATTTCGGAGTCGAAGATGGAGCAGTGAAGTGCAAGGGCTAGTCGCTACTAATCCTGAGGATATTTCCAAAAATGGATGTAGTAGGAGTAGTGCCTTCGGTTCCGTTCAAACCCAGGATGGACTTGTATGGACGAATGCTTGCGAAACATCGTCAGCGGACGATGGGCATTCTAAGGGATATGTTCTCTAAAAGGTATCGTTTAGCCTCGAACCTCATCAACCGGGAATGACTGAAAATCAGGGGTTATGCAGCAAGGCTTCGTGGGTAGCTCCCACTGGAGGGTAAGGTCATCCCTGTCTAGATGTCCCTTTTTATTTCGACTTAGTGGTGCGGTTGCTGATCCCAACCGTGGGGTGATTTTATTCGGGATCATCCAGTAAGGGATGGTTCCGGCCTTGTGTTGCAGGGGAGCGGGCGTACTCCTCGGTACTGTGATTTAGGCCACGTACTGTGACAGGTGGTACCCCAGTGCCTAGTCATTCGTTGGAAATCCATTCTCCCTACGTGCTTGTACGGTTTTGATTGTGCCCAACTATTGTTGAAATGTGAGATGCAAGCATTTCAGCTAGATTATATTTTACTTTCTGTAGACACTATTATAATATCAGAGGATTTTGATATAAAGTGTTTTAGCTATCGTAAGGTAAAAACCCGACATGTTTATTTGTGGCGTGGTCTTACGAGATGCTTTTGTTTTCAAAGGATTTTGAAACTTTAATAATCAATTTGAGTGTGATTTTCTCACGCTGGTTTTCCAGACTGACTCGGGTATTGTTTTATATGATGCTCGGGTCAGACCGAGATAAACAGGTTCAGGATATGATGCTGTGGAGCTCAGGAGACGAGCTGGATGTCGATACGTACTCCCGTACTTGTTATTATTTTTCCGTTGTGTATTTACTTGTATGTTATGGATGTTGATGTACTCTGATGATGTATTCTGATGTATTGTATAAACAGATATAATTTTGATTTGTGTAAAGATCTGTTGATATATTATATTTTATTCCGCTGCGATGGTTAGATTCTGATGTTGTTTTTCTTTTATTTTCTTCTTCTACCTCTTCTTCTTTTTACCCAAATGGTCCGGTTTTTCATGTTAGAAAAACTCGGGTCGTTACAGTGGTATCAGAGCTTAGGCTAGCGATAACCTTGGCTCTGGTGGGAATTTTGAGAGTATTAATAGATATGAGCGCGTATTTGTTAGTGAATATAAAATGGTTTTATATTGTGTTGGTTGATTTATTTAGTGGCATATGAACCTTAGTCGGCACAGTCTGTACAACTGTATCGAAGGGGTTTCTAAACACTTGAATAGAACAGTTCGACACAATATTGTTTTAAATAGGGTGAATGAAATAATTTTGCCCAAATTATTTTGTATATAAAAGAAATAATTATTTGAAATTATTATAGTTATATATTTGGATGCTTGGTTGTTAGAAAATGACAATAATGAGTTAGTCTCATTATTGAGTAGAAATTGAAACTTATAACCTAAGTTAAAGAATAAATTTATATAACAAAATGGAATTTGAAATATAGACTAAATGAAATTTATAAATTGAGATAAACTTTATATACAAATGTGAATTACAAATGTGATTTATAATCAAATGAGATTAATTCATAAACAAATGAAATTTGTAAATGTAAATGGTAAAAGTGACTTATAACTTGAAATAAAATGTGATAGAATTCCAGAGTAATGTTTGGATATAAAAATTGGATGGATTTTTGTTTTGGGAAAGATTTAAATTCCTTTGGATTTAAAATAGTTTCAAAGGTTTTGGGGAAATAATGGTGATATTATTCCATGAATATTTTTGAAATTGAATTCATATCTGGTGGGATTTGGGATTTAAAAATGTTTGAAAAGTTTTAAAGTGATAAAAGCATTAAATTCTCTTTCGGTCGTTGGAAAATAATTTCGGTGATGACTGCAGCATCATCGATGTCTATTTTCGAGTTTCCAAAGAGAAATTGCTACCAAACTGTTTTAAATTGGAAATGATTGTGAATTGGGTTGGTTTTGAAATTCAAAGGGAAAATTGTTTGGTAAAAGCAGATTATTTTGGAAATTGGGGTTTGATGTGATATACCAGATGTGTATGAGTTATTTATGGATTCAAAATGATTTTGAAATAAAACCGGGCAATTGGATTCTGAAAATTCTATTTAAAATTTAAATGTGGAAATTTAAATGAATCAACAATATAAAGTATAGAATGAAGTTGATTGAAATAAGAAAGGAATGAAAGTTAAATTCTGGGATTATAATTATGAGATGAAATTAACTCAATGAGTAATATAAGCTGGTAGATAAAAGAGTTAGAGAACTTGAAGGTGAATGAATTGTAAAACTTGTATAAAATTGTATCCTAGAATTAAAATTTAATTCGAGTATATGAAGGTGAATAAAATATATTTGAATTTAACTTAAGATGAGTTAAATAAAATTGAGAATTGGAATTGAATTAAATGTAAGTAAGTTGAAGTTGAATTGAATTGGATATAAAGGTAATGTAAAATGCTTATAATTGTGTAAAGAAATTCATATTCTTAAGTTCTTAAGTACAATAATTTGAAATTTGATTATAAAGATGAAATGGACTTAAATGAATAGTCCCAGGTCTTAAGTAAGTAAGTTAAAACTTATGAATAGAAATGAAATTGTAAGTCATAAATGGGAATTCATTTCTTTGAACCATTAAGAGTTATAATTTGAAATTGTAATTATCAAATGGAAACGACTAAGATGAGCAATCTTAATTTTTAAATAAATCCAAACTTGAATTATAAAATATATTGAACTTAAGAAAATTAAGTGAAGTGATATTTGGAATTAAAAAGCAAGTATTTAATTTTAACCAGTGGAGGAACTAATTAGATAATAAATTAGTTAATGAAATTGAACTGTGAGTTAATGAAATTGGATTAAAATAGTGATGGTTTGAATTGCGAATGAAATCCAAATAAGTGAAAATAAATTGGAAATGACCTGGTTATTAATAAAATAATTCTAGATGAATTGAGTATGGAAATTAAAATTCATAATGATTGAGTGAATGAACCACTTATATTAAATAAATAAATGGATGGAATTTGATTAAATAAGAATCAAATGAAAGATGGAAATAAGACTTTAAAGGGTTGGCTAAATGGAAAATAAATGTGATAACCCGGATTTCTGGACATCTGAAATTGATATAATAATTGGGTAAATTAATAGAAATACTGAATTATAGATTGAACAAACGAATCTGATCAAATAAATATTTATATTTATAAGTTGAGCAAATTAAATATGTGTTATTATGAGCTGATTCTAAATTGAGTTTGAATTTGAATTTGAAATTCAAATTTGATAAATATCTTAAAAATAAATTGGATTTTAAAAACTCTATATTTTAAAGTTAATAAGAATAATTTTCTAATATAATAATATATAGGTTTATATATATTGTATTGAAAGTTATGTTTTAAAATTTATATATGTAATGTAAGGTTGGTTTGTAAATATAAAATTATATAAACATAAAACATAAGAAGATATTTAAATATAGATTAGGACATTTGTAGCTTGTGCATGCCATGCAAAATACAAGTGGCATTTTTTCTTTTAAATTGAAATATAATTAAGTGTTTAGAGAAACCAGGCTGTATATCTTATCTTTCTCAATCCCTCTTCTTTCTTTCTTTCAAAAACTAAAACAAATTCAACAACTTCGATTGCTCAAAATATTCAACCTGAAGCTAAGCAAAGATTCAACTCAAGACACATCAAAGTATAGATTAATTCAAGATTCAATTCAAGTTCAAATTCAAGCAAAGATACAAGTTTATCTCAACTAAAAACAAAGTAGATCAGATCAAAGAAATATGTTTCCAGTTTTCAAATCCTGGTTCCTCTGTTAAAAAAAAATTGTGAGTAAACTTCTTTTCTAAAGCTTAAGTCTTCTTATTTACAATATGCATGTGAGATTTAATAGTAGTAATATTTTAATTATGTTTTGCATGGATGAAATGTATGTGTGCATGTTTGTGTATAGATAGGCCTGTCTCTGTTTAGTGTTCAACAGACCAAAACTTACTCAATCTCAATTGCCCTTCATATAAACTATATTAGATTGTGATGTTTAAAGAAAATATGTTTGTAATAACTCAATTCTATTTTCAAAAATATTTATATGTGTAATTAGCAAGTAGTTTAAATGGGAAGAAGAAGAACAGTGGAAATCAAATTTAGTCAGAAATTAATTATTTAAATCTTGGTTTTTGCTTATATCATCTAATTCGTATTTAAAAACTATGATTTTTAAAGATAAAATCAGGATTTTTAAGTAAGTATTTTGGAAGAAATTGATAGATGAACGGAAAATATGTTTTGATCAAATTCTGGCGAAGCAAGTATTAAGGGTGGTCGGGATTTGGTCAGGAGAAGGTTCGGTGGAGGTGAAGCTCGGGAAAAATGCAGGGTGAAATTCTCGATCACCATGGTGCAGCATAGAAGATGATGTAGGGTTTTATACCCAGTTTTGGTCGAGATGGTTCCTGAGGTAAATTTGACGTCGATGGTGGATTAGAGGTGATCGGACCGGGGGAAGAAGTCTCGTGGGTCATCGGAGCAGCTAGGGACGTGATCGCGTGATCTCTGGTGATCAAGGGTAGCGTTGCGAGGCGTTTTCGTCGACCTGCTTTGGGTTCCAGGTGCTCGAATAGGTTAGATTTCGATGGATCGTGTCGATCATCGTTCTGGGTGGTCAGATTGTTTGAGATGGTCGTTGTAGATTTGTGGATGATTGCGACGTTGGTCGGAGGTGACCGGAACGGCGTGCAACGTGCACGCGTATATGCGCGTATCTGTTGTTGTTGGGAAGGTTGGGGAAGAAGGTGGTAGCTCGGGTCTGGATCCATGTTTTCTCGCGTTTGACTCGAAGCAGAGGGATGTGGGGTTTAACTCATGAGTTTCTCGGGAAATTTAGTGGTTGGCTCGGGATTTTTATGATATGGACTCGCGTCTTGAAAGTATAGGTAATAACAAGTTTTTAAATTCTAAAATTTGGTCAAGTTAAACAATTCCTTAACCATTTCTTTTGAATAATAGATATTGATTTAAGTTGGGATTAATTAAGATTTTAAAACAAATTAATTTAAGTTTAAAGTTCATTTTTTAATTAATTAAGATCTTAAGTAATTTATGATTTGTTAAAATAAGTAATTAAGGATAATTACTTAAAAGGATAATTACTTAATGAAGGTAATTAAAGATTAATTAAGATAAATTAATAAATGATCAAAGGATAATTAATGTGATTTAATTAAGGGTTAATTAATACATTAATGTAATTAACTTAAGGTTAATTAGTTTATGTGAAGGATAATTAATTAATTTAGGATAATTAATTAATTATAAAAGTAATTAAGGAATTGATTTCTTTATATTTAAGGATTGATTAATAATTAAGGTTTATTAATTAATAGTTGGAGAATATTAATATGTAATTAAGGATTAATTTGGTTAAAGAGTAATTAAAGAATGAATTACTTGATTATGATTTATGAGGTGAATGTGATTAAGTTAAGTTGATTAATCTGTTAATTAATTAAAGATAGTCGCTTGGTAACTGATTAAGTATAATTACCTTATGAGATTGATAAGTGTAATTTCTTAGTGAAGTAATTGATGGATAAATCCCTAGATGTAATTAACATAAAGGAAATTACGTAATGGAAATAATTTAAGGTTAATTAGGGATAAGTAATTAAGAATTAATTATTTGGTGTAATTAATTAAAGGATAATTGTTGTATGTAATTAAAGATAATTAATCAAGGGTGATTAATTAAGATAGATAATTAAAGGTGATTAATTAATTGATTTATAATTAATTAATGTTGAGTAAAGATAATTCAAGTGATTAAAGATTTAAATTTAATTTAATTAGAGACAAATTAAATAATTTTAAATTGTGTGATTAATTAATTTTGCTTATGGATGATTAATGGTATTGAATGTTTGGATTGATTAATATCTCTAGTATGATAAGTTGTGATGTTCTGTGATATGAAATGCTTTGTTAACTGTGATAAATGTGGGTTATCTATCTGTGATGAAATATTGTATTCTGAATTTTAAACAACTGGGCTTAAAGGATGGCACTGATTCGAAGAGACCGAGGTCGGGTATCAGCAATATCCGGAACCACTTCGATTAGTAATCTTTAATTCTTATAGATGCAATTATGGAATCTAATAGGCTGGAATGAGATAAATTTAAGTAAATCGGACCATTTAAACTAAGTAACGGTACTTAGTATTGTTATGTGGAATAAGTGTCGACTATAACTAGTTAAGAACTCGTACTAAGGTACGAGTTACCCTGGGTTGCAAAGAAGTTTATAAATTGTCATTTCAAATTATGTGGGTTTACTCACGCTGGTTTCCAGCCTGACTCGGGTGTTACTTTGATGTAATGCTCGGGTCAGACCGAGTATTACAGATTTCCAGGTAAGGACGTTCTGGAGCTCAGGAGACGAGCTGGATGGTAGGAACGTATGGAGTGTATTCCGCTGTGTATTTGAGAGTTATATTGATAGTAGTATGGGCAGGTTAATATAACTGTCTAGTCTTTTTGTAAATGGTTGTAACTCTGATGTATCGAATATAAATTAACAGATACAGTTTCTTTGTATAACTGATATTATTATTTGATATTGTATTTTGATCCGCTGCGAATGTGAGAATCTGTGTCTTGTTCTGTTTCTTTCTTCTATCTCTTTTCTTTTTCTCCTAACTATCCAGAATTTTCGAGTTCGAAAATTCCGGGTCGTTACAGTTGGTATCAGAGCGAAGGTTAAGCGAGAACCTTGGCTCTATTGGGATTACTCATTAAGGATAGGGTCAATGGTACCCTAAAAATGAGTTGAGTATATAAATATGAGAGAACGTACTTGTTATTTTTCTATATAAAGATTTTAAATGGTTTTAAGGGTAAATGATTTTATATAAAATTATATTTTGATATATAAAATGATATTTCTTTCTAATAAATATTAAGGTAATTGGTTGTTGAATCATTGGAATTAAATTAAATAATAAGAATTAAGTGATCATAGTAATACAACCAAATTGGAATTAAATGAAGATAAGTTTGAAATGGATTCAAACTGAAATTAAAATCTTGAATTTGTAGAAGTGTTATCGGAATAAAGATAATAATAAATTGGTTTCCAAATATGATAATCTTGATTATTATCATAAATGATTGTTGTGTTTAATAATGAAATGATGTAAATGATTAAGTAAAATGAAATGTTTAGGGAAGTAAACTTTTAAAGTGAGTATGACTTATAAATTGGAATTGAAGATAATTTAAAATTATGAAATTTTAAATCTAAATCCAGAAAACTTGAAATTGTTTTAAAGAAGTTTGTTTTGAATTAAAACCAAAGGTGGTTTAAAAATTTAAAGTATAACTTGGTGTATAAAGAAAATGTATATATGAGGATATACATAATATCAAAGATGATTTGAAATAAACTCTAAGTGTTGAGTTTTAAATTTTTCCTTGGAATGTGATATGAAAACCCAAAGTGATAAGTTTTTGAACTTATAAGTGGAAAGATTATTAATATAAAGTTTAAAATTTGAAATGGGAATTCAAATTGGGTAAAGTTGGTTGGATTAAATTGAATTTAACTTAAGGAAAGTTAAATGAGTTTAGAATGAACAACTTGAATTAGAAATTTCAAGATGAAATTAAAATTTAACTTGGGAAGTTAAATGGTTGATTTGAAATGGGAGTTATGAGTGATCTCAAAAATGGGTTTGAGATCTGGAAATTGAAATAGATAATAAATTAGAATCTGAAGATTAAATTGTTCTTGAATTCAGAATTAAATGGTTTAAAGATTTAATTTGTTAAAATTAAAAATAAAGGTTGAATTAATTTAAAAGTATAGGAATTATGATTTAAGGAATTAAATCAATTTTAACTCGAATTTATATAATTCGAGATAGTTTAAAATTGAGATTTAAATTGAATTAGTTCAAACTGAATTTGATTTGAATAAATGGGAATTGTGATTTAAGATAAATAAGTTTAAAGTTCAAATGGAAAATTTGAAATGGATTAATTTAAAATAAAAATTGAAGATTGAATGAGTTCAAAATTCAAATGGGAATTGGGATTAATTCAAACTGGAATTGAAATAAATAAAATTGGTTCAATTTGAAGTTTATATGAATTAATTGAAATTGTGATTAAAGTTGAATAAGATTAAAAATCAAATGGAATTTGATTTGAATTTGGAAAGGAATTAAGATTAATTCAACTTGAATTGGGATTGAATTAAATTCAATGGAAATTGAAGTATTGAGTCAATTTAAATGGAAGTAGAATTTAAATTGAATTGATGGGAAATTAATTGGAAATGGAGATGGGAAATTAAACAGTTTGGCTCTGAATTATTTTCAAAATAAATTGTTTTAATGCAAATATATTTTTCCAAACTATTTACTATATAATTTTTCTTCTTAAACCCCAAACTATCTTATACTTATTTTACAATTATTTTGGAACTATTTAACTATTTTGAAACTGTCTTATAAACTAATTACTATTTTTCAGTTACTTATATCTAATCACTATTTTAAAAACTATTTTGCAATTATCTAACTATTTTATACCTACTTAAATATTTTACAAACTAATAACTATTTTTCAACTACTTATCTATTTTAAACTTTTTCAAGCTATTTTTAAATTTATATAAGTCAGAGTTCAAACAGTTTGTAATTGAAGTAATAACTCAATTGGAAATGGAAACAATTGAGAATAAGTGAATGGAATTAAAGGAAATGTGAATAGAAAAGAGAATTTATTTGGCTAATAATCAATGAAGTTAAATACGTAGGATGAACATATATTATTCTATTCGCATAGTGGTTTGATCCAGATTCGAGCATAGAATTTCGAGATAATATTATCGATCCGAGTTGGGATTTTTCGCTCGATTTTCGACGGCGAACCTGGATATGGGTTGTTGATTGGTTCTGGATATTCTCTATCATAGCTACGACTATGCAAGGAGAATGACGGTTTTCGATCAAGAAATCAGATCTGAGTCCGCACTAGAAAGTCGGGTGGACAATACTAGTTCGGAAGTGAAATTGTGTGATCGATTGAGCGATCAGACTGATATTGCGTACAGATGATATGTGTACATCGTACGAGTTTGGATGAAATTGGCATTTAAAATTTGAGGATAAGAAATTTGAAATGGTTTTTGAAAATGAAAGGTATATCATGTGAAATATAATGGAATTGGATATTTCTTTGGTTGAAATTTACTTTATGAGGGTAAGTAAGTGATAAATAACTTTATAAAGAAATCAAACTTGAATATTTGATTGACAATAAATAAAGTTATATTTTGTAATATGATAAACTTCCCTTATTGAATCTAGCCAGAATAAAAAGGGTTTTGAAATATTTGAAGTATAAAAGAGGTTTTATACAAGTCTGAAATGATCCGCTGCGAATGTGAGAATCTGTGTCTTGTTCTGTTTCTTTCTTCTATCTCTTTTCTTTTTCTCCTAACTATCCAGAATTTTCGAGTTCTAAAATTCCGGGTCGTTACAATAAACTTAAGTTATTGACTTAAGTAAATGTTGAATGGAAACTGAACTCAACAGAAGAGTGGTTTAAATAAGTTGAGAAATAGTTATTGAATGAATTAACTTGGATTGTTTCCGAGCTAAATAAAATTCAATTTTTGGAAGTTGGAGATGAATTGAATTTAAGGAAAAAAAAAATTGGAAATGAAGTAGTAAATTGAAATTCATATGGAATTGGGATTCGGTTTGAATATATACACTTCAGTGGTGAAGTAGTAAATAAATACAAGAAAAAAATTATATTCGACTTAAGAATTGAAGAATGAAATTCTTAAGAAAATTTGTATTGGAAATATACTTGGTAATTTTGGAAAAAATATATATATATATATACTAAGTGAATAGTTGAATGAAGATTAAAATTGAAGTTGTGAAATGTGATAGTTGTGAATAAAGGGATAACAATCAAAAAGAAATGTGAATAAAGGAGAATTGATATAACTGATAATCAATTGGAATTTATACGTAAGATGTACGTATATTATTTTATCCGCATAGCTATTTGGTCCAGATGTCGAACACAGAATTTCGAGATAGTTTTATCGATCCGAATCAGGATTTTCACTCGATTTTCAACGGCGAACCTGGATATGGATTGTTGATAGATTCTGGATATTCTCTATCATAGTTTGTGGCTATGCAAGGAGAATGACGGTTTCTGATCAAGGAACCAGATCTGAGTCCGCACTAGGAAGTCGGGTGGACGATACTAGTTCGGAAGTGGAATTGTGTGATCGATTGAGCGATCGAATGTGATATTGCGTACGGATGATATATGTGCATCGTACGGGCTTAAGTAAAGCAAATATTAAAAATTTGTAAAGAAAAGTATAAAATGACTTTGGGATTGTGATTGAATATTATTGCTTAGTAGGATATACAGGTGTATAAAAGCAATGGATAAATTGGGATTTTTGATTTAGAAGATAAAATTTAATGGCCCGACAAAAAGGTATGTATTTGAATTTCTATATGAAATTTTGATTGGGTTTTGGATCCAGCCACTTGGCTTTTTGTTTTCTTTTGAGATTGGGAGGCCGTAGAGCCATTTTGTAGTAGTACCGAGCTAGCCGCGCAAAGGAGACGCTGGCGAAATTTTTCGGAAATTTAGGGAGTTAGAAAAATTTTGGAAAATTTTGATAATTCAAAATTTGAATTCAAATTTAAATTTGAATTGATAAGTAGGTGATATGGGTTGAACTTATGAATAAGTTTGGGAAGTTAAAAGATGATTAGAGTATCATTAATAAAAGATTGTTTGGGTATTGTTAAAACTGTTTGAACTTGGGAAATAGTAATGGGTATTGGATCATTCTTCCTAACTGGTAATTTCGGGGATGAAATTCTTTTAAGGGGGGAGGAATGTGACGACCCGGAATTTTTGTATATTTGAAATGGGAATAATTAATTTATTTTAAATATTCGGAGGTTAAATTTTAACTTTAATTTCAAATATACAGTATTTATTTGGATAATTAATTATTAAATTTAATTATCGGGATTGGGTAAAATATTGAATCTTGATTTTAAGCCTGTTAAAAATAGTTCAAAGGTTCAGAAAATTTATATTGTTAATACTGAAGATGATAGAACTTTTAAAATGGAATTTTAAAGAGTTTTGTTTAGTTTTAAAAATATATCGTTGAAATTGAATATAAAAAAAAATAGCCGTCCGAGGCACAGTCTCGGAATTCAGCGAAACCAGTTCCATTGGATCCGTAATATTGTATTATTATCGGATTTTAAATTTCGGAGCGTTTGGAGTTGTTGTGTAAGCATACGGTATATAAACGTATAGAAATTCGGAGCATGTGTCCTTCCTGGCAACGTTCTCTTCTTGCCTAAGTAATTAGATGTGGATTCGTATATTAATTTAAGCACGTGTTCAACTGGTAGAACACGCGTCCTCACCTTTTTGTTTTCAACCGAACACTTCACAGTAAAGGTAAAAATGAAATCACCTATCTTCCTCTCGAATCCATAATCCAGGAAATCAGAAAAGAAAAAAAAAGAGGGGGCAATCGAAAATCAAAAATCAGATCTGTTCTCCCTCCTCAAATCGCATCCCCTCCCTTCCATTCTTCCAGTACAAACGAATCGAATTTAATTTCGTTCGGAAACTAAAAAAAAAAGGGCAACGGCTTAACCTCCACTTCGTCTTTTCCTCTGTAATTCGAGATCGTTTCGAAGTCTTGTATCGCCTGCACGAGAGCTCGAGCTTGAGCGATAGACGAAGGCTTCTTGTTATTGGGGGCGCTCGAGCTGATGAGGCGATCCAAGCGAGGCACGTGGGCAAGGTGTGAATGAATCGCGGGTCGCGATGGTGAGAAGAGGAGGGCTTAGCGTGCCGTGAAGGCCGAGGTTGGGTTGTTCGTTTGCGAGTTCGTTCTGAGGGTGGTGATTCGCGAGGCTACTGTTCAAGTCAAGCAAGGGGGTCGATCGCGTTGGGGTTTGCGAGGCCGCTGGCACTTTTCATTCGTGATTTTGGGGTTGACTGGAGTAGTGGCCGCAGTTCAGTTTGGGGAGGGTTTCGTGGGGTGTCAGAAGTCGAGCTCAGGCCTGCCTAAGAATCGAATCGAAGTCGAGCTCGACAAGGGAAGAATCACCGTTCGATGGTGTTCGTGGTAGAGGGACCGTTCTTGTTTTCCAGTAAGGTATTTCCTGTAGCTTTGGGTTTTTGAATAATTTTAAGAAGGATATGTATGGATAGCATAGTTAAATAGAAAGGTAAAACAGAAATGAATTTTTATTTATTTACTAGGAAATATCAAATTATTATTTAAAAATGATTAGCTAAATTAATTTGTCGGACAACTTAAATTATTAAATGGAAAATCAATGTAAAGTATCTCAGATACTAATACATCATGTAAAATTAGTTTTCCTGAAACCTAGGAATAATTTTTAGTTTAAAATTTGACAGATGAATATATGTGTTTTAAAACTTACTAGTTGGGTTGAAATTGGAATTAAGGTGATTTACTTGTTTGATTAACTTACTTAATTTATTCTAGTTTTAAGTGATTTCGAAAAGGGAAGATAATTAGTAAAAGGTACGACATTAGTTAATTGGATTTGTTAAATGAAAATAAATTATCCGGATTTATTTCAAATATTAACAAACCATATAATATTTATACAAGGTCAATAATCACAAGAAATCAAGTTGAGGAAGAAGTGGGTTGTGCAACAAAACCGAAGGTGAGTTAATCTCACTCAGTTAAATTATAATTTAATTGGTTAAATTTAAATAATTGGTTGAATGATTGATTTGGTTTGATGTGATACTATATATATATATAGTAGTATATAGCAATATATACATATTGGCATATGTATATATTGGAGTTGTTGATATTCCCGCATTTTATAGCGGATGAGACCCTATGCGCCGCATAATAGCGGATGATATTTTATAAAACCCATATACCGCGATATTCCACCTTGAAGTGGAATTGGTATTGTGCTAACGTCTGTGGATGCAGGGAAACAGGTTGGAGGGATCCAACTGGATTCCTCAAAATATTTAATTTTGTTTAAATATTCTGTGATATGATTTTGATATCCTGTGATGAATTATATGGATAATTGGATGTTATGGTTTGGTTGGATCGATTTGGATATGCTGAGTTATCAAAATCTCTAGTATGGAAATTTTGAAAAGAAATAAAAAAGTAAATTTTTAAGTAAAATAAGTATAAAGAGTTTGGAATAAATTTGAGAATAAATCTGATTAAGAATAAAAGTGATTCCCAAAATTCTAATAAATATGGAAAAGAGGAATTTTGAATAAACCGAGAAATATTGAAATTAAAAACTTATGTGATATTATTTAAAAGAATAAATAATTTATTTTAATTCAATGTTTAAATGAAATTAAAAGAAGAGAAAGAATGTGGTAAATCTGAGACTTGTGTTCAGTTTAAAGATTTTAAATCATAATGAGAAATAAAATCTGAAAGTTAATGAATTTGGGAATAAATGGATTAAGTGAGGAAATTTATTTCAAAGTAAAATAAATTGGAAAATCAGTTGTAAATTGATTTAAATATTTTGGGATTCGAAATTTAAAGAGAAATGAGATTTTGGAGATATAAACTGGGTTTATAAAGTGAAATGGAATATAAGAGGATATTTGAAATATAAATTCAAGGTGGGAATTTATAAAGGGATATGAATTGGTTTAAAAATAAGTGTTGATTTATTTTTAAAGGGATGTGAAGAGAAATAAATATTTGGAAATGTATTCCGTAAGCGGAAACTGTTTGAAATTGTTTTCAAAAGGAGTTTGAAAATTTGGAAATATATCTTGGAAAGATATTTGGGCAAATAAATAATGTGGGAAATTATTTATTGTGTGATGGTTGCTTGTGGATGTTAATTGATAGTTAAATAACCGACTATCAATATTGGCCAAATGCGCTGATCGTTTCGAAGAGACCGGGATCGAGTTTCCGTATACCGGGATTCTAGGTCTGGAGACTCGAATACCACTTCGATCCGGTTTGTACGTTTCGTGTAACGATTTCGGAGTCGAAGATGGAGCAGTGAAGTGCAAGGGCTAGTCGCTACTAATCCTGAGGATATTTCCAAAAATGGATGTAGTAGGAGTAGTGCCTTCGGTTCCGTTCAAACCCAGGACGGACTTGTATGGACGAATGCTTGCGAAACATCGTCAGCGGACGATGGGCATTCTAAGGGATATGTTCTCTAAAAGGTATCGTTTAGCCTCGAACCTCATCAACCGGGAATGACTGAAAATCAGGGGTTATGCAGCAAGGCTTCGTGGGTAGCTCCCACTGGAGGGTAAGGTCATCCCTGTCTAGATGTCCCTTTTTATTTCGGCTTAGTGGTGCGGTTGCTGATCCCAACCGTGGGGTGATTTTATTTGGGATCATCCAGTAAGGGATGGTTCCGGCCTTATGTTGCAGGGGAGCGGGCGTACTCCTCGGTACTGTGATTTAGGCCACGTACTGTGACAGGTGGTACCCCAGTGCCTAGTCATTCGTTGGAAATCCATTCTCCCTACGTGCTTGTACGGTTTTGATTGTGCCCAACTATTGTTGAAATGTGAGATGCAAGCATTTCAGCTAGATTATATTTTACTTTCTGTAGACACTATTATAATATCAGAGGATTTTGATATAAAGTGTTTTAGCTATCGTAAGGTAAAAACCCGACATGTTTATTTGTGGCGTGGTCTTACGAGATGCTTTTGTTTTCAAAGGATTTTGAAACTTTAATAATCAATTTGAGTGTGATTTTCTCACGCTGGTTTTCCAGACTGACTCGGGTATTGTTTTATATGATGCTCGGGTCAGACCGAGATAAACAGGTTCAGGATATGATGCTGTGGAGCTCAGGAGACGAGCTGGATGTCGATACGTACTCCCGTACTTGTTATTATTTTTCCGCTGTGTATTTACTTGTATGTTATGGATGTTGATGTACTCTGATGATGTATTCTGATGTATTGTATAAACAGATATAATTTTGATTTGTGTAAAGATCTGTTGATATATTATATTTTATTCCGCTGCGATGGTTAGATTCTGATGTTGTTTTTCTTTTATTTTCTTCTTCTACCTCTTCTTCTTTTTACCCAAATGGTCCGGTTTTTCGTGTTAGAAAAACTCGGGTCGTTACAAACATACGTCTAATAAATTTGTTTCCTAGCCATTAATTACAAGATATATATACAAAGAAACATTCAATAAATAAAAATAAAGTTTATACAAACACAATAGAAAATAAAATAAGGAGATGGATATAAGAACATATAAAATAAACGCAGAAATTAATTGTTTTTAAAGCGCTGTATGTTATCCAATTTACAAAGTATAAATCAGAATTTAATGAAACGAAAAGCATAACACATATTAGAATTATATACAGCTTCAAATAAAAGTTAGCATTTAAAATTCAAATTTAAAATTTTAAACTGAAATTCAAAATTTGACCAAAATATAAAATTTACAGAAATTGTTTAGTTTATTATATTTGGAAAATGAATTACAAACAAATTCCAAACTTACTTTTATTATAATTAAAACCTTAATCAATTTATTTAACTTGATTTCATTGCTTTATTTTTATCCATGAATAAAATATATATTTCCATTTATTTCATTACATTCACAACTTTTACCATTACTGTCTTATCTCATATTAATGAACCTTTACTTACACTTAAATGTAATTTATTTCCAACTTTAAATTTAGCAGCCTAAATAAAATGTAACTTGTAATAAATGTTATCATTATCTTTATATTACACTCTAGTTTATTATTTCCACTAATTATCATAATTGCTTACAAAATGTTTAATTCATCCAATTACCATAAATTATATACTAATTCATTTATCCATACAACACTTACATTTATTCACTTATATTTAGTTTTATACCCAAATGTAACATTTACAACTAGATTAATAGACCAATTAAATAGTATCTTACAACCGTTACTATAACTTTTAATCACACTTTTGAATTCCTTGTTCAAAAACATATGTTACCATTCTTATATACCTAATCTTTATTCAATGGTCATTTATTTAATACTAAATCATTTATAAATTTTAATTTTTGCATTTGTTTTCTTACATAAATTTATAGCCAAGTATAACAATTTACATTACTTCAATAAATTGTAATTTCATTTCAATTGTTAATAATTAGTTTTTAAATACATTGTTACATTTCATTTTGGCATTCATTTCATTATTAAATTACAAATTTTTTTATTTCTTCCAAATTTATTTACCAAAATCTTATTAAATTGACAATTTTAATTATTAAAAATGTACGGGTCGTTACATATACTGCTAGTTCTAGTCAGGGTACTGCCATGTTATCTTGTTTATAAGTTTGACCAGTGCTGATAGAGAAGACAGCTTCTAAGCAGAGAGAAGATCCAATTTTAGCTGAGAGGATTAGAAGGCTTGAGGTCGGATCAGAGATTGATGACCTAAAGGATTTTAGTCTTGACCAAAGAGGATGGTTGAGAAAGAAGAGACGATTATGCGTTCTGAATGTAGAGAACTTAAGGAGAGAAGTTTTAAAGGAATGTGATCGATCAAAGTTTAGTATTCATTTTAGAGGAACCAAGATGTATCATGACATGAAGAGGAGCTTCTACTGGGAAGGCAGGCTTGTGCGTAGGCAGTGTGCTAACTGTCAACAAGTGAAGGCCGAACATCAGAAGCTAAGTGGGTTACTTCAGCCTTTAAATATTCCAGTTTGGAAATGAGATTTAATATTGATGGATTTTATAGATGGGTTGCCAAGTTTAAATAGAGGAAATGAAAGCATATGGGTTATTGTGGATAGGATGACCAAGAGTGCCCATTTCATTCTAGTCAAATCGACTTGAACGACACCTGTTTTGGCTAAGTTGTTCATGAAGAACATAGTTAGACTTCATGGGATTCCTAGTAGCATAGTTAGTGATAGAGATGCATTATTCACTAGTGAATTTTGGAGGAGTCTACAAGAGGTGTTAGGTACCTAGCTCAAGATGAGTACCGCATATCACCCACAAATGGATGGGTAGACAGAGAGAGTCAATAAGGTACTCGAGGATTTATTAAGAGTCTGTGTGCTAGACTTTGGTGGATCTTGGGAAGATCACCTACACTTGATTGGGTTTTTCTACAACAATAGTTACAAAACTAGTATAGGAATGGCGCCTTTTGAAGCTTTGTATGGAAGGCCATGCAAATCGCCAGCATGTTGGTTGGAGACTGGAGACAGATTGATCTTAGGTCCGGATTTGGTTAGAGAGGCATCATAAAAGATTGAGTTAATCCAAGGATGAATGCAGGAAGCTCAATCCTGGTAGAAGATTTAAGCAGATAAGAGGCGTAAAGACCTAGAGTTCTCGGTGGGAGACAGAATTTTCATTAAAGTATCACCAATGAAGGGTGTGGTATGATTTGGAAAGTCAGGAAAGTTGGGCCCGAGATATGTTGGACTATTCCAAATTATAGAAAGGATTGGAAAGCTCGCATATAGAGTAGAATTGCCGAGCAGTTTGACAGGTGTCCATAATGTATTCCATGTGTCTCATCTTCACAAGCATATGCATGATCCAGAGGCTACTATTCCTTAGACAAAGTTGGAGGATTTGGTAGTGGAGCCTGATTTGACTTTTGTTAGACAACCTGTTCAGGTTGTAGCAAGAGATGAGAAGAGATTGAGGACCAAGACAGTCAAGCTGGTGAAAGTTCAGTGGAGCGACAACGAGAAAGATTGTACTTGGGAAACAGAGGATAGAATTAGAAATACTTATCTTGGGCTGTTACGAGGGTAAGTTCAATATTTATTTTATGTAGACTTATTGGCTTGTAGGAAATACTTGCTTTTGTTTGCATGATTGTTATGCTTGTTTGTAGTCCTTACTGAATTTCGAGGACGAAATTCTTTAAGGAGGGGAGCCTGTAACACCCCTAATTTTTGTTTAACATTATTCAGGACATTTAATTGGATAAATTAAATAGAATAATGTAGATAAGGAGATTGAGGTTGATTAATAAATTAGGTGGTCGTGCTTATATAAACAAATGGAATTATAAAAGGGTTAAGTAATTGAACATAAAGGCATTAGGGTAAATTGTTATCCACATTCCCCCCTTATACCATTTTCATTTGGCCATACACATTCATTTCATTACAAGTAAAAAAATTTATAAACATAAGAAGGAAGCAAGGTCGGCCATTAGGGAGAACAAAGAGAAGAGAGAATCAAAGTAAGGCTTAGGATCAAGCTAGAAGAAATCAATCTCAATCAAACTTCAATTTCCTTATCCAATCTAAGGTGAATAATAATCTCTACATCTCTATTTTAGTTTTATGGTCATATGGTTTTGGATTTAAGTGTAAATCTGTTTTTATGATATATTAAATGATGGTATGCTTGATTTATGGTTTATATGGTTTAAACAAGGTGGTTTAAAGGAGATATACATGATTTTAAGGTAAAACCAAGATGAAATAATTTTGAAATGCCATGGGAAAATTATATGTTATGGAAAACATGATTTTGGAGTTGGGTTTCAATTTTTATAATTTTCCAAGCCGTGGAGTATTAGCCATGAATTTTGAAAGGAAAATATAGATATTTGGGTTTAAAAATTTATTCTGGAAAATATATTAAGAAATTGGGTCTAAAATTTTGGTATGTTAGATAACATAATTAAAGTGAATTTCTGGAATTTTTGGGGATTTTTACTAAGTGATTTAGTATGGAAATTAAATTATTTAGAAAGGAGGGTCTAAATGATTTAATGCTTTGAAAATAGGAAGGTCTTATTTGTTAAAAGTTAACTTGATTTTAGATCTGAGAAAATGCGGCAAATATTATCCAAATTATTTAAAAGTTTGTGAAAGCCAATCAAATGTTTACAAGCATGCAAGTTTGTTACGAAAAGTTTACTTATTTTGCAAAAATCAGCTTTTACCAAGAAAAAAGTGGTTCCGCCTTCTTTAACAAACCTTTCGACTTAGACTTATCGACCCAGACCTTTTGACTTCATTGGCCAACAAGGTCGAAAGCAATGCACATGATATCATTCAGGTGGTATGCAGTGAATTGGACCAAGTCGGAAGGTATGGTGTCGAAGGGTTGCTTTCGATGGATATGGCCCCTTAGTTTATTTTGATTTGAAAAATAAAAATCACTTGCATGTTTTTAAAGAGCTTCCGACAAGGTCGAAGGTTATGCTTGCTTCCGACAAGGTCGAAAGCTATGGCTTCGGAAGTTTAGTTTTGAAAAGAGCTTTCGACACAGTCGAATGCTATGTTTCAGCCGCTTTTTTGTTTTAAAGAAGTAGCTTCAGAAGGGGTTACTAAGTTTTGGTTTAATGCTTTCGAAGTGGTCGAAAGCTAAGCTTTCGACATTGTCGAAAGGTTTAATTGTTTTATAAATACTAGCCGCTTTCCAAAACCTTTCAAAGGGGTCGAAAGCAGAAGCTTGTGACGTTGTCGAAAGGTTCATCCCATATGTCTTAATGCTTTCGAAAGGATTGTTTGATACCATCAAACTTCCCCAATATTTTATAAAATAAAGAGTGGTTTTGGAAGAGATACTTTCACCTATTTTCACTATGACCCAAAGTAATATTCTTAAGTATAAGCCCAATGGTTTCGAAAGCTTTGAGTTGCAATGGTTTTGAAAGGTTTGATGTTCAATGGTTTCGAAAGTTTGGTCTTTAATGGTTTCGAAAGGTTTGATGTTCAATGGTTTCGAAAGGTTATTTTCAATAGTTTCGAAAGGTTTGATTTTTAAGGGTTTTAAGGGGTAACCCTCAATGCTTTCGAAAGGGATAATTTCAAGTGGTTTTGAAGCTATGCTTCTACCCTTATATAATAATACTTTAATATGGTCGAAAGGTTTCGAAAGAGGTGTTTCAAAGTATTACAAGAGCTGAAGCCTATTGTTTTAAAATTTATTGTTTATGCTTTCGAAGGGTCGAAAGCTAACCTTTCGAAAGGGTCGAAAGCAAAGTTTTCGAAGGGGATACTTTCGAAAGGGTTGGAAAATTGTTTTCTTTTAACCTTATAAAATAAATGTTGTTTAACTTTGGGGATACCGGGGTGGGCTTAATGAGTTCAACATAATAGTTGGGGATATCAACACTTATATGTTTTGATAATCATTGGGGGAATACCAGTATAAATTATAAATGAATATGACCTAAATTAGGGATACTAATGGAAATAGGTTAATCATGTGGATAACATGAGATAATTAGATTCATGAGGATAGCATGAGTTAAGTGGCCAAGTGATGGGTTCATAGTTATCCTAGGAAAACTATGGGATGGTTGAGGAAAGTCAACATCTTGTGGACATGGATAGTCTCCTTAAGGTTGAAGAAAGGTTTATAGTTATCCTAGGAAAAGTATGGGATGTTTGATGGATAGCCAACATCATGCAGGGGATGAATAGTCTTCATATGTTTAATGAAGGGTTTATAGTCATCCTAGGAAAACCATGAGATGTGAGATGGATAGTCCGCATCAGCTTAAGTAAAATGAATATGGGATGGATAGTCCCCTTTTGAAGCTAATAAAGTCTAAAATGGGATAGGGAAATCCTAAATGTTTTAAGTATGCATATCATCATAATATTTTGGAAATGTATGTTTTAACCATTATAGATGCATGAGCACAGAATATGGTTTTATAAAGGTTTTAGGATACTAGTGAGGGGAAAACCCGTTCCGCTAAGCGGCATGGTCTCATTAGATATCTAAAAGGATTGAGATGTTAGATTATTATTCATACCAAGCTTTATGTCTGACTTGAGGTTTTTGTTTTCCCCTTAAACTCTCGGGTGCTCAATTGATTTTGAGTAGTTTGAGATTTAAGGTTGTCAGGTTCTCTTCCTTGGTGAACAAAGCTTCCGGAGACGTGCAGGAGGCGGATAGTTATTTAGATTTTTTTTCGCTGTGTGTTTTGTTTGCAAAGGCAGATTTATTAGCCTTACTATTTACTCTGATCAACCAAGAGGGCATCTTCACATGTCGCTCTTGGTGTATTTGTAATAATTATATTTTGTAGAACATGGGTAAAGTTTTTGGGATTATGTAATGAACATCAATGTTTTGATCTGAATATGGAAATATATTTTTGAATTGTTAATTTTTTTCCATATTTCTGTGATCTATGTATTAGTGTATCTAGCACCGCCATATTTGGTCGCCGAAGATTAATAACTATGGATGACTGCAGCATCCGTAGCCGTTAGCTTTGGGCCTCTAAGTAGAGGGATGTTACAAAAAGAAAGCTCTCTTTCATGTCTTCCTCTTCACAAAATTCCTAAAGAAAATAATTTTAAATCAACTCCAAATCACCCTAAATTTTTCCACAAGCCTTAGGACAACATTACAAAACCTTCCATTGTAACAATCCACCCTGGAATAGGACTAAATTTCGACCCATGAAAGACCTATTGAATTAGATCCATTCTAAGGTAAGTTGTTGGTAGAACTAAGAAAATAATAGTATAGACCATAACTAAACTTTCAGAACTCACAGCGGATGGAACGAAATATAATAGCAAAGTCTGCCCATTTATTTTAAAACCATAAAAATGTCATAATACAAAATTTCATAAAAACCGTAATATAATATATGTTTCAACAATTGTCCAAATACATGGGTGTGCATAAAAGCAAGTAATAATAACAAATACTGCCACAAGCCAAGCTTCTCCATCCCTAAGCATCATCATTGTCATCACTTTGTCCTTAACATGTGGTGTAATGAGGAGGGAGTCAGAACAACAAGGGTCTGGTGAATAAAAACCTCAAGTCCTACCATTTCAGTACTTGGACAGTATATTTCAAAATAAGAATATGTTTATGAACATAAAACTAATAAAAATCATTTAATACTTCTTTATAAGCTAAGGAGGTAGGTCCAACCACTTAATACCTTCCAAAAGCAGGTTTTCAGAATCCCATATCCCAATCATATATCATAAATAGCTAATAATGTGAGAGACGGTATCCAAGCCACTTAATACCTTTTATTGGAAAATAGGCAAACTCTGGCCATTTAATACCTTAATTAAGGCAGACCCCATCATTTAATACCTATTTCCAAGGCGTGCTCCTCAATGGTACTATCTAGCTGACATTATATGGAATCTCTTACGTCACTTAATACTTCCACGTGGAAAATAGGCAGACTTTGGTCATTTAATATCTTAACTAAGGCAGATCCCATCATTTAATACCTATTTTTAGAAGTGAACCCCTATAGAGATACAACCTAACGTATCCCCTAAGCCATTTAGTACTTCATCTCGGGAAAAGAGGCAGGTCCAACCACTTAATACCTCAAGACCCTGAAGGCCCTTTGTCTTATGGCCCATACTCATAATGACGTCTCACATTAGTTCGACTATTCATAAGAACTGGTAGCCAAATTAGCTGGGTAGATTTCCCCTTTTGGGACCAACCCAGCGTCATTATAAATATTAATCATAAGGATATCTCACATCAATCAAAGTGTACACAACTTCGTAGCCTCAAAGTGAAGGGCATACTTTCATCATGTAACTCTATTGACCTTGCATCCATATGACTTAGCCATGCATCAATTACTCTCCATATATGTATATACACACACATTCATCTCACCATTTCATAAATAAGGCCTTATAAGAAATCTTTCCTTTTACGCCTTAAAATAATAATTAGGCTATATAAGAGTTTCCTCTTATTTTAACCTAACAATCAATTACCTTCCCAATAGGGGAAATAAATGAAAATAAATGCCTAATTAACTATGCCATATACGGAGTAATTATACGTTAATTACACAAAAAGAGATAAATAAATATTCATGTCTAACAAGTTCTAAACGCACAGATTTTACGCTCTAAACTAGCGTCAAAATGTCAATTACCTAACCAAATATTATTACAAGTCTTTTTTCTTCAAATTCCCAAGATTTCATGGGATTCTAATATCCAAAATAGGGAATAAATATTCATAACCAAAACTGTAATAACAGACTTGTAATTTATTACACCAACTCATTGTAATATCTTAAATAATAAGAATTGCAATCTAAACCCCATATTCTATTCAACTCCTCTTTTACAAAGAAATAGATAAGAATAAGTGGTGTAAATTACAAATAGAATTTGTAATCTAAACCTCTTATTTTATTGAAGAATCACAATTTGACCAAAGTAGAAGGAGAAGTGGAATAGATAATGAAATTATCAAAAATTGCTTAAACAAAACAAATTCCATCAAATTAATGTAAATAATTGGGAATCTCAAACATAGAATTGTCATATTTTTGAAATCCTAAAATCCCTAAGGCATATTCAAATCCAAAATGAAATCATTAAACAATCTCTGGAAAGAAATAATAAGGTTTCGACTCGCAAAACAGCCTTAGCTTTGCCTTCCTTGGATTTGCATGCCTCACAATCTCTTCCAAATCTCTCTCTTTTGATACACACACACAATAGGGAAGAGGTATATATATTTATTGGACTCATAATAGTTGGAGGAGAATAGAATAAAATAGGTTGAAGGAAGAAGAAATAAATATAAAATAGATTGGATTCTTACTTGAATTCTCTTTGGAGTTTCCGAATCTAATTTGGATAGATAACAATGGTAGAGTTTTGCTATCGTTCCCAAGATATTTGTGGATTAAAGTGAAAGGTCTAGGGTCTAATATATAGTGGGTGGAAATGCACTAGAACCGTTGAATGAGAATAGATTAAAAACAGATAAATCTGGAACGTACAACTTATCAAAATAGGCTCCATAACAAGGAAGTGGTCGATCCCTCTGCTCCAAGCGGTCAACCCCAATGTAGATCCCTATAGTCGACCTATAGGTCGATCCCTTGAGGTGCTGGGTCGACTTTTTCCCTTATTTTGAGAAGTATTTATTTTATTTTACCGTTGCTTGATTATCTATTGACTTTATACCCTAATTAACTTTTAACACTAGTTGCTAATTGTTAACATTACTTCAAGTCTAATCACAATTAATTTTAAAATAGGGAATTAATTATTTATTCGAATCCTATTCAAATTACTTTGAATCTAAAAACTTCAAACACTCATAACTTCTTCGTTCGAGCTCTGTTTTTAGCATATTATGTATGGAAATTAATCAAAATTTCACCACGAATGCAATTGTGTAGCTTTCGTTGTCAAATTCCAACATTTATAAAATTTCCATTTTCTACCTTATCACATTTAATTTAATTTACTTCATTTATTTATGGTTCATTTTACTGGATGTTACATTGATGTGCACGTAAATGTGTATATTTTTACCACCATATTTAATCTATTTAGATTAAATAAATGATCATATCGGGCATTTTAGCTTGTTTAAACCAAAATTCATATGATTTTCAAATCATCACATATTCATCTTCATTCAAGGGCAAAATGGTCATTTTTGTGCACATATTAATTTGAGAAAATTTAATTGGAAATTTCTATATTATTTCATAGGAATTTGGCTTCATATACAAGTGGTTTCATGAATATGTATGCATGCACAAGAGTGAAGATAAAGAAATGAAGATGGAAATAATTCAAAGGCATGATAATGGAGGACCCCACCTACCCACCTATCTTAATGTACAAATTAGAGGCTAATGCACATGCTTATGGAATTAATGGCTTCATGTACACTTAAATGATGATTAGTAGAAGCTAATGATTACTTGGCCTCCACACTTTCTTAAGGGTATTTTGGACATTCCCCAAAAATATGAATTAGGGTTTCATACATGTATAAAGACCCCTTATGTTTCATGTAACCCTCTTCTTTCCTTAGTCTCTCTTTTAGGCTCTCTTCTCTTAGTCTCTTCTCTTAGGAAAATAAAATGAGAGCTCTCTTTCTTTTCATGGCTACTTAGCCATTTCTTCTTTTCATGTAACTTTTTATGCAATTTAATACATGTTCTTTTCATTTTCTTATTTATTTCCTTTCATGTTGTAGTGTAGATCTCTTTTATTTTATGCAATTAGATTAGTTCTCTTTTCCATTAGCTTTCATTTTCCTCTTATTTTTATTTTTGTTTATTTCATGTTGCTTTCTACTTGTGTTGACATAATAACACAAATGAGAGGCTAATCCCTACAATTTATGGGTAATGATGCTCTCTTGAATCATGTAGATGCAACATAATTCTCATTTATGTCTCTTTTGTGCTTAATTGAAAGTTGGATGTTTGTGTGATTTGTGTTTAATATTGAGTTTGATAGCTTATGTTGTTCAAAACAAATAGGCTATGCTTAGTCATATGAATCACTAATTACCTCTTCATCTACATATGATCATGGTAATGGAAGTGGATTTAGAATCAAAATTTGATGGTTTATGTTTCTAATTCAATAGTTAATAAGCCATGCTTAAAATAGATTCTACTTTTAATTTCATATCATTTTCATTGAAGTTAGTAAGTGGGTTAGAGGGTGCATTAAAGTTTGATGGTTTAAGTGTGTTAATTAATAACACAATTAGGTCATGCTTATGATAAATGCATCAACTAAACTCACAAATGACCAAAAAGAGATCATAATTTCATTATGTTGATTTATGTGATCATGAGAGGGGATTTACCTCTAAATTGCTCTTTAATCTCATATTTTTATTCTCCTTAGTTCTAACTTGTTCTTACCGTTTTTAGTTAGTTTATTATCCATCGACTTTGGTTTAATTTGATTGAATAGAATTTTAAAATCATCAATTGCCCGCGGATCGATCCGTATTCGCCACGTACTACAAGTGTACACCGTGCGCTTGCGGTTATATTTTAATTTCAAATTTATCGACGATTTTCTAATCCGATAGAAATTCCGTCGATAAACAAGTTTTTGGCGCCGTTGCCGGGGAGTTGTTTTGATTTTAAATTTCTATTCTTTGAATTATTTTCGTTTGATTTTTATTGTGTGTTTGTTTTGTGTGTTGCATTATATTAAAAAAAAATTTGTGGGTTGTGTGAATTTTGCTTACATTTGTTTGTTTTGCTTGTTTTCTTGTTGATCTACTTGCATTTCCATATTTAAAAAAAAGCACAATCTCATTTGAAAAAGAAATTTTTTTTTATATCATTTTGCATTTACAACTTTACTTTTACAAATTTCAATTTTTTTTACACAAAACTGTTACATTTGCTATTGTGCACCATCCTTCACTGCCCTGTACACTGCTCAATCCTTCACCAATTCACCATCCCTCCAGTCCCCTTCTACATCACCTGAACTTGACATCAGTTCACCAACCCACTGTAAAAAATCCAAACTGCACCTCATTATAACCATCAGCAACCTTTCTTGCCATCTAAACATCCTCCTGGCGACAACATACCACTGACTACAGCACTACGTTACCCCCTTCACTTCGCATCCTGCCTTCTGTACATCCTTCCCAATATCCAACCACTGCCTGAAACAAATACAATCTTCCACCATTAACCAACTTTCAACTGCCACTTCTACTCGAGCCACTCCTCAAACTGCCACAACCAACACTTTACCTTGCTTTACATCCCACTGCACTTCACCGCTGGCCTCTGACATCATACCAGAGCCACCACATATATTCAACACTACACCAAACTTCACTCCATACTTCAACCATTACTGCACTGTCAAACATTCCCCAGTATCGTCAACATCATCACCACCTCATACAATCAGACCATCCCCAAATTCTGCCTACTCTGCGCTGTTGCTAAACAACTTCTCCTCCTACACAACTGAACATCCACAACACAGTCAACTGTCACTCCAGTATCATCCCATAGTACCAACATATCATCCTATAGTTTCATACAGTCATTACACTACCAACTACCACTGTCATCACCCATTTATCTACCATTTTGCTAATCATTTCTCTGCAATTCATCTACCATTGCCAAAACTACATTAGCTACTTCACAACAAAACTGCTCGAACCACCACTTGTCTTCACACTTGCCTTCCATAAGCATATACACCTTCATATCAACTGCCATACCACTCTTCCTCTCATCAACTACAAAACTTCCTGACATTAATTGGCCAACTTCCACTGCATCTCCACTACAAAAACCACATCAAAACACCGCAACTCCACTTCCAACAATGACCATACAGAAACCACCATCTTCCCATACATTACCACTGCTTCACACCACACCCCAACAACCGCCAGCAATCTCCTCCTTCATTTCGCCTGACCAACCATAGCCGCAAACTACCCTGAACTCCTAATCAACTCGAGCAATAGCGACACCGTGAACCTCCCCTGGCCGCAACCATCAAACTCCACTTTGATTTTCTGTCTTCGTCAGACTTCAACTTCGTACACTCACACCTCTGCAAACCATTCCCATACATCGACAATCGAACCACCATCCATTACCACCTCGCAACTAGAAATCGACGACCCCAAATCCAGAATCTCCGCCTCCTTCCACTACAATCGCTTTCGAACTCACGAATCGAATCGATCAACCCAAATCATCATACCATCAACAAATATTGCTTCAATCCATAAACATCTTCCCCAAATTCAATCCGCGACTTTACCCTTCGAAACCTAGAGCACAAACCACAACTTGCAACGTCATCTCGACTTCTCCACTATCGCAATCACCAACCGTAACCCAAATCCACTATCAATTCAAATTCTCAACCAAATTGAACTCCTCCTTGAGAACAACCCCAGCAATTCACGATCGAAATCCCCCATACAAACTGCCATCACCTCACCTAAACCCAATCACCGACCAGACACCAACCACCCTCGTTCGAATCAAGTTACTGGATTGCGAATTTGTTTCTGATATTTGGGTTCCTGATTTTTGATTGTTAAGTTGAGAAATCGATTTGATAAAGTGAGTGTTCTGTTGTTTTATTTTGTTATCTTCGATTGAGGAAAACCATTTCATTTGGTTTTTGCTTATTGGGCTGGGTTATGTTAGTGGATGTGTTTGGTTTCAATTTTTTTTCCTTTTCTTTAAATTTTAAGTCCATTTTATTTCTAGGGTTTTCAATCCTCTCTGTAAAATTTTTTTTTAAGTAAAACTTCACTTTTAAGTTTCCTTCCCAAAAAAAAACTTTGGAATTTGTTAAAAAAAGTGGGGTTGTTTTCAATTTGTTTGGGTTTAGTTTGTTCTATTTTTTTCATTTGTTTTAGTCTTTCTTTGATATAAAAAAATTGTATATATTTTGTTTTTATTTCAGGTTGACAAAGCAGAATTTCAGAAGAAGAGGAGCTGCTACTATAAAACTACTCCGCTTGCTTGTTTAAAAGAAAAGTTTTTTGCTTTCATCTCTAGTTTGTATTTACCTTGCATTGTTGTTTGCTTGCATTAAAAAAAATCAAAAAATTTCTAAAACCAAAAACAAAAATTCATTCGTAGTTGCATTGTTAATACACGTTTAATTTCAGTTTTGCATTTCATCTTGGAATTTGATTAATAATAACACACTTAATTGTATATTGACAAGTTATTTTCTTTGAACAATTTAATTTCTTGGTGTCTAGGCTACGGCAGAGTAATAATCATTTATAAATATTACGGTGATTCGTAAATATTATAGTGGTTGTTCCTCTTAAGGTACTTAAACCTTCGGCTGCATTGCTATGGTGATTCGTGGTGCACCGATAAATCTTGTCCGTTACCTGGCTGAGAACTATCTTGTTTATCTAAGACAATGCGTGATTATACAATTTTGGGTTAACTTAGAATAAATCATTTGTAATTAACCCCTACATTCATTTAGTTGCATTAGTTCATGCATATTTAAAAAAAAATTAATTAAATTCCAAAACTAAAAAAAATTGTATATATTTATTTTTCTTTGAAACTTTTTTCCTTTTCCTTTGAAATTTCAAAAATCCAAAAAAATTGTATATATTACTTACCAAATACCACTTCAAAACTAGTATATGAGCACATTTTGGAATCGGTTGTGAAGTGGAATGTTATAGAGTTGAACTGCCTATCCTAAGGTTAAGTCCAAGAGAGAGATCAACGTTAACATTTCAGACTAATTCTATAAAGTTGCACTGTCTATCCTAAGGTTAAGTCTAAAGGAGAGGCTAGTGTTAGCATTTGTTGGGCGACTTATGCTGAAATCTATTAAGATATTCTTGATCTATTCGAGTGACGAAGATTTGTGTGAGGTATGCCGAACGTAACCGCGACATCGGAAATGACCAATAACATAGTAGCTAGCACTGCCTGGGATTTAACGAGCCTACGATAGGGTATGTCAACTCCATATCAGAGTATGCTTATCGATGTTGCTAGTGGGAGTTGTTGATACTTGGAGCCATGCGTACGGGCATGGACCAATTGTGTTTACCTTATGGTATATTTTATCTAGAGATATACGACACTTGGAAGGTAGTTATGATCCTTTTCATGGAGATTCCCTTCAGTTTATTGGAGGAGTCTTCGTGAGAAATCCATATGCAAACGTACCTTAGCATTTTTAGATGTACTTCTAATATTGTTATGGTGTGCACGCAACACAGCTATTTTCTAATTTTTATTCTTCACCCTAGACATTATCTATTATATCGCCAAATTCACTTATTAGATGTTTGGTTTTTTAAGGGGAAAACTGTTACGGTAATCCATACAGTCTCAAAAGTTACTGTTATATGAAAACAAGTATCTTGAGTTTCTTATACCAGACTTATTTCTAATACATGGTTTTTTCCTAAATTCCTCATGTACTCTTTCAATTAGGCTATGTAAAGCAGGTTTGACTTTGGATGCTTCAGAGCTTTAGGAGACGAGTTGGAAGCTTCCATGTATTTATCTATTTCTATTTCATTCTACTGTATTATGTATGTATCAGTATTATGAGAGCAGACAGTTATAACCATCCAGGCTGATGATAGTACTTAGATTTAGCAACTCTATAACTACTCTGTATTTCGAAGTAACCCTTTGGACTATCTTTTTGAATATTGTATATTATCATTTCAATTGTGAGATTCTAATATTGTATTCTTTCTTTCTTATTCTGTTTCCTTTTCTTTTTTACTTTACCCAAACTATCCATCTTTTCGGCACATGGATGCTCAGCACACAAATACTGTGGGTGTGTTTAGTGTCGACATTCAAGGATCGAAAAGTCGGATCGTTAGACTATACGTCCATGTGCCCTTTCACATATCCAAATGAGATAAAACAAAACTCCTAATTAATTTCATACATGACACATTTATGACCTCTTAATTTATACTTTACAAATAAGAATATGACTTTTCATATACCTGACTAATAGAAAACAAAACTCCCAATTAGTTACACACACCAATACATATATATAATCATGTCATGTTATGAATATATGAGATATATATTCATAGTAATCATATAATAAATTTAGTTAATTAGATTTAATAAATAAATATAAAATACTTTAAAAAATATGACTTTATTTTAATTAGTAGATTAGATCAAATGCTAGTTAATAGATTACATCTGCCCATTAAGATCCAAATAGGGGGAAGTTTTGAAATTTACCCATTTCACTTACTGTCAGGATGGGCTGGACCCAACAATGAAATAAGAGCCCATATAATTTATGATGTCTAATTAGCCAAAATTTAGGGCCAAGCAATAAACTTCACTATCCTATGGGTGTCTAGGACAATGGTGACTAGGCTTAGGGTTGAATAAAATATATTCTCCTCTCCTTGGTTGCTAAACTAACCCAGTGGGTGAAGTAAGTCCAAAAGGTTGTCCCATATGTAAGGTCCAAATCTATTTGGGCCTTGTGCTGATTTTCGAACTAAGATTAAACTTAAAGTATATTTTAAATTTACATGTTTAGTTTAAAATATAAAAGGAAACTTTATAAATGTTAAAAAAATTCAATATTATTTAGTGAAATTAAATTAATATCTTTTAAAATTATTATAAATAATTAATTAATTTTATTAATTAAATATATAATTAATTAAAAGTTAACATATATATAGTTATAAAGGTTATAGTTTAAAATTTATCTTAAAATTATTTATGTTAAATGAAATAAAATTTTCAATAATTATTAAAATATTTAATTAAAATGTCTAATTAAATATTAATTAATACACATACATACATAGTAATATATATATATATAAATATAAAGATTACAAAGTTAAATATTATTCTTAGATAGTTTAAGATGAATAAAATAAAATTTCTAAAATTTTGGATAAACTTATTTAAATAAGGTAATTAAGTTAATAATTAAAATTAATTAATATGATTTAATTAATAAGATACCTAATATTATATGAGTCAAATAAATTATAGTAGTTATAAATAAATTGAACTTACATAATTATAGGTATGATCAAAATATAAGTGGAACTAAAATAACCCACAATAGATTTTTGGAATAAATACATATGTATGTTACATGTACCGTGATTTCAGATGTGTCTAACACTTAAATCACGAAGGTATTTCATAAGTAAAACATTAATCCTTAAATCAATATCACTCAAAATATACTAAAAGGTTTTGACTCTTTAGTATGAGCTGCCCTTTATTCTCTATATATTGATAGATTAGTTGTTGAGCAAACTCAAGCTAGAGCTTTTATATGTAATACAATTTATGTATTTCCTAGATGAGGTAAGACAAATGCATGTATTTGTTGAGGTATATGCATTATACTAGGCTATCACAGAATAATAGGTTCCACTCTTTTGATTTTTTGAGAAAACTCAAGGTCGAGATTAGGGAAATGACCATGGTGAGGAGTTCTATGTGATATAATCGATAAAGGGTTATCCATACTTGCAGTCCTATGATTGTTGAGCAAACTTAAGGTCAGAATCCTAAGGAAAACGAGTCCTAACATTCACTAGAGAAATTATAAAGTTTCTAACTCTTAGGGTTTTTGAGGAATATAAAAGTTTGATGGGAACCTTATCAGAAAAATGAAATGATTACACTTAACCAATCTAATATTGCAAGAACATATGCTATAGTTTAAATTATTTACTTCAACAAATTTTTCCAATTAATATAATTGATAAAATTGTTTATCAATTGAAACATATTAATGAACTGAATAAGATTGATAAAGAAGTATAAAATATACTTACCAATAAATCTATCGACATGTAGTCGCTTCAAGACCCACATAGAGCTATATTACATAACCACTAAATACATTTGTACCTTGATTACTTTAGAATTTAATTATCCTACACCGTGTATTTTCTTTTAAGAGTTTTGGACTCTAGAGCAATACAAGAATATAGATATTTGATCGATATTTGAGCACATAAAAAGTTGTTTGATGAACCGTTGTGTTCGTAATATTTGAAATTTCGATCAAACTGGTTCATCCAAAATGAGCAAGTAAACCATAGTGCATATCATGAGTTTAATTTGACTGAATACAATGAGAATCTTGTTGTGCTGAAAATGACACTAGACCAAGGATAGAAGATCGACTTAGGACTTCTATCATTGAAATGTCAGTTTTGATCAGTTTGCTTAAGTACAACCTATTCGATGTCCTTAAATGCCGAGGATGTCCATGTAACGGCATGCCTTTTCGATCCTCAAATGTTGACACTAATACATCTACGACATTCATGTGCTGAACACCTAAGTGATGGAAAGACATATTGTTAAGGTAAAAAGAAAAAGAAGAAAGAAAAGAACAAGAAAGAAGAGAATAAAACATCTGAATCCCACAACAGAATGATAACAAATAATGTCAAAAGATAGTACAAAGTGCTACTCTAAGATATATACCATTTCAAAATCAGAACCCTAAGAACTGTTATTAGCCTGGACAGTTATAACATCATGTCATCACAATTGTTGATATATATATATATACTAACTAGTAATGTAGCAGAAAAAGAATACTACGGCAGATGAAAGCATCCAGCTCGTCTCCTAAAGCTCCAAAGAATATCAACAAAAACATGCCTTTCTCAAACTGCTTGAAAGAGCACTCGAGGAATTAAAGAAAAAATAAAAACGCGAGTCAGAAATAAGTTTGGCGTTATAAACTCAAGAAATATGTGTACAACATATAACAGTAACTTCTGAGACCGTTCGAATCACCGTCATGATTTTCCCCTTAAAAGAATGAAACCGTCTAATAAGTGCATAGGACGATATAATAGATAATGTCTATGGTGTAGAATATGAATCAAAAAATAGCTATGTTGCGTATACAAGATAATAATATTAAGTATACAATCAAAACCACTAAGGTTCATTCGCATATGGATTTCCGTTAGAGGCACCCTCAGTACGTCAAAAATGAGTCTCCTGAAAAGTGTCAGAAATATCCTTCCGAGCAGCGTATATCTCTAGGTAAAATATATCATAAGGTAAACGTAGTTGGTTCATGCTTGTAACTCATGATATCGAATATCACCGCTCCCACTACCAATCCTTAAGCATCTCTAGAATAGAGCTGATATATCCTTAGGTTAGATAAACCCACTAGCTATGCATCCTACTCTAGTTTCTGTCATTACGAATGGTCAAGTCACGTTCAACATCTTAACACATGAGTCTTCATCACTTGAACAGATCTTGAATCTCTCCATGGATTCCAACATCTCGAACAGATCTCGAATCTCTACGTGGATTCCAACACCTAAAATAATTCATGAATCTCTCCATGGATTCCAACATAAGTCCTTCGATGAATGCTAACACTGACCTGTGTCTTAGACTTAACTTAGTATAGACAGTGCAACTCTATAACATTTCGCTTCACAACCGCTTCCAAAACATAGAGCACATATATAGTTTTGTAGTGGTTACGGTTTTGAGTCATCTCATATAAGTAAACTCCATCGCTTACAAGATGCCTCAAAACCAATTGATAGATTTCCATTTTACTTAACTCCAGTTCTTTCAAAAATAAACAGACAACACATGAGGGTGGAGATCATCTCCTATCCAGATGGATTTCCTTTTCTCTTGTCTATAAGAGCAAGATGAATTTATATGTAGGGTATAACATCACTGAGGATAACCATATCGTATAATTTTCCCGTTTCTTAGAGATATTTCCTAAGTTAAGTTTGGTCAAATTCAATAACTATGAGAACAATCGCATATGAAAACCAAGTCTCGTATACTTACCATATTTTCGAACTTCTCAACTTACACTATCCCTCGATCAAGAGTGAAGTGTAATGACCCGTAATTTTCGATAATTAAAAATAATAAATTAATTAGGATTTTGCAATTTAATATTGTAAGAAATCAAAATTTATGACTTATATTTGGGAATTTTTTTGATTACAATATAATTTAATAGTGTTGTTTGAATGTTATTGATAACTATTTTAATGTAATTTCAATTAATGGTAATAATGAAAGTTAATAAGGGATAAAATTAAACGTTGTATTAAAAAGAGAAATCAATGTTAGTTGATTTGGTTGGTTTTATAATGCAATAGGAAACCAATTATTTAGCACGTAGATTCAGTAACCTTTGTTGTAAGCAATAAATTTATAAATGTGTTTTTTAAACGTGTTTAAATTACTCAAATGTAAATATTGTTTTACTTATCATCTTATTATTTAATCCGTTGAAATCAATTTGGAAACCAATGAAATTAAATGTAATTAAATATTGCAGTTAATATAAGAAAAGATGTTAACTATAGAGTTGAGTGAAATAAAATGAAAACTTATGTTGAATAAATTCATAAGGTAATAGTTGATTTAATATGAGAACATTTAAATCAAAAATAAAAGAATAAAAATGAATAAGTTTAGTAAAAGAGTAAACATATGTTTATTTGTTTGAAATGTATTTTAGCTTATAGATTAGTTACAGGAATAAGAAATCAATTATTTAATAAGAATTTAATAACTTTTGGTTTGTATACAATAATTCCATAAATACGTTAAATTACTATAAAAGGGAATTGAATTGTCTCATTTCTCTTTTAATATTTAACTTAGAAATCAATGGCAATTAATATGATTGGAACCTTTTAATTAAAAAGAGAGAAGACATTAATTGTAGACGTATATTGAAATAAATTTAAATTAGGTGATTTATTTCCAATTAATTCAGTTTATGTTTCAAATTTTAGTGTTGTTTATTGCATATATGTTTGTACCTAATATAAACTTAGGTTTCAGATCCAATTATAAAAAAAAGGATTATTTAGGTTTGAAATCTCATAGGTTTTATATTAAATGTTAATAGAAGATTGTAAAGGGGTAAAGTAGATTTACACTTGACTATTTCCTTTTCACTTAGACTTGATTAGATTTTAATTGCAACATAACTTACCTTACCATCTTCGCTCTTCTAATTTACTCTTACATTCATTGCCTCCTTATGTGGATTAGTAGCATACCTTTTATTTATAAATATAAACTATAAGTGGAGATAAAAGATGTACACACACACACATATATATACACATGTTTTATATTACCTCATTTATGCTGTCATATTTGTTTAATGTATGTGAATGCTTTCCTAGTAAAATGTTTAATCAAAACGTTAACATGTTTTTTTAAATTCCCAATCTAATCACAAAGAGAGAAATGAAAGGTTCTTAATGTTGTAAATTGCCTTAATTAATTACAAAAATTTGTGTAGAGAATTTATTTTCATTTATCGTGTGTTAACGTAAAATTAAACATGAGTAACTGTGAGTTTATGGGAGTTAAGGAAAGTAATAAAGATGAGACATAAGTTTGAAATTTTAATTCCAAAGGTTCGTTGGTAGTGTGCATCTGGTCCGTGCATTCCTTCATCATTATTTAATACATACCACATTTATTTCCTCATTTTTGTTGTTTCTTCATTTTCGTTTATTTCCTTCCTCTTTTTCCTGAAGCTACATCATCTCAAACGTGAGTTTCATTTTATATGTATACATATTTTTTTTCTTTTCAACCTTTCTTCACCTCTTTATACCATGTCCTACCTCTACTTCCTAAAGAAAAAAAGTTGCGAGTTCGTTGTTTTCTCCATCTCATTTCATATTTCTACAGCCACTTCATTTCTTTTCATTTTGGTTTCCTATAGCTTCCACAACCTCATATTTTATTATTATTTTGGTTGCCTATATTCCTAAAGCCTTCATTTTAGAAACGTGACATTCATTTTTGTCCCTTCACCTTCATTTCTTTATTATTAAATAACCTACCACTTTATTTCTTCTTTTACGTTTTGTTTCTCTTGACACCTCATATTCATTTAGTTCAAATTATTCTTTGCTAAAGTTATAATCTCATCAGCTTTGTTCACGTTTTTAAAATTGCCCCTTCATTTTTCTTGTCACCGCTTAATTTCCTATGTTTAGATCTCCATTTCAAATCTTCATTTCCCCAAATCATTTTGATGTGAACTTGCAAATTCAAAATATTTCTTTTATGGAACACGAGTTTCATTTTTTTTCATTTTTCCTACGTGTCCTGCCCTCATCTTAGTTAGTTCTTCCATCTTTGCTTGAAGCCTTATCTTTAGAAAAACGTAAGCATTAAATTTTGTTTTTTTACTTAAACGTGTACCAATTATTATTTTAATAATATTTCTTGTAACATGAATATCTTTTGCATATAAACTTCGATTCACGTGCGATTTCTTATATTGGAATTTTAGGCTTTTATTGGATTTACATCGACTATAAATCAAAGGTGAGTGTTTTAACCCACTCACAGTTACTAAATTATCTTATGTTAGTTAAATTAAATTTATGATGTGATTAGAAATTGATTGGTTGATGTTTGGTATGTTTAAATTGTCATTCCAGTTAAATATGACCTTTGTTGCATTTAATCATCGTTTAATTTGATATTGAATTTAATTGTCAATTTAATACCTGTTAATGATAATCAGTTGTCTATTGATGTTTAATTATTGATTTGGATGATGGTTGTGATGGTTGTTTGATTGTTGATGTTGGATGACTGAATGTTATATTTTATATTATTATAACACTGCAAGTTCTCTATGGGTTGAAATGATACATACTCGAACGATCTGATAGATTAAGGGAAATTGTAATGAGTTGAAATGATAGACTCAAGCAATTTCATGCATCTAAAGTTAATTTGGGATTGCGGGTTGAAATGATATATACCCTTAAATTTAAAAATAATTGCGAATTAAAATGATAAATATCCGTATCACTTGACCATATGGTAGAAAATTATTACGGACACCGGATTGGTTAAATTAATTGATTTTAAATCTTTAAATTTTGAATTCAATTAAATGATATTTTGAAATAGAATTTGATTTATATAAACTGAATTATTTTCGAAAATCCAAGCGTTAATATTGAAATTGGAATTGATTTAATGAATTGTTAATGGATTTAAATTGGAATTTCAAAGTTGATTTGTCTAATATAAATGAATTTTATTAGAATTGAGTTATTGAGAATGTTCGAATATAACTTTAAAATCTATTTATTCTATTTTAAAATTTATTTAATCTATTCAATCTATTTTAAAGCTATTTAATCTATTTTAAATCTATTTTAAATTAAATTTAAACTATCTTAAATCCACCTAAACTACGTTAAGCTATTTTTAAACTATTTTAAAGTATTTTAACTATTTTAAACTACTAAACCTTTTATACTATTTATAACTATCTAAACTGTTTTCAAAATTTCAGATTGTGTAAAGTGTAAGTGTTTATATTTAAATCCTTGATTTGAAAGTGAATATGGTTAAATGATGTTATAACTTAAGTTGAGATTTGAAATAATATTTGCTAGTGAAATGACATATTTGAGTAAATATTATGATTTTGAAATGAGAGTTAACCTATTTTGTGAAAATGGTGTCAAAAGTAATATGATTTCAAAAGTGATATGATTTCGAAAATGAATATGATTTCGAAAGCGATATGGTTTTGAGAATATGATATTTTGATATAAATTAAGAATCGGTTTTGGAAATTTAAAAGAACCATCCGGTGTGAAATAAGCGTTTGGTTGTTAAAGAGACCGAGATCGGATATCGTCATACTCTCTGCCAATACCGAAAACCACTTTAACAACTGTGTACGTGGTGGAGATTCCAGAAATGAAGTAGGATGGTTTGGCGAACGATTCTGTATGAGGTATTTACGTCACCCTAACTCCCGTGAGTCAGCTTAGATATGACTAAAACAGGAGCCACGCCAGACCAAGTGAGGTCATTCCACCTATCAGACATTTCTTCTTCGATACCATATTATGACTTTGTGATGATTTGGTGGCCATCCCTTGATTTTGATAATGGGAGTGTGTTCCGAGGTGGGCGGTATTAACTGCTATGCGTTACCACCAGTCCGGTCCACAATTGGTAGAATCCTACCCTGGCATTGTCTCGAGTGCCGTGTTCACATCCCTATCACACCTTTTACGAGTTTGGTTTGTACCATACCTATGTAGTGCCCTTTGATAGCCCTCCAGTTTACAGAGGAATTACGGTATTGTATAGACTATGGGAATATATAAAAATGTGCTAAGGGGGATATGGGTGTGACAACCAGGAGATTTTCGACCTCGAAAATCGACATCAATACGCCCACTGTATCAAATGCCGAATATCCAAGTACCGGAAATACCAGGTCATTTGGGTATTCGGCATTCGATATAGTGGGCGTATTGATGTCGATTTTCGAGGTCGAAAATCTCCTGGTTGTCACAGTGGTATCAGAGCTTAGGCTGGCGATAACCTTGGCTCTGGTGGGGATTACTCATTAGAGATAGAGTCAGTAGTACTCTAGAATGAGTTTGAGTGTTTTAATATATATGAGCGCGTATTTGTTAGTGAATATAAAATAGTTTTATATTTTGTTGATTGATTTATTGAGTGGCATATGAACCTTCGTCGACACAGTCTGGACAACTGTATCGAAGGGGTTTCTAAACACTTGAATAGAACAATTCGACACAATATTGTTTTCGAAAGCGGGTGAATGAAATAGTTTTACCCAAAATATATTTTTGATATAAAGGGAATAATTTTCTGAAATTATATAATTGGAATGTTTGGATGGTAAGATTTTAATCAAATAAGAAAAAAAAGAATGGCTTGTAAAATCAAATGAAAATTTGTATGAGCATAAATTACACAAATGGATTAAAATTAAAATTGGATTAAAATTAAATTTGGAAATTTAAATCCGGGAAATTTTGGAAGTGTTTTCCAAAGTATTTTGAAAGGAGAATAATAATATTATTATTTTTGAGGAATTTCTGAAAGAAAATGGGTTTAAATGGATTTTTGGAAGGGATGTAGAAATGAATTCACTTCAGTCGCTGGAAAATAATTCTGAGGATGACGGCCGCATCATCAGTATTCATTTTTGAGTTTCTAAATGACAGATTGCTACCAAAATTGATTTGTTCAGAAGAACAAGTTTTGTTTTTGAAATTTCAAAGGAAATTTGTTGGGGATTAAAACCGGGATTGGTTAAAAAAAATCGAGAAGTGTGATTTTGAGATATTAGTAATTTCAAAATGATTTGAAACAAAAGCTGGGTGTTTAAAAATCCTGAAATCCTTATTTAAATAATTTAGAGAGATCATCAGGAGATAAGTTATAAACTTATAATTGGTGAATGATTTCGATTGAATGGGAAAGTAAGAATTAAGCTGAAATCGAATTGAAATGAATGAATTGAGATGTAGTTGATATTAAGAGAAAATAAGTCCTTACTTAATTTAAATTCAAATGAATTGGGTGGATTAAAGAGAATAGTAAGATGCTAGATTTAACTGGAGTTAAGTTAAATAAAATTGAATTGAAATAAAAATTCAGTGAGTTATAAATAATGTGGAATGGAATAAAATTCTTACTGAAATAAATAAAGGTAAGATAAGAATTGAATTGGGATATATAAATTGAAATAGCTCACAAAAGTTAAAATGCACAAATAAAAAGATGCTTGGGCTATAAATAAAGGTCTCGAGTTTACAAATATAATATGATTGTGATTGATTGTGAATAGGTGGAAGTATGGATATAAATAAGTGTGTGACTTATAAAATTTAAAAGTGGAATAAATAAGTCCAGAATAAAATTGTTTTGTATTTTTGGAAATGAAATAGAAATCCAAACTTGAATTGCAAAAATAGAATTGAATTCAAGTAAGATAATGAACTGATTTTTGAAGATAAAAATCAAATATTGAATTGAAAGTGGGAGTGAACTAATTTGGAATAAATTAGTTGATTGAACATGTTAATGAGATTTAAATTAGTTAAATAAAAGTTGAATTGTGAGTTAAATAAAATGGTTTAAAATTAATAGAAGCATGGCTTAGATAAATTTGGGAAATGGTTATTAATTTATAAGCAAAGAAGTTGTCAAGCTTAATAAAATGGTTTGTATGAAACCAATGTGAATATGAGATAAAATTCTATGAATTGATAGAAGTAAATAAAATTGATTTTTGAATCAATTACAATGAATACAAGTTTGTTTGGATTACAAATGAATTGAATGTAAGAAAATGAGTTGAAATCATTCCGAATTGGATAGGATGATATAAAAATCAAGTAAAAGCAATTAAATTAATATTGAGACCTTATTAATTGCTTATGAAAACTGTTTTGTGTATATTGCTTATGAAATGCATGTGTTTAGCTATTGAAAGTAAGTGAAATGTTAACAAATTGCATATATAGTGCTTACGTGTTTAAACTGAGTAAGTACAGGTACCGGGGGCCGTTTGGCTGGTTTTGATCGTGCAAAATGTTAAATAAATACGCCGCTTTGCTTAAAAATGCTAAATAAGGTATGCCTACGCAATACAAAGATAGGAAATATGAACTGTTGTTGTTTTTTTGTTTTTCCGACCGTGTGGGTCGATGTATATATATTTATATCTCCTGTCAAATTGCAAAAGATCCTCCGTAGAAAGGAGACTCTGCCAAAATTTTGGGAGTTCGAAATTTTTTGAAATTTATATGGAATTGGAATTCAATTTGAATATAAACTTCAGTAGTGAAGTAAAAATAAATATAAGAAGTATATAAAATATTTATACTGAACTTAAGAAATGAAAGGATGAAATTCTTAAGTAAATTGGTATTGGAAATATACTAAGTAATTTTGGGATGGAAAAATATACTAAGTGAATAATTGAATGAAGATTAAAATTGGAAGTTGTGACAAGGGAAAAGTGTGAATAAGTGAATAACAATCAAAATGAATGTGAATAAAAAGGGAAATTGATATAGTTGATAATCAATTGGAATTGATACGTAGGATGTACGTATATTATTTTATTCGCATAGCGATTTGATCCAGAATTCGAGCATAGAATTTCGTGGTAATTATATCGATCCGAGTTAGGATTTTTCACTCGATTTTCGACGGCGAACCCTGGATATGGATTTTGATTGATTCTGGATATTCTATATCATAGTTTGTGGCTATGCAAGGAGAATGACGATTTCTGATCAGGAGACCAGATCAGAGTCCGCACTAGGAAGTCGGGTGGACGATACTAGTTCGGAAGTGAAATTGTGTGATCGAGTGAGCAATCGGATTTGATATTGCGTACGGATGATATATGTGCATCGTACGGGCTTGAATGGAATAAATATTGAAACTTTTGAAAAGAAATGAATAAAATGATTTTGAATTTTATGATTGGATAATATTGCTTAGTAGGATACAGGTATTTTAAAGCAAAAGGAAAATTGATGTTTTTGATTTCAGAAGATAAAATTTGAATTGCTCGGCAAAGGTTTGTATTTAAAATTCTGTATGAAATTTGATGATTTTCTAATCTAGCCACTTGGCCTTTTGCTTTCTTTTGAAATTTGGGAACCCGTAGAGGCATTTTGTAGTTGTACCGAGCTAGCCGCGCAAAGGAGACGCTGGCAAAAATTTTCAAAAATTTAAGGAGTTAGAAAAATTTCGATTTTTTTTGATAATTTAAAATTTGGTTTTGAATTTAAAATTTGAATTGTTAAGTAAGTAATGTTGTTTGGGACTTGCGGATAAATTTGAAAAGTTAATAAGAGGGCATCATTGTGTCTTTAATAAAAGATTGTTTTGGGGAGTTGTTTGAAACTGCTGGGTTTCGGAAATAGTTAATGGGCATTGAATCATTCTTCCTAACTAGTAATTTCGGGGACGAAATTCTTTTAAGGGGGAGGAATGTGACGACTTGGAATTTTGGATATTTGAAATTGGAATATTTAATTGATTTTAAATATTTAAAAGTTAATTTTTAACTTGAATTTCAAATATCACTATTTCTTGAGTAATTTATTTATTAAATTTAATAATTTGAAGTTGGGTAGAATGTTGAATTTGGAGTTTTGAGCTTGTTAAAAATAATTTGAAGGCTTGTAAAATTCATATTGATAGTACTGAAGATAATAGAAGTGATAAAATTGAATTTAAAAGTGTTTTGTTCAGTTTTAAAAATATATCGTCTAAATTGATATTTAAAAATAGCCTTCCGAGGCGCAGTCTCGGAATTTGACGAAACCAGTTCCATTGGATCCGTAATATTGTATTATTTTTGGATTTCAAATTTCGTAGCGTTTGGAGTTATTATGTAGCCATACGGTTGGTAAACGCGCTGAAATTTATATCGAAAATTCAATATAATTATTGAGTCCAAAAAGCTATCTTCTCCATACGATCGAATTAGGACTCGAAACCTTTTCCATTGCATTTGTAATAGGGATATAACATTATGAACGCTTAGCGGCACGCCTCGATAGGAAGTCGAGATTTTGAGTTGCGATTTCGAGGTGATTTAAATTTAAATAATTTATACAAATGGTTTGTCTGGTCATGTGGTTCACATCAGCTGTTTTTCTTTCACCTCGTTACCACTATAGCAAGGCTTCTTCCTCACGCAACCTTCCATCTCATTTCATCACGAGTCATCTCTTTATGTCGGTTCCAAACATAAAATAAATAACGAGCCATTTTCCTTTATATCGCATATCCTCTCCCTCTTTTCTCTTAATATTTGAACCTCTTCGAAAAAAAATTATAATGGCCGAATCCTGGAGATTTAAATCCTCACTGAAATATATATATATATATGCTCTTCTCAGTCGAACGCTAATCGAAACCCCAAATTAAAGTCCACAAAATCGAAGTCGAGCTTAGCTTGGGATAACAAATGGGTTTGCGTTCGTAGATGAATCTCGAGCTCAAGGAAGAAGGTGGCGAGGTCGATGGAGAGGCACATTCGGGAGGGGTCTCGGTCGAAAATCAAAGTGGCAACCAACCTCGATGTTCGACAGTGGGTGGACACATTCTTTGACCCAGGGCTTCGATGTTGGGATGCCGAGAGGGGTGTGTTGATCGAGCAGTGAAGGGAGGGTTGCGACTCTCTGTTCGTTCACGAGCTTGAGGCGGAGAAGGGTTCTGCGAGGAGTAGGTATTCCCTTTTATTTAATTTATATGCGTATGTATATATACAGTAAGGTATACAATTCATTTTTGCAATTTGATATCAACATATGTATAATAAATATTCACAAAGAAGAATATATAATACAGTAAGTTGTTAAAAACAATTTATTTCTTTAATTTATAAATTTATATATAGTAAAGTAATTTGTGTTGTTTATAAAAAAAGGGAATGCATTTTATACACATGCATGTTCTAATTTTAAATATATATATATATATATATATATATATATGTGATTTTTGGGAAGATATAGAAATTTTAAAGATGTTGTAGAGATTTTATAAAAGTTAGATCTTTGAAATCTATTTTTATAAGTATATATGTATTTTCAAAAGAAATATAAATATACATTTTAAATTTCCTAGTTGGTTTAAATTAACATATTTAATTTTTCTAAGATATTAAAAGATTGTAAAAGAAGGATTGTTAGTTTAAAATTAAATTAATAAATGATAGTCGATTATTCGAATATTAATAAAAATCCTATTGTATTTATACAAGGTCTAAAATCGTGGAGAATCAAGTCGGTTTGGAGTGGATTGCAAATTAAAAGTTGAAGGTGAGTTAATCTCACGCATCTGGGTTATTAATGAATTTAAATAGTTAAATTTAAATAATTGGTTGAATGATTGAATTGATATTATGTGCTATATTATATATAGTAGTATATATAGTATATATTGGAGTTATTGATATTCCCGCATTATATAGCGGATGAGACCCTATGCACCGCATAATAGAGGATGATAATATTTAAACCCATATACCGCGATATTCCACCTCGAAGTGGAATTGGTATTGTTCTAACATCTATGGTTGCATGGAAACAGGTTGGAGGGATCCAACTGGATTCCTCAAATTTAGTTAGACTGTTCTAATAATTCTGTGTTATGATTTTTGATATTCTGTGATGAACTATATTGATAATTGGAATATTGGATGCTATGGTTTGATTGAATATACCTTTCGGTATACTGAGTTATCAAAATATATAAAATTAGGTTTTTGAAAAAGAAATATATGAGAGAATGTTTAAGTAAAGTAATTATAGAAAATTTAAATAAATTAAAGAATGAATTTGGGGGAGGATAAAGTGATTTTTTAAATTCTAGTAAATAAACTCCGAGTATGAAAAGGGGATTTTGAATAAAAGGGAAATCATGAATTTTGAACTTAAGTGATATTATTTAAAGGAATGAAAGATTTATTTTTGAATTTAGAGTTAAAATGGTTTAGAAAGAAATAAAAGAAAATCTTGGAATAAATGTGGAAATTTGTATTATCAGTTGAAGCAAGATTTTAAATCATCACAAGGAAGTTAAACCTGAAATTTATAAGTTTTGAAATAAAATTGGATAAGTAAAGAATTTAATTTTAAATGGAGTAAATTTTAGAAATCAATTTGAGAATTGATTAAGTACTTGAAAACTGGGATCTTAAAAGGGAGATGAGACTATGAAATTTATAAACTGGGTTTATAAAAGTGAAGTAATATATCGGTGGATATTTGGAAGAATAAATTCATGGTGGGAATTTATTAAAGGAATGGGTAAATTTGGTTAAAAATAAATAGTGATTTATTTTTAAAAAGATGTGAAAGAGTAGTGTATTTCCCAGGATAGCCAAGTACGTTTTCAAAGCAAATTCTTAAGTATAAGTTAACGTTTCAAAGTTGTTTTAAAAGTATGTTTTGGAAAATCTATTATTTTTAAAATGTTTAAATGTTAAAGTAAGTATTTTTCAAATTTATAGTAGTAGTAATTATTTAAAGGTTAATTGGTATTATGTTTGAAAAGATAAAAAATTTATATTTTATAAAGTAGCTTTATTTTAAATATTCTTGAAGTGTATATTTTTTTAAAATAAAGTATTATCATCCTTGTCTAGATGTCCCTTTTTATTTCGACTGTGTGGCGGTTGGTCGCGCCAACCGTGGGGTGATCTTACTTGGAATTACCCTTAGGTGGTTCTGGTCTTGTGTTGCAAGGGATCGGGTGTGACAACCCGGAATTTTGATTTTTTAAATGTGAATATTTAATTTGATTTATAATATTTAACGATGAAATTTTGACTTGAATTTTCAAATATCACTATTTATTTAGAAATTTAATTATTAAATTAAATAATTGGAAGTTGGATAAGATTTTGTATCTGGAGTTTTAAGCCTTTTAAAAATAAATTGAATGCTTGTAAAATTTAAATTGATAGTACAGAAGGTAGTAAAAGTGTTAAAATTGAATTCGAGAGTAATTTGTTCAGTTTTAAAAATATATCGGTTATATCGACATTTAAAAATAGCCTTCCGAGGCACAGTCTTGGAATTTGACGAAACCAGTTCATTGGGTTCGAAATATTGTTTTATTATCGGATTTCAAATTTCGTAGTGTTTGGAGTTGTAGTGTGAGCGTACGATATATAAATGCGCTGAAATTTATATAGAAATTTAATATTATAACTGGGTCCAAAAAAGCTATCTTCTCCATACGATCGAATTAAGACTCGAAACCTATTTCATAGTGTCCGTAATAGGGGTATAACATTATAAATGTCTAGCAGTATGCCTCCGTTGGGGTTCAAAATTTCAAGATATGTATAACGAGACATTTTGGAAGTTTTATAATATAATAAAAATTGGAAGTCAACTAGTCAAATATATTTTTATAATTGGACACTCGTACTCAAGAAGCCATCCCAAATTTATATTACATCTTCGTCTCCCTCTCTAGTCTTCATACCGAAATCAAACGCGAAAAAGAAAAAGGGGCCGCACCCCATTTCTATCACTCCTAATCAAAATCAAACTTTCCCTTATCAAAATTCTGGAGGAAATCGCGAGCCCTAAATCGCGATTGTCAGTGGCCTAAGTTCGATCACGCGTGCGAAATGGAGGTCGCGTGGAAGGCTGTAGGCGCGTAACGTGAGGTCGATCGATCAAGGCGAGAGTTGGAGCCGGGTCGCGTGGGATGGTGGGGGAGATTTGGGTGGTCGTAGGCGAGTCACGACTTCGCCTAATGTATGGGAAAGCGGCGCCTGGATTGGAGGGGTTACGATGGTCGCTGGGAGGAGGGCTGTCGACGTTCGATGATGGACGTAGGGTTTCGCGTCAAGATTACAGTGAATGGAGGTGTCTTCGCGAAGCTCGGCAATGAAGGAACTCGCGTATCTGGGGGAAATTGCCGTAGTAGGTTGGACCCTGTCACTGAGGTATTCGTTGTTAATTAACTTGATTTAGTAAAAGTTTTACTATCAGAACAGAAATTATTTTAGATTTGGAAAATATAGAAATTTATATACAAGGTTAGATTTCAAAAATCAATATAGATTATTTTTATAAATTTTTATATGAAGTTCCAAAAGAAAATAAATATAGGTATATACATGTTTAACTTACTAGTTTATTTTAAAATAAAAAAATAAAAAAATAAATGTAATTGGGTTGTTCGATTTGTTTCGAATATTAATAAATCATATAAATTGTTTATTCAAGGTCAAAAATCGGGAAACCAAGGCAATAATGAAGTGGACTGCAAACGTAATTAAAGGTGAGTTAATCTCACTCATCTGGTTGCTATTTAAATTTAAATAGATAAATTTAAATATTTGATTGAATGATTGAATTGGTTTGATGTGCCATATTATATATATATAGTAGTATATATAGTATATATTAGAATTGTTGATATTCCCGCATTATATAGCGGATGAGACCCTATGCGCCGCATAATAGCGGATGATATTTTATAAAATCCATATACCACGATATTCCACCTCGAAGTGGAATTGGTATTGTGCTAACGTCTGTAGATGCAGGGAAACAGGTTGGAGGGATCGGGAAATTTGAAATAAGGAGTTTTGGAAATTTGAAATTGGTATTTGAAATAAGGAGTTTTGGAAATTGGTATTTGCAAGGATAAATAAGGAGTTTTGGAAATTTGAAATTGGTATTTTCAGTTAAAAAGGGGTTTTAACTGATAATAAAGAAATAAATCTAAAAGTTAATATATTTTGAAATAAATGAAGTAAGTAAAGAAATTATTTCAAGTGAAGTGAGTTAGAAATCAAATTATAAATTGATTTAAGTATTTGAAATTGAAATTTTAAAGAGAAGTGAGATTTTGGAATTTATAAACTGGGTTTATAAAGTAAAATAAAATATCAATGGATATTTGAAAATATAAATTCAAGGTGGGAATTTATAAAGGGATATGAATTGGTTTAAAAATAAATGTTGATTTATTTTTAAAAGATGTGAAGAGAAGTGTATTTCCTTGGATAGCCAAGTACGTTTTCAAAGAAATTTTAAATATAAGTTAAAAGTTTTAATTGTGTTTTAAAAAGCACGTTTTAGAAAATTGATTATTTCTAAATGTTAAATCCCAAAGTAAGATTTTCAAAACCTATTATTGTAATAATTATATAAAAGTGACTTAGTATTATGTTAAAAAGAGAAATTTAGTTTATATTTATAAAGTGGTTTTATTTTAAATATTCTTAAAGTATATATTTTAATAAAGTATTAAAGTAGTTTTAAATTTCAATGTTATAAAGTATATTTATAATAAAGTGTTTATAAATTATTTTAAAAATCTAAAAGTATTTTGTACTTGGTGTTTCAATGGAAATAAATATTTGGGAAATGCATTCCGTGAAAGGAAACTGTTTTGGAATTGTTTCAAAGGGGTTTGAAAATAGAAATATGTCTTGTGAAGATATTTTTGAGGTAAATAAATAATTTGGAAAATTATTTATTGTTTGATGGATGATTGTGAAAGTTAATTGATAGTTAAAGAACCGACTATCAATATTGGCAAATGCGCTGATCGTTTCGAAGAGACCGGGATCGGGAGTTTTTCCTGAAAACCACTTCGATTCGGTTTGTACGTTTTCGTGGGGAAACGAGTTTGGAATCGAAGTTGGAGCAGTGAAGTGCAAAGGCTAGTCGCTACTAATCCTGAGGATATTTCCAAAATGGATGTAGTAGGAATAGCGCCTTCAGTTCCGTTCGAACCCGGGACGGACTTGTATGGACGAATGCTTCGAGACATCGTCAGGTGGACGATGGGCATTCTAAGGGATATGTTCTTTAAAGGTATCTCTTAGCCTCAAGCCTCATCAATTGGGAATGACTGAAAATCATGTGTTATGCAGCAAGGCTTCGTGGGTAGCCCCCACTTGAGAGTAAGGTCATCCCTGTCTAGATGTCCCTTTTTATTTCGGCTTAGTGGTGCGGTTGCTGATCACAACCGTGGGGTGATTTTACTCGGAATTATCCAGTAAGGGATGGTTCCGGCCTTGTGTTGCAGGGGACTTAGGGTGGGTCCTCGGTACTGTGATCTAGGCCACGTACTGTGACAGGTGGTACCCCAGTGCCTAGTCATTAGTTGGAAATCCATTCTCCCTACGTGCCTTTATGGTTTTGTTTGTATACCTATTAGCTAGAATTTAATCATGTAACAATTTCAGCTATTTGAATAAGTATTTGTATATAGACACTATTATAATATCAGAGGATTTTATAAAAAGTGTTTTAGCTATCGTAAGGTAAAAACCTGACATGTTTATTTGTGGTGTGGTCTTACGAGATGCTTTTGTTTTCAAAGGATTTTGAGACTTTAATAATTGAATTGAGTGTGATTTTCTCACGCTGGTATTTCAGACTGACTCGGGTATTGTTCTATTATAATGCTCGGGTCAGACCGAGTATTATAGGGTACAGGATAGAATGTCGTGGAGCTCAGGGACGAGCTGGATGGCGAGACCTATCACTCGTACTTGTTGTATATTCCGCTGTGTTGTGTATACTGTGTATTTTGTTGTGGGACAAGTTAATATAACTGTCCAGTGATGTATTATTGATTGTGTTGTATTTTGAAAATGAGATGTATAAACAGATATAGTTTCTTTTGTATAAAGATCAGTTGTTATCTATTATATTTTATTCCGCTGCGATGTGAGATTCTGATGTTGTTGTTTTCTATTTTCTTCGTCTACCTCTTCTTCTTAACTCAAATGGTTCGTATTTCCGTTCTTCTTGAGTTCATTAATGGAGATTAATGTCAATTCAAATGGTACGGATTTGCGGGCTGTAACAACCCGCATATCTATCGATTTTATATTTAAATATTTTATCGTTAGTCGGATGTTAGTCCGAAAAGCTACTTTTTGCATACGGTCAAATTAGGACTCGAGACCACCCCCATTGAGTTCAAAATGACGTTTGCGATCTTTTTGAGTGTAAACTTCGATATGTTTGGAGATAGTGAAATTTTCGTCACTTTTCCCACTTGTGACTTTGGTTGGGACTGCACCTTCTTAACTCAGCCCAACCCCCTCTTCTCTTCATCACTTCATCAAACACTTCAAGCTTCTTCAAAAATGGTAGGGGGAAAGAGAAATTAAAATTCCAAGCTCGAGATCTTCAGTAAATTCAACATCAAACTCCGAATTCAAGATAAAGAACATAGATTCAAGCTAGGGGTTGATTCTTGCTTCGTTCTTAAGCTCTCCAACATCAATTTCGTGGAAAAGGTGAGATTTTTGATCTCACATCTTACCTATAATCGTCATTGGACTGTTGGGAATGATTCCTCATCACTTTAGCATGTTTGTTGCATTTGGTTTGGATTGGATTGGCGAAAAATTCCAAATTTCAGTGATTTTGGTGAAAAAACTGCTACTAGGTCGTTCTGGCCATTTTTAGCTCGTTCGGAGTTAGGTCGCCTGCGAGTTAAAGTCTTAGGTCGCCTGCGAGTTAAAGGCCTAGGTCGTTCAAGAGTTAAAGGCCTTAGGTCGTTCGCGAGTTAAAGTCTTAGGTCGCCTGCGAGTTAAAGGCCTAGGTCGTTCAAGAGTTAAAGGCCTTAGGTCGTTCGCGAGTTAACTTCTTAGGTCGTAAGACTTTTCTTTTCCTTAGGTCGAGAGACCTTAGGTCGCACCCTCCTTAGGTCGCGAACCAGTTAGGTCGCGCACCATCCTTAGGTCACTCGCCCTTAAGTCGTAGGTCGTTGCCGACCTATAAACCCCCAGGCAGACCTTAGGTCGCAAGACCTTAGGTCGCACCATCCTTAGGTCGCGAACCCAGTTAGGTCGTTCGCCTATCTTAGGTCGCGAACCCAGTTAGGTCGCGCATTCTCTCTAGGTCGTAGGACCTTTTAACTGTTAGGTCGTGTGGCCTTATCCCTTAGGTCGCTCGATCCCACTAAGTCTTAGGTCGCGAACCATGTTAGGTCGCGTACCCTTAGGTCGCGAATCACCTTAACTCGCGTAACACTGATAGGTCGCGCACATCCTTAGGTCGCGCCTCACTGTTAGGTCGCGCACTTCGTTAGGTCGCTCGCGAGTTAGCACTTAGGTCGTTTGAGCAGTTTTCCCTTAGGTCGTTCGACATGTTCTTCTGCTAGGTCGTATGACCTACTTTTACTTAAGTCGCCTGACCAGCCTGCCTTCACTAAGTCGTACCGTGACGGGGCGCTGCCCCCTGGACCCCCGCGACCTGACCGGGCAGGTCGAACCCCGTATTACTCTGCGAAGGCAATCATATCTGAAAAGCATTCATCAGAACTTCCACTTTGATGCATTTTGAGCTGATTTCCTTGGATTTTATTCACGTCTCCGAATGTGAATTTTTGTGATAGATTGTTCCAACAATCATTTTATGACTTGTCACTTTAAAGATATGAAGGTTTTAATACTAGTAGTAAATATCAAAACTCTTTCATCAAATCGATTTCAATACTATTTTTAATATCAAAAGTTCGTTTTCTCAAACCGATTTTCAATCTACTAATATATATAAGCCTTTACTTCACTCGAATGAGAAATCGACTTAAACGACTTAGTAAAACGAGTGGTATGAAACGCTTGCGTTCACTTCGTCGGTTAGCTCTTGGACTTGTTCGATTGAACCCTTTTCGTGACAATTTCCTAGTGAAGATTTACAGCTTGTTCGTAAATATTTAAGTTAAGCAAGTGGTTATGGGACATGAAGCTAAACTCATATATTTACTAGCTTGGTGTGATTGACACTTCTCGCTGATCATGATGATCATTTTATGATTTAGACTAGCAATTGTGCGATGTCTCTTTGTTTGCAAGGTAAGACTAGACCGCAGTAGTGTGATTCCGACTCACACACATCTCTTTGTCCGCAAGGTTAGTCTAGGCCGCATAGTGTGATTCCGACTCACACATATCTTTTTGTTTGCGAGGTTAGGCTAGACACCACTTGTGTGATTCCATTCACACATACCTTTTTGCTTTTTGGTTAGCCTAGGCCTCAATCAGTGTGATTCCGACTCACACATATGGGGTAGCTCCCCATGGTCTTCGGACCATCATGTGATAGGCCTCTTTCTCTTTTTATGATTTCTGGATTTCTTGTTTGATTTCTGGATTTTTATGTCATTGACTTGTTATGAGTACAAGTTTAGGGTATGATGCCCTCTTTGGATCTTTGAGAAGATTCTCGTGATATTGATCATTTCTCATCGGTTGATCTCCTGTTGATCATCATTTTCATACTTATAGTAGTATGTCAGTATGGATATTCTATGTTTATGCCATATCTTTTATTCTATATCATGTCATCTGATATTTATAGTTAGACTGATCCGTTTATTATTTTCTTAAATAATACTCGGGTCAGACCGAGATGTTACAGGTGCTTCTGCTTGACTTCCTTCCGGGATTTGCTACTCTGACTTTTGGCTGACTATTTAGTTTAGCAGTTTTTGTTGTATACACTTGAGATATGGACTCATAGTTGTATTCTTTTTGTATAGCACAGGTTGCTATTCTTTTGTATTATTGTGGAACTTTTTAACCACTACTCTGATGTACACTTTCATGTGTTAGTTATATATTCATATCTTCTTCCGCCTTTGTGATATGGATGTCTGTGACTGCTTTGTGTTATGTTTATTTCTATGTTTGTTTCCGAAGATTATTTTATAGCCACCGTGTGATAATCAATTACATGGATGGTCGCTCCTCAACAGCCTTATTCTCCGTGCTAGTTGACAGCACTACATCGTAGTGTCCTTGGCTAGCGTGGGTATTGAGGTGGGGCGTCACACGGGCTGTTACAGTGGTATCAGAGCTCTAGGCTGGCGATAACCTTGGTTCTGTTGGGAATTACTCATTGAAATAGAGTCCATAGTACTCTAGAATGAGATTGAGTATATTAATAGATATGAGCGCGTATTTGTTAGTGAATATAAAATGGTTTTATATTGTGTTGACTTATCGGTTGAGTGTTTATTGATTCTGGTCGATGTGTGGGACGCCACGACATCGATAGGGGTTTTTAAACTCTTGAATGAGATAAACCGACACAGTATGGTTTTCAAATAGGGTAAATGAAATAATTTTACCCAAATTATTTTTGTATATAAAAAGAAAAGTTTTTGTAAGCTATTTAGCTGATATATGGTTGTTTGGATGTTAGGGATGATAATATTAAATTATTACCAGCTAAGAGAAAATTTAAAATAAGAAAATAATGTTATAACCAAAGGTTAAGGAATAAATAAATAAAATAAAGGAGATTTATAAATGTGACTTATAATTGAATAATGAATTGAATCATAACTAAACGTTAAGGGATAAATTCATAAACAAATAAAATTTGTAAATGTAAATTATAAATGTGATTTATAATCAAAATGAGATAAAATTTCCAGAGTAATGTTTGGATATAAATTTGGATGGATCCTGAATTTGTAATTTGGGGAGTTTAAATTCCTTTGGGTTTGAAAATGGTTTTCAAAAGCTTTGGAGAAATAATAGTGGTATTAAGCGACATTATTTGAGGAAATATTTTTGATTTGAATTGGAAATCTAGTGAGATTTGGAATTTAAAAATATTTGAAATGTTTTTGAAGGGAGTAAAAGCACTGAACTCTTTTCGGTCGCTGGAAAATAATTCCGATGACGATCGCGACATTATTGGTGTTCATTTTCGAGTTTCCAAAAGAGAAATTGCTACCAGAAGGTTGGAAGTATGGTTTTGGAATTGAAAGGATTCTGGATATAGTTGATTTCAAGGGTAATTTTGGAATTTTGGAAAATTGATTAAACCCTGGAATCTTATTTAAAATGTTTATGGAATAATAGATAGGTTTGAAAACTTATAAAAGTTTGAAATGAAGTTAAATGAATTGTGTAAAGTATAATATAATATAAGGATAGATTTAACTGGAGATAAGTTAAATAAAATAGAATTGAACTCAAGTAAAATAGTTAGAGTGATTTTTGAAATAAAAATCAGATGGTGGGTATAAAATTTGTAAATAAACTAATTTGATAATAAATGAGTTAGTGAAATATGGAAATGAGACTCAAATTGGTTAATTAAAAATTAAACTGTGAATAAATAATAGAGTTTGAAAGTGAAGCTTGAGTTATAAATATAAACCCAACTTGGAATTGTAAGTGAATTAAATATGAAGTGAAGTTGTTTGGAATTGGATTTCAATAGAAATGATTTAAGTTGTAAATAAAATCCAATATGAATATAATGAGTTAATTATGTACTTGGATATTATTTTGATAAATTGGGAATGTGAATTAAATTTAAAAGGATAAAGAGAATGGGCAATTTGAATTGGATGGAATTTGATGAGAATCGAGTAAAATGGAAGTGAACTTAACAAATGAAATAAAATGCAAATGGATGAGTGGTGAATAAATTAAAATAGAATGGAATTAAGTGTAAATTGACGTGGAATCAATTTAAAATGATTATTAACTTAAGTGATCATTTATTTGCATGAATATCAACGAATTTGCATAGAAATAATTTTCATTTGACGAAAACGAGAATTAAATAAATTCTATGAACCAATAGGAGTTTAATGGGTTGATTTTGATATCAATTGAAATGAATTTGCGCCCGTTCGTTTAAAAATGAATTGTGTTGTAGGGAACTAAGGTGGAAACTATTCGGATTGAATGGAATGGTATGTGAATTGATTGCAAACAATTTAAAACTAGTGATGAAACCTTGCACATGTGTTTAAGAATATATATTGCATACATTACCTAAGAAATCTATGTGTTAGCTATTTGAATATAAGTGAAATGTTAACAAATTGCATAGATATAGTACTTACGTGTTTAAATTGAGTAAGTACAGGTTCAGGGAAGCCGTGTGGCTGGATTTGGTAGTGCGAATGCTAAAATAAATAACCGCTTTGCTTAAAAATGCTAAATAAGGTACGCCTACGTAATAAAATAGGAAATATGAACTGTTTTTGTTTTTCCGACCGTGTGGGTCATGTATATATATTTATATCTCTTGTCAAATTGCAAAAGCTCCTCCGTACAAAGGAGACTCTGCCAAAATTTTCCGAAAATTTTGGGAGTTAGAAATTTTTTGAATTTTTTGGAATTTTCACTAACGACAAATGGTTTAAAAATTGGAATTTGAATAAAGGTAAATAAAATTCAATATTCAAAATTGAAGATAAATTGAATTCATATGGAAATGGAAGAACCAAATTTGAATAAAAGTGATATAAACTTCAGTAGTGAAGTAAAGTAAAGTGCAGTATAAGAAAAATATATTGAACTTAAGGAATGAAGGATGAAATTCTTAAGTAAATCGGTATTGAGAAAAAATTTCCTAAGTAAATAATTAAGTGGAGATTAAAACTGAAGTTGTGAAATGGGATAATGGTGGAAAAGTGAATAACAATCAAAATGAATTTGATTAAAAGAAAATTGATTTAATGGATAATCAATTGAAATTGTGTAACGAGCTAAATAAAACGATTTTGGAATTTGTAATTGGATATTATTACTTAGTAAGGTACAGGTGTTTTAAAAGTAGAAAGGGAATTGATGTTTGATTTCAGAAGATAAGTTTAAATGGCCCAACAAAAGGTATGTATTTAAATTTCTATATGAAATTTGATTGGGTTTTGATTTTTGCCACTTGGCATTTTGTTTTCTTTTGGAATCTGGGGCCTGTTGAGGCACTTTTGTAGTAGTACCGAGCTAGCCGCGCAAAGGAGATGCTGGCGAAATTTTTCAGAAATTTAGGGAGTTAGAAAAATTTTGATAATTTAAAATTTGAATTCAAATTCAAATTTGAATTGATAAGTATGTGATATTGTTTGAGACTTATGAATAAGTCTGGAAAGTTAAAAGAGGTTTAGTGTGTCTTAAATAAAGATTATTCGGGAAAGTTGTTTGAAACCATTTGAATTTGAGAAATAGTTAACGGGGATTGAATCATTCTACCTAACCAGTAATTTCGGGGACGAAATTATTTTAAGGGGGGAGGAATGTGATGTCCCGGAATTTTGATATTTGAAATGTGAATATTTAATTTGATTTTTAAAATTTAACGGTGAAATTTTGACTGGAATTTTCAAATATCACTATTTATTTAGAAATTTAATTATTAAATTAAATAATTAGAATTTGGATAAAATTTTGTATATGGAGTTTTAAGCCTTTTAAAAATAAATTGAATGCCTGTAAAATTTAAATTGATAGTACATAAGGTAGTAAAAGTGTTAAAATTGAATTTGAGAGTAATTTGTTCAGTTTTAAAAATATATCGGTTATGTCGACATTTAAAAATAGCCTTCCGAGGCACAGTCTCAAAATTTGATGAAACCAGTTTCATTGGATCCAAAATATTGTTTTATTATCGGATTTAAAATTTCGTAGTGTTTGGAGTTGTTGTGTGAGCGTACGATATATAAACGCGCTAAAATTTATATCGAAATTTAATATTATAACTGGGTCCAAAAAAGCTATCTTCTCCATACGATCGAATTAAGACTCGAAACCTGTTTCATAGTGTCCATAATAGGGGTATAACATTATAAATGTCTAGCAGCATGCCTCCGTTGGGGTTCAAAATTTCAAGATATGTATAACAAGACATTTTGGAAGTTTTATAATATAATAAAAATTGGAAGTCAACTAGTCAAATATATTTTTATAATTGGACACATATACTCAAGAAGCCATCCCAAATTTATATTACATCTTCGTCTCCCTCTCTAGTCTTCATACGGAAATCGAACGCGAAAAAGAAAAAGGGGCCGCACCCCATTTCTCTCACTCCTAATCAAAATCAAACTTTCCCTTATCAAAATTCTGGAGGAAATCGCGATTGTCAGTGGCCTAAGTTCGATCGCGCGCGCGAAATGGAGGTCGTGTGGAAGGCTGTGGGCGCGTAACGTGAGGTCGATCGATCAAGGCGAGAGTTGGAGCCGGGTCGCGTGGGATGGTGGGGGAGATCTGGGTGGTCGTAGGCGAGTCACGACTTCGCCTAATGTATGGGAAAGCGGCGCCTGGATTGGAAGGGTTGCGATGGTCACTGGGAGGAGGGCTGTCGACGTTCGATGATGGACGTAGGGTTTCGCGTCACGATTACAGTGAATGGAGGTGTCTATGGCGAAGCTCGGTAATGGTGGAATACGCGTATCTGGGGGAAATTGCCGTAGTAGGTTGGAACCTGTCTTTGAGGTATTCGTTTTGTTAATTAATTTGATTTAGTAAAAGTTTTACTATCAGAACAAAAATTATTTTAGATTTGGAAAATATAGAAATTTATATATAAGGTTAGATTTCAAAAATCTATATAGATTATTTTTATAAATTTTTATATGAAGTTCCAAAAGAAAATAAATATAGGTATATACATGTTTAACTTACTAGCTTATTTTAAAATAAAAAAACAAAAAAAATATATGTAATTGGGTTGTTCGATTTGTTTCGAATATTAATAAATCATATAAATTGTTTATTCAAGGTCAAAAATCGGAAAACCAAGGCAATAATGAAGTGGACTGCAAACGTAATTAAAGGTGAGTTAATCTCACTCATCTGGTTGCTATTTAAATTTAAATAGATAAATTTAAATATTTGATTGAATGATTGAATTGGTTTGATGTGCCATATTATATATATAGTAGTATATATAGGAATTGTTGATATTCCCGCATTATATAGCGGATGAGACCCTATGCGCCACATAATAGCGGATGATATTTTATAAAACCCATATACCGCGATATTCCACCTTGAAGTGGAATTGGTATTGTGCTAACGTTTGTGGATGCAGGGAAACAGGTTGGAGGGATCCAACTGGATTCCTCAAAATTATTTAGATTATTTGATATTTTGTGCTATGAATATTGATATCCTGTGATGATTTTATTGATGATTGAAATATTGGAAGATATAGTTGGATTGAATATCTAAGTATAATAAGTTATTAAATTCTATAGAATTGGATTTTTGAAAGGAAATAAAAGAGTAAATTTTAAGTAAAATAATTCAAGTGAATTGGAATAAATTTAATAATGAATTGAAAAGAAAATAAAAATAAAAGCGATTCAGAATTTTAACAAATATGGAATAAGGGAATTTTGAATTAACAAGGGAAATATAAACTTTAAAACTAAAGTGATATTAAATTTAAAGAATAAAGAATTTATTTTTGAATTTAAGGATTAAATTTAATTAAAGGATAAATAAGGAGTTTTGGAAATTTGAAATTGGTATTTTTAGTTAAAAAGGGGTTTTAACTGATAATAAAGAAATAAATCTAAAAGTTAATATATTTTGAAATAAATGAAGTAAGTAAAGAAATTATTTCAAGTGAAGTGAGTTGGAAATCAAATTGTAAATTGATTTAAGTATTTGAAATTGAAATTTTAAAGAGAAGTGAGATTTTGGAATTTATAAACTGGGTTTATAAAGTAAAATAAAATATCAATGGATATTTGAAAATATAAATTCAAGGTGGGAATTTATAAAGGGATATGAATTGGTTTAAAAATAAATGTTGATTTATTTTTAAAAGATGTGAAGAGAAGTGTATTTCCTTGGATAGCCAAGTACGTTTTCAAAGAAATTTTAAATATAAGTTAAAAGTTCTAATTGTGTTTTAAAAAGCACATTTTAGAAAATTGATTATTTCTAAATGTTAAATCCCAAAGTAAGATTTTCAAAACCTATTATTGTAATAATTATATAAAAGTGACTTAGTATTATGTTAAAAAGAGAAATTTAGTTTATATTTATAAAGTGGTTTTATTTTAAATATTCTTAAAGTATATATTTTAATAAAGTATTAAAGTAGTTTTAAATTTCAATGTTATAAAGTATATTTATAATAAAGTGTTTTTAAATTATTTTAAAAATCTCAAAGTATTTTGTACTTGGTGTTTCAGTGGAAATAAATATTTGGGAAATGCATTCCGTGAAAGGAAACTGTTTTGGAATTGTTTCAAAGAGGTTTGAAAATAGAAATATGTCCTGTGAAGATATTTTTGAGGTAAATAAATAATTTGGAAAATTATTTATTGTTTGATGGATGATTGTGAATGTTAATTGATAGTTAAAGAACCGACTATCAATATTGGCAAATGCGCTGATCGTTTCGAAGAGACCGGGATCGGGAGTTTTTCCCGAAAACCACTTCGATTCGGTTTGTACGTTTTCGTGAGGAAACGAGTTTGGAATCGAAGTTGGAGCAGTGAAGTGCAAAGGCTAGTCGCTACTAATCCTGAGGATATTTCCAAAATGGATGTAGTAGGAATAGCGCCTTCGGTTCCGTTCGAACCCGGGACGGACTTGTATGGACGAATGCTTCGAGACATCGTCAGGTGGACGATGGGCATTCTAAGGGATATGTTCTTTAAAGGTATCGCTTAGCCTCAAGCCTCATCAACTGGGAATGACTGAAAATCATGTGTTATGCAGCAAGGCTTCGTGGGTAGCCCCCACTTGAGAGTAAGGTCATCCCTGTCTAGATGTCCCTTTTTATTTCGGCTTAGTGGTGCGGTTGCTGATCACAACCGTGGGGTGATTTTACTCGGAATTATCCAGTAAGGGATGGTTCCGGCCTTATGTTGTAGGGTACTTAGGGTGGGTCCTCGGTACTGTGATCTAGGCCACGTACTATGACAGGTGGTACCCCAGTGCCTAGTCATTAGTTGGAAATCCATTCTCCCTACGTGCCATTACGGTTTTGTTTGTATACCTATTAGCTAGAATTTAATCATGTAACAATTTCAGCTATTTGAATAAGTATTTGTATATATACACTATTATAATATCAGAGGATTTTATGAAAAGTGTTTTAGCTATCGTAAGGTAAAAACCTGACATGTTTATTTGTGGCGTGGTCTTACGAGATGCTTTTGTTTTCAAAGGATTTTGAGACTTTAATAATTGAATTGAGTGTGATTTTCTCACGCTGGTATTCCAAACTGACTCGGGTATTGTTCTATTATAATGCTCGGGTCAGACCGAGTATTATAGGGTACAGGATAGAATGCTGTGGAGCTCAGGAACGAGCTGGATGGCGAGACGTATCACTCGTACTTGTTGTATATTCTGCTATGTTGTGTATACTGTGTATTCTGTTGTGGGACAAGTTAATATAACTGTCCAGTGATGTATTATTGATTGTGTTGTACTCTGAAAATGAGATGTATAAACAGATATAGTTTCTTTTGTATAAAGATCAGTTGTTATCTATTATATTTTATTCCGATGCGATGTGAGATTCTGATGTTGTTGTTTTCTATTTTCTCCGTCTACCTCTTCTTCTTAACTCAAATGGTTCGTATTTCCGTTCTTCTTGAGTTCATTAATGGAGATTAATGTTAATTCAAGGGGTACGGATTTGCGAGCTGTTACATCGGGCGTGGTCCTCGGTACGCTGATATAGACCAGGTATTATGACAGGTGGTACCCCAGTTCCTAGTCATTAGTTGTGTAACGACCCGTATTTTTATGGATCGAATGTTTGTAAAACAATTGTCATTAGGTCGTATAGAAGATAAGCCGTGTGTAGCTTAGGTCGTCTGGAAGATAAGTCGTGTGGTGGCTTAGGTCGTGGGGTAGGTTAGGTCGAGTAGAAGTTAGGTCGGGTGAACGACTTAAGGGATTGAAGCGACCTAAGGAAGTTGGTGACTTAAGGTAGTGGACGACCTAAGAGTTAGCAACCTACAGGAATTGGCGACTTAAGGAATCGGCGACCTAAGGAGTAGACGACCTAAGGGGTTAACGGCTTTGTTAGCGCCAAAATTGGTCACTAACCCCCAAATGCAAATGAAAGCACCAAATAACAATCACCGCTCACAGATAGAATGTATGTAGAGGATGTTAATATGAAGAATAACAGAAATTAAAATGAAAGCGGTAAAGACAAAGAATTTATAGTGGTTCGGCTGACTCCAGCCTACGTCCACTCTAGAAATTTCCTTTTTATTGATGTTCGAATCAATTACAGTTACAAACTGGTAGGATAGCCTTAGCCTCAGGAAATAGAAAGTTAGAGAGTAGGAGAGAGGATCCCCTTCTACTGTGCCCCTGCCTCTCTATTTATAGACAAAGATGGGTTGGACTTCCCTAGTGGGCCTGGTAGCCGAGTACCTCAGCCCAAATGGAGTGGTCTCCATATGCCGAACCATGGATGCCGAACGCTGAATGCCGAACGTTGGGAGGTGCGAGGTACCGAGGTATGGAGATGCGAGGTACTGAGGTATGGAGGTGCGAGGTACTGAGGCATGGAGGTGCGAGGTGCAAAGCCGAGCGATCCTTAGTGCCGAACCTCCATCATGCCGAACGTCTCCAGATGCTGAACGATACTGGGGTGAGGTGTGCCGAACGGTCTTGGAGTGGAGGTATGCCGAACGACATTAGAGTGAGGTGTGCCGAACGGCATTGGAGTGGAGGTATGCCGAACGGTCTTGGAGTGGAGGTATGCCGAACGATACTGGGGTGAGGTATGCCGAACGGTCTTGGAGTGGAGGTATGCCGAACGATACTAGGGTGAGGTATGCCGAACGGTCTTGGAGTGGAGGTATGCCGAACGACATTAGAGTGAGGTGTGCCGAACGATACTGGGGTGAGGTATGCCGAACGGTCTTGGAGTGGAGGTATGCCGAACGACATTAGAGTGAGGTGTGCCGAACGTCATTTGAGTGAGGTGTGTCAAGCGACACCCAGGTGAGGTGTGCTAAGCGACACCCGAGTGAGGTGTGCTAAGCGACACCCGAGCGAGGTTGATTCCTGAAATTTGTATCGATCATAACTTGAGCATATGAAGTCCGATTGACTTGAAACTTGCAACTTTGGCTTCCTCCTCCTTGATCGTCGTGTCATATCAATTCTAACTTGATTTGGACTCGGACAAAATTCATCGATGTCCATAGTGAACCTGCGGTATACAACTAATATTCGAAACAAGTAATCATTGATTTTTTGCTAATTCCTTGATATCTCGACCTTGCCAAAAAGTGGGTTAACACTTTGCCCCCCAAAACATGCCTTTTGGTAAAAGGCGTGTTTTGAATAGCTTCAGATCGAATGCAGTGAGCTTATGTTCTATTTATTTCTTTAGTATTGTCAATCAGATTTATGGCTGTTCGAAGCCGAATCAGTATCTACTTCCACTTACGGAAGTTAGTAACCAAATTCTATAGCCTCTCTGAACTATCGATGGTCACTCCAGACCCTTGCTATGTCCATTCCAGACTTAACGATTGAATAGAAAGATCATGTTGCACTCCGGCGTTGCTTTCTATCCCTTGCACTCCGGCCCCAGTTAGGGCATATAGTGATGTCTTGGTTGTTCTAAACCGATCATAGCCTCTTCGGGCTCTTGCTGGATCCCATCCTGTCACTCTCCGGTGAAGGGGAAACAACGTTGAGTGAGCCGATCCTGTCGCTTTTCGGCGAAGCGACTCACTTCTTGCACTCTGGTTCAGTGTGTCTGAACATTAAGCGATATCTTGGCCTAAATCGTCGGCCGATCATAGCCTCTCCGGGCCCTTGCTGGATCCCATCCTGTCACTCTTCGGTGAAGGGGAAACAACGCTTAAGCAAGTCGATTCTGTCGCTCTCCGGCGAAGCGACTCACTTCCTGCACTCCGGTTCAGCGTTTTTGAACATTAAGCGGTGTCATGGCCAAAATCTTTAAGCCGATCATAGCCTCTCCGGGCTCTTGCTAGATCCCATCCCGTCACTCTCCGATGAAGGGGGAAACATCGCTCAAGTGAGTCGATCCTGTCGCTTTTCGACGAAGCGACTCACTTCTTGCACTCCGGACCCCGTCTCTCCGGGTAGGGTCATAAACCGATCATCATTTTGTATCAGTACATAATATTCGTCCTTTAACTCTCCGGTCAAAGGCTTATTCAGGAAATTCAAGTTTATTTATTAAATTCAGACCCTAGATGTTCAATCTCAAACATCAGGGAAAAACTAAACAACGCCTCTCCGGGCTAAACGGTCTATACCATCTCAGAGCATGCCTAGGGATCTCTCTGGTTCCCATACATGAGTGAGTGGAATAGCCGTTTTATTTTGAAAGCAAATCTAAGAAAAGTGATTGACCAGAGTTCATATCTTGAACTTGGCCCTTGCCATCATGATCAGTTGATGACGAGTCGTGATCCCGATCCTGGATCGTTCCTGTTACATGGAGGCAGTGGCTGTTCAGGCCTTACCGCTGTTGTCGGTTCTCTGACATATTGTGGAAATCTACCACTCCTAGCATGTTCTTCCACCTCATCCTTTAGGTGACGGCATTCATCGGTCGTGTGCCCATCCAGCTCATGGAATAGGCAATATTTTCCAGTTCTACATTCCCGCTCTGTAGGATCTCTTCTCGATGGCTTTCGATAAGGGAGCTGCCCCCGAGTTTCAGTGTAAATTCGTTCCAGGCTTGCCGTCAGACCGGTGTATTGCCTGAATCTGGGTTCCCGGAATTTCTTCCGTTTATCAGGACCGTCCTGTGCATCGTCCTGCTTTCTCTTTCCTTTGTCTGCTCCAGACTGTCCTCCTGCGGTTCCTTCGCTTCTTGTAGTGTTTATTTCCTGCCTCTCGGCTCGTGATTCCTCTAGTCGAATGAATTTTTCAGCTTCATGATAAAACTCTCCTAGATCTTGCGGTGGGTCTCTGGTCAGAGAATCTTTGAATTCGGTGCCTTCTACAATTCTTGCTACTGCCGCCATCAAAATCATTGATGGATCCGGGCGATCTACAGAAGCCACCGTTGCATTGAATCGCAATAGAAAATCTTTTATGGACTCTCCGATCCTTTGCTTTATCGAGGCTAAAGTCATCACACTCTTGGGTCGCGTCACATGGACCCTAAACTATCTCATGAAGCATTCCACTAGCTCACCCCATGTCCTGATTGATCCAGTCTCTAGTTGTCTGAACCAAAGCGCAGCCAAATCTGATAAAAATAAAGGGAAGCATCGTGCCATCACTTCCTCGGATGCCCCCAGCACTTCCATATGCCTGATGTATCTGGTAATGTGCATGGTCGGGTCTGACTTTCCATCATAAGTATCCAGCGTGGGTAACTTGAACTTTGGAGGATTCCTCGCATTCCTGATATTTGAAGTGAACGGGCTCCGACTGACATCCTCTAAGCCTCCGCTTGACAATCCTCCTCTCATTATTTGCCGCACTAATCCAGCCATCCTTTCATCTCCATCAAGGGGTTGTCCCCTCAACATGCCTCTATCCTGCCCCCCAGGTCTCGAAGGGTATTCTGGGTAATATTCTTCATGTGGTTCATTAATGTTGGCGTTAGCTCTAGCCTGCTGAGCTCCGTCCGTGGGTCTTCCAATGTCAGATCCTGAGGGTCTGCCCCCAAGCCCTTGTTGATTGCCTTCGGGCACTGCATTCTGTTCTTGGTTCTGACCTTCAGCGTTCTCTGTAGCTCTAGTCTCCTGCCCCATATCGGCAGCAACTGCAGCCGGTCCTAAGTTCTGTGCTCCGGCTGTTCTCATCTGTTCAAAGAAGCTCTGCATCGCTTCTTGTTGGCTCTTCATCAATCTTTCGTGAATCGATTCCATCATTGCCTCCATCTCGTTTCGAGTGATGTAGATCGAGGCTCGGCCCTCTCCAGCTCCAGAGGAAGCTTCTTGACTCCCTTCCTGATTGCTCCTTCCTGTCGCTTGCTTCCTAGTTGATGGCCTGGCCATTGCTTTCTAGAATCCAAGTTCCTAGCTCCAAAATTCCCAAGTGTTTGCGTTCTCTGTGAGAGCACCAAAGTGTTAGCGCCAAAATTGGTCACTAACCCCCAAATGCAAATGAAAGCACCAAATAACAATCACCGCTCACAGATAGAATGTATGTAGAGGATGTTAATATGAAGAATAACAGAAATTAAAATGAAAGAAGTAAAGACAAAGAATTTATAGTGGTTCGGCTGACTCCGGCCTACGTCCACTCTAGAAATTTCCTTTTTATTGATGTTCGAATCAATTACAGTTACAAACTGGTAGGATAGCCTTAGCCTCAGGAAATAGAAAGTTAGAGAGTAGGAGAGAGGATCCCCTTCTACTGTGCCCCTGCCTCTCTATTTATAGAAAAAGATGGGTTGGACTTCCCTGGTGGGCCTGGTAGCCGAGTACCTCAGCCCAAATGGAGTGGTCTCCATATGCCGAACCATGGATGCCGAACGCTAAATCCCGAACGTTGGGAGGTGCGAGGTACCGAGGTATGGAGATGCGAGGTACTGAGGTATGGAGGTGCGAGGTACTGAGGTATGGAGGTGCGAGGTGCAAAGCCGAGCGATCCTTAGTGCCGAACCTCCATCATGCCGAACGTCTCCAGATGCCGAACGATACTGGGGTGAGGTGTGCCGAACGGTCTTGGAGTGGAGGTATGCCGAACGACATTAGAGTGAGGTGTGCCGAACGACATTGGAGTGGAGGTATGCCGAACGACATTAGAGTGAGGTGTGCCGAACGATACTGGGGTGAGGTATGCCGAACGGTCTTGGAGTGGAGGTATGCCGAACGACATTAGAGTGAGGTGTGCCGAACGATACTGGGGTGAGGTATGCCGAACGGTCTTGGAGTGGAGGTATGCCGAACGACATTAGAGTGAGGTGTGCCGAACGTCATTTGAGTGAGGTGTGTCAAGCGACACCCGGGTGAGGTGTGCTAAGCGACACCCGAGTGAGGTGTGCTAAGCGACACCCGAGCGAGGTTGATTCCTGAAATTTGTATCGATCATAACTTGAGCATATGAAGTCCGATTGACTTGAAACTTGCAACTTTGGCTTCCTCCTCCTTGATCGTCGTGTCATATCAATTCTAACTTGATTTGGACTCGGACAAAATTCATCGATGTCCATAGTGAACCTGCGGTATACAAATAATATTCGGAACAAGTAATCATTGATTTTTTGCTAATTCCTTGATATCTCGACCTTGCCAAAAAGTGGGTTAACAGGCTTAAGTTAGTTAGCGGCTTAAGGGAGTTAGCGAGTTAACGACCTAAGGAACTAAGCGAGTTAACGACCTAAGAAGGTTAGGTCGTGGACAAGCTAAGGAGATAAGTGGGATAAGTCGTTAGGTCGCGTGGATGTTAGGTCGTATCCTAGTTAAGGTGTTAGATCGTGTAGTGTTAAGTCGCGCAAGGGCTTATGTCGTAGGTCGCGCATTAGTGTTGAGTCTTAGGTCGTGATATTTTAGGTCATGGAAGCGCATATGCGGTAGGTCGCTAGGTCGTGCGCATGTGTGTGTGGTTAAGTCGCGTGAAGGCTTAAGGGGTTAGGTCGCTGAGTGTTAGGTCGTGAGCGACCTAGGAGCGAGCTAAAGTTTAGTCGTATGGACGTTAAGTTGTTCAGTCGAGTGTGTGCTAAGTCGCAAGTCGTTAGGTCGCGCACATGAGTTAGGTCGCGCACTTGTGTTGTCGTTAGGTCGCGTGTGTGTTAGGTCGTTAGGTCAGGGTTTTAGGTCGACAACTGTTAGGTCGGCAACTGTTAGGTCGGCAACTGTTAGGTCGTGGACGACCTAAGAGCGAACGACCTAAGGAAATCAGCCTATAAATAGGCTGGTTCTTCTTCATTTTTGGGATCCGGATTTTGAAGCGACGAAGTGCTGCCATTTTGAGAGCTCGAGTTCTACACTTCTTCACTTCTTTTCTCCACTCTAATCTTGTGATTCCTTCCATCCAAATCGAAGATCAAATCAAAGATCCAAGAGCTTAGATTGAAGATCTTCATCCATCAAAGAGAGATTTCATCATTTGAAGCGGAGTTTTGATAGATCGAGTTAGATTCTTCGCTGTCCAGATCTGAAGTGTGTTGCTTTTAAGGTGTTTAGGTGATTTGGTGAGTGGTGATTATCTCTCACACGGATCCAAAGGAGTATATCGGATTCATGGCTTGATTTGGTGTTAAACTAGTGATTTCCATGCATCTTCATAAACTTAAGTGTAGATCTATTGTTCATGATGATTTGACATCCATTTTCCTACATGATTAACCTATGAAAGTTCATTCATCAAGTTGTAGAGATATTGCTCATGATTCATGCTTGTTAGATTTAGACTCTTTAATTACAAGATTGCCATTATTGCTAAAATTGTTTATTTGATCATGTTTGAATGCTTGATTACTTGGATTAATATTTGCCTTGATTGATTGTTGTAAATTAGTTGATTGATGATTTGATTTGGACAAGTTAGTCGAAGATGATTCAAAAGCTAAGGGAAAGGCTCTTGAATTGGAAAAGCTGCTCGTGGCATATGTGGCGGATGATGAAGCTCATATGGATAGATTTGATGATGTTGATGTTGAGATGAGGTTTTGCTATGATGAGATGAAGCGAGGCATGGTATGAGATAGACTTGGTTTAATCCAGACGGGATCATTCCAAGCATGTTGATAACTCGGTGAAATGGGTCGAGTTGAGGATAATGGTTTGCTCGAGAGGCGCTTGAGCTAGTATGGAAATAGTCGTCGAGGAGGATGACTAGAAAGCTGATATTTCATCGTTGTTGAAGGTTCTAGCAGGCTCAAAGCAAGTGTACGTTGGGCAGATTCGATAGTCCCTAAAGACTATGATTGTAGTCAAGTACTCTGGGCAAATTCGATAGTCCTAGGCACGGGCTGCGACGACGTGCGGAGTTATGTCTAGAACCGGGGTTGCCATTAACCCTTGACGGACGGCTGAAAGAATGTGCCGATCATTCAATTAACGGTGGTATCGAAGCAATGATAATAGTGATAGCCAGAGTCATGGTTGTTTGGTTGTATCGTCATTCGGTCTCAAGAGCAATGTTTTTTGAGTGCTTATCTGATCTTGGTTTAGGCCTTGGGGGTTTGTACTTGGAAAATGTTGACCTTGACTCGAGTGATAATTGCTTTACTTTAAATGTCTGCTTTTTTATGTTTACTTCTGCTTAGTGTATCTGGGGGCTATCACTGTAGAAAGAGGTGGAGTGGGAGGGTTGGATTCCTATTCCTTTTACCTTTATGCTCTTTTGGTATGTTGTTAGTTAATTTACCGCTCACCAAGACTGTTGTCTGACTCAAGGTTTTATGTTCAACTCTTATTACCTTTGGCTGTTCATCCGCTTTGGGATGGGCAGACTAGGTAGCAGGTGGCATGTGCTGATCTTAGTTTCTCACGATGCTGATGACGAAGACGGGCTGGAGGCTTGCATATTATTTTCTTACTATATGTACTGGATGTTCCGCTGTTTTGTATAATGCTCTGAGTGATATGTAGTGAGGCTTAATGTATTGACTATTCAGATGTTTGTATTCAACTATTATGAAGTAATTGATGAGATTCTATTTTGAGATGCTTCACTATATATATTCTCTATTGTATTTTATCCATGCGCTGTGAGTAATACGATAGATTCTGCTGTTTTAATTTACCCTGACAATCGTCCATGGCTGCCTGGCACACCTTACAGCGCACTATTTTCTATGTTCAGTGCAGGGGTCAAGGGCGGTCGTCACATTTGGTATCAGAGCTTTGGTTAATCGATTTTACCCAACGCTCGCTGGCGTAACTACGTATGAGAGACGTAATTGTATTTTGATGGATGATTACTATATATAATATAGTAGCTTAGAATGATTTGAACCCCTTATGCAATTGTTCTCAAGGTGTATTAATCATTCCTTTTTATATATATTAAGGATGAGTCGAAGAGGGAGACCAGCTGCTAGGGAAGGCCGTGCTACTAAGGGGGCTGCTGATTATGCTGCTATGTTCGAAGCTATGATGACTTCGATCATGAGAAGGATGCCAGCTCAGGGGCCATCATTAGATGTTGGAGTTCAAGTTCAAACTCCAAAACCTGTGGATTTTGCTAAGCTGTGTAAAGACTATACTACTCTTGGAGGAAAGGTTTTCTTGGGAACAGAGTCAACTATTGAAGTCCAATAGTGGATAGATGCTTGTTGAAGAATCTTTGGTGATTTGGGAATCGAGGATGCAACTAAAAGGAAGCTTGCATCAAGACAGCTTCAAGGAAGAGCTTCTGATTGGTGGAACTCTATCACCATTGATACTCCGGAGGAAGGGATTACTTGGGTGCAATTCCAAGCTAGGTTTGAAGCTAAGTTCATTTCTACAGCTCAGAAATCTGTTCTGTTCAAGAAGTTTGTAGAGCTCAAGCAAGGTGGAAGACCAGTTCTTGAGTATGTTTCTGAGTTTGAAGCTTTGTCCAAGTATGCCCGGTCGTATATTGAATCTTCATATCAGAAGAATGAGAAGTTTGTGACAGGCTTGGACAGTTATCTTGGGAGGTAGTTGGTGGATCATTTGGACGATCCATTTGAGAAGCTTGTGGAGAAAGCTCTCAGGCACGAGAATCTATTTCCTAAAGAGGGATCTGTTGTTGCTGCGACCAAGGAAGAGTCTAAACCATAGCAAGGTGGAAACAAGAAGAGGAAGCAGCAACAGCAAAAGGGTAAGGATGGCCAGAAGAAGCTGAAGGGCGAAGTGACCTGCTACAATTGTCAATAGAAGGGCCATTTCTCCAGAGATTGCAAGAATCCGAAGGTGCCGATGAAGTGTCACAACTGTGACAAGCCGGGGCATATTAAGAAGAATTGTCCAGAACCGCGGAAGGACAAGCAGATTGTGCAAGCTTATGCTTTGGGGGTTGTTCCATCTTCTTCAAAAGCCTCTACCGCTGAAGAGAAAGGAAAGAGTGTGGTGGTTCAAGGTACTCTTTCCATTTGTGGTGTTCCAGTTAGAGTGTTATTCGATACTGGGGCGTCGCATTCTTTTGTTTGTAATGAACTTGTAGGCCGGTTGGGTTTAGAACCGGATATTGTTGATAGGCCATTGGTTGTGACTAATCCAGTTGGGGGTTCGTCTTGTCTGTGTATGTTATGCCGTGGTCTGATTGTATTGAGTCATGATTGCTCTTTTGTTTGTGATTGTTTTGTTCTGAACTTTGCGGGGTTCAGAATTATTTTGGGTATGGACTGGCTTAGGAAGTATGCGGTAAAGGTTGATTGTGAAAGATTGGAGGTGACAGTCGAGAATGTGGAAGGGCGAAAGGTTGTGATACGATGTAAGCATGAGGAAGGCGTCTTCATGAGCTTCATGTATTCGCTGGTTGTTCCACGGGATGGACTGTCATCGGTGCCAATCGCTAATGGATTTGAGGATGTCTTTGATGAGGTCAAAGGGTTACCGCCGCATAGAGAGATCGAGTTTCGTATCGATTTAGTTGAAGGAGCCAGACCTGTTGTGATGCCTCTTAGGCGAATGGCGCCTAGGGAACAGCAAGAGTTGAGGGTGCAAGTTGATGATCTTTTACAGAAAGGATTCATTCGGCGTAGTGTGTTCGAATGGGGTGCACCAGTTGTGTTTGTAACCAAAGCGGATGGATCGCTGAGGTTGTGTGTGGATTATCGTGAGCTGAATAAAGTGACTAAGAACAAGTATCCATTGCCGAGGATAGACGACTTGTTTGATCAGCTTCACGAAGCTAAGGTGTTTTCTCAGATGGATTTAGCTACTGGATTTCACCAGTTAAGAGTGGCTAAGGATAGTGTGCCGAAGACTGTTTTGAGGACACCATCCTGTTTCTTTGAGTGGCTGGTAATGCCGTTTGGATTGACCAATGCACCAGCATATTTTGTGGATCTTATGAATAGAGTGTTCAGAGATCAGTTGAACAAGTTCGTACTAGTGTTCGTGGATGATATTTTGATTTACTCCAGAACTGAAGAAGAGCACAAGACGCACTTGCGTATTGTTTTGGAAATCTTACGGAAACATCAACTGAAGGCTAAGTTTTCGAAGTGTCACTTCTAGAAGAGCAAAGTGAGGTTCTTAGGCCATATTATCTCTAGAAATGGAATAGCGGTTGATCCCGCTAAAGTGGCAGCAATCCAGGATTGGGTTAGACCTAAGAATGCATCTGATGTGAGAAGTTTTCTTAGATTAGCAGGTTATTATCGTCGATTTATCAAGGACTTTTCCAAGGTAGCTGCACCATTAACAGGATTGACGAAAAAGAACCAAGTATTCAGATGGGATGCTAAGTGTGAGCAAGCTTTCGGAATCCTGAAAGAGCGATTGATAAGTGCTCCTGTTTTGACTATTCCAAGTGGAAACAATGAGATGGTGATTTACACACTACAAGAAAAATGGTTTTTTGCAGCTCCATGTAACAGCCTTTAATTCAAAAAGCTGTAATTGTTCAAATTTAGTTTCATTTATAATTAAATATAAAAAAGAAAACGCTGCCTAATCACATTTCTTTTGGCGGGGAGATTGAGTGTTTTCGCGGCCACGTTTTTATTCTTTTCCCTTCCCACCAAATAACCCTTCATCTCAAATTGACAAATCAATTGCTCCGCAAATCCATCGCTCCGAAAATCGATCGCTCGAGTCGTTACATCGCTCTGCAAATCCCGCAAATCTCAAATCCATCGCTCCATCGCTCTGCAAGTACGTCGCTCGAGTCGTTGGCGCCGTCCCCTTTCATCATCATTCACGTCTTCAGTTCATCGCTCGAGTCGTTGGCGTCGATAAGGTAATTCACTTAATTCGAATACTCAACTTTGGTCCTCGTATTAACGTGGATATGGATGTACGCTTCAAATGAATTGAAATAAATGCGATGTACGCTTCAAATGAATTGTTGATGTAGTGATTTTTTTGTTAATGGAGTTTGGTTTTTTGATTACTGGACTGCCTTCGTAAGGGGTAGGACTAGGTGTTTGGCGATGAGTAGTTGATCAGAAGCTGGTTGATGTGGTGGTTAGTGTGCTGGAACTATGGTCTTGGTGAAGTAAGAAAAAGATTAATTATAATTATACCTGACTAATTTGAACTAGCTGCCCATTTACAAAGTAACGTGTTTCCATAGCAAGAAGATTTTAAGTTCACAGAACCCCAACATGTCCTCTTGAAATATTCAAACTGGGTTTCAATGCTGAACCCATCTATTTTTACCCATCGGGAAACTGTTCATTAGTAGTTTTGCCCTCGGTATTCATAAATAAAAAATGGGGCAATTTGGAAACAACCCCGATACATCACTTATTGAAAAAATTACTTGAGAAATGAATGTATAAAGCGACAATTAGACTTGTTTGACTGCGGCGTTCCAACCAACAGCTGCACAACAACAAAAGGATTTTAGGCTTGGCACGTCCTGAATGTTGTTTCTCCGAATTTTAAAACTAATTTAAGGCCTTCGTCTACCATTAGTGAAATATTGTAGCCTCGATCAATCTTGTATGAATATGAGGAGTTTGCCAGATTTTGTAGATGTGATGTTTGGTAATGTTGCACTATTTGGTGATGAGGCCAGTGCTAATCGTTGAAGTAACATAAGATTACAATTCCATATAACAATGATACACCACGACCGTAGTTCCAAACAGCTGCTTATTATAGCAAATAAATAAAGCTAATTAAACATGCTTATATATCAAATTTAAAATAAAAAATCCATTCTTTTTTTTTCCTTTTTCTGTTTTTGGTGAGAGGAATGCAAGACAAATCATGCTTCTGCCATAATGCAGTTGATGGCTTCCTTGCAAATTCCAGTCATGGTTGCCTCAGGGCCGTAAACCTTCACAATTACCAAAACAGTATAAATCAGAGAACAAGGTTTTAAAAATGAAATTAATGTTACTAATAATAAATTTTAAATTCAAAAATGTATTTTAAGTATAAATTATGGGCATTGGTAAAGGGACTCGGCCCAAAACTAAATTTGTGATGCGAGGTACGTGATAAATGAAACCAAATAAATCGATTTACTTGTATACCCTCTTTCAAAGAAAAATTCGGCAACAGTCTATCAAAGAATTAACAGAAAAATGATGATTATCAACCAATAATCAGTTTCGAAGGGGTTCGATCGAAAAGAAAATCATAAAACGATGAAGGTCCACCGAAAAATTTGCATAATGGGGACAGTAGCAGAATTATTTTTGATTGGTTACGAAGATGGAATTTTTTTTACCCTTCATAGCTATTTTAAGAAAATTGAAAAAAATGCTCATTACTTGTCCAAAAATAGTCCCTTTAACAATGCACTAAATTATGGATTCAAAATAATATTTCAATGTGAGTATGAATTCCAAGTTTTAGTACATGTCACTAATTCCACGTTAATTTTGCTTTGAAATCAGTAAAATCTGAAGTGTAGATTGAAATAAGTATCTTGATATTTGTTATTTTCAGCATTGGTTGAATGATTTTTCTCAACTACAATTTGTATCGGAATTCAAGGATTGAAGTGTTACTGTAGTGAACAGAGTTGAGTTATTGGTTTGTATGGCAGTAGGAATTGTATGTAATTGCAGTGATAATTTCGTGGAGAGGTAAGTGACATCTAAGAGGTGATTGACTGCTGTTGTATTGGAAGTTGATGTTGCAAATTTGAACTGTTGATGCAATGTGTATGGTAGCAGAGCATTTGTTAAGGCTGAAGTGGTTATGTGATATGGTAGGTTTCATTTGATGTGTGCAGGCAGAAAGTGGTTATGTTGACAGTGAATGAACTATGGGTTGAATGATTGAGTGGTTGTGGGTGTTTTGTCTTTGGTGATGTCTGGTGGGATTGGAAGTTAAAGAAATGTGGAGTAAAGGCAGAAGATGGTCAGGGATATGCTTGGTTAGGGGTGTGGTGAATGCACAGTAACAGTGATGGTGGAGGAGGAGTGTACTGATGGCAGTTATGCAAAGAGCAGAAGTGGTTCGGGGCAGTGGAAGTGGATGAAGTTGAACTTATAGGTCTATAGTTGATCGGAGACTGGTGTGCGTTGTTGTTTGTGAAGGAGTTTTTGGAATGGCATGTTGTTTGGTGAAGCAAGGGGAAGGGAGGAGTTGCAGATGTAGTTGAAAATAGAGAGTAGACATGTACAGAAACAAAAACGTAAACAAAGAGTTGAATTGTTATATACTTTACCGTAACCTTTTCTTATTTTATTGGCCTGCAACCTATTTCAGATTTAGATTATCACCAATAAACCTAGTTAGAGACCGTAAATTGAATTGTTATACTCTAACCTATAGGCTTTGAGTTCAAGGATTGTTTATTTACTATATACAAATTCAAGCTCTCTTATTATAAAAGCTGCTTCATTTGTTGTGCGATTAGTATTTGTCTACTGTTCCTACTGCTCTTTTCTAAAATTGTAGTATGAATAATATCACATCGAACTTTTTTCTTTTTGTAAGCTGCCTCTTTTGATTAACTTCGATTTAGTTACGGTTAATTGAGTTGTAGATATTTGTAAGCTGCCTCTTTTGATTAACTTCGATTTGTGATGTTTTATGCTAGATTTAGTTACGGTTAATTGAGTTGTAGATAACATACATAGGCAGTTGTCTTGAAAGCTTGTTTGATGAAGAATTTGAATTGCAAGAATGACCTATTAACATGTTTTTTCTTACATCTTCGCAGTTCCAAAGTGAGCATGCTTATGTAATTTGGCTGACTTAGCTAGTGGAGGGTGAATTGTTGAAGAGGACTAGCTTGGACTCTCACAACTCATATTTTGCTTAATTTAATATGTTATTTATGTAAAACAATGTTACTATCATATTTGCTTACAAACATTATGTATTAAATGTTGTATACGATTATTGTTTATTTTGAGTATGGAGTTAGTGCAACTTTAATTATGTTTAATATAACATACAAAGATTATATTTATCTCTTGATATAAAATTTTATAGCTGGTGGGATGTTTGTAAATGTAAAAGTTTGTGCATGGTAATTTTCATATTTAACAGCGTTTTAAAAACCCTGCGGAATCGGAAAAACGCTGCAGTATCTCAGGCAAAAGGAAAACGCTGTGAAATGTAAATCCATATGCAGCGTTTTTTTAGAGCTGTTAAATGTTTATTTATAAGCTTTTATAAACGCTGTGGAAAACTGTAACAGCGTTTTTGAAAATGTTGTCTAACGAAAGAAGAAGCAATGGGTAAGGACATATTACAGCCAATATTGAAACGCTGTAATAACAAAAACGCTGCAATATGTTGCTGATTTTGCAGCCTTTAAGAAACGCTGTAATAACAAAAACGCTGCAATATGTTGCTGATTTTGCAGCCTTTTAAAAACGCTGTAATAACGAAAACGCTGCAATATGTTGCTGATTTTGCAGCCTTTGAAAAACGCTGTTATATGTCTTGACTCTATTACAGCTTGTCGTTAGAGAGCGTTCTTCATAACGCTGCGAAAGGATTTCACAGCGTTTTTAAAACGCTGCGAAAGACCATTTTTCTTGTAGTGATACCGACGCATGTGGTACTGGACTTGGAGCAGTGCTGATGCAGAAGAATAGAGTTGTTGCGTATGCAAGTTGACAACTGAAGCCGCATGAAAGGAATTATCCAACTCATGATTTGGAGTTGGCAGCGATTGTTTTTGCTCTGAAGATGTGGAGACATTATCTATTGGGAGTTCGATTCGAGTTGTTTACAGATCATAATTCGTTGAAGTATCTTTTCTCCCAAAAGGATTTGAATCTTCGGCAGCAACGATGGCTAGAGTTTTTGGCATCATATGATTTTAGTATAGCCTATACTCCGGGAAAGGGTAACGCAGTGGCAGATGCGTTAAGTCGAAGACATGCAGGATTGGGAGTCATGTTTTCAGAATGGAAGAATCTCGAGTATTTAGCTGGATTTGACTTCAGGCCTAGATGTGAATTAGAACCTGAGATGTTGGCAAACTTATCGATAAGACCTACTCTTGTGGAAAGGATTGGCGAGAGCCAAAAGAGAGACGATAAGCTTGTCAAGATTATCCATGATTTGGAATCTGGATTGGACCCAGAAAAGGATAAAGGATTCGAGGTCGATCGAGAGGGTTGGCTTCGGAAGCAAGGACGACTAGTTGTTCCCGATATAGATGAATTGAGAAATGAAGTTCTGAAGGAAAGTCATCACTCGAAGCTGACAATTCATCCAGGAGGAAATAAGATGTATCGGGATATGAAGAGAACCTATTACTGGGAAGGTATGAAGAAGGATGTTGGAAATTTTATTCCAAGTGCATGAACTGCCAGTTGGTAAAAGCCAAACAAAAGAAGCCCAGTGGACTGCTTCAGCCATTAGAAGTTCCTACGTGGAAGTGGGAGCAAATATCGATGGATTTTATTGATGGGCTACCTAGAATGAGAACGGGAAATGAAGGGATTTGGGTCATCATAGATCGTTTGACCAAGAGTGCAAGACTCATTCCTGTTCGATCAACCGGGACTGCATCAAAGTTGGCTGAGCTGTATGTTAAGTGGATAGTTCGATTCCATGGTATTCCGAAGAGTATAGTGAGCGATCGAGATCCATTGTTCACTAGTGGATTTTGGAAGATCTTTCAAGAAGTTTTGGGAACCGAGTTGTGTTTGAGTACAGCTTATCACCCTCAAACAGATGGTCAGACTGAGAGAGTTAACCGAGTTTTGGAAGATCTTCTTAGAGCTTGTGTTTTAGATTTCGGAGGATCATGGGAAGATCACCTTCATTTGGTGGAATTTTCGTATAATAACAGTTACCAGTCAAGCATTGGTATGGCACCGTATGAAGCATTGTATGGAAGACCGTGTAACTCTCCGACATGTTGGTTAGAAACAGGAGAAAAGCTGATACTTGGGCCAGAAATGATTCGACAGACTTCGGATTGCATAGAGATCATCCGACAACGAATGAAGGCAGCCCAAGACCGTCAGAAGAGTTATGCCGATAAGCGTCGTAAGGATTTGGAATTCGACATAGGCGATATGGTTTTTGTGAAGATTTATCCACTGAAGAATGTTATTCGATTCGGGAAGAAAGGAAAATTGACTCCGAGATTTGTTGGACCATTCCCGATCATCGAGCGAATTGGAAAGCTCGCCTATAAATTGGAGTTACCAGAAAAGATATCGGGTGTGCCGCTTCGTTTCTACGGATAGCTGTGAAGATTTTGAGGTTGATCCAGTCGATAAGAGACCTCGTAAGCCGCTTCGTGTTGTGGAAACTGACACAAAACAGGTTACGAGGAAGGTAGTTAGGTTGCTCAAGATACAATGGAGTGATGATGTTAACGACTGTACATGGGAGGTGGAAGAGAGGATGAAGGCAGCTCATCCTGAACTCTTCAAGGTATGGCCATAAGGTGTCGTGGCATCTCACGACATTGTAACTTGTTCTAGTTTTAGAATTCTGCATGCTAGGCTAGAATTGGATGCATGGTTTGTTGATTGCTATGGATGGTAGGCATGCAGAATAGCTTTTGATTGCTCTTGTTTGTTTGGAATTTCGGGGGCGAAATTCCTAAGGGGGAGAGAATGTAACGACCCGTATTTTTACGGATCAAATGTTTGTAAAACAGTTGTCATTAGGTCGTATAGAAGATAAGCCGTGTGTAGCTTAGGTCGTCTGGAAGATAAGTCGTGTGGTGGCTTAGGTTGTGGGGTAGGTTAGGTCGAGTAGAAGTTAGGTCGGGTGAGCGACTTAAGGGATTGGAGCGACCTAAGGAAGTTGGTGACTTAAGGTAGTGGACGACCTAAGAGTTAGCAACCTACAGGAATTGGCGACTTAAGGAATCGACGACCTAAGGAGTAGACGACCTAAGGGGTTAACGGCTTAAGTTAGTTAGCGGCTTAAGGGAGTTAGCGAGTTAACGACCTAAGGAACTAAGCGAGTTAACGACCTAAGAAGGTTAGGTCGTGGACGAGCTAAGGAGATAAGTGGGATAAGTCGTTAGGTCGCGTGGATGTTAGGTCGTATCCTAGTTAAGGTGTTAGATCGTGTAGTGTTAAGTCGCGCAAGGGCTTAAGTCGTAGGTCGCGCATTAGTGTTGAGTCTTAGGTCGTGATATTTTAGGTCGTGGAAGCGCATATGCGGTAGGTCGCTAGGTCGTGCGCATGTGTGTGTGGTTAAGTCGCGTGAAGGCTTAAGGGGTTAGGTCGTTGAGTGTTAGGTCGTGAGCGACCTAGGAGCGAGCTAAAGTTAAGTCGTATGGACGTTAAGTTGTTGAGTCGAGTGTGTGCTAAGTCGCAAGTCGTTAGGTCGCGCACATGAGTTAGGTCGTGAGCGACCTATGATTCAGTTAGGTCGCGCACTTGTGTTGTCGTTAGGTCGCGTGTGTGTTAGGTTGTTAGGTCAGGGTTTTAGGTCGGCAACTGTTAGGTCGGCAACTGTTAGCTCGGCAACTGTTAGGTTGTGGACGACCTAAGAGCGAACGACCTAAGGAAATCAGCCTATAAATAGGCTGGTTCTTCTTCAATTTTAGGATCCGGATTTTGAAGCGACGAAGTGCTGCCATTTTGAGAGCTCGAGTTCTACACTTCTTCACTTCTTTTCTCCACTCTAATCTTGTGATTTCTTCCATCCAAATCGAAGATCAAATCGAAGATCCAAGAGCTTAGATTGAAGATCTTCATCCATCGAAGAGAGATTTCATCGTTTGAAGCGGAGTTTTGATAGATCGAGTTAGATTCTTCACTGTCCAGATCTGAAGTGTGTTGCTTTTAAGGTGTTTAAGTGATTTGGTGAGTGGTTATTATCTCTCACACGGATCCAAAGGAGTATATCGGATTGATGGCTTGATTTGGTGTTAAACTAGTGACTTCCATGCATCTTCATAAACTTAAGTGTAGATCTATTTTTCATGATGATTTGACATCCATTTTCCTACATGATTAACCTATGCAAGTTCATTCATCAAGTTGTAGAGATATTGCTCATGATTCATGCTTGTTAGATTTAGACTCTTTAATTACAAGATTGCCATTATTGTTAAAATTGTTTATTTGATCATGTTTGAATGCTTGATTACTTGGATTAATATTTGCCTTGATTGATTGTTGTAAATTAGTTGATTGATGATTTGATTTGGACAAGTTAGTCGAAGATGATTCAAAAGCTAAGGGAAAGGCTCTTGAATTGGAAAAGCTGCTCGTGGCATATGTGGCGGATGATGAAGCTCATATGGATAGATTTGATGATGTTGATGTTGAGATGAGGCTTTGCTATGATGAGATGAAGCAAGGCATGGTATGAGATAGCCTTGGTTTAATCCAGACGGGATCATTCCAAGCATGTTGATAACTCGGTGAAATGGTTCGAGTTGAGGATAATGGTTTGCTCGAGAGGCGCTTGAGCTAGTATGGAAATAGTCGTCGAGGAGGATGACTAGAAAGCTGAGATTTCATCGTTGTTGAAGGTTCTAGCAGGCTCAAAGCAAGAGTACGTTGGGCAGATTCGATAGTCCCTAAAGGCTATGATTGTAGTCAAGTACTCTGGGCAGATTCGATAGTCCTAGGCACGGGCTGCGACGACGTGCGGAGTTATGTCTAGAACCGGGGTTGCCCTTAACCCTTGACAAACGGCTGAAAGAATGTGCCGGTCGTTCAATTAACGGTGGTATCGAAGCAATGATAACAGTGATAGCCAGAGTCATGGTTGTTTGGTTGTATCGTCATTCAGTCTCAAGAGCAATGTTTTCTGAGTGCTTATCTGATCTTGGTTTAGGCCTTGGGGGTTTGTACTTGGAAAATATTGACCTTGACTCGAGTGATAATTGCTTTACTTTAAATGTCTGCTTTTCTATGTTTACTTCTGCTTAGTGTGTCTGGGGGCTATCACTGTAGAAAGAGGTGGAGTGGGAGGGTTGGATTCCTATTCCTTTTACCTTTATGCTCTTTTGGTATGTTGTTAGTTAATTTACCGCTCACTAAGACTATTGTCTGACTCAAGGTTTTATGTTCAACTCTTATTACCTTGGGCTGTTCATCCGCTTTGGGATGGGCAGACTAGGTAGCAGGTGACAGGTGCTGATCTTAGTTTCTCACGATGCTGATGACGAAGACGGGCTGGAGGCTTGCATATTATTTTCTTACTATATGTACGGGATGTTCCGCTGTTTTGTATAATGCTCTGAGTGATATGTAGTGAGGCTTGATGTATTGACTATTCAGATGTTTGTATTCAACTATTATGAAGTAATTGATGAGATTCTATTTTGAGATGCTTCAATATATATATATTCTCTATTGTATTTTATCCATGCGCTGTGAGTAATACGATAGATTCTGCTGTTTTAATTTACCCTGACAATCGTCCATGGCTGCCTGGTACACCTTACAGCGCACTATTTTCTATGTTCAGTGCAAGGGTCATAGGCGGTCGTCACAAGTTGAAAATCCATTCTCCCTACGTGCCTTTATGGTTTTGATTGTATTACCCACTTTGTGGCTAGTATGCTGGAATTTAATCATGTAACAATTTCAGCTATTTGAATAAGTATTTGTATATAGACACTATTATAATATCAGACGGATTTGATAAAAAGTGTTTTGGCCATCGTAAGGTAAAAACCCGACATGTTTATTTGTGGTGCGGTCTTACGAGATGCTTTTGATTTCAAAGGATTTTGAAAACTTTAATAATCCAATTGAGTGTGTATTCTCACGCTGGTTTTCCAGACTGACTCGGGTCTTATTTTATTATAATGCTCGGGTCAGACCGAGTATTACAGATACAGGATAGGATGCTGTGGAGCTCAGGAGACGAGCTGGATGGCGAGACGTAGCACTCGTACTTGATGTATATTCCGCTATGTTGTGTGTACTGTGTATTCTGTTTGTTGGACAAGTTAATATAACTGTCCAGTATTGATCTTGATTTTGTTGTACTCTGAGAATGTAATTATAAAATAGTTATAGTTCTTTTGTGTAAAGGATCAGTTATTAACTATTATATATAATTCTGCTACGATGGTTAGATTCTGTTGTTATTTTGTTTATTCTTCTTCTACCTCCTTCTTCTTTAACCCAAATGACCTGGTATTTCCGGCACTTGGATATTCGGCATTCGACACAGTGGGCGTATTGATGTCGATTTTCGAGGTCGAATTTCTCCTGGTTGTCACATGGGTAACGCCTTAACGCTATTTTAATACCTTACTTTACTATAGACATATTATAATAGCATATTTTACTACATAGTAGATAGTTTAACGGATCCTTAGGAGATGGGAATCCCGAACATCTCTTAAGTTATTGCACTCACGGTTAACACTAGATAGGAGATGTCAAAACCCGTAAACATCTCTGATGCCGTTACACTCATATTTATTTACTATTGATTTAACTTACATAAAATCTTTTAGTTCTGGCTCGAGTGTTTTGTCTTTTCGATTCGCTCGGGTCAGTCTGAGCTTTTCAATGTATTGAAGACTGCTTTTTGGAGGACGAAGATGAAGATTTGTACTATTACTATTTATTATATTCATACCACTACATCTGATTTATTTATTCCTATTGTATGTAACTCTGATCTGTATTGTAAAAGTGTAATCAGATGTTATTTGTAAAACAGCTTCATGAATTGTTTATTTGATTATTATATTTTGTCATTCCCCTATGAGATTCTGTGTTTGTTTCCTTTCTTTCTCTGCTTTTTCTTATTTACCCCATAACAATCTACCCCTTTGAATGGTTTGAGTTGACATGTGTGTCGATTTAAACCATCCAAAAAGGCAGGTCATTACATGAAGCCAGTAGGTTAGAGCAATGTTTACTTCTAAAACATCATTCTTAACTCTTATAGATAGAACAAGCCTACTTTGTTTGCTTTTAGTGCTAAGTACACGACTGAATACTTTCCACAGACAAAAAACACACAAAGCACGACTAAGTAACACAAAATACGATTAAGTGACACAAGCGACCTCTAATCCCTATTTGTAAAATAATAATTCTTTTTTAGCAAGAATAGCTGGCGTTTTAATATGCCATCCACTATTATTACTCAATCGTTTAAAGAAAAGGTGATCGAAATGGGCTTCGGATTAGCTAATACAACAACAAAAGAAAAGTACACGAGTTAGACGAATATGTCTAAACTACTATCCAAAGGAAGGACCACTAGCCTCCCTTTTTTATGATAATCCTTTTATCATATAAAACAGCTTTTATCAAATAATACTCCCTTCAGAAGTAAGCGAACAGTATATAAGAGTCCTCCTCGGGGGATCTTGAATACGTACATCCTAAAAGCAAGAGATGCTTTATACAAATGAGTCCTTCCCGAGGGATCTCAAACTATGTAAATCCACAATGCTTTTATCCACTTCATTTTTCTACTTGTATATATATACATACATATATATATATATATATTTAAAATACATGTAAAAAAGATATATACATACATGCTACTATTTCATTATTCATTTGTACTCTTTTCAATACTTCAAAATACATTCATATACTTATCTCAAAGGTATAAGAATATTCAAAAATCATTAACAAGATTTTCTATTTTAAAAAATAAACAAAGGATTAAAAACAAATGCTACTAAAATATCGTTAACCATAAACCTAAACACTATATACCTTACATTATCTTTAAAACATTTGTTTTAAAGATCTAATTACATTCATAAGTATATTCAAATGGGTTAAAGATAAATGTTTTTTAAACATTGTCATTACAAACCCAAAACCATTTCACATTTGTTTTAAAACTTAACATGTAAAAGAATATGTGAGGTGGACATAGAGCGAACTATTTTCTTTCGCCTTTAAAGATCCACTTATATTCAAAAGTATATTCAAATAGGTTAAAGACAAATGTTACTAAAATATTTTCACTACAAACCCACATTTATACTTTCCATTATCTTTAATTAAAAAATTATTCTTTTTAAAGCTCTAATTACTTCTCAACATGATAATATATTTTAATTAACTTCTCAAAACCATTCATTATAACTAAAAGTTATAACCAAAACCACTTATTCTTTTCTAAAATACTTAACTTAATTTTCCAAACACAGACACATATATAAGTACTCTAAAAATATTTATAAATAGATTTTAAATATCTATATAAAATATTACTTAAAAATAAATAATTTAGAATCTAACAAAAATCACAAAAACGCATGTTTTATATTTAAAACCTTTACTTTAAAAATTCATAAATAATTAATGAAAACATATTTAAACTTGAAATCACATTTAAAATACTTTAAAGCCTGCTATTAAACTTTACTAACAAGATCTCATAAAATAATAAATCTTAACACCATTTTAAACACATTTAAATCTCAAGAATAACGTAAAATAACACAACATTAATAGAAGGTCAGAATTGCTGCTGTAGCTCAAAGAAAAATAATTAAGTGTTGTAAATGCTATTAGACAAAGAGCATTTTAGAAAAAGCACGAAAGTTTTTTCTAGTTTTCTATACTCAAACAAAGGTTTTAAGATCTGAAAATTTTATAGTATGTACTTTTTTATAGTACTTAAAAACCATATAAATAAACCCCTAAGGATATTATAATAGCCCGCAAATCCGTACCCCTTGAATTGACATTAATCTCCATCAAATCAACTCAAGAAGAACGGAAATACGAACCATTTGGATTAAAGAAGAAAGAGGTAGAAGAAGAGGAAACAACACAACATTAGAATCTCACATACGCAGCGAAATAAATATAATAGATAATACCTGATCTTTACACAACAGAAAACTATATCTGTTTTATACTTTACATCTTTAGAATACAACATCAGAGTTCAACAACATCTAACACACAACTATACAATAATCACTACATGTCCTCACAAAACTGAATACACAGTACACACCACACAGTAGATTATACATCAAGTACGAGTGATACGTCTCGCCATCCAGCTCGTCCCCTGAGCTCCACAGCATCCTATCTTGTATCTGTAATACTCGGTCTGACCCGAGCATTATAATAAAATAACACCCGAGTCAGTCTGGAATACCGGCGTGAGAAAATAACACTCAATTTGATTATTAAAGTTTCAAAACCCTTCGAAATCAAAAGCATATCGTAAGACCACGCCACAAATAAACATGTCGGGTTTTTACCTTACGATAGCCAAAACACTTTTTATCAAATCCGTCTAATATTATAATAGTGTCTATATACAAATACTTATTCAAATAGCTGAAATTGTTACATGATTAAATTCCAGCATACTAGCCACAAAGTGGGTAATACAATCAAAACCGTAAAGGCACGTAGGGAGAATGGATTTCCAACTAATGACTAGGCACTAGGGTACCACCTGTCACAGTACCCGGTCTAGATCAGCGTACCGAGGACCACGCCCGATCCCCTGCAACACAAGACCGGAACCACCTAAGGGTAATTCCGAGTAAGATCACTCAACGGTTGGCGCGACCAACCGCCACACAGCCGAAATAAAAAGGGACATCTAGATAGGGATAATCTCACCCTAATGGGCGCTACCCACATAACCTAGCTTGCTGCATAACCCCTGATTTTCAGTCATTCCTGGTTGATGAGGCTTGAGGCTAAGCATAACCTTTATAGAACATATCCCTTAGAATGCCCATCGTCCACTTGACGATGTTCCAAAAGCATTCGTCCATACAAGTCCGTTCCGGGTCCAAACAGAACCGAAGGCACTACTCCTACTACATCCATTTTGGAATCATCATCAGGATTAGTAGCGACTAGCCCTTGCACTTCACCGCTCCATCTTCGATTCCAAACTCGTTTTCCCATGAAAACGTACAAACCGGATCGAAGTGGTTTTGGAAAATAAATCCCGATCCCGGTCTCTTCGAAACGATCAGCGCATTGGCCAATATTGATAGTCGGTGATTTAACTATCAATTAACATTCACAAACATCCATCAAACAATAATAATTTTCCAAATTATTTATTTACCTCACAAATATCTTCGCAAGATATATTTCCATTTTCAATCTTTTTTTAAACAGTTTTCAAACCACACTCTTTTCATGGAATAAATTCCCAAATATTTATTTCCGCCGAAAACACCAAGTACAATTATTTTAGATTTTTAAAATGATTTAAACACTCCATTTATAAAATACACTTTAAAACATTTAAATTTAAAACTACTTTAATACTTTATTTAAAAATATATACTTTAAGCATATTTTAAATAAACCACTTTATAAAATATAAAACCACATTTTTATCCTTTTAAAACACAATACCAATTTACCTTTAAATAATTACTACTAAAATAAATTTTAAAAAAATACTTACTTTAAACTTAAACATTTAAATAATAAATTTTCTAAAACATACTTTAAAAACAACTTTAAAACCTTTAACTCATACTTAAAAGTTTACTTTGGAAACGTACTTGGCTATCCAGGGAAATACACTTCTCTTTCACATCCTTAAAAATAAATCACTATTTATTTTTAAACAAATTTACCCATTTCTTTAATAAATTCCCACCGTGAATTTATTCTTCCAAATATCCACTGATATATTTCTTCACTTTTATAAACCCAGTTTATAAATCCAAAGTCTCACTTCTTGTGACGACCGCCCATGACCCCTGCACCGAACCTAGAGATAGTGCGCTGTAATGTGGGCCAGGCAGCCATGGACGATTGTCAGGGTAAATTAAAACAACAGAATCTATCGTATTACTCACAGCGCATGGACAAAATACAATAGAACATATACATAGTGAAGCTTCACATAATAGAATCTCATCAATAAAACTTCATAATAGTTGAATACAAACATCTGAATAGTCAATACATCAAGCCTCACTACATAACACTTAGAGAATATACAAACAGCGGAACATCCAGTACATATAGTAAGAAGATAGTATGCAAGCCTCCAGCTCGTCTTCGATATCAGCATCGTGGGAAGCAAGAACAGCACCTGTCACTTGCTACCTAGTCTGCCCGTCCCAAAATGGACGAACAGCCCAAGGCAATAAGAGTTAAAAACATAAAGCCTTGAGTCAGACACAGTCTTAGTGAGCGGTAAATTAACTGACAACATACCAAAAGAGCATAAAGGAAAAGGAATAGGAATACAACCCTCCCACTCCACCTCTTTCTATAGTGATAGCCCCAGACACACACTAGCAGAAGCAAACATAGCAGAGCATACAATTTAAAGTAAAGCAATTATCACTCGAGTCAAGGGCGATGTTTTCCAAGCACAAACCCCCAAGGCCTAAACCAAGATCAGATAAGCACCCAGAAAACACTGCTCTTGAGACCGAATGAAGATACAACCAAACATCCATGACTCTGGCTATCACTGTTATCATTGCTTCGATATCATCGTTAATTGAATGACCGGCTCATTCTTTCATCCGTCCGTCAAGGGCTAATGGAAACCCCGGTTCTAGACATAACTCCGCCGTCATCGTGACCCGTGCCTAGGACTATCGAATCTGCCCAGAGTACTTGACTACCAATCAGTAGCCTTCAGGGACTATCGAATCTGCCCAACGTACTCTTGCTTTGAGCATGTTAGAACCTTCAACAACGATGAGATCTCAGCCTTCTAGTCATCCTCCTCGATGACTATTTCCATACTAGCTCAAGCGCCTCTCGAGCAAACCATTATCCTCAAACTCGAACCATATCACCGAGTTATCAACATGCTTGGATTGATCCCGTCTGGATTAATCCAAGACTATCTCATATCATGCTTCGCTTCATCACATCCTCGCAAAGCCTCCTTTCAACATCATCATCCAATCTATCCATATGAGCTTCCACATCCACTACATATGCCACAAGCAGCTTTCCCAATCCAAGAGCCTTCCTCTTAGCTTTTGAATCATCTTCGGTCTAAATCAAATCATCAATCATCAAATCATAGCAATCAATCAAGTCAAACATTAATCCAAGTAAACAAGCATTCAAGTATGATCTAAATAGACAATTATAACAACAATGGCAATTTCGTAATTAAAGAGTCAAAAGTCTAACAAGCATGAAAACATGAGCAATGTCTCTATAATCTTGATGAATGAACTTGCATAAGTTAACATGTAGTAAAATGGATATCAAATCATCATGGAAAATGGATCTATATGGATCTACACATATGATTAGGAAAATGTATGGAAATCTCTACTTTAACACCAAATCAAGCCAACGATCCGATATACTCCTTTGGATCCGTGTGAGAGATAATCACCACTCACCAAATCACCTAAACAACCCCAAATCAACACGCTTCAGATCTGGACAGCGAAGGATCTAACTCGATCTATCACAAATCCGCTTTAAACAATGAAATCTCTCTTCGAAGAATGTAGATCTTCAATCTAAGCTCTTCGATCTTCGATTTGGATGAAAGGAAGCACAAGATTAGAGTGGAGAAAAGAAGTGAAGAAGTGTAGAAGTCGAGCTCTCAAAATGGCAGCACTTCGTCGCTTCAAAATACGGATCTCAAAAAGTGAGGAAATGAACGTGTATTTATAGCTGAAATCCCTAAGCCGTCCGCCTCCTTAAGTCATTCACGACCTATAGACCATCACGACCTACGACTTAAGAGATACCACGACCTAACAGACTCACCTGTTTACGACTTACGACTTAGCAGCTTAACTCCTAAGTCGCTCGCGACTTAACACATAGCATATGCGCGCGACTTACAACCTAACACATGCGCGCCTTAACGAGTCAACTGGGATACGACCTACGACTTATAAAACCTTGCGACCTAAAAACCCCACGACTTATCTATTCTGCGACTTACGACTTAACTAAGACGCGACCTAACTTCCCAATAACCACGCAACTTAACTGGGTTACGACCTAACCCGTTACGACCTAATACTTAGCGACCTAACAACCCACGACCTAACTCCTAAGTCGTCTACGACTTAACCTCCTTAGGTCGCTCACTGCTACCCCAGCTTCCTTAGGTCGTCGCCGACCTATCTATCCCTTAGGTCGTTAACTCGCCCAAACTCTTAAGTCGTTAGCTCGCTTATCCCCCTAGGTTGTTAACTCTCCTAGGTCGGTCACTTACTTAAGTCTGCCTATTCATGAGTCGCCAACTCCTTAGGTCGCCCATTTCCTAAGTCGGTCATTACCTTAAGTCGTCTACTAACTCTTAAGTCGCAAATCCTATAAGTCGCCAACTTTCCTTAAGTCGTTCACTCGACCTAAGCCACCTCACGACCTATCTTCCACACGACTTAAGCTCTAGTTGATCTAAACTCGGAATGACTTAACAATACTAACAATCTAATAACAACTGTTTTACGATGTTTCTATTCATAATAATACGTGTCGTTACATTCTCTCCCCCTTAGGAATTTCGCCCCCGAAATTCCAAACAAACAGAGCAATCAAGGACTATTCTGCATGCCTACCATCCATAGCAATCAACAAACCATGCATCCAATTCTAGCTTAGCATGCAGAATTCTAAAACTTAGAACAAGTTACAATGTTGTTAGATGACACGACACCTTAGGGCCATACCTTGAAGAGTTCGGGATGAGCTGCTTTCATCCTCTCTTCCACCTCCCATGTACAGTCGTTATCATCATCACTCCATTGTATCTTGAGCAACTTAACTATCTTCCTCCTAAGATGTTTCGTGTCGGTTTCCACAACACGAAGCGGCTTACGAGGTCTCCTATCAACTGGATCAACTTCGAAATCTTCATAGCTATCGGCAGAAACCACTGTATTCGAGTCGTGCACATACTTCCGTAGATACGATACATGAAAAACATTGTGCACACCCGACATCTTCTCTGGTAACTCTAATCTGTAGGCGAGCTTTCCAATTCGCTCAATGATCGGGAATTGTCCAACAAATCTCGGAGTCAACTTTCCTTTCTTCCCGAATCGAATAACATTCTTCAGTGGAGATATCCTCACAAAAACCATATCACCTACGTCGAATTCCAAATCCTTACGACGCTTATTGGCATAACTTTTCTGACGGTCTTGGGCTGCTTTCATTCGTTGCCGAATGATCTCTATACAATCCGAAGTCTGTCGAATCATCTCTGGCCCAAGTATCAGCTTTTCTCCTGTCTCTAACCAACATGTCGGAGAGTTACACGGTCTTCCATACAATGCCTCATACGGTGCCATACCAATGCTTGACTGGTAACTGTTGTTATATGCAAATTCCACCAAATGAAGGTGATCTTCCCATGATCCTCCGAAATCTAAAACACAAGCTCTGAGGAGATCTTCCAAAACTCGGTTGACTCTCTCGGTCTGACCATCCGTTTGAGGGTGATAAGCTGTACTCAAACACAACTCAGTCCCCAAAACTTCCTGGAAGCTCTTCCAAAATCCACTAGTGAACAATGGATCTTGATCGCTTACTATACTCTTCGGAATACCATGGAATCGAACTATCCACTTAACATACAACTCAGCCAACTTTGATGCAGTCCTAGTCGATCGAACAGGAATGAATCTGGCACTCTTAGTCAGACGATCTACGATGACCCAAATCCCTTCATTTCCCGCTCTTGTTCTAGGTAACCCATCAATAAAATCCATCGATACTTGCTCCCACTTCCACATAGGAACTTCTAATGGCTGAAGCAATCCACTTGGCTTCTTCTGTTCGGCTTTTACCAACTGGCAGTTCATACACTTGGAAATAAAATTTCCAACATCCTTCTTCATACCTTCCCAGTAGTAGGTTCTCTTAATATCCCGATACATCTTGTTTCCACCTGGATGAATTGTCAACTTCGAGTGATGACTTTCCTTCAGAACTTCACTCCTCAATTCATCTATATCGGGAACAGCTAGTCGTCCTTGCTTCCGAAGCCAACCCTCTCGATCGACTTCAAATCCTTTATCCTTTTCTGGGTCCAATCCAGATTCCAAATCACAGATAATCTTGACAAGCTTATCGTCTCGCTTTTGACTCTCGCCAATCCTTTCCACAAGAGTCGGTCTTATCGATAAGTTTGCCAACATCTCAGGTTCCAATTCACATCTGGGCCTGAAGTCAAATCCAGCTAAATACTCGAGATTCTTCCATTCTGAAAACATGGCTCCCAATCCTGCATGTCTTCGACTTAACGCATCTGCCACTACGTTACCCTTTCCCGGAGTATAAGCTATACCAAAATCATATGATGCCAAAAACTCTAGCCATCGTTGCTGCCGAAGATTCAAATCGTTTTGGGAGAAAAGATACTTCAATGACTTATGATCTGTAAACAACTCGAATCGAACTCCCAATAGATAATGTCTCCACATCTTCAGAGCAAATACAATCGCTGCTAGCTCCAAGTCATGAGTCGGATAATTCCTTTCATGCGGCTTCAGTTGTCGACTAGCATACGCAACAACTTTATCCTTCTGCATTAACACCGCTCCAAGTCCAGTACCACATGCGTCGGTGTAAACCACCATCTCATCATTCCCACTCGGAATAGTCAAAACAGGAGCACTTGTCGGTCGCTCTTTCAGGATTCCGAAAGCTTGCTCACACTTATCTTCCCATCTGAACACTTGGTTCTTTTTCGTCGATCCTGTCTATGGTGCAGCCACCTTGGAGAAGTCTTTGATAAACCGTCGATAATATCCTGCTAATCCAAGAAAACTTCTCACATCAGATGCATTCTTAGGTCTAACCCAATCCTGGATTGCTGCCACCTTAGCGGGATCAACCGCTATTCCATTTCCAGAGATAACATGGCCTAAGAACCTCACTTCACTCTTCCAGAAGTGACACTTCAAAAACTTAGCCTTCAGCTGATGTTTCCGCAAGATTTCCAAAACAATACGCAAGTGCGTCTTGTGCTCTTCTTCAGTTATGGAATAATCAAAATATCATCCACAAACACTAGCACGAACTTGCTCAACTGATCTCTGAACACTCTATTCATATGATCCACAAAATATGCTGGCGCATTAGTTAATCCAAACGGCATTACCAGCCACTCGAAGAAACCGGATGGTGTCCTAAAAGCAGTCTTCGGCACACTATCCTTAGCCACTCTCAACTGGTGAAATCCCGTTGCCAAATCCATCTAAGAAAACACCTTAGCTTCGTGAAGCTGATCAAACAAGTCATCTATTCTCGGCAATGGATACTTGTTTTTCTTAGTCACTTTATTCAGCTCATGATAATCCACACACAACCTCAACGACCCATCCGCTTTGGTTGCGAACACAACTGGTGCACCCCATTCGGACACACTACACCGAATGAATCCTTTCTGTAAAAGGTCATCAACCTGCACCTTCAACTCTTGCTGTTCCCTAGGCGCCATTCGCCTAAGAGGCATCACAACAGGTCTGGCTCCTTCAACTAGATCTATACGAAACTCGATCTCTCTATGCGGCGGTAACCCTTTGACCTCATCAAAGACATCCTCAAATCCATTAGCGATTGGCAACGATGACAGTCCATCCCGTGGAACAACCAGCGAATACATGAAGCTCATGAAGACGCCTTCTTCATGCTTACATCGTATCACAATCTTTCGCCCCTCCACATTCTCGACTGTCACCTCCAACCTTTCACAATCAACCTTTGCCGCATACTTCCTAAGCCAGTCCATACCCAAAATAATTCCGAACCCCGCAAAGTTCAGAACAAAACAATCACAAACAAAAGAGCAACCATGACTTGACACAATCAGACCACGGCAGAACATACACAAACAAGACGAACCCCCAACTGGATTAGTCACAACCAATGGCCTATCAACAATATCTGGTTCCAAACCTAACCGGCCTACAAGTTCATTACAAACGAATGCGACGCCCCAGTATCAAACAACACTCTGACTGGAACACCACATAGGAAAAGAGTACCTTGAACTACCACACTCTTTCCTTTCTCTTCAGCGGTAGGAGCTTTCGAAGATGATGGAACAGCCCCCAAAGCATAAGCTTGCACAATCTACTTGTCCTTCCTCGGTTCTGGACAATTCCTCTTAACATGCCCCAGCTTGTCACAGTTGTGACACTTCACCAGCACCTTCGGATTCTTGCAATCCCTGGAGAAATGGCCCTTCTGCTGACAGTTGTAGCAGGTCACTTCGCCCTTCAACTTCTTCTGGCCATCCTTACCCTTCTGCTGTTGCTGCTTCCTCTTCTTGTTTCCACCCTGCTGTGGTTTAGACTCTTCCCTGGTTACAGCAACAACAGATCCCTCTTTGGGAAACAGACTCTCATGTCTGGGAGCTTTCTCCACAAGCTTCTCAAATGAATCGTCCAAATGATCCACCAACTGTCTCCCAAGATAACTATCCAAGCCTGTCACAAACTTCTCATTCTTCTGATACGAAGATTCGATATACGAACGGGCATACTTGGACAAAGCTTCAAAATCAGAAACATACTCAAGAACTGGTCTTCCACCTTGCTTGAGCTCCACAAACTTCTTGAATAGAACAGACTTCTGAGCTGTAGAAATGAACTTAGCTTCAAATCTGACTTGGAATTACTCCCAAGTAATCTCTTCCTCCGGAGTATCAATGGTGATAGAGTTCCACCAATCAGAAGCTCTCCCTTGAAGCTGTCTTGATGCAAGTTTCCTCTTAGTTGCATCATCGATTCCCAAATCACCAAAGATCCTTCTACAAGCATCTATCCACCTCTGGACTTCAATGGTTGATTCTGTCCCCAAGAAAACCTTCCCTCCAAGAGCAGTAAAGTCCTTACACAACTTAGCAAAATCCACCGGCTTTGGAGTTTGAACTTGAACTCCAACATCCACCGATGGCCCCGGAGCTGGCATCCTTCTCATGATCGAAGTCATCATAGCTTCGAACATAGCAACATAATCAGCAGCCCCTTCAGTAGTACGGCCTTCCCTAGCAGCTGGTCTCCCTCTTCGACTCATCCTTAATATCTATAAAAAGGAATGATTAGCACACCATGAGAAACAACTACATAAGGGATTCAAATCATTCTAAGCTACTATATTATATATAGTAATCATCCATCAAAATACAATTACGTCTCTCATACGTAGTTATATCAGCGAGCGTTGGGTAAAATCGATTAACTAAAGCTCTGATACCAAATGTGACGACCGCCCATGACCCCTGCACCGAACCTAGAGATAGTGCGCTGTAATGTGGGCCAGGCAGCCATAGACGATTGCCAGGGTAAATTAAAACAACAGAATCTATCGTATTACTCACAGCGCATGGACAAAATACAATAGAACATATACATAGTGAAGCTTCACAAAATAGAATCTCATCAATAAAACTTCATAATAGTTGAATACAAACATCTGAATAGTCAATACATCAAGCCTCACTACATAACACTTAGAGAATATACAAACAGCGGAACATCCAGTACATATAGTAAGAAGATAGTATGCAAGCCTCCAGCTCGTCTTCGATATCAGCATCGTGGGAAGCAAGAACAGCACCTGTCACCTGCTACCTAGTCTGCCCGTCCCAAAATGGACGAACAGCCCAAGGCAATAAGAGTTAAAAACATAAAGCCTTGAGTCAGACACAGTCTTAGTGAGCGGTAAATTAACTGACAACATACCAAAAGAGCATAAAGGAAAAGGAATAGGAATACAACCCTCCCACTCCACCTCTTTCTACAGTGATAGCCCCCAGACACACACTAGCAGAAGCAAACATAGCAGAGCATACAATTTAAAGTAAAGCAATTATTACTCGAGTCAAGGGCGATGTTTTCCAAGCACAAACCCCCAAGGCCTAAACCAAGATCAGATAAGCACCCAGAAAACACTGCTCTTGAGACCGAATGACGATACAACCAAACATCCATGACTCTGGCTATCACTGTTATCATTGCTTCGATATCATCGTTAATTGAATGACCGGCTCATTCTTTCATCCGTCCGTCAAGGGCTAATGGAAACCCCGGTTCTAGACATAACTCCGCACGTCATCGTGACCCGTGCCTAGGACTATCGAATCTGCCCAGAGTACTTGACTACCAATCAGTAGCCTTCAGGGACTATCGAATCTGCCCAACATACTCTTGCTTTGAGCATGCTAGAACCTTCAACAACGATTAGATCTCAGCCTTCTAGTCATCCTCCTCGACGACTATTTCCATACTAGCTCAAGCGCCTCTCGAGCAAACCATTATCCTCAAACTCGAACCATATCACCGAGTTATCAACATGCTTGGATTGATCCCGTCTGGATTAATCCAAGACTATCTCATATCATGCTTTGCTTCATCACATCCTCGCAAAGCCTCCTTTCAACATCATCATCCAATCTATCCATATGAGCTTCCACATCCACTACATATGCCACAAGCAGCTTTCCCAATCCAAGAGCCTTCCTCTTAGCTTTTGAATCATCTTCGGTCTAAATCAAATCATCAATCATCAAATCATAGCAATCGATCAAGTTAAACATTAATCCAAGTAAACAAGCATTCAAGTATGATCTAAATAGACAATTATAACAACAATGGCAATTTCATAATTAAAGAGTCAAAAGTCTAACAAGCATGAAAACATGAGCAATGTCTCTATAATCTTGATGAATGAACTTGCATAAGTTAACATGTAGTAAAATGGATATCAAATCATCATGGACAATGGATCTATATGGATCTACACATATGATTAGGAAAATGCATGGAAATCTCTACTTTAACACCAAATCAAGCCAACGATCCGATATACTCCTTTGGATCCGTGTGAGAGATAATCACCACTCACCAAATCACCTAAACAACCCCAAATCAACACGCTTTAGATCTGGACAACGAAGGATCTAACTCGATCTATCACAAATCCGCTTTAAACGATGAAATCTCTCTTCGAAGAATGTAGATCTTCAATCTAAGCTCTTCGATCTTCGATTTGGATGAAAGGAAGCACAAGATTAGAGTGGAGAAAAGAAGTGAAGAAGTGTAGAAGTCGAGCTCTCAAAATGGCAGCACTTCATCGCTTCAAAATCCGGATCTCAAAAAGTGAGGAAATGAACGTGTATTTATAGCTGAAATCCCTAAGCCGTTCGCCTCCTTAAGTCGTTCACGACCTATAGACCATCACGACCTACGACTTAAGAGATACCACGACCTAACAGACTCACCTATTTACGACTTACGACTTAGCAACTTAACTCCTAAGTCGCTCGCGACTTAACACATAGCATATGCGCGCGACTTACGACCTAACACATGCGCGCCTTAACGAGTCAACTGGGATATGACCTACGACTTATAAAACCTTGCGACCTAAAAACCCCATGACTTATCTATTCTGCGACTTACGACTTAACTAAGACGCGACCTAACTTCCCAATAACCACGCGACTGGGTTACGACCTAACCCTTTACGACCTAATACTTAGCGACCTAACAACCCACGACCTAACTCCTAAGTCGTCTACGACTTAACCTCCTTAGGTCGCTCACTGCTACCCCAGCTTCCTTAGGTCGTCGCCGACCTATCTATCCCTTAGGTCGTTAACTCGCCCAAACTCTTAAGTCGTTAGCTCGCTTATCCCCCCAGGTTGTTAACTCCCCTAGGTCGGTCACTTACTTAAGTCTGCCTATTCATGAGTCGCCAATAGGTCGCCCATTTCCTAAGTCGGTCATTACCTTAAGTCGTCTACTAACTCTTAAGTTGCAAATCCTATAAGTCGCCAACTTTCCTTAAGTCGTTCACTCGACCTAAGCCACCTCACGACCTATCTTCCACACGACTTAAGCTCTAGTCGATCTAAACTCGGAATGACTTAACAATACTAACAATCTAATAACAACTGTTTTACGATGTTTCTATCCGTAAAAATACGGGTCGTTACACTTCTCTTTTAAAAATCCCGTTTTAAACACTTAAATCAATTCCCAAAATTGATTTCCAATTTACTTCACCTTTAATAAATTTCTTCACTTACTCCATTTATTTCAAAATCCTTTAACTTTAAATTTCATTTCTTTATTATGATTTAAAAATGCCTTTAAACCGAGAATACCCATTTCAGATTTCCCAAATCCCTTTCTTTTTTCCTTTTTAATTAAATTTAAACCTTGAATTAAAATAAATTCTTTATTCTTTTAAATAATATTGCTTAAGCTTAATATTCATTACTTCTCTGCTTATTCAAAATCCGCTTCCCATATTTATTAGAATTTTGAAACCACTTTTATTCTTTTCCAAATTTGTTCTTTAATTTATTCAAATTCTTTATAATTAGTTTACATGAAAATCCATTCCTTTATTTTCCTTTCAAAATCCAATTCTATATATTTTGGAAATTTAGGGTACCGAATATTCAAGCAAACCATAACATTCAATATTCCAATTATCAATATAATTCACTACAGAATATCCAATATCCATACCACAAAATATTAAACAATCTAAATAATTTTGAGGGATCCAGTTGGATCCCTCCAACCTGTTTCCCTGCATCCACAGATGTTAGCACAATACCAATTCCACTTCGTGGTGGAATAACGTGGTATATGGGTTTAAATATTATCATCCGCTATTCTGCGGCGCATAGGGTCTCATCCGCTATATAATGTGGGAAATCAATCACTCCAATATATACTATATACTACTATATAATATACCACATCCAATCAATTCAATCATTTAACCAAATATTTAAATTTAACCATTTAAATTTAAATAACCCAGATGAGTGAGATTAACTCACCTTTGATTTTGTTTTGCAACCCAACCCAACCAGCTATTTCCTTCACGGTTTTTGGACCTTGTACAAACATTGTATAGTTTTGTTAACATTTGAACTAATCAAATGATCAATTACCACCTAATAAATTCGATTAACTAATTATTTCATTTAAACTAAATCTTTCCTGAAATAATAAATTTTAAGTTACAAAAATAATTAAAATAGGTTAATTTAAACTAGACTAGTAAATTTAGAATGTATATTTATTTTTCTTTTGAAACTACATACATATATCCTTATAAAAATTTCTATATAGGTATAAAAAAAATTATTTATTTATTTTTGTTTTTATATAACTTTACAACATTTTAAAATTCCTATATATATATTTTCAAAACCTTATCCTTACATATATATATTTATTTCTTTGTTTATCTATATATATTTAAAATAAAATATATATTTGTGTATTTATACATTTATATTTATATATCTTTTCCTGTAAATAACCTAAAACAGCAAGTCCTTTCTGTAAATACTTTTCATTTCTTATACTTATATTTTGTAAAAATAAAATCTGGTTCATACATATCATCATCATCATCATTATTATTATTGTTATCATTGTTATTATTATTATTAAAATAAGAACTTTATCTTACTGTCAAACAAATTTTCTAACATACATGAGAATATATGTAAAACAGAATTGTTTATATCTGCTGTAAATTTCTTTTTCTTCTTCCTCCTTTTTTTTCTATATATATATATATATAAAAATAAAAAAGAGAAATCCTATACCTTACAGCTGCAACCCTACTGCAGATTTATCCACCTCGATTCCAACTTGTCGCCACAACATCACAAATTCCAGGCCCTCGAGTCAGTCCCTCCAGATCGCCATCGCGATCAACCCCTACGCCGTGTGCCACAGACCCAATCCCAAATTCCTGGGCCAATCACGAACTTCCGAAGCCAATCAAGACTCTCGCACACGACCCCTTTTTTTTCCAAAACGAGGATTTGATTTCTGCTTGTCCAAAATAGGTTGCTTTGGTTCGAGTTGAACTTGCTTTTTGAATTTGTGGATGGGTTTTGATTTATCCCTCCTTTTATTTTCGATTTGAAAAACTGCTCAAAGGAAGAAGGGAGATGCGGTTCCAAAGAGATCGGCCATTGTTTTGTTTCTTCATTCGTAATATTTTTTTTACAAGCGGCAAATCGATTGAATTTGATTTTGAAAGGAGGAGAGACGATCGTAGTTTTGATTTTTGATTCGAGTTTTGTCTGGGAAGGGGAAATGAAGTCGAAGTTTTAACAGAAGGAGCCATTATTTCTCCTTTAAATTTTATTTTATAAAAATCTGCTACGTGCTTATCAAAAGAAGAATGGAGAAGATAAGTGGGATGTTGGCGTGTTGAAGAAGAGAAGCTACATTGTTTTGAAGGGAAATGAAAAAGCGCTGATGTGAAACAATTACAGCTGAAGTTGACCATTATAAACATATATATTTTAAATTTAAATTCAAATTGACTCTAAATTTGCAACTCAAACTCTCGATCTCCTATCGAGACGTGCCGCTAGGCATTTATAATGTTAAACCCCTATTTTGAACACAATGGAAAAGGTTTCGAGTCCAAATTCGATCGTATGGAGAAGATAGCTTTTTGAACCGACTATTTAAATTAAATTTTCGATATAGATTTCAACGCGTTTATCCATCGTACGATCACATGACCACTCCAAATGCTCCGAAATTTGAAATCCGATAATAATACAATATTACGGATCCAATGGAACTAGTTTCGTCGAATTCCGAGACTGTGCCCCGGAAGGCTATTTTTAAATTCAATTTAAACAATATATTTTCAAAACTGAACAAAACACTTTTAAACTCAATTTTGAAAGTTCTATCACCTTCAGTATTATTAATATGAATTTTACAAGCCTTCAAACTATTTTTAACAGGCTTAAAACTGAAGATTCAATAATTTACCCAATTTCCAATTTATTAAATTCAATATTTAATTATCCAATAAGTTGAGATATTTGAAATTTAAGTTAAAATTACCCTTTTAAATATTTAAAATCAATTAAATATTCCAATTTCAAATATCTAAAAATTCCGGGTCGTCACATTCCTCCCCCCTTAAAAGAATTTCGTCCCCGAAATTACTAGTTAGGAAGAATGTTCCATATCCCGTTAGCTATTTCTCAAATTCAAACAGTTTTAACAATACCTAAACAATCTTTTATTAAGGATACACTAATCCTCTTCTAACTTTCCAAACTTATTCATAAGTTCAACCCATATTACCTACTTATCAATTCAAATTTATATTTGAATTATTAAAATTTTCTCAAAATTTTCCTTTCTTAAATTTTTAGAAAATTTTGCCAGCGTCTCCCTTGCGCGGCTAGCTCGGTACAACTACGAAATGCCTCTACGGGCCCCCAATTTCAAAAGAAAACAAAATGCCAAGTGGCTAAATAAAAAACCCAATCAAATTTCATACAGAAATTTTTAAATACATACCTTTGTCGGGCAATTTAAATTTATCTTCTGAAATCAAAACCAATTTTTCCTTTGCTTCCATATACCCGTATATCTTACTAAGCAATGATATCCAATCACAGTTCCAAAATCATTTTATTCATTTTTTTTCTAAAGTTTCAATATTTATTCCATTCAAGCCCGTATGATGCACATATATCATCCGTATGCAATATTAAATCTGATCGCTCACTCGATCACACAATTTCACTTCCGAACTAGTATCGTCCACCCGACTTCCTAGTGCGGACTCAGATCTGGTTTCTTGATCAGAAACAGTCATTCTCCTTGCATAGCCACAAACTATGATAGAGAATATCCAGAATCAACCAAAATCCATATCCAGGGTTCGCCGTCGAAAATCGAGTGAAAAATCCCAACTCGGACCAATATAACTATCTCGAAATTCTGTGCTCGAATCTGGATCAAACCATTATGCGAATAAAATAATATACGTACATCCTACGTAATTAGCCCCAATTGATTTTTAACTATATCAATTCTCTTTTTTTTATTCACATTCATTTTGATTGTTATTCACTTATCCACAATTATCTCATTTCACAACTTTCAGTTTTAAATCTCCATTCAATTATTCACTTAGTATATTTCCAATACCAAATTTACCTAAGAACCTCACCATTCATTTCTTAAGTCTAATATAGGCATTTTATATACTCTTACATTATTACTTTACCCCTTTAGTCTTTATATCACTTATTTTTAAACTGGATCTCCAATTCCATATGAATTCAATTTACTTCATTTTAGATATTGAATTCTATTTATCTTTATCTCAAATTCAAATTTGAAATCATTTGTTGTTATAGAAAATTTTCAAAAATTCCAAATTTTTTTCTAACTCCCAAAATTTCGGAAAATTTTGGCAGAGTCTCCTTTGTACGGAGGAGCTTTTGCAATTTGACAAGAGATATAAATATATATACATCGACCCACTCGGTCGGAAAAACAAAAACAGTTCATATTTCCTATTTTTATTGCGTAGGCGTACCTCTATTTAGCATTTTTAAGCAAGTAGCTTATTTATTTAGCAATTAGCGCGCCCAAAATCCAGCCAAACGGCTTCCCTGAACCTGTACTTACTCAATTTAAATATGTAAGTGACATATATAGGAAATTCATTTACATTTCACTTATTCTCAACAGTAACCACATAGTTTTCATAAGAAAAACATTCGAAATTCTTTCCATTAGCAATTTATGTGGTCTCGATACAAATTAAATTGCTTACAACTACCTCACACATCATTTCTATTCAATTCAAGTGATTTACAACCCACTTTCTTACATTCTATTCATTTTTAAGCGAAACGAATTCATATTCATTTCAATTGATTCCAAAATCAATTTATTAAACTTCTATTGATTCATATAATTTTATTTACTTCCGTTTAAGTCGAACGACCAATTTAAATTGGTTCCAACTCAATGTATATAAATTCCATTCCAATCTAACTTATTTACAATCCATATAATTGCATTCCATTCCGTTCCACATTGGTTTTGTCAAAAAAAAACATTTTATTATCCGCGACATCATCCCATGCTTATATATTAATAACCATTTCCAAATTTATACAAGCCCATGCTTCTATAAACTTTAAACTTAAGTTAATTTACATCAATTCACTCCCATTTCATAACTTAAGTTCATTCTCATTTTAATTTGATTGTCATTTAATCAAATTCCATTTAATCCAATTAGCCACTCACTTAGTCCATTTTAAATTTTACTTCACATTAACAATTCATTATTGAATTTATTAAAAATAAGGCCATTCAATTTATACTTGAATTGGATTTGTTTACAACTCTCACCATATCTATTTTAATCCAACTAAATTTCATTTAATTTAACTCTTTTCAAGTTGAATCTCATTCCAAAATTTCCATTTTCGATAAAAAGTTTATTCCTAAACTTTTACTTCTTTTAGTTCTTTTGGCATATTTACAATTCACTTTACGTGACACTATTTAGATTTATTTTATTATTTAACTTTAATTCTAGTTCTATTACTTACAAATTTAAATAAATTTGTTCTCCCACAAATTTACTTCTAATAAAATAAATGTTTACTTTTATTTACTGAATTCAATTACATTCCATTTCTATTCAAATTTTAAACTTCCTTAAGTTTCCAACTTATTTAAATTTCATTCACAAATCTTTTTAATTCAATACTTTGAATTGGTTTACAAACATATTTTACAAATTATCAAACTTATTATATGCCATAAACATTCTTAGTTAAAATTCCAGAGTCTAAAGAATCTTTTAGCATTTCAAAACTCCTTCTGAAATCACCTATATCCAAAATTCTTTGGCAAATTCAATTATCTCTTTGAATTTCAAAACCAAACCCAGTTTTGAAGACATTCCAGTATAAAACAATTAGGTAGAAATTCTTCTTTTGGAAACTCGAAAATGAACATCGATGATGCTGCAGTCATCACCGAAGTTATTTTCCAGCGATCCAAAAGGGAGTTAAATCCTTTCATCTCTTAAAAACCCCTCCAAATATTTTTAAATTCCAAATCTCTCCAGATTTCAAATCCAATTCAAAAATATTTTCCAAATAATATCACCATTATTTCTTCAAAATCTTTGAAATTCATTTTCAAACTCAAAGGAATTTAAACTTCCCAAATTCCAAATTCCAATCCCGCCAATTCATATTGAAACATTACTCTAGAATTTTTTTTATTTCCAATTCAATTATAATTCGATTTCTTATTCAATTTTACACTTAAATGATAATAATTTAATATTATCATCTTCTAACAACTAAGCAACCAAATACTATAATAATTTACGAAAAATTATTCCTTTTTATATACAAAATAATTTGGGTAAAATTATTTCACTTACCCTATTTTTAAAACAATACTGTGTCGGTTTATCTTGTTAAGAGTTTAGAAACCCTTATCGATGTTGTGGCGTTCCACACATCGACCAGATTCCATAAACACCCGACCGATAAATCAACACAGTACAAAAACAAATTTTATATTCACTAACAAATACGCGCTCATATCTATTATAACAACCCTGTATTTTACAATTATTTTTAAATTGATATTTCCAGATTTAAAAGCTTTATTTATGAAACGGAATAAATTTTGTAATTTTAAGTATAAACTTTGATTTTGATGTGGATTAGAATTCCAAATATGACTAAATTTAATATTTCCAGAAAATGTGAATTTTGGTCAATAGTCAAACTTTGACTTTTAAATTTAAAATTTTAAATATTTGAAATTATAAATTTTATCTTTTATTATGAAAATAGATTTAATAACATGAATACTGCTTTTCGTTTCATTGAAAACAGAGTTAAAATGTAAAAGTTATGTACATTTCAATTTTTAGTATAATTTGTTTATTTGTGCAATTTTGTCTATTTTAAATTTTATAAATCATATTTTCTTTCTTATATTTTGTTTTAATATGTGTTAATATGTTATTTTATGTATATTTTTGTCTTTTTATATTTTTAAAATGATAATAGAATTTTTCCAAAATTTACTGTATTTATTTTTCATTTTTAAAGGCTGTTTTCCTATTTTCTGCTATTTTCTTCATTAAAAATTATATGTAAATTAAATTTTAAATATTTATTTTGTGAATATATTTTTATTTTATGTTACTATTTATGTTTAAAAATATATTACAAGCTCATATGAATTTTCTAAAATTTATTCTATTCAATTTCAAATTTTCTAGACTAGTTTACTATTTTTAGCTATTTTCTTAATTTAACTTTATATAAATTGATAAATATTTATATAATTATTATATTTTGATAAAATTTCGAAATTTTATCTGTGATTATTATTATTTCCAGAAATATAAAGTTATATAATTAAAATAAAGAAATATGAAAGGTTTTAAACTATTGAAACTCCTAAGTCTTTTCCTCTTTTGCCTTTTCATTTCCTAACTCTTGCATTCAGTTGCTTAGCCGACCATATCTTTTTGTTATTGCTGTGACTTCCTTCTCATTTCACGTGAGAAAAACATCTCACCATCGTCAAAAAAAAACTCACGGCTATCTTCTTCTAATAAAAAAAATGGCTTCTTTCTTTTCACATCTTTCTCCTCTTCTTCATTGTTTTAGCCTCCTCTTCCTACCTTGTTTGCTCGGCCACTAGCCTCTCCAACCTTCAGATCCACCATTGCCTCCTCCATCTACAGCAGCCATTAGCTCCTCCTCTGACCAAAAATTCAGGCCATGACCCTTCACATGAAGCATCACCAAAAAACATTGCAAAGCTTTGCCAAACTTCACCAAAACAAGGCTAGCCTAGCCTATACTCCACTATTACCTTCATAGTTGCCTTTGGCCACTCCTTAGCCACCACCACCATCATCTGCATCACTTCTGGCTGCCACATGACCACTGACCAGATCTGGAACCCCCTATGGTCGAGCTCCAATTGACCTAAGCCGAGCCAAAAAGTTAAACAACTTGCCTCTTTTGCATTGTCTTTGGTATGCTTCATGTTAGCACCACTACACCTTCATCTCCACTTGTTTTGATGCCATTACCTGACCCAAACCTGACCTATATGATGCCAAACCTGATCTTAACACATCATTGGCTGAGCCCATGATCCACCTTGGTCGAGCATTCGAATGGTAAAGACAAGGTCTTGTCTTTATTGCCTTGTATTTCAACTTGTTTCTATATAATTCTGTGTTGAATATTCATATGTTATATTGTCTTGTTTTGGGTTGTTTACAAGATAAATATCAAGGCTCTCCATTCATTCAAATCAAAAGTCATGCTATATCGTGCTTGTTGTGCGTTCTGGAATCTATTCTGTGTGTTTTGATCGCTAATCTCCAGCTTTAACAGGTGAGTAATTCTCACCAGACAATATGTACCTATATAACTAGTAAATTGACACCCTGTGAATCTGTAGAAATATATTATCATGTTATACTTGACTATGTTATAATCATATGATGTTTATACACCTGTTATATCATCCGTTACTGTTATATAATGTATTCTGTTCATTTATATCTGTTTATCACACTGCAAGTTCCCTGTAGACTAGAATCACTATGGGTTGAAATGATACATACCCGAACGAACTTTAGAATAAGGGAATATCGTTATGGGCTGAAATGATAGGCCTGAACGATTTTCAATTAAATTTTATTTACTTGGGATTGCGGGTTTGAAATGATAAAACCCGGATTTTTCTCTGTAAACTACAGATTGAAATGATATAGTATCCGTATCACTTAACCTAGGTTAGAGAACTATATACATGCCCGTGGTTATTTTATAAAGTGTTTTGGATGATTTTAAGTATTTTTAAAAATAAATTTATGAAATTTGATTTAAATAGATTTTTAAATGTTTTAAAAATAAAGAAATTATGATTTTTCTATGAGTTACAAATGTAATTAATGAATGGTTAAATTGGATTATTGAAATATAACTTAAGTTTGGAATTTGGAATTTTGGTTAAAAATGATATTTAAGTTATATGAATAAAATGAAAATTTAATTATATTTGGAAAATGGTAAATATGATAATTTGATTAAATTTGAATTTAAGTGATTTATTAAAGTATTATTGATTTTTCTATGAATTTAAGTGGTTAAATAAATGAATGTTTAAAAGTGATCTTTTAAAATATAACTTGACTTGGAAATGTGAAATTTGGTTTTAATTAAAGGTTTAAGTTAATTAAATAAAATTGGAAATTTAGTTAAATTGTGAAATGGTAATTTAAATTTGAAGTGTTAAGTTTATTTGTTGAAATGTGAAGAATTGGACACTTTTACACTAAAATTTATTAAGTAATTTGTTGAAAATTGGATTTGATTATAAAAAATTTATTGTGAAAAGATATATGTTAAATGATATGTAAATGAACATTTTAAATGTTAAAATATGACTTTAAAAATGTTTATCTGTTTTAAATTAAAGTTATTTAATTGCTGGAAATACACTAACACCTAAAATTAACTTTTAATAGCATTCAGAAATGCTATAGATTCTGTTTTGAACTAAAATTATGTAAAAAGGAGCTATTACAGCATTTCTGGAATGCTGTAGTTGCTGTAGTTGAACTTATAGGCTAATATTGAACTCAGGCCTATAGCATTCTCTGGAAATGCTATAATGGTCTGCAGTCTATGTTGAAATCAAATTTAACCCTTGTTTTGAAATCTAAACTACCGCAGCACTTCTGAAATGCTGTCTTTTCTGTTTTGAACTATAATTCAACTAAAACTGAGTTTTAATAGCAGTTTTAAGTGTTGTCTTTGCTGAATTAAAAATGTTTTCAAATATAACTTATAGCAGTTGTTTTTAAATGCTGTGAAATGCTGAAATTTTAATAATTAGGGTTTTTGACTTAGTAAACGAACTCAGAATGGTTTGAAACTTTGGAAATTAAATACTTGATTTGAAAATATAATAATTACACTTTTAAAAGGTTTAAATAAATTATTTTGATTAGAATATAAACTATTTAAAGGTGATTTGAAATGATAGTAAATGAACGATATCTTTGAATTTAAAAGGTATTTAAAGTTGAATATTTGGATTTGAACTGATAGGATATTTTATTTTATTAAAATGATTTGAAATGAAGTTTTGTAAGGATATGATATTTTATTTTATTAAAATGATTTGAAATGAAGTTTTGTAAGGATATGATATTTTATTATATTAAAATGATTTGAAATGAAGTTTTGAAATGATATGAAAATTTAAATATATGGAAATGGTTTGGAATTGATTTAATCTTTATTTTGATAAAGATATGGTTTGAAATGATATTTTATTTTGAATTAAAGTATTGTTTTTAAAAGTTATAATCACGGGTTATAATAACGATTGGTTGGCAAAGAGACCGGGATCGGATATGGACATACTCTCTGTCGATACCGAAAACCACTTTGACAACCGTGTACGCGGTGGAGATTCCTAAATGAAGTAGGATGGTGGCGACGTTCTTAAGGTATGCTATGTGGACCCAACTCCCGTGAGTTGGCATAAGGTGGCTAAAACAGGAGCGATCTCGAACCAGTGAGGTAGCACCTCTTCTCGGACACATTTCTTCGATATTATACTCTTACTTGTGATTGATTAGATGGCCATCCTCCGATTTAGGAGTGTTGTTCGAGGTGGACGGTAGTGGCTGCTATGCGCTCCATCAGTCCGTGTACGTAATTGGTATATCTACCCTGGCATTGCCTAGTTGTGCCGTGTCACCTACCATATCGAGCTTTACTACGATTATGATTTTAAGATCCGACCGCGTTAAGGTTCTCCATCCCCTTAACGCTATTTTCTATATGATTATACTTTACTGATTAGACACTACTGTATATTGCGTATGTTACTATATAGTAAATAGTTTAACGGACGCTTAAAGGATGGGCGGTCCCAAGCATCTTCTAAGTTACTTGTACCCTTATTACAGTTCGCTTGAGTTGGTTGACATTATATAAGTATATATTGTCCTGACTTGAGTGTTTTGTGTTTTGCTTTACGCTCGGGTCAGCCTGAGTTATTCACAGATTTGGATTCCACTTTCTGGAGATTTGAATCGCTGGAGATTATCTGCTTGTCTTGTCCTATCTATCTCAGTTCTGCTATTCTACTCAGCTTGTACTTGGTTATTGTATTTAGACCTCTGTTGTACTCTATTTCTTCTGTTGTATCTTATGTAACTCTGATATATTTACATAGTAGCTTCATGAACTACTATTTCTTTTACTTCCGCTGCATTATTTTACTCTGTGTTTGTGATCTGTGATTATATTTATTTACTGCATATTCTGAGATTTGCCAAATTTTATTTACAACGCGGTATTTTGAGCAATTCAATTCCGGCATGAGTGTCTACCTATACACTTATAATGGATGCGAATGGTTGAAAATATCGGGTCGTTACAGTTGGTATCAGAGCTTTGGCTTTGAGGCAAAACTCAGCATATGGAGTAGATTTATTTACAGAATCACTTTCGTTCGAGTTTGAATCTTTTCCTCTTGATTCGAATTTCCTTTGAATTTTTGGAACATTCCCTGCGGTTCCAAAATTCATTCTTGTCCCTCACTATTCATCTTCTTTTGATTTTGGAGTATCACATAACTCCACTTCGAATGATCTTTATAGTGAATTGGCTGTCTCGCCAATATTCTAATTTTCTGGTAAAGGGGGAAACTCCTTTACAAATTAGCATCGATTCACCAGAGATTTATATCTATCCTTGGTTTAGATGCTAATATATTTTATTACTCCAAACTCTATCTTTTGAGATCAGATGTAGATTTACCCCAGAAAAAAATACACATTTGATCTTATTCATTAAGTCACGGTTGACCCGGTTAAGGTTGCCTGCGATTTATTTAAGCTTACCCATCTCCCTATTTTGTTATTTAATCATCTTGTCTTTTGTTTCCAAACTATCTCCAAACATTTTTAAATTGTACTTGTAAATCTATGTTTTGTTTTATATATTGTGTTGTTTGAGTTGTTGATGTTGATTTGGGCTTCCGATCGATTCGTCTGATCAACGCTATTGATAGGATTTCTAAAACACTTTGACAGAACAAACTGACACAATATTATTTTTAAATTTGGTTAATGGAATAAATTTTGTTATATAAGTAAATTTATGGAACTTAATAAATTGATTTAAATTGATTATTTGAAATGATAATACTTGATTTATCATTCTATAAATGAATTTATAAATAGTTGTTTATAAATTTGATTTGGGAACTGAAATGAATTTAAATCAAGAATTTGAGAATTTAATTTCTGATGGTTTCAAACCTTGTGTTTAAAGTTTTAAAAGGACATATTATTTAAAGTATTTTGAATAGAAATTTGTTTCCAAAGAATTTTAAGTTTAAAAATTTAGTGCTCTTCTCTTTGTCGCTGGAAAATAATTTCGGTGATGACTGCAACATCATCGACGTTCATTTTAGAGTTTCGAAGTGAAGAGACTGTTCCGTAGTCTTGCTACAGCTTTGATTTGGGGAATTTAATTAATATGAATTTCTAAAAATATGATTTGATTTATAATATATATATATATATATGATTTAAATTTGATTTGACATATTATGTACATATATTTATTTATCTCTAACTGGTTTAAAGGAAATCGGAAATTAATTCTTACATTTTTTTTCTTCTTAAAGAATAATTTCAATTATAAAAAGAAAAATCAAAATTTTGAATAAATGATTCAAACTTGAGATAATTGAATTGGAAAGTTTTATTTGTATAACACACAATTTCATTTCCAATATAACTTACCTAAATTACACAGAAGTTGAATATGAAATTGGATAATATACAATATAGAAAGGATTTTATAAATAAAATTTGAGTGGTTATAATACATGTTATACACTTAAATTTTAGTTATAAAAGATTAACAGAGGTAAATAGTGAAAAAGGAATTTAAATAGATTTATTTAAATAACTTAATAATCAAATTTGATTTACTATGGAACCTTAAGTCTAACCTAGGAATTTTAATAAAGGTTATTTCCTAAAATGAATATGTTGTATAATAAATAATGTATCTTTGAATAGATAAAATATAAAATACATTTTAATTAGACATTTTGTAATAAAGTTTATTTAACTTGAATTCATAGTTTAATTGATGTCTAAATGAATAAATGTGTAGATAAATTTGATTGTTATATTTGCTTTATAAATATTTTATTTATGAAATAGATATGTCTTGAAAAATGAATGATTATGATTTAAATAGTTAAAATGTATTTTAACATCACTAAAAATTGATAATTGAGAATTTGGTTTTCAAATGGAATTTTAAGTGTAACTTATTAAAGGAATATCTATTTGTGAAATGGGTATTTTAAATAAAGTGTTAGGTTATGTGTTAAATTAAGAGCTAACTAAAATAGTGAACTTTTAACTTAATAAATGAAGTATAGTTTGATTTGAATATTCCATTCATAAAAGTTTGTTTTAATAAGTCATAAGTTAAATGATATCCAAATGAATATTTCTGATATTAAACTGATTTGAAATACTAATATATCTACTGTAGCATTTTATAAGTGCTGCTATTTTGAAAATACAATGTTTTGGAAATTTTATAATTGAATGAACTTAGAAATGTTACAACTTTAAAATGAATATTATTTGACCTTGAATTAAAATGGTTTAAATAAAGATTATTTAAAAAAAAAGATGTTATGATTTTCTAAGTATTATGTTTTTTTTGAATAACATTTCCAAAGTGTTATGATTTTAGTAGTATGATTTCCAAATGATAAACATCCCTAAATTGTTATGATTTCAAAGCATTATGGTCTCAAATTTATTATCTTATTTTGTTTTCTTTTTTCAAACTATCTTTTGGTTGTCCTTATTTCTCTTATCTTGTTACAGAATGGGAAGGCTATTGCTTATACCAGTCTGTTTAGAAATCTTTCTGTAATCTTTGATAATCTTGGATACTCATTTTTGAATCTGAACACTGTTTTTCCATTCATAGACCGTCGGTCAAGTGAAAGGGGTGATTCAGACTCTAGAGGATCTTTTCGTGTTTGTGTTCTTGATTTGATCACCTCCCTCTTGTTGAACTTACCTATAACAACAGTTATCGGTGTAATTTAAATCTCCTTGTCATCTTATTTTAATCTTATTTTACTGTATCTTTTTCTGTGCTTTCCCGTACCTCGTTTCTTTTCGGGGACGAAAAGTTTTGAGTAGGGGAGAGTATAACAACCCTGTATTTTACAATTATTTTTAAATTGATATTTCCAGATTTAAAAGCTTTATTTATGAAACGGAATAAATTTTGTTATTTTAAGTATAAACTTTGATTTTGATGTGGATTAGAATTCCAAATATGACTAAATTTAATATTTCCAGAAATTTGAATTTTGGTCAATAGTCAAACTTTGACTTTTAAATTTAAAATTTTAAATATTTGAAATTATAAATTTTATCTTTTATTATGAAAATAGATTTAATAACATGAATACTGCTTTTCGTTTCGTTGAAAACAGAGTTAAAATGTAAAAGTTATGTACATTTCAATTTTTAGTATAATTTGTTTATTTGTGCAATTTTGTCTATTTTAAATTTTATAAATCATATTTTCTTTCTTATATTTTTTTAATATGTGTTAATATGTTATTTTATGTATATTTTTGTCTTTTTATATTTTTAAAATGATAATAGAATTTTTCCAAAATTTACTATATTTATTTTTCATTTATAAAGGCTGTTTTCCTATTTTCTGCTATTTTCTTCATTAAAAATTATATGTAAATTAAATTTTAAATATTTATTTTGTGAATATATTTTTATTTTATGTTACTATTTATGTTTAAAAATATATTACAAGCTCATATGAATTTTCTAAAATTTACTCTATTCAATTTCAAATTTTCTAGACTAGTTTACTATTTTTAGCTATTTTCTTAATTTAACTTTATATAAATTGATAAATATTTATATAAATTATTATATTTTGATAAAATTTCAAAATTTTATCTGGGATTATTATTATTTCCAGAAATATAAAGTTATATAATTAAAATAAAGAAATATGAAAGGTTTTAAACTATTGAAACTCCTAAGTCTTTTCCTCTTTTGCCTTTTCATTTCCTAACTATTGCATTCAGTTGCTTAGCCGACCATATCTTTTTGTTATTGCTGTGACTTCCTTCTCATTTCACGTGAGAAAAACATCTCACCATCGTCAAAAAATAAAACTCACGGCTATCTTCTTCTAATAAAAAAAAATGGCTTCTTTCTTTTCACAGCTTTCTCCTCTTCTTCATTATTTTAGACTCCTCTTCCTACCTTGTTTGCTCGGCCACTAGCCTCTCCACCCTTCAGCTCCACCATCGCCTCCTCCATCTACAGCAGCCATTAGCTCCTCCTCTGACCAAAAATTCAGGCCATGACCCTTCACATGAAGCATCACCACAAAAACATTGCAAAGCTTTGCCAAACTTCACCAAAACAAGGCTAGCCTAGCCTATACTCCACTATTACCTTCATAGTTGCCTTTGGCCACTCCTTAGCCACCACCACCATCATCTACATCACTTCTGGATGCCACATGACCACTGACCAGATCTGGAACCCCCTATGGCCGAGCTCCAATTGACCTAAGCCGAGCCAAAAAGTAAAACAACTTGCCTCTTTTGCATTGTCTTTGGTATGCTTCATGTTAGCACCACTACACCTTCATCTCCACTTGTTTTGATGCCATTACCTGACCCAAACCTGACCTATATGATGCCAAACCTGAGCTTAACACATCATTGGCTGAGCCCATGATCCACCTTGGTCGAGCATTCGAATGGTAAAGACAAGGTCTTGTCTTTATTGCCTTGTATTTCAACTTGTTTCTATATAATTCTGTGTTGAATATTCATATGTTATATTGTCTTGTTTTGGGTTGTTTACAAGATAAATATCAAGGCTCTCCATTCATTCAAATCAAAAGTCATGCTATATCGTGCTTGTTGTGCGTTCTGGAATCTATTCTGTGTGTTTTGATCGCTAATCTCCAGCTTTAACAGGTGAGTTATTCTCACCAGACAATATGTACCTATATAACTAGTAAATTGACACCCTGTGAATCTGTAGAAATATATTATCATGTTATACTTGACTATGTTATGATCATATGATGTTTATACACCGGTTATATCATCCGTTACTGTTATATAATGTATTCTGTTCATTTATATCTGTTTATCACACTGCAAGTTCCCAGTAGACTAGAATCACTATGGGTTGAAATGATACATACCCGAACGAACTTTAGAATAAGGGAATATCGTTATGGGCTGAAATGATAGGCCTGAACGATTTTCTATTAAATTTTATTTACTTGGGATTGCGGGTTTGAAATGATAAAACCCGGATTTTTCTTTGTAAACTACGGATTGAAATGATATAGTATCCGTATCACTTAACCAAGGTTAGAGAACTATATACAGGCCCGTGGTTATTTTATAAAGTGTTTTGGATGATTTTAAGTATTTTTAAAAATAAATTTATGAAATTTGATTTAAATAGATTTTTAAATGTTTTAAAAATAAAGAAATTATGATTTTTCTATAAGTTAAAAATGTAATTAATGAATGGTTAAATTGGATTATTGAAATATAACTTAAGTTTGGAATTTGGAATTTTGGTTAAAAATAATATTTAAGTTATATGAATAAAAATGAAAATTTAATTATATTTGGAAAATGGTAAATATGATAATTTGATTAAATTTGAATTTAAGTGATTTATTAAAGTATTATTGATTTTTCTATGAATTTAAGTGGTTAAATAAATGAATGTTTAAAAGTGATCTTTTAAAATATAACTTGACTTGGAAATGTGAAATTTGGTTTTAATTAAAGGTTTAAGTTAATTAAATAAAATTGGAAATTTAGTTAAATTGTGAAAAGGTAATTTAAATTTGAAGTGTTAAGTTTATTTGTTGAAATGTGAAGAATTGGACACTTTTACACTAAAATTTATTAAGTAAATTGTTGAAAATTGGATTTGATTATAAGAAATTTATTGTGAAAAAATATATGTTAAATGATATGTAAATGAACATTTTAAATGTTAAAATATGATTTTAAAAATGTTTATGTGTTTTAAATTAAAGTTATTTAATTGCTGGAAATACACTAACACCTGAAATTAACTTTTAATAGCATTCAGAAATGCTATAGATTCTATTTTGAACTAAAATTTTGTAAAAAGGAGCTATTACAGCATTTCTGGAATGCTGTAGTTGCTGTAGTTGAATTTATAGGCTAATATTGAACTCAGGCCTATTATAGCATTCTTTGGAAATGCTATAATGGTCTGCAGTCTTTGTTGAAATCAAATTTAACCCTTGTTTTGAAATCTAAACTACCGCAGCACTTCTGAAATGCTGTCTTTTCTGTTTTGAACTATAATTCAACTAAAACTGAGTTTTAACAGCAGTTTTAGGTGCTGTCTTTGCTGAATTAATTTTTTTTTTCAAATATAATTTATAGCAGTTGTTTTTAAATGCTGTGAAATGCTGAAATTTTAATAATTAGGGTTTTTGACTTAGTAAACGAACTCAGAATGGTTTGAAACTTTGGAAATTGAATACTTCATTTGAAAATATAATAATTACACTTTTAAAAGGTTTAAATAAATTATTTTGATTGGAATATAAACTATTTAAAGGGGATTTGAAATGATAGTAAATGAACGATATCTTTGAATTTAAAAGGTATTTAAAGTTGAATATTTGGATTTGAACTGATAGGATATTTTATTTTATTAAAATGATTTGAAATGAAGTTTTGTAAGGATATGATATTTTATTATATTAAAATGATTTGAAATGAAGTTTTGAAATGATATGAAAATTTAAATATATGGAAATGGTTTGGAATTGATTTAATCTTTATTTTGATAAAGATATGGTTTGAAATGATATTTTATTTTGAAGTAAAGTATTGTTTTTAAAAGTTATAACCACGGGTTATAATAACGATTGGTTGGCAAAGAGACCGGGATCGGATATGGACATACTCTCTGTCGATACCGAAAACCACTTTGACAACCGTGTACGCGGTGGAGATTCCAGAATGAAGTAGGATGGTGGCGACGTTCTTAAGGTATGTTACGTGGACCCAACTCCCGTGAGTTGGCATAAGGTGGCTAAAACAGGAGCGATCTCGGACCAGTGAGGTAGCACCTCTTCTCGGACACATTTCTTCGATATTTTACTCTTACTTGTGATTGATTAGATGGCCATCCTCCGATTTGGGAGTGTTGTTCGAGGTGGACGGTAGTGGCTGCTATGCGCTCCATCAGTCCGTGTGCGTAATTGGTATATCTACCCTGGCATTGCCTAGTTGTGCCGTGTCACCTACCATATCGAGCTTTACTACGATTATGATTTTAAGATCCGACCGCGTTAAGGTTCTCCATCCCCTTAACGCTATTTTCTATATGATTATACTTTACTGATTAGACACTACTGTATATTGCGTATGTTACTATATAGTAAATAGTTTAACGGACCCTTAGAGGATGGGCGGTCCCATGCATCTTCTAAGTTACTTGTACCGTTATTACAATTCGCTTGAGTTGGTTTACATTATATAAGTATATATTGTCCTGACTCGAGTGTTTTGTGTTTTGCTTTACGCTCGGGTCAGCCTGAGTTATTTATAGATTTGGATTCCACTTTCTGGAGATTTGAATCGCTGGAGATTATCTGCTTGTCTTGTCCTATCTATCTCAGTTCTGCTATTCTACTCAGCTTGTACTTGGTTATTGTATTTAGACCTCTGTTGTACTCTATTTCTTCTATTGTATCTTATGTAACTCTGATATATTTACATAGTAGCTTCATGAACTGATCTTTACACAAAAGAAAACTATATCTGTTTTATACTTTACATCTTTAGAATACAACATCAGAGTTCAACAACATCTAACACACAACTATACAATAATCACTACATGTCCTCACAAAACTGAATACACAGTACACACCACACACCACACAGTAGATCATACATCAAGTATGAGTGATACGTCTCGCCATCCAGCTCGTCCCTTGAGCTCCACAGCATCCTATCCTGTATCTGTAATACTCGGTCTGACCCGAGCATTATAATAAAATAACACCCGAGTCAGTCTGGAATACCAGCGTGAGAAAATCACACTCAATTTGATTATTAAAGTTTCAAAACCCTTTGAAATCAAAAGCATCTCGTAAGACCACGCCATAAATAAACATGTCGGGTTTTTACCTTACGATAGCCAAAACACTTTTTATCAAATCCGTCTGATATTATAATAGTGTCTATATACAAATACTTATTCAAATAGCTGAAATTGTTACATGATTAAATTCCAGCATACTAGCCACAAAGTGGGTAATACAATCAAAACCGTAAAGGCACGTAGTGAGAATGGATTTCCAACTAATGACTAGGCACTGGGGTACCACCTGTCACAGTACCTGGTCTAGATCAGCGTACCGAGGACCACGCCCGATCCCCTACAACACAAGAGCGGAACCACCTAAGGGTAATTCCGAGTAAGATCACCCCACAGTTGGCGCGACAAACCGCCACACAGTCGAAAAAAAGGGACATCTAGACAGGGATAATCTCACCCTAATGGGCGTTACCCATATAGCCTTGCTGCATAACCCCTGATTTTCAGTCATTCCTGGTTGATGAGGTTTGAGGCTAAGTGTTACCTTTATAGAACATATCCCTTAGAATGCCCATCGTCCACTTGAAGATGTTCCGAATGCATTCGTCCATACAAGTCCATTCTGGGTCCAAACGGAACCGAAGGCACTACTCCTATTACATCCATTTTGGAATCATCCTCAGGATTAGTAGCGACTAGCCCTTGCACTTCACTGCTCCATCTTTGATTCCAAACTCGTTTTCCCATGAAAATGTACAAACCGGATCGAAGTGGTTTTCTAAAAATAAATCCCGATCCCGATCTCTTCGAAACGATCAGCGCATTGGCCAATATTGATAGTCGGTGATTTAACTATCAATTAACATTCACAAACATCCATCAAACAATAATAATTTTCCAAATTATTTATTTACCTAACAAATATCTTCGCAAGATATATTTCCATTTTCAATCTTTTTTTTAAACAGTTTTCAAACCACACTCTTTCCATGGAATAAATTCCCAAATATTTATTTCCGCCGAAAACACCAAGTACTATTATTTTAGATTTTTAAAATGATTTAAAAACTCCATTTATAAAATACACTTTAAAACATTTAAATTTAAAACTACTTTAATACTTTATTTAAAAATATATACTTTAAGCATATTTTAAATAAACCACTTTATAAAATATAAAACTACATTTTTATCATTTTAAAACACATTTCCAATTTACCTTTAAATAATTACCACTAAAATAAATTTTAAAAAAATACTTACTTTAAACTTAAACATTTAAAATAATAAATTTTCTAAAACATACTTTAAAACAACTTTAAAACCTTTAACTCATACTTAAAAGTTTACTTTGGAAACGTACTTGGCTATCCAGGGAAATACACTTCTCTTTCACATCATTAAAAATAAATCACTATTTATTTTTAAACAAATTTACCCATTTCTTTAATAATTTCCCACCGTGAATTTATTCTTCCAAATATTCACTGATATATTTCTTCACTTTTATAAACCAAGTTTATAAATCCAAAGTCTCACTTCTCTTTTAAAAATCCCGTTTTAAACACTTAAATCAATTCCCAAAATTGATTTCCAATTTACTTCACCTTTAATAAATTTCTTCACTTACTCCATTTATTTCAAAATCCTTTAACTTTAAATTTCATTTCTTTATTATGATTTAAAAATCCCTTTAAACTGAGAATACCCATTTCAGATTTCCCAAATCCCTTTCTTTTTTCCTTTTTAATTAAATTTAAACCTTGAATTAAAATAAATTCTTTATTCTTTTAAATAATATTGCTTAAGCTTAATATTCATTACTTCTCTGCTTATTCAAAATACCCTTCCCATATTTATTAGAATTTTGAAACCACTTTTATTCTTTTCCAAATTTGTTCTTTAATTTATTCAAATTCTTTATAATTAGTTTACTTGAAAATCCATTCCTTTAATTTCCTTTCAAAATCAAATTCTATATATTTTGGAAATTTAGGGTACCGAATATTCAAGCAAACCATAACATTCAATATTCCAATTATCAATATAATTCACTACAGAATATCCAATATCCATATCACAGAATATTAAACAATCTAAATAATTTTGAGGGATCCGGTTGGATCACTCCAACTTGTTTCCCTGCATCCACAGATGTTAGCACAATACCAATTCCACTTCGAGGTGGAATAATGCGGTATATGGGTTTAAATATTATCATCCGCTATTATGCGGCGCATAGGGTCTCACCCGCTATATAATGTGGGAAATCAATCACTCCAATATATACTATATACTACTATATAATATACCACATCCAATCAATTCAATCATTTAACCAAATATTTAAATTTAACCAATTAAATTTAAATAACCCAGATGAGTGAGATTAACTCACCTTTGATTTTGTTTTGCAACCCAACCCAACCAGCTATTTCCTTCACGGTTTTTGGACCTTGTACAAACATTGTATAGTTTTGTTAACATTTGAACTAATCAAATGATCAATTACCACCTAATAAATTCGATTAACTAATTATTTCATTTAAACTAAATCTTTCCTGAAATAATAAATTTTAAGTTACAAAAATAATTAAAATAGGTTAATTTAAACTAGACTAGTAAATTTAGAATGTATATTTATTTTTCTTTTGAAACTACATACATATATCCTTATAAAAATTTCTATATAGGTATAAAAAAAATTATTTATTTATTTTTGTTTTTATATAACTTTACAACATTTTAAAATTCCTATATATATATTTTCAAAACCTTATCCTTACATATATATTTATTTCTTTATTTATCTATATATATTTAAAATAAAATATATATTTGTGTATTTATACATTTATATTTATATATCTTTTCCTGTAAATAACCCAAAACAGCAAGTCCTTTCTGTAAATACTTTTCATTTCTTTTACTTATATTTTGTAAAAATAAAATCTGGTTCATACATATCATTATCATTATTATTATTATCATTGTTATTATTATTATTAAAATAAGAACTTTATCTTATTGTCAAATAAATTTTCTAACATACATGAATATATATGTAAAACAGAATTGTTTATATCTGCTGTAAATTTCCTTTTCTTCTTCTTCCTTTTTTTTCTATCAATATATATAGATAAAAAAGAGAAATCCTATGCCTTATAGCCACAACCCTACTGCAGATTTATCCACCTCGATTCCAACTTGTCGCCACAACATCACGAATTCCAAGCCCTCGCGTCAGTCCCTCCAGATCGCCACCGCGATCAACCCCGACGCCGTGTGCCACAGACCCAATCCCAAATTCCTGGGCCAATCACGAACTTCCGAAGCCAATCAAGACTCTCGCACGCGACCCTTTTTTTTTTCCAAAATGAGTATTTGATTTCTGCTTGTCGTCCAAAATAGGTTGCTTTGATTCGAGCTGAACTTGCGTTTTTAATTTGTGGATGGGTTTCGATTTATCCCTCTTTTTATTTTTGATTTGAAAAACTGCTCAAAGGAAGAAGGGAGATGCGGTTCCAAAGAGATCGGCCATTGTTTTGTTTCTTCATTCGTATTATTTTTTTATAGGCGGCAAATCGATTGAATTTGATTTTGAAAGGAGGAGAGACGATCGCAGTTTTGATTTTTGATTCGAGTTTTGTCTAGTAAGGGGAAATGAAGTCGAAGTTTTAACGGAAGGAGCCATTATTTCTCCTTTAAATTTTATTTTATAAAAATCTGCTACGTGCTTATCAAAAGAAGAATAGAGAAGGTAAGTGGGATGTTTGCGTGTTGAAGAAGAGAAGCTACAGTGTTTTGAAGGGAAATGAAAAAGCGCTGATGTGAAACAATTACAGCTGAAGTTGACCGTTATAAACATATATATTTTAAATTTAAATTCAAATTGACTCTAAATTTGCAACTCAAACTCTCGATCTCCTATCGAGACGTGCCGCTAGGCGTTTATAATGTTAAACCCCTATTTCGAACATAATAGAAAAGGTTTCGAGTCCAAATTCGATCGTATGGAGAAGATAGCTTTTTGAACCGACTATTTAAATTAAATTTTCGATATAGATTTCAGTGCGTTTTTCTATCGTACGATCACACAACCACTCCAAATGCTCCGAAATTTGAAATTCGATAATAATACAATATTACGGATCCAATGGAACTGGTTTCGTCGAATTCCAAGACTGTGCCCTGAAAGGCTATTTTTAAATTCAATTTAAATAATATATTTTCAAAACTGAACAAAACACTTTTAAACTCAATTTTAAAAGTTCCACCTTCAGTATTATTAATATGAATTTTATAAGCCTTTAAACTATTTTTAACAGGCTTAAAACTGAAGATTCAATAATTTACCCAATTTCCAATTTATTAAATTCAATATTTAATTATCCAATAAGTAGAGATATTGGAAATTTAAGTTAAAATTACCCTTTTAAATATTTAAAATCAATTAAATATTCCAATTTCAAATATCTAAAAATTCCGGGTCGTCACAGATACCCTCTAAAATAATGTTAAAAATTCCCAAATACAAGTTATTTTCAAAGTGTTCATGTAGCAACCTTTTCGTTACTAACTTTTGCAACTTTACTCAATCGGTTATAAAATGATTTAAACCTTGATATTTTTACAATAAGTACACATATAGTATTTATTGGAATAGAAAAGAAACCCCTAAAGATGTATTTCAAAATCATATTAAAATCGCCAAACACAAGGCAGTTTCAAAATGCTTATTTGGCGACATTTTTCGCTATAAGTTTTGCCACTTTGTTCTATAAGTTCTATAACTTTTCAAACCACTTACTCCATGTCCCGTACATCACTATAGTTAGAGAGAATTAAGAAGTTAAAAAGAAGGGATATATGATGGCACTTATAACGTCCTTTGTCACTTCAAACACTTTCAAACACATTTTAATGCCACACACAACCAAACCTGAAACAACCGCCACTTTGAGACCCGAAACTAAGTGCTACGGTGCCGAAGTCATCCATAGTATTAATTTCTGATGACAAAATGCGACTTTGTTAATCATATCAATAATTAGAAGCACATGAATATGAAAATTTTCAAACACAATTGCATAACAACTTTTCACATCTCATTTCCTAAATAATTCATATTCATTACATAATCCCAACCGATCCCACATTTATAGAATATATAATTATTACAAAATACTTCAAGAGTGACATATGAAGATGCCCCTTTGGTTGATTAAAGTCTACTGCTACTTGAGAGTTATAATTTCTGACATTATATCCATTCAAACAAAGTGAACTACATAGCGGATTAAATAAAATTCCTAATATAGCTAGCTTGCCTCCAGCATGACCTCGAAAGCTTATTCGTCTAAATTGAAAACCTAAGAACTCTTACTCCCGACCTACTCAAATGAGTACCCAAGAGTTTAAGGGGAAAAACAAACACGTCGGGTTAGACAAATAGTCTAGTGTGAGTAATAATCTACCATCTCGAACCAAAAATAGAAATCTAATGAGACCACGTCGCTACGCGGAAGGAGTTTTCCTCTCACTAGTACCTTAACCAAAACACATTAACCATGTACTGTGCTTCTATATCCCCAATGGTTAGAACATAGAAAATAAGCATTTGCAATCATGCAACATATACTAGACTACCAATCCTAATTTATTAAACTGTCCATCTTAATTTCATTTGAATATCCATCTTATACTTATATGGATTACCCATCTCTCAAATAAACATTTTTATGGATTATCTATCCCCTCCCTTATGGATTACCCATCGCATATGGTTTCATTATCAAGTTATATGGACTATCCATCTCATAGATTTCATTTAATTAAAATGATGTGCACTATCCATCACACACCCCATAGTATTCCTAGGATGACTATAAAACCTTCATCAACCACATAGAGACTATCCACCCCCGACATAGTGTGGACCATCCATCACACATCCATATTTTTCCTAAGATAACCATGAATCCATCACTTATCAATTTTAATTCACGTTTAACCCAAATGTTCAACCTATCTTTATTGGTGTCCCCAATTAGGTTGTATACTCCTTAAACTTATAACATCACAAAGTGATATGCATTGGTATCCCTAATGATCTATGTCGAAATTATAAAATAAAATACATCAGTTTCCCCCAAAGGTTGGTATCGTAATTATAAAATACTATACATTGGTATCACCAATGAACAACGTCGAAATCATCATACATATGGCTCCCTGCCATTAATATAGTAATATAAAAACAACACGACATTCATGTTGCCATAACTATATCGAACCTCATCCATAGTTAGAAAAGAAAAACTTGATTTTATAAATTTCATGGCCAACTATCGAAATCATAAGGTTATCAACTTTCCTAAACATAGGCTATCTCACCTCTTTAAAACATACTTTTAGGAAGCATAAAACAAAGCCTCGTCGGCATTGAAATAAAGAGTAGTGGCATTATCACTGAAATCTGTCACTTGCGGCATTAATACTATAATGTAGAGAAATACAGTACTTCAGTTCTATGCCGTAAAACATATGGTGTTGGTGTTGGAAACCCACGATGTAAATTTTCATTATACCAAAGTCAAGCAATAGCGGCATCATCGCCATAAAACATTTAATATCGAAAATATATATTGCTTGTGGCATCACTGCCTAGAGGTATGGCGTCGATATAGTAAACATGATGCATCGCCACCTTAATATAGTTGGTATTGAAATATTGGTACGTGGCGTCATTTAAGACTAAAATGAAAACCTGGGGCATTGATATGCAACCATAAGACAAGCAGCATCGTTGATACCGAAGGCATGAATGTCGACCTTACTCATACTTCTCACTTCAACCAAGAGGATTCATTCCACACTAACCGAGATTGATATGTATGCATCCATTATAGCCAATGTCGAAAAGCATAGCTACGGCATAGATGATTGCGACATCAATGACGATGAAGATGGCAGTCCCATAATTAATATAAAAACTATTTTATTTCTATTAAAAGCATTTCCTTTTCATTAATTATTCTTTAAATTAATATTAGATAAAAATATGTCCAAATCTTTTTAGAAAACTGCCACAACCAGTTTTTACTTTCCCAAAACACATATCAACTTTAATTAATTAATATCCATAATTAATTATTACTTTAAATGCTTATCTAGCATAATAAATCATAATTACTAGGAAAAAATCCCCAAAAATCACAAAAACTTAGAGATATCATATTCTTTACCATATAAAAATTTCAAGATCAAAAACATTATTTAATTATTTTTAATATTTAAACATGAAATAAACATAATTTCCACCTTAGGAAATTCATAAAATATTTATTTTTACTTGGATAGTTATGAAATTAAAAAATCATCTCTAAAATAACGTTTTACTCAGCATATTCAAAAATCAAACCGATCGAAGATTAATAACTTAGGTTTTTCCCTTAAAACTCATTCAAATAATTTCATAAAAATTCCATAATTCATTATTCTATCCAAATAATGACCTTACAACTAAAACATGGCATAAATTATCAAAATAACTCGGGTATTACCCATAGCCGAATTCAAAAACAAACTATATAAATGGTTCACTTATTATTCACCTTAATTTAGATGTTAGAGTTGAGATTTGATGGTGTTTAGTTTCCTTAAGCTTTATTTTTTGAATCCCCTTTGATTTCCTCTTCCTTATACCTTGATTAATGACCGACCCTATTTCTTCTTTGTGATAGTATTTGGATGTAAAATGAGAATGAATGAGAGGGTGAGGGTTTAAGGGAAAAAGATGGATCTATTCTTATTTTGCCCTCCTCACATATTCTTTTATATGTTAAGTTTTAAAATAATCTTATTATTTAATTATTTAAGGCCTAACCCAATTAATTATCAAACCTCATCCCCATGTCTACTACATTATTCTATTTAATCTATCTAATTAATTTTTTTGAATAATGTTAAACTAAAGTTAGGGGTGTTACAAGCTCCCCTCCTTAAAGAATTTCGTCCTCATATTTACTAAGGACTACATAACAAGCATATCAAACATGCAAACAATGCTAGTATTTCTTACCAGCTACAAAGTTTATATACAACAAATATAGAATATACCATCATAATATCTCACGATGAGTATCCCTTATCTCGTCCTCTATTTCCCAAGTACAGTCTTTCTCATTGTCACTCCACTGGAATTTCACTAATCTGACTGTCTTATTCCTTAACTTCTTCTCATCTCCCACTACATACGAACTGGTTTCCTACAAAAGTTGGATCCAGCTCTACTACTGAATCTTCCAATGCAGTCGGAGCAATAGTAGTCTCTGGATCATGTACACACTCCGTGAAATAAGAAACATGAAAAACAATATGGACTCCTACCAAACTACTCGGTAACTGATGCAGCGCAGCCCTCATTTGTCCAAGGTATAACTCGTGACCGACTTAAGGAAGGAAGCATAAGTCGTATCCGACTTAAAGAAGCAGGTTTGCGACCTAAGGAGTCATGTGAAAGAGGGCTACGACTTAACCAAGTTGGGGAGAAAAGACTTCGAGTTAACAAAGCCCTTAAGTCGTTGGACCGACTTAGGGAAGATAAACGAGATAGCAAGCAGGTAGATCATGTAGACAAGGTACGACCTACTGGTGACGAGTTACGACTTAATGAAGCCACGACTTACCATAGGTCGCTGGAGTTCTAACTCGTAATGGCTTAAGTCGTTGGGTCTTAGGTCGCGAAGCATTGGATGCCGTTGATGTGTCTGCCGAGTTAACCTCTGCCCTTGATTCCCTTTAAACGTTGATTTGGAATACTACTAATGTTTTAAGTCGCAGAAGCTCTGGATGCCGTAGAATCTATGCCGAGTTAATCTAAAACCGTTGATTCTTTAAATCGTGAAGAAGCTGATGTTAAGTCGTTGAAGTCTTATGTCGTATGTCGTCAGTGTGTAAGTCGTTGTATGTTGTTACTTTTGAGTCGTATACTTTGTTTTTAAGTCGTATGTTTGTATTCTTTTTCTGTTTTAAGGCGTGTGCCTTGTTAAGTCTTAAGTCGTTGAAGGTTTGTAAAGGGTTGTAACTGTGTCTTAAGTCGTCGCCGAGTTAGGCTAACTCGTAAGTCGTAAGTCGTAAACGACTTAGGAGATGCGCAGATTTGTGTTGTAATTTTTGTAACGCCTATAAATAGGCAAGTGAAGTCATTTGTAAAAGGTTGTTGAATATTGAATAAAATTCTCTTTTGATTGCTTTGTGCTTTCATTCAAATTGGTAGTTGAGTGTAATCTCCTATCTCCTCTTTCGGTTAATCGAGTGCGCTCGATTCAACGATTGTAGAAGCCGATTCGCGGAATCAAGTGCGCTTGATCAACGCTTGAAGAATTGAAGATCTTTGAACTCGGTATCGTGCGCGATCAACGAGTTCGGGATAGCTAGAGTTCGGTATCTTCGGATCAACGAATTCGAGCATTTCAGCATTCATCAATCCATCTATTGCTACTTTCATCGATCTACATTGTTTTTGAAATATCCGCTGCGTCAGTTTTGGTATCAGAGCTTGTTCTAGCCAATCATAGCTAGATCGAGACTTGGAGCCTATTCAATTTGAAGAGATTTGCCGAGCTTGAAGTGTTAAGCCGTGGCCGAGAGGAAGAAGTTTCATCATTGTTCGAAATTGTTTGATCGGATTTGTATTGGAAGCCGAAACTTTGTCCATCGTGTTCATCGCGATTTTCTACAAAGTGGAAGTTTTCGATCCGTTTCATTTTGGATCAAAGTCCGAATTGTGTTTGAATTTTGAAGTGCTGAAGAGTTTGTGAAGTTTCAAGTATGCCGCCAAGAAGAGCTAATCGCCACAAAAACGTAGAAGCTTTGTATTGAAGAGAAGAAGCTGATGAGATGGAGCAAAGAATCAGTGAGAACTTTAGTGAAAAGCTTAACGAAGGAATTGGTCGATTAGAGAAGATGATGTTTGAGATGAATCAAAATCGGAGAAGGGTTTCACCAGAATCTAACCATAGGGGAAGTAGAGTCTCGCCACATTCCAATCGAGACAGAAGTGTTGAAAATGATCAAGGGCGTGGGAGGAACGTGAATGATCGTGAACGGAGGAATGTAGATAGAAGGGATGATGGTGGTAGGCGTGAAGGTAGTAGAGATGTGGGTGGACGAGATAGACAACGATATACATCTGATTTTGAAGAGGAGTATGATGGTGGTAGTATTCAAGGAAGAGGACAAGGAAGAAATTACTCTGAGTATGATCACAAGTGGGAATCGGGGATGAAGACAGAAATTCCTGAATTCAAGGGTGGTATGCAAGCGGAGGAGTTTCTAGATTGGGTAGCTAATGTTGAAGAAATTTTTGATTTCAAAGAAGTTCCAGAACATCGTAGAGTGAAGTTGGTTGCTACAAGGATGAGGGGTAGAGCTTTGGCATGGTGGCAGCAAACTAAACTTACACGTGAACGTATGGGGAAGTCAAAGATTGAATCTTGGGAGAAGATGAAGAAATTGATGAAAGCAACGTTCTTACCTTACAATTATCAATCTTTGATGTATCAACGTTTGCAGAACTTGAGACAAGGGACGAAATCTGTGAATGACTATGCTGATGAATTCTATCAACTTATTGCAAGGAATGATATTATGGAAACGGAAGAGCAGCTGACATCTAGATTCATTGGGGGGTTGAGAATGCAGATTCAGGATATGGTCAATATGTTCGATCCAAGATCTGTGGCAGAAGCACATCAGAAAGCATTGGCTTGGGAAAAGCAAGGGAGACGAGGAGGTGGTGTGTTTACTAATTCTAACAATCAAGCGAAGGGTGTTGGTGGAAGTTCTAATGTTTCTAAACCTATCAGTAGACCAGTGGTGAAGGAGGCTGAGAAGGCAAGGGTTAACAATGGTTTCAAATGTTACAATTGTCAGGAATTGGGTCATAAAAGCAGTGAGTGTCCAAAGCCAAAGAAGAGAACCATGATTGCAGAAGTTGAGGATGAGGATGGTGATGGGGATTATTCTAGTCCAGTTGAGGAGGATGAGCAGGATATTGCGTCAGGAGATGAAGGTTGTAACCTAATGCTGAGGAGATCGTGTTTAACACCCAAGCAGGAAGAAGCTAGTTGGTTGAGGAGTAATATCTTTCAGTCGACATGTACTATTCTGGGGAAGGTGTGTAAATTTGTGATTGACGCAGGAAGCTGTCATAATATTATCTCAACCGAGGCTGTGACAAAATTGAAGTTGAAGACAGAGAAACATCCGAATCCATACAAGTTAGCATGGTTGAGAAAAGGAGGAGAAGTGAAAGTGGATAGACGAGTTCGTGTACCATTCTCTATTGGGAAGAAATACAAAGACGAAATCTGGTGTGATGTAGTAGAGATGGATGTTTGCCACTTATTATTGGGAAGACCATGGCAGTATGATCGAGTAGTACAACACGACGGTCGGACCAATAGTTACAGTTTTATGTTTGAAGGCACGAAGATTATCCTAGTTCCAAAGAAGAGACCACAAGGAGAAAGTAAATCAGAAGAAATTGAAGAGCTGAAAACTTTATTATCTTTGAAGGAGTTTTTAAGGAGGTTGAGAAAGAGCCTGAAGTATTTTTATTGATTGGGCGTGAGAGCAAAGAAGAGGTTGAAATTCCAGAAGAAGTTAAACCAGTTTTGAAAGAATTTGACGATGTATTCCCAGATGAGTTACCAAAGGAGTTACCGCCTTTGAGAGACATACAACATCAAATCGATCTTGTTCCGGGAGCAGTTTTGCCACACAGACCACATTATCGAATGAGTCCGAAGGAACATGAAGAGCTGCGGAGCCAGGTAGAGGAATTGCTTGAACAGGGGCGTGTGCAGGAGAGTTTAAGTCCTTGTGCTGTACCAGCTTTATTGGTACCCAAAAAGGATGGAACGTGGAGGATGTGCACAGATAGTAGAGCATTGAATAAGATCACAGTCAGATACAGATTTCCGATGCCGAGGCTTGATGATTTATTGGATCAAATTAGTGGGTCTGTAATTTTTTCTAAGATTGACTTGAAAAGCGGTTATCATCAGATTCGCATTAGACCAGGGGACGAATGGAAGACAGCATTCAAGACGAGGGAAGGCTTGTACGAATGGCTGGTAATGCCGTTTGGTTTATCAAATGCACCAAGTACATTTATGAGGGTGATGAACCAAATTTTTAGGCCATACATTGGGAAGTTTGTGGTGGTTTACTTTGACGATATTCTGATCTACAGTGCTAGTACTGAAGAGCATGTTCAGCATTTGAAGAAAGTGTTAATTATACTTCGTGAAGAACAATTCTATGCTGCTACAAAGAAGTGTGTTTTTATGGCGAAAAGTGTTTTATTTCTAGGGTATGTTGTGTCGGAGGAAGGAATACAGGTTGACCAAAGTAAAATCGAAGCTATCAGAGATTGGCCGCAGCCCAAGACGATAACGGAAGTTCGTAGTTTCCATGGGTTGGCTTCATTTTATCGGAGGTTTATTCCACACTTTAGTAGTGTGATGGCACCGGTTACAGATTGCATGAAAGGTAAACAGTTTGCATGGACAGAGGAAGCAGGGAATGCTTTTGGGGAGATCAAGAAGTTGCTGACATCTGCACCAATTCTAGTATTACCTGATTTTCAGCTAGTGTTTGAACTACACACTGATGCATCCAAGGTGGGGATTGGAGGAGTGTTGAGTCAGAAGGGACGTCCAATTGCATATTTCAGTAAGAAGTTGTCAGGAGCGAAGATGCGATACAGTATGTATGATGTGGAATTTTATGCTGTTGTACAATCTATTAAACACTGGAGACATTATCTATTTCAGAAAGAGTTTGTTCTGTATACTGATCATGAAGCATTGAAGCATTTGCAAGGGCAAGATAATATTTCAGCGAGACATGCATCGTGGATTGCATATCTGCAACAGTTTACTTTTGTTGTTAAACACAAGTCAAGGGTGACAAATCGAGTGGCTGATGCTTTGAGCAGGAGGAGTCATTTGTCGACGACAATGAAAGTTGAAGTGACAGGTTTTGAATTATTGCCGAAGCAGATTGCAGAAGACTCTTATTTTAAGAAATTTGTTGAAAGGGACAACGAAGGGAAGACTGATGAGTTTATAATGGTTGACGGTTTTCTTTTTAAAGGAAGTCGATTGTGCATACCGGAGGGTAGTCTGAGAATGAAGATTATCAAGGAGTTACACGACGAGGGACATGTTGGGAGAGACCGTACCTTACAGTTGATTTCACAGTTCTACTTTTGGCCATCAATGAGGAAAGAGGTGGAAAGGTTTGTGGAGCGTTGTCATATTTGTCAGGTTTCGAAAGGAACTGCGACTAATGCTGGTTTATATATGCCGTTACCTGTACCAATTAAACCATGGGTTGATGTGAGCATGGACTTCGTGTTGGGATTGCCAATAACACAGCGAGGAAACGATTCCATCTATGTGGTAGTGGATCGATTTTTAAAGATGGCACATTTTATTGCTTGCAAGAAGACGGCAGATGCTGTTCATGTTGCTCAGTTTTTTTACAAAGAGATCTATCGACTTCATGGGTTGCCAGAATCTATTGTGTCGGATAGAGATACTCGATTTCTGAGTCATTTTTGGCTGAGTTTGTGGAAAATGGTCGGAACGAAGTTGAAGTTTAGTAGTGCCTATCATCCGCAAACTGATGGACAAACAGAGGTGGTTAATAGATCATTGGGAAACTTGTTGAGGTGTCTTGTTCAAGATAATCTGAAGAGTTGGGATGTGAAGTTATGCCAGGCAGAGTTTGCTCATAATCATGCTGTGAATCGAAGTACTGGGTTCAGTCCATTCCAGATTGTCTATTCGAGCTTACCGAAAGGACCTTTGGATCTAACTGTAGTGCCACGATCAAAGAAGACAGTTAAGAAAGCTGCTGATTTTGTTGAGGGGTTGGCGGAATGTCATAAAATCGTTCAGGAACGATTAGAGAAAGCAAATGAGAAGTATAAACAGTCTGCAGATTTGAAACGAAGAAGTGTTGAATTTAACGAAGGTGATTTAGTTTATGCAGTGTTAACAAAAGATCGTTTTCCAGTGGGCGCTTATAACAAGTTGAAAGCCAGGAAAATTGGTCCGGTAGAAGTTGTGAAACGAATCAATGAAAATGCTTATAAACTGAAGCTACCCGATGATGTGTATACGTCTGATGTGTTCAATGTTAAACATCTTGTACCATATCATGGGGATGAGTTTGTCGTGGAAGAAGAGGGTGCAAATTCGAGGTCGAATTTTTCTCAACCTAGGGAGGATGATGCAGCGCAGCCCTCATTTTTCCAAGGTATAACTCGTGACCGACTTAAGGAAGGAAGCATAAGTCGTATCCGACTTAAAGAAGCAGGTTCGCGACCTAAGGAGTCATGTGAAAGAGGGCTACGACTTAACCAAGTTGGGGAGAAAAGACTTCGAGTTAACAAAGCCCTTAAGTCGTTGGACCGACTTAGGGAAGATAAACGAGATAGCAAGCAGGTAGATCATGTAGACAAGGTACGACCTACTGGTGACGAGTTACGACTTAATGAAGCCACGACCTACCATAGGTCGCTGGAGTTCTAACTCGTAATGGCTTAAGTCGTTGGGTCTTAGGTCGCGAAGCATTGGATGCCGTTGATGTGTCTGCCGAGTTAACCTCTGCCCTTGATTCCCTTTAAACGTTGATTTGGAATACTACTAATGTTTTAAGTCGCAGAAGCTCTGGATGTCGTAGAATCTATGCCGAGTTAATCTAAAACCGTTGATTCTTTAAATCGTGAAGAAGCTGATGTTAAGTCGTTGAAGTCTTATGTCGTATGTCGTCAGTGTGTAAGTCGTTGTATGTTGTTACTTTTGAGTCGTGTACTTTGTTTTTAAGTCGTATGTTTGTATTCTTTTTCTGTTTTAAGGCGTGTGCCTTGTTAAGTCTTAAGTCGTTGAAGGTTTGTAAAGGGTTGTAACTGTGTCTTAAGTCGTCGCCGAGTTAGGCTAACTCGTAAGTCGTAAGTCGTAAACAACTTAGGAGATGCGCAGATTTGTGTTGTAATTTTTGTAACGCCTATAAATAGGCAAGTGAAGTCATTTGTAAAAGGTTGTTGAATATTGAATAAAATTCTCTTTTGATTGCTTTGTGCTTTCATTCAAATTGGTAGTTGAGTGTAATCTCCTATCTCCTCTTTCGGTTAATCGAGTGCGCTCGATTCAACGATTGTAGAAGCCGATTGTGGAATCAAGTGCGCTTGATCAACGCTTGAAGAATTGAAGATCTTTGAACCCGGTATCGTGCGCGATCAACGAGTTCGGGATAGCTAGAGTTCGGTATCTTCGGATCAACGAATTCGAGCATCATTCATCAATCCATCTATTGCTACTTTCATCGATCTACATTGTTTTTGAAATATCCGCTGCGTCAGTAACTCTACCTGGTATGTGAGTTTCCCAATCCTATCTATAATACAGAATGCTCCAACATATCTCGGTGCCAGTTTCCCTGACTTTTCAATCATACCACACCTTTCATCGGTGATACTTTAACAAAAAATGGTCTCCAACTGAGAACTCTAGATATTTATGCCTCTTATTCACATAACTTTTCTATGTAGACTGATCTTCCCTCATCCTAACATGGATTAAATCAATCTTCTCTGTGGATTCTCTTACCATATTCGGACAAAGGACTAATCTGTCTCCGTTCTCTAACCAACATGCTAGTGATTTGCATGACCTTCCATACAAAGCTTCGAAAGGCGCCATTCCTATACTAGTTTGATAACTATTGTTATTGCAAAATTCAACTAAGTGCAAATGGTCTTTCCATGGACCACCAACATCTAGTACACAAGCTCTCAACAAATCTTCAAGTATCTTATTGACTCTCTCTGTCGGTCCATCCATCCGTGGGTGATAAGCGGTACTCATCTTCAGCTTGCTACCAAATACCTCTTGTAAATTCTTCCAAAACTCACTAGTAAACAAAGTATCTCTGTCATCGACTATTCTACTAGGAATCCCATCCAGTCTAACAATATTCTTTATAAACAACATAGCCTATACAGGTGTCGTACTGGTTGACTTAACAAAAATGAAATGTGCACTCTTGGTCAATCTATCCACTATGACCCAAATACTTTCATTTCCCCTATTCGACTTTGGTAACCCATCAAAAAAATCCATGGATGTCGAATCCACTTCCAAGCTAGTACATCTAAAGTTTGAAGCAAGCCATTCAGCTTCTAATGCTCGGCTTTCACTAGTTGGCAATTCAAACATTGATTCACCTATAAGGCTACATCCTTTTTCATAGCTTCCCAGAAGAAACTTCTTTTCATATCCTGATACATATTAGTTCCTTCAAGATGTATAGTAAACTTCGATCGATGACACTCCCTAAGAACTTCCTTCTTTAGATCACCACATCTAGAATACATAACTGTCCCTTCTTCCATAACCATCCACTCTGGTCAAGACTAAAATCTTTTAGATCATCAATCTCAGTTCCACTTCCAATCTTCTAATCCTTTCGGCTAGTAACGTGTCATCTCTTTACTTAGAAGCAATCCTTCCAATCAATACTAGTCGAACTACCAAGCAAGACAACATGGTAGTACTTTGATTAAAACTAGCAGTTGATCTTATCTGCACACTACAAGTAGTCAACGCCTCTAAATCCTTCCATTCTGCCAACATAGCTAACACCACATTTTGATGTTTTCTGCTATGTGCATCCACCACCTTGTTTCCTTTCCCTGGCGTATACTCAATACCAAAATCATAAGCTGCTAAATACTCTAGCCACTCTACTGTCTCCAATTCAACTCTTTTTGAGAGAATAAATACCTCAAAGACTTATGATATATATACAACTCGAATCTCTCTCCTAAAAGGTAGCATCTCTGCACTTTCAATGCGAAACACCGCTGCCAACTCCAAATCATGAGCCGAATATCTAACATCATGTGGTCTGAGCTGTCGAGAAGCGTACGCAATTACTTTACCCTTTTACATCAACATAGCTCCTAACCCTTTTTTACATGCATCTGTATACACTTGTAAATCCTGATTCTCATCCAAAACAACTAACATAGGCGCATTGGTCAACAAATGCTTTAACTTAAGGAATGCTTCCTCACATTTATTGAACCAGACGAACTTTACGTTCTTTCTGGTTAGTTTAATCAGGGGTGCTACTATTCGAGAGAAATCCTTGATGATTCTCGGGTAATAGCCAGCTAATCCAAGGAAACTCCTTATTTTGATCACAGTCTCAGATCTCTTCCAGCCATTTGCAACTTCGATCTTAGTTGGATCAACCACAAGAAAAGCATGTATTGGTAGCACAATTTCCCACCGTTTTAAGACTATATGCTATTATTGTTCATTATCAGAAATGGAAACATAATCCAAAAGGCTACTTCACCGAAAAAATTTAAGCAGGACATGAAAACTTAGGCAGGTACATTTATTTCCTTCAAACACTTCCATTTACTTTTCGTCCTCTTTATATTTTCTCCTTCCATCCTCACTTTGTCCCTCTTCAAAATTCTTGTAAAACTACAAAACATAATTTTTTTTCCTCTTCTTTTCACAAGCTCCACCTCATCTCTTTTATGGGATTTTAGTTTTTTGCTTTAACTTGGGTTAGAGTTTCAAGTGCTTAATTAGACATTAACCATCGATAGACAGGCTCTAATTATGTTTCAAGTAACTACCAGATGAGATCACCAATGGGAAAAACTACAAAGACAATAACCATACCTTAAATTATCAAAAATAGCTGTAATGCTTCCATCGGTGCATCACTACCACCTGTTAGTTTCTAACTGATCGTTGCAGCTTTAGGAAAAAAGGTGAAGTTAAAGGAGTTTTGAAGGCAGATTAGATGGAAGGGCCACATAAAGAGATGTAGGTAATGGATACAGTAAAAGTTTAATCTTACCAGTAATAACTAGAATATACTTTATGGGATTTTTTTATTCATGTTTATTCTATTAATCACTGCTGAAATATTCGATGTTGCATCATTATCATCAAGTTACTATAATTGATAACTATCAGAAAATCAAACCAATTGGAGATTAATAACTTAGGTTTTACCTTAAAGCCCATTCAAATAATTTCCTAAAAATACAATAATTCATTATTCTACCCAAACAATGATCATACAACTAAAACATGGCATAAATTATCAAAATAACTCGGGTATTACCCATAGTCGAATTCAAAAACAAACAATAGATATGGTTCACTTATTATTCACCTTAATTTAGATGTGGAGTTGAGATTTGATGGTGTTTAGTTTCCCAAAGCTTTATCTTTTGGATCCTCTTTGATGGTCGGCACTATTTCTTCTTTGTGATTTTTTTGATGTAAAATGAGAATGAATGAGAGAGTTAGGTTTAAGGGATAAAAGATGGATATATTCCTATTTTTCCCTCCTCGTATATTCTTTTCTATATTATGTTTTAAAATAATCTTATTAGTTAAGGCCTAATCCAATTAATCATCAAATCTCATCCCCATATCCCACCACATTATTTTATTTAATCTATCCAATTAAATTTCCTGAATATGTTAAACTAAAATTAGGGGTATTACAAAACCAAACATGTAAACACAAATCAAGGCCACATTACATGTTTTATAGGGTACTAGAAGTGATGATGTACAATATAGAGTTTGTTAGTCCATGAGTTGATGGTTTTGATGACAACAACCTTAGAATAAGATTATAAAATATAAATACTAACAATATAGTTTAGATATATATGTATATGCAAGATTTAACCATGTAGGTACCAAGAATGAAGACTGTACAGTATAGAGATTCAAGATATCAAGATTGAAGACTCATGAGTATCAAGAGTTCAAGATAAGTATTGAGTCTAGAGTTATGTTAAAACTTCATAATAGCACTGAAATCTTCACTCCATTTTTCTTTTGGGATGGAACCCATTTCTACCTTTTTAGTGGCTTACAAACCCACAACAAGTAGCTTACAAACCTACGACAAGTGGCTTACAAACCCACGAACATCTTGGTTTTGTACAAGTTCTCGAGTCCCGATATGATGACATATTCTACAGGAAGAAGCTTGCAAAACTACTTCAAAATGGTTTTCAAAACTACTTCGGAATGATTTTCAAAACTACTTTTCAAAATGTTTTAGCCTTAAAAATTATCTTTTCAAATGATTTTCAAAAAGATGTTTTAGCCTTAAAATATTCTTTGTTTTTAAATAAACTCTTGTTTTAAACTTCGATTGTTTTTAAACTAACTTTTAATTATAATATATTTAAATATAAAATAATAGTAAAATTTTATATATATATTATTCTCTATATTTATCTATGTATTTTATCTAGAGTCAAGTATATTTATAAAAGAATAAAATAGTTTTAGTATAAGATAAAGGTTATTTTCAAAGAAAAACAAAACATCAAAATTTCCTTTGGGATGTCGACATGCCCTAGTACCCCATGTCGACATTGTGACAGTTAGATTCAAAAATTTGAATTTCAAAAGAAGTGTCTATTCGCCATAACCTTTCACGAATGGACATGACTGTTGTTCTTCTATAAATAGGGGTTAGTTTCAACGAATTTTATATCAGATTTTCTAGTTTTTCATTTCTCTTCTTCTTCCACATTTTCTTATTCAAAATCCTATCATTAATCTGCCGAAATCAACATTGAATCTAACTAGATAATTTCTGGTTTGATTCTCTATCACTATCTCAACAAGATCCAAGTGCTATTCAGAGTTATAGGCTTCTTTGTAATCTATCTAGCGAGAAAAGGTGTGATTGTAGCCTTGGAAATCAATCAAGCGAGAAAAGGTGTGATTGTAGCCTTGGAAATCAACTGGGTGAACTTGTCGCCCGTAAATCAAGTATCTCTACCCAAAGGATTGTGATTCTGGAGGGTGTACCTCGTTGCCTTGAAATCGAGGGTTGTAATTGTTGAATTGTTTTTGAAAGGAAATCTGTACTTAGTTGTGCGGGACTGAATGTAGGGTAACTCCGAACCAGTATAAAATCCGGCGTGTTCTTTCCTTTACTGCATTTACTTTATTTCTGCATATGTGTTTGTTTTCATGATTATATCTGTGTCTGAATATTACATATATTTGTGTTCAAATTAACATAAACTCAAAAAGATTTAGTAATTTCTTATAAACACTATTCACCCCCCTCTAGTGTTATTCCTAGCCTTAAGATCCGTAATCCGCATTCCTCACATTTGGTATCAGAGCGAGGTTTTCAAAAGTTTCATAATCTGATTTTTGAAAAAGTTTTTTTTTAAAATGGCTATATTTAAGAAATTTGTTAATGCATGTTTAGAAATATTCAGATCATCATTGTCTCTTGGGTCTGCATATAATCAATATTCAAATACAAGTTGTCTACTAAGATTGTTTGATGTGCAGGAATCATGCTTAATGGGAGTTGAGGAATTAATCCAGAACAAACAAATTGTGCAGATCAAAAAGAACAAATGGATACTTGATAGTGGATGTTCTAGACACATGACTGAGAATCCAGATATGCTGAATGATATAATATACAAAGACAGAGTACTGGTTAACTTTGGAGACAATTCAAAAGGTTATGTGATCGGCATCGGCAAAGTCGGTAACTCTGAAACTCCTATCATTACTAATGTTTTGCTAGTTAAGAATCTGAAACACAATCTGCTAAGTATAAGTCAACTATGCGATAAAGGATATAAAATTAAATTTAAAAAATATAAGTGTCACATTGAAGATAATAATTCAACCATAATATCTGAGGGAATTAGGAAAAAGAATATTTATATTCTTAGTATGAAAATTTCAAATGATAACTTGTGTCTTTTGGCAAATGCAAGTGATCCTTGGATTTGGCATAAGAAATTTGGGCATTTGAATTTCAAACTCTTATCTAGACAATCAAAACATGATCTAGTAAGAGGTCTCCCTAAAATGAATTTTAAAGTAGATAGTCTATGTGATGCATGTCAACTAGGAAAACTTAGAAAAAGCTCCTTTAAATTAAAAGATATGATTTCTACTTCGAAACCTCTTGAATTACTTCATATTGATCTATTTGGTCCATCTCAAATTTTATCAATAAATAATAGTAAATATGTTTTTGTAATTGTAGTTGATTATTCTAGATTTACGTGGACAATATTTTTTAAACATAAAAGTGATACTTTTGAATATTTTAAGAATTTTTCAAAAAGGATTCAAAATCAATTTTCTCGAAAAATTATAACCATCTGTAGTGATCACGGTGGTGAATTTGAAAATGAAAAGTTTGAAGAATTCTGCAATAAAAAGGGAATAATTCACAATTTCTCATTTCCAAGAACTCCACAACAAAACGGAGTAGTAGAACGTAAAAATAGGACGATTCAAGAGTGTGCGAATACTATGCTTTCTGATAGTAATTTACCAAAGTATTTTTGGGCAGAAGCAGTGGCTACCGCCTGTTATGTTTTAAATAGAATTTTAATTAAACCTTTAACTGATAAGACATCTTATGAACTTATTTACTCAAAGAAACCTAAGGTATCTTATTTTAGAAATTTTGGAAGTAAATGTTTTATTTTAAATACTAAAGATAACTTAGACAAATTTGATCCTAAATCCGACAAAGGTATCTTTATCGGATATTCTAATAAAAGTAAAGCATACAGAGTATTTAATTTAAGAACTAATACCATCGAAGAAACAATGCATGTTTCATTTGATGAAAATTTCAAAATTTTTGAAGAAATAAATGATGAAGAGGATTTAATCACTCAAAACCAAGAGTCAACTGAAACTAATAATGAATTAAATCATCCTAATAAAAGGATTAAACTTTTAAAAGATCACCCTATAGAAAATATACTTGGAGATATGCAATCTGTTGTTAAAACTAGAAACCAACTAAGTCCAATGAGTAATGTAGCTTTTATATCAACTATTGAACCCAAAAATCCAGAAGAAGCATCAACTGATGATTCATGGATTTTGGCTATGCAAGAAGAATTAAATCAATTCATTAGAAATGATGTTTGGGAACTTGTTCCTAGACCTGAAAATAAAACAATAATTGGAACTAAATGGGTTTATAAAAATAAAATGAATGAACAAGGAGAGGTTGTTAGAAATAAAGCTCGGTTATTCGCTCAAGGTTATTGTCAAGAAGAAGGAATATATTTTGATGAAACCTTTACCCCTGTAGCAAGATTAGAAGCCATTAGGATTCTACTTGCTTTCGCAAATCATAATAATTTCAAATTATTTCAAATGGATGTTAAAAGTGCATTTTTAAATGGTTTTGTAAAAGAAGAAGTATTTGTTGAACAACCACCACTTTTTGAAAATGATAAATTTCCAAATCATGTTTATAAACTTAAGAAAGCTCTATATGGTCTAAAGCAAGCTCCTAGAGCCTGGTATGATAGACTAAGATCTTACTTGTTACAATCAAATTTTGAAATAGGTAAAGTTGATAATACTCTTTTTATTAAAAGAAATAAAAATGATATTTAACTAGTACAAGTCTACGTAGATGATATCATTTTTGGATCAACTAATTTTGAAATGAATAAAGAATTTTCTGAAATAATGACAAAAGAGTTTGAGATGAGTCATATGGGTGAATTAAACTTCTTTTTAGGATTACAAATAAAAAAATTAGATAATGGTATCTTTATTAGTCAAGAAAAATATGCTAAAGATCTAGTTAGTAAATTTGGTTCGACTACAGTGAGTGGAAAACCCACTCCCATGGCAACCAATGAGTACCTTATTAAAGAAGATCTCTCGAAAGATGTAGATCAAAAATTATATAGTGGAATGATTGGATCACTACTCTGTATCACTGCGAGTAGACCTGATATCATGCATAGTGTCTGTCTCTGTGCAAGGTATCAATCCTAACCTAAAGAAACTCACTTAAAAGCTATAAAACGTATTATAAGATATGTTAAATACACCTTTGATTATTGCTTATTTTATCCTAAAAATGATTCGTTTGACTTAATATCTTACTGTGATGCTGATTATGCTGGTTGTAAATCAGACCAAAAAAGTACAAGTGGAACTTGTCACTTTTAGGGCATTCTCTGATTTCCTGGTTTAGTAAAAAGCAAAACACAGTTTCTCTATCAACAACTGAAGCAGATTATATTTCTGTTGCTTTGGCTTGTTCTCAAGTAATATATATGCAACAAACTTTAAAAGATTTTGGTTTAAATATCTCAAAATCACCAATTTATTGTGATAATACTAGTGCAATAAATTTATCCAAAAATACTACTCAACATGCTCGAACTAAACATATTGATATTAAACACCATTTTCTCAAAGATAATATAAGTAGGGAGTAATTACTCTCGACTATATCAATTCTGAAAATCAAATTGCTGATATTTTAATAAAACCCTTAAATGAATCTACATTTACTAAATTAAGAAGAGAATTAGGTATTTGTTCATTAACTGAAATATAAAATATAAATAACAAGTATAATTAAAAATTAATTCAAAATAAATTAAATAGGCAAAAATTCAAGAACCATGTCGACATCCCCCCTAGACCCATGTCGACATATAACGTTTTTTTAAATTTTAAAATTTTTCCCACCAAAATTCAAATAAGTGGTTATAAATTTCTCCTATTTCGAAATTTTCTTCATTCTCTCTGTTCTCTTTCTGTTCTATCTTCTGAAATTAATTTAACAATGGCCTCCTCTTCCAAATCAAACATAAAATCAACTTTTTCATTCCCTTCGCCTACTTCTGGTCCGTTTCAACAAACAACGCTCGCTCGTGTGATGAAAATGGAGGATTCTCTGAAGGATACCCTTCAATTAATGACTGAAATCCAAGTGATGCAACTTCGAATGGCCAAAGAACAAGAGAGGCAAGGCAAAATCCTTAGGAATTTGCAAAAATTTCTTATGGATAATCATGCTAACCCAATCTTGATTGATGAAGACTTTTCAGAAGATCATGTACAAGAGGCCAGCGAAGAAGAAGAAGAAGAAGTAGTCCCCATGGAAGAAGCGCACGCGGAAGACAACGACAAAGTCATTTGCTTTGGCGAAGTATGTTTTGACAAGGACGGAAACTTGGTTGAACAACGTTGAAATTTCTGTTTCCATTATCCAAATTGTTCGATCCATAGATCTCCAATTGTTAAAGATACTCTGTAGTTCATTCTCTTTCGTTTTTCATTGTTTTGTGTATACTTGTCACGTTTACGAAAATGTAAATTTAAACAAATATATATAATAATAAATATTGTGTGTTCTTATATATGATTCCTATATATGTGATATATAAGCATTACATAGGTACTTGGTTCGGAATATTAGTAGTTTAGGACTAAGTTTTAGGTTTACAAGTAAGTATTGATTATGTATGATAACACTATCATTATAATCATATAGGATATTAGACTAGGAGTTAGTTTGTTTTTGTTGATGACAAAGGGGGAGAAATTAGATTTAGGGGGAGTTATTAGATTTAGGGGGAGTTATTAGGATAGAAGTAATATTTTATAAACAAAGGTTGTCATCATCAAAAAGGGGGAGATTGTTAGTCCATGAGTTGATGGTTTTGATGACAACAACCTTAGAATAACATTATAAAATATAAATACTAACAATATAGTTTAGATATATATGTATATGCAGGATTTAACCATGCAGGTACCAAGAATGAAGACTGTACAATATAGAGATTCAAGATATCAAGATTGAAGACTCATGAGTATCAAGAGTTCAAGATTTCAAGATAAGTATTGAGTCTAGAATTATGTTAAAACTTTATAATAGCACTGAAATCTTCACTCCATTTTTATTTTGGGACGGAACCCATTTCTACCTTTTTAGTGGCTTACAAACCCACAACAAGTAGCTTACAAACCTACGACAAGTGGCTTACAAACCCACGAACATCCTGGTTTTGTACAAGTTCTCGAGTCCTGATATGATGAGATATTCTGCAGGAAGAAGCTTGCAAAACTACTTCAAAATGGTTTTCAAAACTACTTTGGAATGATTTTCAAAACTGCTTTTCAAAATGTTTTAGCCTTAAAAATTATCTTTTCAAATGATTTTCAAAAAGATGTTTTAGCCTTAAAATATTCTTTGTTTTTAAATAAACTCTTGTTTTAAACTTCGATTGTTTTTAAACTTCGATTGTTTTGAAACTATCTTTTAATTATAATATATTCAAATATAAAATAATAGTAAAATTTTATATATATTATTCTCTATATTTATCTATGTATTTTATCTATAGTCAAGTATATTTATAAAAGTTTAAAATAGTTTTAATATAAGATAAAGGTTATTTTCAAAGAAAAACAAACCATCAAAATTTCCTTTGGGATGTCGACATGCCCTAGTACCCCATGTCGACATAGTGACAGTTAGATTCAAAAATTTGAATTTCAAAAGAAGTGTCTATTCGCCATAATCTTTCACGAATGGACATGACTGTTGTTCTTCTATAAATAGGGGTTAGTTTCAACGAATTTTATATCAGATTTTCTGGTTTTTCCTTTCTCTTCTTCTTCCACATTTTCTTATTCAAAATCCTATCATTACTCTGCCGAAATCAACATTGAATCTAACTAGATAATTTCTGGTTTGATTCTCTATCACTATCTCAACAAGATCTAAGTGCTATTCAGAGTTATAGGCTTCTTTGTAATCTATCTAGCGAGAAAAGGAGTGATTGTAGCCTTGGAAATCAATCAAGCGAGAAAAGGTGTGATTGTAGCCTTGGAAATCAATTGGGTGAACTTGTCGCCCGTAAATCAAGTATCTCTACCCAGAGGATTGTGATTCTGGAGGGTGTACCTCGTAGCCTTGAAACCGAGGGTTGTAATTGTTGAATTGTTTTTGAAAGGAAATCTGTACTTAGTTGTGCGGGACTGGATGTAGGGTAACTCCGAACCAGTATAAAATCCGGTGTGTTCTTTCCTTTACTACATTTACTTTATTTCTGCATCTGTATTTGTTTCTGTGATTATATCTGTGTCTGAATATTACATACATTTGTGTTCAAATTAACATAAACTCAAAAAGATTTAGTAATTTCTTATAAACACTATTCACCCCCCTGGTGTTATTCCTAGCCTTAAGATCCGTAATCTGCATTCCTCACAGAGTTATCGTTTGCTATCAAAAGCAAGAGGTACAAAGTTATAACTTCATTTGTTCATACTTTACTTTATATTTGCACAACACACACACACAAAATATATATCATTCAATGGTGATTAAACTAACCCCAAAGCGAATCTACCACAAGCATAAGCCTCTACCTCAAGAACAACTTCCTAACTCAACCAAAACAAGCTAAAAATACACCTTTTTCCACAACATGCTCTCGGCCACACCCCACCTCTACTACTTGCTCACAGCCTGAACAGGATGCCCATATTTTTCAAACTTCCTTTAACTTTTCTTTAATTTTGCATGTTGTTAGGATTACTTAAGTCCTTTGCCAAAGGTTGAGAGAGATTGGAGTTCATTTGATATGTTTTCTAGAATATAAAAGGAGGAAGAAAAAGCATGAAGACTTAAGCATTTTGTGTTAATTTTTGGCAAATGAACTTGTGAACATTTGAATTATGTTATGAAGGCTTTAAAAATAGGTTACCAACCCCTTTTTAGCCTCCTATTGCCAGCCAAAAGGTGTCCCCCCAATGCTTTTCCCATGTGCAAACATTACACCTCACTTTTGACCAAAAATCCTTCTTACCTCCAAAATATCTTCTCTCTAATCCATTCCTTAATCTCTTCACTATTCATATTTAGTTAACTATAACATGGTAAATATTTTTATTGCTAATCAATTGCACATTAATATATTAGACATGCCCAATGAGTTCAAATAATTTTATTTAGTAAAAAGTCGTTTATCGACAAAATAGTTTTCGACCACTTTATTGATGTTTCTTCAAACTATTTATTTTTTAGAAATAATTTCAAAACCAAGTTTACCATCATTAGTCATTAATTAAAAGGGGTTAAAAGATTATAAATCACTTTTATCACATTAAATCCAAGATTCAAATATTTAAATAATTTAGATATCTAAATATGAAGTGTTCAAAATTTTGGATCGTTACAGTACGAATGCCCTTGTGAAGAATTCCATCAACTTTGTAGTAAGGGTTTTCTTTTTGAATGGTTTTGCCATATGGAAAGGAAAGCAAATGTCCAAGAGTGGATGTAATATAGGCACAGTTGGAAAGAAGAGAGTGAATAGTCACTACTGCTTTATGAAGAAATATTAGAAATGAGAATTGTATAAAATATTAGTAAATACTTAATATGGACATAGAAATGTGATTTATTTTCCAAATGTTTTTTTCTTATAAAAGATTGTTTTCAATAAGAATATTTCTCTGAGTTCAAGGTATTTGATTTGAACCTCTCAACTATAAACTAGGTACACTGAATGAACTAATTATCCCATAATAAGTGGTAGGATGGAGCTTCGTGTTTCATAAGCTATTATTGTAATGGTGGAAATAGTGGGTGCATACCATATGACACTTACTAGTGATGTATCGAGTTATGAGAAAATTTCTTTCGTATATATACCAAGTATTGTGTATGAAATAATTATTGTTTTCAATATTGATGAAAATAAATATTGTTCCATTTTAATATGAAAATTATGAATATTCGTTATAGGATAAATCCGTAATAATGGTATTTGTTTTCATAAAAAAAGTGATGCATTAGCTATAGAAAACACAGAAGTATGTAAAAAATAAAAAATTTATAATTATTTTGGAATTATGGACTAAGTCGTATCTTTAAGAATAATTATTTAGTCATATGATTATGAATCATATGTACCAGTGAATTGTATCCCAAGATTAAGGGTAAAACACCCATTTAATGGGAATGACAAAAAAGTTAACGAATTCTTTAGATATATACATATATATATAGGTGTATTCATCAAAGGTTTAATGATAATAAAATGGATCCAATAACTTCATTAAATTCATCGATGAAATAATAGACATAAACACATGCATTTGATATACAAGTAATATATCTGTGATAAGTTCATAGAATATGAGACGGAAGTAGAATACATAACATGTGATGGACATAAATCAATTCGATTTGATCGAATATGCAAGTATATTGAACAAGAGTTTCAGAAGTACCTAAACATGAATAAGATTCAATCTCAAAGTCACTCATCTATATAATGTATAATAATGTGAGGAGTAACTGAGCTGTGCTAGACAAAACATGGTTGATGGTGTGTGATGTTGAGTTCAATTTTTTTCTTTATGGATAGGTACTTAAGAGTAAGTATACATGTCAAATTTCATTTCATTTAAAGAACTGTTTACAAAATCATATAATATATGAATGGATAAAAATTAGTAAATGAAAACCACCTCGACTGGATCTATTCCCTGGTCTTCAATTGGAAGTGGCACTTGAGAACCCTAATCTTAAACAGTTTAAGATGTGTGGTTGTATAATTTATATTATGAACATAAGTTTCATAAACTCAAACCAATTTAGTTTTATGTAAGTATAAAGAATCTCATGAAATATTTCTGAATTCCTATTTCGATGCATCGAGAAACAATTGTTGTTTCAAGAAATTAAACATTATGTGAGTTAAGAGGCTGCACATAAGGTTCACTTGTAAGGGATCTTACATGGATTGGCCCAAAGGGGTTTGGGACCTATCAACAATAGAAATTAATGGTGGTACATTGGATGTGGATAAGATACAAAAACTCTAACATGAAAATTGATTATATAAGATGAAATATAATAAATCAATACTAAAATAGACATAATTCATTAGAATGTCTAATAAGTATTCTCATACAGTAAAGAGAAACAACGAGTCCCATTACAATGTCGAGAAAAATGAATTATTAGTAATAATGATTCCTTCAGTTGTTAGTAAGCCATAAAGAGTATAGACTCTATTATATAGAATGACTCTATAAATCCAAAATAGATTCCAAGTACATTATCAAAATACATTTTGATAGTTGTACCAAAAGCAATATAATCCATTGAATGCAAGTATGTCTTTAAGATGAACAATGTAGTTGGAATTATATAAAGCAGTGTTGTTAGAAAATAACTTCATCGATTTCAAATGTTTAAATTAGTAAAGTGATTTCGCTAGTCAACATGCTTAAGTCCATTCAAATTCTACAGGTAATTGTCGCATAACTTGATTTTGAATTTTGGCATATTGATGTTGAAATGGAACTTCTAAATGGTGATTTAGAGGAGACTATTTGCACATAACAACAGAAATATCTCAAAGTTAGTGGGAGCAATGACATGATTTACATGTTTTGGATATGATCTAAGAGTGGATACAATGACGATGCCCACTAAGCATCAGAGTTGAATAGGTATTTTAGTAGAAATATCAAATAGTTTGATTTTCAGTCAAAATAAAAGGGAAGCGTGTGTCTATAAGAAAGAATATTAAATACTAAAATATTTCTAAAACTACAAGTAAATAACATAATACCGGTTCTTAATGATGTACCCATGTTAAAGTCAGTTTTAGTTTGGGTTTCTAACCCTCGATATTGGATTTGAAAATAGCATCTTTTATAATCAGTATAAAAGGATGTTGGGATATTCATAACGATATAAAAAACATCATTTGTAATATTTAATGTGGAGCGTATGAGATGTATTCCTTATGCATCGGCAATAGGAATTGTCATATATGCTATGCTATCAATTGTATTGCAATTCCATTATGTAATTAGTACATTGAGCGAAAATATCAGATTCCAATTAAAATCACTAACTGATAGTTAACATTATTCTCAAGTATTTATGAAGTACCAAAGAATTGTTTGTAGAAACAATGAACTCCTATGAAGGAGTGTTTAGACTCAACTTCATAAGTGGCATCAAATATACTACGTCGATCCTAATTTCATGTCCAACATTAGTTAAAGAGCATTAAGTTGGAAATGTTCCAAATGAGAGGTTATGGATGGTTAAACCAAAAGGCTGAGTACACCACCTTGAATAGTACCGCAATGAAAGCGGTACATATGAATGTACAAATTTATATTTAATCCAGGGGTGATTTCGAATGTTGAGAATCCCATGAAATTGTTTGTGATAATAATGCCACGATACAGATCGTGGAAGAACCTAGATACATAAGAAGTTAACGACCATGCTTTGAAAGTTCCACATGATAAAGGCAGTTTATCAATAATCTAAAGGTGTCGATTAATAGAGTAGATAATAAAACAATATAGCATATCCATTCATGAAGGGACAAGCTTGATTAGTTTTAAGAAAACTGATCAAAGGAATAAGGTTAAGATTCCATAATTAATCCCAAGTGCAAGTGGGAGATTGAAAGAGTTAGTAGTTTGCCCTAGCGACAATTATGTAATTTATTACACATATCGAACTCCATAGTCAAATTTGTTCATAATTAAGGTGTATTTTCTTATATACTTTGTTATACTATGATATGATTAATTAAATAATTAATTTGAAGTATATAATTTAGAAAATCCTTGAATAAAATGTTATGTGATTGTAGTTGCAAGTAGTTGCAACCATGAGTACATAATTCTCTTCAAATGTTACATAGTGCATTACTCATGGTTGTTGGGGGGTACCAAGGGGTTATGTACTAGTAGTTATTGGTTACTATAGAATGACTCATTTGAGAGTTTCCTGTTCGTTACAACTAGATCAAACAAGAAATCTTTGTGAGAAAATGTTTCCCATAACCCTCGACTTAAGAATACCATGAAACTTCAGTGTGGTTACTCTACTTTGATTATAGCTAAATCATAGCATGGTGCCTATCGAACGACTACAGTTGGATATGAGTTGAAGCATTGGGAGTGAATTACTATTCATTAGAGAATTCATCTGCTCAGTTGTATAAGATTAGTATCACTGTCTACTATAATTAACTTAATGTCAAAATCTTTAGCCAAAGTAGAATTGGTAATAAAAAATATTATTGTTGTACCAAAGACTTTTTTAACGGCCGATTAAGTTAAATATGGGTAATATTGGGGTTTGACCAATAAAAAATTTCATACATTCTAAAGTGATACAGTGTTGGTGAAGAGAACGTGTGTAAACTGTTGTGACTATTGGTATTGCTCAAGTAATGTAAAATATGATTTTGCTGAAAAGATCTATAACCGATGAATTTGGCCAAATTGTTGCATCATTAGCAAATGTGATATGTAAACATTAATATTTGAATTATTCCATACTAATCTCTGACTGAATTTACATCTCCGAGTCTTATAACCGTATTTGTAAATTCTACAAAAACCCCATAATTTAATTGGTTTATAAAGTGTTATAAATTAAGTAATATTTAAGAAATATTAATGTAACGACCCACTATTTTGGACCATTCAAATCGACAATAATCCACACATGTCTGACTTGAATAGTTCAAAATATCAGATTGTTAATTTAAAATTTGGCAAAACTCAGCATATACAGTAAATAAATCAATCGCAGAATCACAGACACAGAGTAATACAATAATACACAGCGGAATAGATAAAATAGTAGTTCATGAAGCTACTATATAAACATCAGAGTTACAAATAAAAATACAACAGAATATTTCGAATACAGTGAAGTCTTCAGTACGAATAGACGACCTCTCTGAACAAATCAACTGGAAAGCTGAAAGCTGAATCGATGGTTGGATCTCCAAACGAAGCTCCAAACTCCAAAGGTGAGTCTCAATTGCTGTATCACTCGTTCTGACCCGAGCGTAAAGCAAAACACAAAACACTCGAGTCAGGATTCACATTCTTATATCAATAAATCCAACTCAAGTGAAATATCAACTGAAATACAAGTAACTTAAAGGATGTTTGGGATAACCATCCTCTAAGGATCTTCGGTACTATCTACAAGGTGGAAATATACACTATAATACCGTGGTCATTCCAATTTAATTTATCCTTCAAAACCAAAATATCATTTCATTTCAAATATATCTATTTTCCAAAATAGTATATACATAGGTTAAATAATTTAAAAGTAAAGTATTTAAAATTTTCTCAAGTCTCACAAATCGATTCAAATCAACTCAAATTCCAAATTCAAATTTATTCAAAGCTCAATTTATCAATTCAATTCAGTTCTCAATAGACCATTTAAATTTTCAATATATTTCAAAGCTTTAATATTCAACATTTTCAAAGTTAAATTTAACAGTTTCATATAGCTCTTGATTTAACTTCATTATTATTTAATCAGGGAATATTCACTTAATAAATTCAATATCATTTAACTAGCCTTAAATCACAGTTTTACTAAATATTTCCTTAAATTTATTTAAACAAGAAATATTCATTAAATTACTTAAATCAAACCCAAGTTATAAATCATATCTTAAATCTCAATTTTAATAAGTTTCAAATCGGTTTAATTAAATAAGATTATTTTCCCAACCTTAACTTGTTCAAATTATTACCGAAATCTATTTTGAAACATAAATTTAAATACTTAACCATATTATATGTATTAAATCAATCTTAATTAAAATAAATATTATTATTATTAAATATATATATATATATCATTACCATTTATATATAATAATTTAAGAATCAACATTTATTAAAACCATATATTTCTTCCCAAATCCATAGAATTTATTTTCAAAATATTTATATATGGACCAACGATGTCTGTATATAATTTTCTATCCTATGGTCAAGTGATACGGATATTTATCATTTCAATCTGTAATTTAAATATATACGGGTAGATATCATTTCGACCCGTAATCCCAAATTCAATCAAATAAAAGTCACTTGGGTTTATCATTTCAACCCATAACGATATTCTCCTATTCTAAAGTCCGTTCGGGTATGTATCATTTCAACCCATAGTGAATTCTATACTAACAGGGAACTTGCAGAGTGATATCAAATAATATAAAATACAACAACAGACATATATCATCAATAACAATATAATATAAACAATAGGATATGGTGTCATATCCCACAGGTGAATAGTTACAGATAATAACATATATAACAATTTAAATAATTAACAGTTAAATTTAGCAGTATATTTCAATTGTCGTTTCAATTGAAATCAAATTTAATAAATATAAGAACGTAAATCGTGAGTGATTGCTCACCTTTCGAGGCTAGAGAAATTTGACAAAGAAATGAGCTACGAATCCAGAGCAAAGTGAGATGGGCACGAATTGAACGATCAAAGCTGATGACAGTAATAGATGGAGACGATCAGAATCGGTTTGATAGGAACAAAAAAATTTTTTATATTAAAATCATTGTTTTAATTAAGCACATATATTAAGATCAGCATATATTTAAAAACTATATTTTTTTTTTCAAATCAATAGCTTAATTTCAATCAAAAAAATCCGTGAAAACAAAATTCGCCTATATATTGAAACTAGAATATACTTACACAAATTTGTACATATATAAACAAGTAACCTTATATCCTACCCATATAACTTATATATATATATATATAAGCAACTTATATTTTGAAATCAATATAAAATTACTTTATTATAGTTATCAAAACATATTGGGTTACATAAAAAAACAACCATGAAATGTCTGTTTAAGATAGTAAATATTCCTAACAGTACGCAGATTGAAAAAAAAACGATAAACTGTAGATGAAGGAAATTTTAAACCCGAAAATATATACTTTATAATATATTTTACTATAAATAAACTCATGCACTAAATATAAATGACATATATATAACTATATATAACCGTATAACTTATATAGAGCATATAACTGATATATTTAACTCATATATATTACCTTTGCAAATTATTTAAACTGTCACCATAACTTATAGAAAAATATACTCACAAGTACACATATGCAGACACCTTAAAGAACAATATACGTTACTTGATAAGCTAATATGTAACATGAATGACAACTTAATCACATAATATAACAGTAATCCTTATATATACTATAGCATATATATACGTGAGATCTTAAAATATATACATAGTATAAGTATGGAAAATCAAACCCACGTATACAATATATAATTGATTTGAAAGTTTACGTAAAATATATATAAGTATACACCACTACAAAGCTATATACTAACAGATTGTAACATTTTTTTCTTTTCTTTATAAACTGTAAAGTAGATTTATATAAACTGGAATTTATACTACATAAAATAGACTGTAACCCAACTCTTATAACATGTAAAACGATACATTATATTAATATATTTAACTAATATATATATATATACACACACATACATTATCATATAAAACAAACAAATATATACTACCTTTAAAATCTGTTATACTGTAGCATACTGTAATACACATCATTTTAAAAACCATAATGTACGAAATGTATATTCATTATATAATATCCACATAACTTACTAACTTATTTTTATAAACTGGCATATTTGTAAACCCATATATACAAAGTACTCAGAATTATGCATATATACTTACTTTATATATCATCAGAGAGGCAAACGAGGGGAAATCTCGGCAAGGGTGAGGCTCGCACGAACCGGCTGGGTCTGGGTGAAGACAGGCGAGGGGAGGAAGAGCATGGATTCACGGATACGCCGGGTTCTATGGTTGGAGGAGCAAGGCGTGATCCTAGGTGGAGCGCCATGGTCGCATGGACGCGGAGAAGAACATGTGGGGTCGTGTGGAGATAAATGGATGAAGGTCGGTGAAGGAAGAAATGCGGCAGTGGTTGAAGGTGTTTGGATGGGTTCAAGCTATAGGGGAATTTGGCCATGAATTAGATCTAGAAAGGAGCAATGTAAGCTTTGCTGTAATGACAGAAGAAATGTTGAAAACAAAAAAAAATGGAAGTGAAAACGCGTACACTGTTTGCCTTATATATAATATTAAATAGTAGATAATTTTTTTTTACAACGGTCGAATCATTAAAGCGATTAACATTTGTCTTGGGCAGCACGTGAATCCAACGAGTAATAAAGGTAAGCTATTGATTGGTTTTGCAACTGAAGGAAAATTTGAACGGACAGAAAAATAAATAAATTAATTGTAACAATCAATTTCCTTGATATCAGCTGAGAGGCTATTCAATGCAATTGATTACTTGCTTGAGCTGTACTGTAAAGATTCATAAAAGATTGGGAAGCTAAAAGTTACAATTAAAGGTACCGTTACAATGAACACTTTATTGTTTTCGTCACGTACCGGACCTCAAAATACAGAAATAAATATACCGTGGAGATCAGCACGACGAGACGACCAAAACGGTATATGGATATCTGTGGTACGATCATCCGATCAAAAGTCGATAATCGGTACCGAAGATGCTGCTATTTTGTCAGAAACGGAGCAATATCAGTCCAAATTTGGAAAAACGAAAGATGTCGTCTCACTCAGAAGAGGATTTAGAAATTTTATATATATAATATTCAGGTTTGGAAATGAATTTATTATCATCAATTATTAACTGATTTAAATAGAAATAGAATTACACAATAAATTTTACTTCCATAATTTCTGATGAAAATTTACCATTTGCTATATTTAATTATACGTAATCCAAATATAAAATTTTATTTCAAAATATTATTATTTATAATTTCACCAAACTTCAACTAAATACGTTATTAAAATCAATTAAATTTTATTAAAATTTACGGGTCGTTACAATTAATTATTAATGTATTTGATGTTTGAGGTGTTTTAGGCAAGTGAGGTAGGTTCTAAAAATATTATGGAGCAATTAGTAATTATTTAGATTTGAATATAAATGTTACACATGCAAGTTTGATACATGGGGTGTGTATGTAGGCCTTAAATATAATTAACTGCTTAACATGCTTAATAATTTTTGGTCCATGAAGAGGACCAACTATGGCTAACCATGCAAAAAATGAAGTGGTTTAGATGTTGATCTAAACATAAATGGAATTGAAGAAAGGTGGTTTTAAAGAGAGGAAGGTGAATGGTCTCTTTTATCTCTTTAAATACAAAATCTTTTACATTAATTCTTTTTTAACACCTTCTTCATTTTGGTTTCTTCTTCTTAAAATCAAACCATCCCTCCTCTTAAACAAAACTCCCATGGCCAAAATTTATTTTCACCATGTAACATTGAATAAAATCAAATAACAACAGTTCATATGATCTTAGCAACATCAAGTGGTAATTCAAGCAATTTAGGAGAAAAATCTCAAATGAAGTATCATGAAGAGCTGGATCTAATTAGGTATAGTCTTATTTCATATTACATGTTAATATATGCTCCATGACCTATGTTGATGTATTTGATATGTTTTAATTGCCTTTGAATTTAATATAATTTAATATTACATATATGTTTTTATAGATCAAATTCAAAATGAAATATGTTTATGTAATAGAATTAGATTTATGCATTAAGTTATGTTAATCTAGATAGTTAAGTCATACAAATTATGTTTCATAAATATCATATATATATATATATATATATAATGATTATTTATTTAATGCTTGAAACTATGCATATTTTATATATCCAAAATTGTTTACATGTAATTTTTTCATAATGTAAATTAGATTTGAAATATGCACTTAGTTACTAAATCATTCTTAGCCAAAACAAATTTAATATTATTACTTTTATAAGTTCAATACATTTAGTATAATAAATTGAATTATTCAAATTTGGATTTTATAAATATGTAAATATTGTTTGAAATAGTAATATGTTATTTTGTTTTAATATTTAGCAAAGTTGAATTTTAGATTAAGATATTTTGATGTTTACTTAGCAAAGAGATGAATGTGAAATTTAGTTTAATTATTTTTTGTATACATACGTATTTATCATCATACTATCATGTCATACATACATTCATGTTGCTATACACACGATATGTCCATGTGCCATTTCACATATCCTAAATAGGTAGAACAAAACAACCAATTCATTGTTATAACCAGGTCATCCCGTAGCGGAAGAAATGGGTGAATTTAAAAAATTTACCATTTTGGATCCGGGCCTATGAAGTCTAATGCATTTAGATCTTATCTAAATTTCTTTCAAAAAATCAATATTTATTTAATTTGGTAAAGAAATATCAAAAGGGTTTGAATTATATAAATTTATATGAATGAGTGTATCAAAAACACCCATGTGTGTAGTAGTTACTTATTAAAATAAATATGAGAAACAAGAAATTATTGTCAAGGACAAAATTTCTCGGCATTTTAGCCTCAAGGACAGTCCTTCAGTATTTTAGCCTGAAGGACAACAATTTTTAGGTATCAGTTTTTAGTTATTGTTAGCAGTTTTTAGGTATCAGTTTGTAGTTATCGGTAGCAGTTTTTAGGTATCAGTTTTTAGTTAGGTAGCAGTTTTGGAAGAATGTTTGTCCTTGTGAATAATTTTGGAAGAATGTTTGTCCTTATGAATAATTTTTAGAAGAATGTTTGTCCTTGTGGTTAAAATATTGAGGTCGTGTCCTTGAGTCTAAAAATATACAAATTTTTGTCCTTTAATTTAATTACCTCTATGAGAAATAACCTTTAGTTTCCTTCTCTAATAGTTATGCAATTAATTAAGAAAGTAAACAACATTAATTGGAGAGAGAAACTTCATATTTCTCTATCTTTGATTAGATTGAATAAATGTTGACTAAACATGTTAACATTTCAATTGAATGTTTTATTAGGAAAGCATTAAATCAATTTAATTTGATTAATTGCAAATGATTATGATCGTATCACATTCGCTTATGTGTATAGTGTAAGTGCAACATATAAAAGTACATAAAGCTAATGTAGACATTACATAGGTGTTGGGATTTACACCATAATGGATACATTTCCCATCTATATATGCCTTTGTTGTCCAAAACATGAACAATTTTATTTATTTATTAATATATAAATACATACATACGTAGATATATACTTTAAATATATATGTGCACACACATATACATATACAATTAATGTTTACCAAAACAGTTCAAATAAAATAGATTTCATTTCACTTACAACCAAAAGGCAAAGAATATTAAGATTAATTAAAACGATTTGAAATAGTTGTAAAAAGATTCCTTCCTTTTGAAGCAAAGATATAATTTTTAATTAGGAATTGCAAATCATGGAATATATCATTGATTTAATGTTTGATTTTATTTCAATTACAAGCAGTAAATCAAAGAATATTAAGATTAATGAAAATGGTTTGAAACAGTTGTGAAAAGATTCCTTCCTTTTTAAGCAGAGATATAATTTTTAATTAGATGGAATTGCAAATCATGGAATATATCATTAATTTAATATTTCCATTTTTCTTTTAAGAGGAAGAGTTTATATTAAAATGATTTGAAACATGACAATTAAAACATCAGATTAATTGGATGACAAAGATTAATTAATGCGATTATTACCAAGTTTTAATTACATAGCAACCCATGTCCAAATATTCAAGTGTAAACCTTTTGATATGAAAATTTGAATTATGAAAAAAAAATTCAAAGTTCAATTTTGTTCAATTTTTTTAAACAACAAAATCAAACGACATTGGCATATATAGATTTGAGATAAGAAGACCTAGATAGAGATTAAACGAACTTTGTAAACAATCACATAAAGTACAAAAAATAAAATTAATAAGGCCTAGATCTATGTTAAATTAATTAATCAAACAATCATACATGAGACAGAAAATGAGATGATCTAATTCATAACAAAATAGTAGTGAACAAAAGAAAACATTCTATATTAACATGATAGAACAATCGATTCAATTAAGGGAATGGAGATATTCAAATTAAAATTAAAATTGACAAGTATGAACAGAAGGGGAAGATAGAGATTAAGGGGATAGGCACAAATTATAAGATATGAAAATATAGAATTATACACATATATAATTACATTAGGATGAAGCCTGTAGAAACACCTTGAATGATAGAACGGTACCTAGATTTGATTGATAACTCTCTAGATCCGATTTCAAGCAAATCACCATCCCACTTTGCAAGAGAAGAATGAACCACCTTTTTAATTTAGTTTGATGTTGACTTGAATTTGTTTTGATGTTTTTTAGGATGAAGTTTTAGCCATGAATGAATGATAGAGAAGAGGAAGAAAAGAGAACAAAAAAATGAAAGTCACGTTCTGTTCTCTGTACTTTCAAAAATGAGGAGGTTTTGTTTTTAATAAAATTAAAGGAGCCTTTTCTATAACGACCAGGAATTTTGGATATTTTGATTTTAAATATTTAAAAGTTAATTTTTGTACTTGAATTTCAAATATAATCATTTATTGGATAATTAAATTATTGAATTTAATAATTGGAAATTGGGTAAAATATTGAATCTTGAGTTTTAAGCTTGTTAAAAACAATTTAAAGGGCTTATAAAATTTATATTGATAATACCGAAGATAATAAAAGTTTTAAAATTGAATTTGGAAGTGATTGGTTTAGTTTTAAAAATATATCGTTTAAATTGACGTTGAAAATAGCCTTCCGAGGCACAGTCTTGGATTTTGACGAAACCAGTTCAATTGGATACGTAATAGTGTATTATTATCAGATTTAAAATTTCGTAACGTTTGGAGTTAACGTTTGGTCATACGGGATATAACATTATAAACACCTAGCAGCACGCCTCGATAGGAGATTGAGATTTTAAGCTACGATTTCGAGACGATTTAAAATTTAAATAATATAATTGTATATTAACCAGTCAAACAATTCACATCAGAAAAGAAGAAGAAAAATTAACTCGATGATTAAAAAAAATGAAAAACTGCTTTTAAAATCTCATATTGGCCTTAGTTCGATTTGGTGAAAAGTTTGTTGGGTGCGGCATTGTTCTTGAGAAGTTGGGTTGGGCAGTGGGGGCTAGGGTTTAGCCTGGGGGAAGATTAAGGCGACGAGAGGCTTTGGGGTTGATGGCGTTGGGTTCCTGGTGGCGAGGCGCACCGACGGCCACAAATTGGCGTTGCGCAATGATATATCGATCACCGTATGCGATAGGGAGGAGGGTTCTCGACGTCGCGTTTTGGATGGAGATGCTGGGCAAGTCGAGAGAGGGTGATGGGCGAGTTTGTGGCAATTAGCAGAGGTGTTGGTGGTGACAGATTCGATGTTCGCCGCGGTAGAGGTTTCGGTGGTTAAGGTTCGGCATGGTATTTCAAATCTGGAAGCGGGAATCGAATTTGGTTGGGGAAGAAACATTGTTTCTTATTGAGCCGGATTTGTTAATGCGGGTACGGGTTGTTTTGTTTTAAAGAATAATTAAATTGTTTTTAAGAATTTAAATTATCGATAACTTATAATAATTATATCTCGTGCTTACGAGGTCTGTTTTGGACGAAACTTTTTGCGTAGCAATCGTAGTGAAGAGGACTTCGAAATGAAACAGATTTGGGTGGATTTGGAGCTTTTGATAATTTCAGACAATTTAAAACGCGTCTGGATTCAATTGAAAACAGAACGTTAAAACCACTGAAAAATCAGGGTGAGTTAAATATCACTCAACTATGGATTTACCGCAATTAATTTTGATAGTTAAAATTAATTATTGATTGATTGTCGGATTGATAAATATTTATCAGTTGAATGCAATATTATATATCAGTTAAGGGGTCGTACCCGATTATTATTTTTGAAAATAGGGGTCATACCCGATCCATATTTTTTTGTATAGGGACCGATCAGATTGTTTTTTTGAGAGAGAGATCGGTATACAGTGCATGGATCGGTCGGCATACTCTCGCTCGGTATACACTGAGTCTGTAAGGACCCGATTCTTCGACTTCCGAATATCGACATCAATACGTCCACTGTATCGACTACCGAGCCATCGAATGCCGAAAAACCAAATTCTTAGGGTTTAAGAAAGAAGAGGTAGAAGAAAAGATAGAAGAAAAAGAAAGAAGAAACAACAGAAACACAGAAACAGAAACAATATCAGAATCTCACATTCGCAGCGGAACAATATATATATAGATAATCACTAGTCTTTTAAAACAAAGAACTATATCAGTTTATACATACATCAATCAGAGTCAATATACAACTCATTACAACAATGGACAGTTATATAAACTTGTCCTCATACAGAATACATAGCGGAATAAATAAACAAGTACGGATGTACGTTTCGCCATCCAGCTTGCTTCCAAAGCTCCAGAATATCCAGAATATCCTGATAACATAACTCTAGGCTGCCCGTGTGGAAAATTGGTGGGCACCCAGAGTTTAGAAGGGAAATAATAAACTCCGAGTCAGTCATGGTGACTGGTGTGAGATCTTAAAAACAATTATTTTTCACAAAGAAAATAAAACAGATTCGCAATGCTTTTGGAAAATGAAACTACCATAAGACCTCCCGCCACACACACAATGCAAACGCAGAATTGGAGGAGATTTCTTCTTATGTTAGTCAAAGATGCTTACTACGCAAAATCAAATCAAATCGTTTTTGATATTATTATTAGTGCATAGTGTAGAAAACATTTCGAAAGTAGAATATAAATCTTAGCCAGCATAGGTACCATTATATTATGCCTGCTATAGCTACCATATTAGATGGCAGGTTCTACAACTAAAACCGTACAAGGCTCGTATTGTTTCTTTGGATTTCCAACAAATGGTCAGGCCAAGGAACTTCCCATTGCCACATAGGTACGCCTCTGGAAAGACAACCCAAGAAATAACCTAACATTACAGTTAGATCTCTGCCAACACAAGGCCGGGTTACCCCTAACTGGGTAATTACTGACACGAATATGTCATCCCCCGATCGTAACTGATCTTCCCGAGGATCCTCGATTTCCAACAACCACAAAGTGATAAATTTGCAGCAACAACATAGGTTAAATATCTGGGCTCCATACCATGATACCACCTCTATCCAGAAGGAATGACATACACTAAAGGGGCGCTACCCCCTAATAACCTTGCTGCATCCTTCCTGTTTTACCATTTCCGGGGTGTGAGGTCCGACGAAGTCTCGTCCACAAAGCTACGCTTTGTCACAAAGCCATGCTTTGGGTCAACAAATGATCAAAGTAATGATCACAAAGATAAATGATCAAACAAATGATCATATCACAAATTATCAAACAATGATCATTACACAACAACACTCAGCATGCCACGTTACCAAATTGGGAGTATATCACTAATAACCATCAACTACATAACTTCTGAGCTCGTACGTCTCAGAGAAGGGTGTTAAGCTAAGAGAATAAATTCTCCGCCACCAACAGATATGTATTTGAAAGAAACCAGCTTTATATCTCAATTTGTAACGTCAGACATACAACCATACAAGTCTGTTCCGGGATCGAACAGAACCGAAGGCACTTCCAAAAGAAGTCCTTGCAAATCCAAATATTCACTAATCACGTCCAGACTTCCCGTCACTAAGGGTGATAAAACCTCTATATCGGAGATCAGCCAATGCAGAGTAACTCGACGGTAATCCTTCCATTTTCAAAAATATCCGGTCTTCAACACCGGTCATCAAATGCAATCCATTACGACGTATCACATATTCGGAATGGGTTATACGACCCAAATGTCCTTTCCCGGCTAACCCGAATAGTGAGCGCTTATTCAAAAATAAGTGTAGCATTCAAATTCAAGCAAATCACAACAAATACCCATTCAAGGTAATTATTGATAGTCGGTTATTTAACTATCAATAGGTCTGCACAGCATCATCAGATTCCAAATAATTTTTTCCAAATTATTTATTTTCCAAAAATATCTTTACAAGATATATATTTCCACACTTCTAAAATAAAATCAATATTTAATTTTAAACAGATTCCCCTTTCCTTTATAAATTCCATAGTGAATTTATATTTCAAAATATCTACTGATATACGATTTTCAATCGATTTCAAATATTCACTTTCAATTTATCTTTACAAAGATAAATTCTCAAAAACGTTTCATTTCATATTGGAAAAACATTTCCATACTTATTTAATAATAAGTAATTCACAAATCTGATTTATTTTCAACATTTGAAAATATTGTAACGACCCGATATTTTCAACCATTCGCATCCACACATGTTGGACTTGAATTGCTCAAAATATCAAATTGTTAATTTATATTTTACAAATCTCAGAATATACAGTAAATAAATATAATCACAGATCATAGACACAGAGTAAAATAATGCAGCGGAAGTAAAAGAAATAGTAGTTCATGAAGCTACTATATAAATATATCAGAGTTACATAAGATATAACAGAAGAAATGAAATACAACAGAAGTCTCAATATGATAACCAAGTACAAGCTGAATAGAACAACAGAACTAAGATAGATAAAACTAGATAAGCAGATAATCTCCAGCGATTCCAATCTCCAGAAAGTGGAATCCAAATCTGTGAATACTCAGGCTGACCCGAGCGTAAATAAAAATACAAACACTCGAGTCAGGACATACATACTTATACAATATAAACCAACTCAAGTGAACTGTTATAAAGGTACAAGTAACTTAGAAGATGCTTGGGACCGCCCATCCTCTAAGGATCCGTTAAACTATTTACTATATAGTAATATACGCTATATATAGCAGTGTCTAATCAGTAAAGTATAATCATATAGAAAATAGCGTTAAGGGGATGGTGAACCTTAACGCGGTCAGATCTTTAAACCAAAATCGTAGTGGGCTCGATATGGTAGGTGACACGGCACACAAGGCAATGCCAGGGTAGATATACCAATTACGCATCCGGACGGGTGGTGACGCATAGCAGCCACTACCACCCACCTCGAACAACACTCCCAAATCAAGGGTGCACACCAAATCAATCACAAGTAATAGAATGGTATCGAAGAAGTGTGTCCGATCAGAGGTGCTACCTCCTTGATCCGTCAATCACTCCTGTTTTAGCCACCTTATGCCAACTCATGGGAGTTAGGTCCACGTATATACCTTAGGATCGTCGCCACCATCCTACTTCATTCTGGAAACTCCACCGCGTACAAAGTTGTCAAAGTGGTTTTCGGTATCGATAGAGAGTATGTCCATATCTGATCCCGGTCTCTTTAACAACCAATCGTTATTATAACCCGTGGTTATACTTTAAAAACATTTTATACTTCAAAATAGAATATCATTTCAAATCCAAATCTTTATCAAAATAAAGATTAAATCAAATTCCAAACCATTTCAATATATTTAAAATATCATATCATTTCAAAACTTCATTTCAAATCATTTCAATATATTTAAAATATCATATCATTTCAAAACTTCATTTCAAATCATTTCAATATATCAAAATATCATATCTTTCCAAAACTTCATTTCAAATCATTTTAATATATCAAAATATCATAGCCTTTCAAAACTTCATTTCAAATCATCATTTGAGTTCAAAACCAAATATTCAACTTTAAATAATTTTTTAAATTCAAAGATATCATTCATTTATTATCATTTCAAGTCACCCTTTTAAATAGTTTATATTCAATCAAAATAATTCATTTAAACCATATTAAAAGTGTAATTATTAAAATTTCCAAAGTTTCAATTCAATTCAATCATTTATTTCAATTAAATTTCCATAGACCATTTCAAATCTTATAAATTTCAAATATAGATTTAATCCACAAAATAACTATTCAAATTATAAATTAAATTCCAAAGCTTTATTATCCTATATTTCATCAGTCCAATATCTTTTAAATAGATTCAAATTACAAGGAAACCAAATATTTTCATACTAATATAAACTTCAATTATTCATTCCAATATTTAATATCATTTCAAATTCATTTCAAAATATCAAAATATCATTTCAAAACATCATTTATTAAATTTAAATTTAAATACCATTTAATCACATTTCAAAATAGTTGTATTTCCCAAATCAACTATTCCATTTAAATCATTTAAAGTCAATTCATTATATTTAATAATTAAATATTTAATTTCCAAAATTTAATTTTTTTCAAAGATCATTTATTCATTTGAATTTATTAAACAAAGAAAATTCAACTTTTGTAGCACTTAGAAAATGCTACGAAATGTTATGTTTTAAAACAGTTCATTAACAAAAGACGACATTTAAAATGCTGTAATATCTTAATTTAGTTTCAATTAAAATTTTAGTTAAATTTAACAACTATAGCACTAACAAAGTGCTATAATAACTCTTAGTTCAAATTTGCTATTTGGTTCATTTAAAACAACTACAGCATTTTCCAATGCTGTAATATCTTTACATTACATTTCAAAAATGCTATCAAATCAAATTCAGAGTTTTATTTACAATTTCACACATAATTAACTTTTAATATAAATCATTTTAACTTATAAAATCATATGTTTTCACATATAAAAACAATCATTTAAATACCTTTATTTCTATGATTTTATAAAGTCAAATTTCCATACAAAAATCAAACTAAATAACAATTAAATTTTCATTTCTTTAATTAAATTCTTAACTTAATGTCAAGACCCAAAAGTCGACCTTCGAAAATCGGCACCCGTACTTCACTTGTACTCAAAATGCCGTAGATTCAAATGCCGAATCTGGTTCTCGGGAGCTTATAACACAATTAAGTAAATAACACAGCGGAAGAAAAGAATAATACATTGATATATAATATCTGATACAACAGAGTGATACAATGAATATCAATATACATCAGAGATATGATACAAGAAATAGCAGTGGAAAAGAAAAGATAACAACAGCAGCGGAACAATATCAATAGAAATGATAACTCCAAAATGATCTTCAGACAAGAATGAATCCACAACTCCAAGATAAGCAATTCCGATGAATGAACTAGCTCCAGATAATCTACTAAACCTGAATATCTAAAAAGAAACCCAACTCTAGACTGCTCGTGTGGAAAATTATGAGCACCCAGAGTTTAGGAAGGGAACAATAAACTCCGGATCAGTCATGGGACTGGTGTGAGCAACAAAAACAGTTTATCTTTAAAACAAATAGCAGAGAATTTTAAAGTCAATTCGCAATGCTTTTAGAAAATGAAACTACCATAAGGCCTCCTGCCACACACACAATGCAAACGCAGACTTGGAGGAGATTTCTCCTTATGATAGTCAAAGATGCTTACTACGCAAAATCAAATCATTTTTGATATTATTATTAGTGCATAGTGTAGAAAGTAATTTCGAAAGTAGAATATAAATCTTAGCCAGCATAGGTACCATTATATTATGCCTGCTATAGCTGCCTCCTGAGGAGACAGGTTATACAATTGAAATCGTAAAGGCTCGTATTGTTTCTTTGGATTTCCAACAAATGGTCAGGCTAAGGAACTTCCTTTTCCACGATGGGTACGTCCCTGGAATAGACGACCCGAGAACCTAACCGGATCTCTGCCAACACAAGGCCGGGTTACCTCTGCAAAAATAGGTAACTACTGACACGCGTATGCCATCCCCCGATCGTCACCGATCTTCCCGAGGATCCTCGATTTCCAACAACCACATAATAATAATAATGCAGTAACCACAGAGGTTAAGTATCTGGGCTCCATACCATGATACCACCTTTATCCAGAAGGAATGACATACACTAAGGGGCGCTACTCCCTAGAACCTTGCTGCATCCTTCCTGTTTCGACCATTTCCGGGGTGTGAGGCTCGACGAAGTCTCGTCCACAAAGCTACGCTTTGTCACAAAGCCATGCTTCGGGTCAAACAAATGATCAACCTATGATCACAAAGATATAAAATCAAACAAATGATCATATTGCAAATGATCAAACATTGATCATCACACAGCAACACTCAGCATGCCACATTACCAAATTCGGATATATCATTGATAAATTTCAACTACATAACCTCTGAGCTCGTACGTCTCAGAGAAGGGTGTTAATCTAAGAGAATAAATTCTCCGCCACCAACATATATGTATTTGAAAGAAATCGGCTTTATATCTCAAAGTGTAATGTCAGACATGTAACCATACAAGTCTGTTCCGGGATCGAACAGAACCGAAGGCACTTCTTACGAAGCCCTTGCAATTCCGAGTAATTTCCAATCACGTCCGGACTTCCCGTCATAAAAGAGTGATATAAATCTCTATACCGGAGCAACTCAGTGCAGATACATTCGACAGGTTGTCCTTTCATTTTTGAAAAATATCCGGTCTTCAGCACCGGTCTTCAAATGCCATCCATATACGACGTATCACTATTCGGAATGGGTTATATGACCCAAAGGTCCTTTCCCGGCTAACCCGAATAGTGAGCGCAATATTCAAAACATATGGATATTGGGATTTCCATTAAGTCACAACTTATTACCCAAAAATCTTTCTTCAAATGGTTTAAACAAGTTACCATTTTAATCTTTTTAAACAAAAAGATTAAATTCACAAAGTTCACTTAATTTCACAAAGATTCATTCACAGATTTTCCAAATCGATTTCCATTTCAGTTTAATTAATTCGTTAAATCTTTAAATCAAAGATTTAACTAATAGCTTTCGAAACAACTCCATTTCAAATGATTTAAACAAACATCATTCTAAATCTGTTAAAAATAGACAGATTCAATTCATAGTTTTCAAAAAAGAATTCATTTATAACTTGGAAAAACCATTTTTCAATTCGATCTTGAAATTCCTTTAATTAAACTGGAATTTCATTCCTTATATATATGAAAGCTTTTATCATTTGAAAACAAACAGTTTTCATTTCGGAAAATCTGATTCATTCATACGAGTTGAAATCCTTGGGTTAAATTCAAATTCCCTACTTATACTTTTAAAATGGTTAAATTCTTACAAACACATTTTATATCATCTTTAGTCCCTAGTTTAAATCATAGGATTCAAATTCAAATTTGAATTCAAATTTAAATCTAATTATTTAAATTTTCAAAAACTCGGTTAAGTTATTCAAAATAACTTTTATCTTTGAAATTTCATTTCAAAAGCTTTTCACTTTAAACCCAAATTTCCAATTTCAAAATCAATTGAAATTAAAATTTTCAATTTCAAAAACATCAAATTTAAATTATCTGTGACTTAACCGATTTCCACGTGAAATCCATATTTTTGTGTGTATAAGTGTAGTCCAGGGGTTTAACACAATAGTGCAACACAATGTATCATCACAGATCAAAATACAGGATATAGTTGATAAACGATATAAACTATATCGCTTATCTTTTATTCACAGATCATAGATATATATAAATTTCAGATAAATAAACTGCAGTAAAGATTTCACACAAATCGGAATATATCACAAAGCATCACAGATCAGGAAATATCAACAATTCAATCATCCAATCAAATCCAAATATTCATAAGTAAGGTCAGTTAATTATCTGATTTATTCAAATTAGATTAATTACTTATGAATTTCTAATCCGGGTTAATTAATCATTAATTAATTACAAACCAATATAATTAATTATCCTTTAAATCATTTATTAACTAATAATTAATAAATTATAAATTATTCTTAAATTAATTATCCTTAATTAATCACATTGATTTATTAGCCCTTAATTTATTATCTTTCCTTAATCACCTTCATTAATTTATAATTCCTTAATTAATTAATCCTTAATGGCCCATTAATTAACCATTAATTATTAAATTAATTCAAGTTTTTAAATGTAACTTAATTTAACCTTAATTACTCTATTTATTAATGTTTAACCATTTGTTTAAAATCTAATCTATTCAAATTAATGATCTTTAATCACAAATTAATTTTTTCCTAATTAATAATTAACTTAAACCTTTGTTAATTGGTTTAATCTCATAATTACTTAATTAATCCAATTATTAATTAAATTTATCAATCCATTTTAATTAACTTATTAATTTAATGAATCCAAATCATTAAATTCAAACTTAAGGACTTTTAACTAAATTCCTTTTTAAATTTCAAATCATTAAAGTATATTTTAACTTTAACTTATTTACCTCATCTTAAAGTTATAAACTTTAGTCTATTTCAAAACCTAAGATTCAAATTCAATTTGAATTTAGATTTAAGATCTTAATTTAAACTTGGTTTTAATTTCATTTCAGATTTTATATTATACTTTTGAAATCAAGAAACTGCCAGGCTTTATTTCTCAATTTGTCTGGAACATCATACTCGAATCGAACAAAACAGCTTCGAGTCGCCTTCTCCCTTACTTCGAGTAACACACTCGATTAACTCGAGCAAAACCCGAGTCGTCTTCTTCTTCCACCATCGTCACGCAGCAGACATCAAAACGTGCACGTGTACGTGCACGCCACCTCACCGCCATTCTGGTGGCCATCGCGACCTCCAGCAAGTCGAAAAACTCACCCACACTCGAAATCGAACTTCGATTCGACACGAAATAACTCGAAATCGAAATTCACCCTCTCGTTAAAACTGTAACTCAAACATAACCAACTGAAACGCCTCGTCCTCCTCACGCCGTTCATCAGAAAACCCAAAACTCCGGCTTCCTATTGCCGATACCCCCCTCTACTCTCCCTCTCAATTTCATGCAGCTCGATCGCTCAGAGGGAAAGAACAAGTCAAAATATTCAACCCAGTTAAAACAAGGTTTAAATAATTCGAACCCTCGCCGTTGACGCCACCGTCGCTTCCACCTCCTCCGACTATTTTTCCAAGCAACCCCATAGGCTTGTCTACCTCCACGAACAACCCCGAGACTCCTCCTTCCCTAGATCGCCGGGAATTGATCAAAGTACAATTTCCGATCATCTTTGAACTGCTCTTTACTTTTCTATCTAAAAATCATGATTCTTGCTTTAAAAATCATGTTATGGAATACAAATTCGAATTACTAATCTGAATTTTTTAAATTAAGAAGTTTAAATTTCAACTTGTTAAAAGTTTTGTTCAGATATCTCGATTTCTAAAGATACTAACAAGTTATTTTGACTTGAATGAATTTTTAATCTTAAGTATAGGCTATAACAAACAATTGTTATTTTAACCCAAAGTTCAATTAGCAAGCAGATCAAGGGGGAAATGATTTTTTTCTTCTTTGGTTGTTCTTAGTTCTGAAAACACAACAGAGTGTATACTTATATACACAGGCATGCATACTTTAATCCACACACAACATATACATGCAGAGATACTTACATTCATTTTTCTCTCACAACAATTAAAGCATCAAGATATATCATAGATCCAAATTTTAAAGGGGGCAGTTTGCTCACCTTAGATTCCAGAAAAGGAAAGAACAGAGATAAACAGAGTTTCCATTGTTGAACCTGGTTTTGAATTTGCAAACTAAAACCTTGTTCTCGATCCAGACATTGATTTCCAGGCTTGAGAGCTTGAAACAGGTTGTAAAAACTGGCAAGCTAAAATATTTCTTTGATCTCTGGCTTGCATTTATTTTAGAGGAGATGATGCTTTGAAAATGCTTTGAGGAGGTTTTCTTTTTGTTTAAAAAAATGATTTTACTTCATTCATTTGCTTTTCCTTTCAGTTTTAAATGGACGAAATGAAATGAGAGGCTTGATACAAGGAAGAGAAGTTACAGGGTATTAAGCTTATTTGTTTAAGCTGATATGGAGTGTTGTACAAGTGTTATAATTTGTTGTACAAAGCAAAATCAGGGATATTTCTTTCCTTTTGTACAAAAATATTTTTATACAAAGTTTGGCCAGAGATTTTCTATTTCGATTGGTGGCTGATAGATATGTTTTGTACAATCTACATATACTTATCTTATTTGTTTATTCATAGATATACAATCTTCATTTCTTTGACTAGGCTGATTCGTTCACTTTGGTGGCTGAGAGGATGATGGCATTAATTGCCAAGTACTTTGTGTTTCTTTTGCAAGCTTTTGCTTATACTTGTTTATTTGTACCAAGATATTCTATTATCTTTGCTTTCGGCTGGTATGATGTTAGTTGGTACATAGGTACTTAACATTTATTTTGTTTTTTTTCAAGTGTTCATGCTTATGAATGTATGTTGCTGTCTTGTTTCATATTACAAGTGTGCATACTTATCTTTATATAATTTGTTTTGCTCACATTTATCTTTTACTTGTTTAGTACTTGAATATATTTGCTTTGCCTTTGTTCATACTACTTTATAATATAATTACATTTCTAGTTGTTGTTAAATTTCTCTAATGTATTCACTTTATATTTTTACAAAGTTTATTAACGTGTTATTTGGATTTATCTATGTATTCATTTTATTTTATTTATCGTCTTATATTTTTAATTTATAAATTCAAATTATTATTAACCATTTATTTATAATTTAAACACAAATCAAATATATGTTATATTATTTCAAATTTAGTCGTATATGTTCAAATACAGATATATATTCTCATATACACATATGTATACAATATTTTAATTTTAAATGACTTATACAGAATATATTTGGATTCGGGGAAACTCGAAATCCATTTATCATTTTATTTCACAAATTTTATTCAAAAACTGAATTAATTATCAATTTAAATATTTATAAAATTCGGGGTCGTTACAGACTTCCCCCCTTAAAAGAATTTCGTCCTCGAAATTGCCAAGGAGACAAAAAGATAGATGAAATAGGATTTATCAAATCAACTGAACATCTGTTCTGCATTTGGCTTACCAAATCAGAACATCAATAACAGATACAAGAACGAATCTGTTTGACACTTCACAAGATACTCGGGTTATCCAGATCTACGAAATATACAGTGGCATCGGTTAGTCCGAAGGGATAACTAACCATTCGTAGAACATATCGGGACCCAAAGATAGATAGACATATGGATACAATTTCAAAGCTTTTAGTTTAGAACTAAGTATCTATCAACCATAGCAACCAAAACAAACAAGGCAACCAATACATCCAAACAACAATTTTGGTCCTTCCGGAGTTTATTGTCCCTTATTGATGTATCGAATCTTCCTAGATCTACCAGAAACTATCGAAGAATTGAGAAAAGATGTTGAACAAAAGAGATTGATAGAGAAAAGATTGCTTCCTTGTTGTTACAGAGTATTGACCATTTATAGTCGTATTCCCTCGTCCCCTATCTCATCCTCTTCTTGCACTCATACTTACTATTAGTGGATAGCAAGAGAATTTACTGAGGCGTACGGACAGATATCTTAAGGATTACTCATTCTAGGATATACTTCACCCTATCTCTAATGAGCTACTTAATGTGTTATACTCCTGAACTAAAGTTCAACCTTAGCTCTGATACCAAATGTCAAGACCCAAAAGTCGACCTTCGAAAATCGGCACCCGTACTTCACTTGTACTCAAAATGCCGTAGATTCAAATGCCAAATCTGGTTCTCGGGAGCTTATAACACAATTAAGTAAATAACACAGCGGAAGAAAAGAATAATACATTGATATATAATATCTGATACAACAGAGTGATACAATGAATATCAATATACATCAGAGATATGATACAAGAAATAGCAGCGGAAAAGAAAAGATAACAACAGCAGCGGAACAATATCAATAGAAATGATAACTCCAAAATGATCTTCAGACAAGAATGAATCCACAACTCCAAGATAAGCAATTCCGATGAATGAACTAGCTCCAGATAATCTACTAAACCTGAATATCTGAAAAGAAACCCAACTCTAGACTGCTCGTGTGGAAAATTATGAGCACCCAGAGTTTAGGAAGGGAACAATAAACTCCGGATCAGTCATGGGACTGGTGTGAGCAACAAAAACAGTTTATCTTTAAAACAAATAGCAGAGAATTTTAAAGTCAATTCGCAATGCTTTTAGAAAATGAAACTACCATAAGGCCTCCTGCCACACACACAATGCAAACGCAGACTTGGAGGAGATTTCTCCTTATGATAGTCAAAGATGCTTACTACGCAAAATCAAATCATTTTTGATATTATTATTAGTGCATAGTGTAGAAAGTAATTTCGAAAGTAGAATATAAATCTTAGCCAGCATAGGTACCATTATATTATGCCTGCTATAGCTGCCTCCTGAGGAGACAGGTTATACAATTGAAATCGTAAAGGCGCGTATTGTTTCTTTGGATTTCCAACAAATGGTCAGGCTAAGGAACTTCCTTTTCCACGATGGGTACATCCCTGGAATAGACGACCCGAGAACCTAACCGGATCTCTGCCAACACAAGGCCGGGTTACCTCTGCAAAAATAGGTAACTACTGACACGCGTATGCCATCCCCCGATCGTCACCGATCTTCCCGAGGATCCTCGATTTCCAACAACCACATAATAATAATAATGCAGTAACCACAAAGGTTAAGTATCTGGGCTCCATACCATGATACCACCTTTATCCAGAAGGAATGACATACACTAAGGGGCGCTACTCCCTAGAACCTTGCTGCATCCTTCCTGTTTTGACCATTTTCGGGGTGTGAGGCTCGACGAAGTCTCGTCCACAAAGCTACGCTTTGTCACAAAGCCATGCTTCGGGTCAAACAAATGATCAACCTATGATCACAAAGATATAAAATCAAACAAATGATCATATCGCAAATGATCAAACACTGATCATCACACAGCAACACTCAGCATGCCACATTACCAAATTGGGATATATCGCTGATAAATTTCAACTACATAACCTCTGAGCTCGTACGTCTCAGAGAAGGGTGTTAAGCTAAGAGAATAAATTCTCCGCCACCAACAGATATGTATTTGAAAGAAATCGGCTTTATATCTCAAAGTGTAATGTCAGACATGTAACCATACAAGTCTGTTCCGGGATCGAACAGAACCGAAGGCACTTCTTACGAAGCCCTTGCAATTCCGGGTAATTTCCAATCACGTCCGGACTTCCTGTCACAAAAGAGTGATATAAATCTCTATACCGGAGCAACTCAGTGCAGAGACATTCGACAGGTTGTCCTTTCATTTTCGAAAAATATCCAGTCTTCACCACCAGTCTTCAAATGCCATCCATATACGACGTATCACTATTCGGAATGGGTTATACGACCCAAAGGTCCTTTCCCGGCTAACCCGAATAGTGAGCGCAATATTCAAAACATATGGATATTGGGATTTCCATTAAGTCACAACTTATTACCCAAAAATCTTTCTTCAAATGGTTTAAACAAGTTACCATTTTAATCTTTTTAAACAAAAAGATTAAATTCACAAAGTTCACTTAATTTCACAAAGATTCATTCACAGATTTTCCAAATCGATTTCCATTTCAGTTTAATTAATTCGTTAAATCTTTAAATCAAAGATTTAACTAATAGCTTTCAAAACAACTCCATTTCAAATGGTTTAAACAAACATCATTCTAAATCTGTTAAAAATAGACAGATTCAATTCATAGTTTTCAAAAAAGAATTCATTTATAACTTGGAAAAACCATTTTTCAATTTGATCTTGAAATTCCTTTAATTAAACTGGAATTTCATTCCTTATATATATGAAAGCTTTTATCATTTGAAAACAAACAGTTTTCATTTCGGAAAATCTGATTCATTCATACGAGTTGAAATCCTTGGGTTAAATTCAAATTCCCAACTTATACTTTTAAAATGGTTAAATTCATACAAACACATTTTATATCATCTTTAGTCCCTAGTTTAAATCATAGGATTCAATTTCAAATTTGAATTCAAATTTAAATCTAATTATTTAAATTTTCAAAAACTCGGTTAAGTTATTCAAAATAACTTTTATCTTTGAAATTCCATTTCAAAAGCTTTTCACTTTAAACCCAAATTTCCAATTTCAAAATCAATTGAAATTAAAATTTTCAATTTCAAAAACATCAAATTTAAATTATCTGTGACTTAACCGATTTCCACGTGAAATCCATATTTGTGTGTGTATAAGTGTAGTCCAGGGGTTTAACACAATAGTGCAACACAATGTATCATCACATATCAAAATACAGGATATAGTTGATAAACGATATAAACTATATCGCTTATCTTTTATTCACAGATCACAGATATATATAAATTTCAGGTAAATAAACTGCAGTAAAGATTTCACACAAATCGGAATATATCACAAAGCATCACAGATCAGGAAATATCAACAATTCAATCATCCAATCAAATCCAAATATTCATAAGTAAGGTCAGTTAATTATCTGATTTATTCAAATTAGATTAATTACTTATGAATTTCTAATCCGGGTTAATTAATCATTAATTAATTACAAACCAATATAATTAATTATCCTTTAAATCATTTATTAACTAATAATTAATAAATTATAAATTATTCTTAAATTAATTATCCTTAATTAATCACATTGATTTATTAGCCCTTAATTTATTATCTTTCCTTAATCACCTTCATTAATTTATAATTCCTTAATTAATTAATCCTTAATTGCCCATTAATTAACCATTAATTATTAAATTAATTCAAGTTTTTAAATGTAACTTAATTTAACCTTAATTACTTGATTTATTAATGTTTAACCATTTGTTTAAAATCTAATCTATTCAAATTAATGATCTTTAATCACAAATTAATTTTTTCCTAATTAATAATTAACTTAAACCTTTGTTAATTGGTTTAATCTCATAATTACTTAATTAATCCAATTATTAATTAAATTTATCAATCCATTTTAATTAACTTATTAATTTAATGAATCCAAATCATTAAATTCAAACTTAAGGACTTTTAACTAAATTCCTTTTTAAATTTCAAATCATTAAAGTATATTTTAACTTTAACTTATTTACCTCATCTTAAAGTTATAAACTTTAGTCTATTTCAAAACCTAAGATTCAAACTCAATTTGAATTTAGATTTAAGATCTTAATTTAAACTTGGTTTTAATTTCATTTCAGATTTTATATTATACTTTTGAAATCAAGAAACTGCCAGGCTTTATTTCTCAATTTGTCTGGAACATCATACTCGAATCGAACAAAACAGCTTCGAGTCGCCTTCTCCCTTACTTCGAGTAACACACTCGATTAACTCGAGCAAAACCCGAGTCGTCTTCTTCTTCCACCATCGTCATGCAGCAGACATCAAAACGTGCACGTGTACGTGCACGCCACCTGGCCGCCATTCTGGTGGCCATCGCGACCTCCAGCAAGTCGAAAAACTCACCCACACTCGAAATCGAACTTCGATTCGACACGAAATAACTCGAAATCGAAATTCACCCTCTCGTTAAAACTGTAACTCAAACATAACCAACTGAAACGCCTCGTCCTCCTCACGCCGTTCATCAGAAAACCCAAAACTCCGGCTTCCTATTGCCGATACCCCCCTCTACTCTCCCTCTCAATTTCATGCAGCTCGATCGCTCAGAGGGAAAGAACAAGTCAAAATATTCAACCCAGTTAAAACTAGGTTTAAATAATTCGAACCCTCGCCGTTGACGCCACCGTCGCTTCCACCTCCTCCGACTATTTTTCCAAGCAACCCCATAGGCTTGTCTACCACCACGAACAACCCCGAGACTCCTCCTTCCCTAGATCGCCGAGAATTGATCAAAGTACAATTTCCGATCATCTTTGAACTACTCTTTACTTTTCTATCTAAAAATCATGATTCTTGCTTTAAAAATCATGTTATGGAATACAAATTCGAATTACAAATCTGAATTTTTTAAATTAAGAAGTTTAAATTTCAACTTGTTAAAAGTTTTGTTCAGATATCTCGATTTCTAAAGATACTAACAAGTTATTTTGACTTGAATGAATTTTTAATCTTAAGTATAGGCTATAAAAAACAATTGTTATTTTAACCCAAAGTTCAATTAGCAAGCAGATCAAGGGGGAAATGATTTTTTTCTTCTTTGGTTGTTCTTAGTTCTGAAAACACAACAGAGTGTATACTTATATACACAGGCATGCATACTTTAATCCACACACAACATATACATGCAGAGATACTTACATTCATTTTTCTCTCACAACAATTAAAGCATCAAGATATATCATAGATCCAAATTTTAAAGGGGGCAGTTTGCTCACCTTAGATTCCAGAAAAGGAAAGAACAGAGATAAACAGAGTTTCCATTGTTGAACCAGGTTTTGAATTTGCAAACTAAAACCTTGTTCTCGATCCAGACATTGATTTCCAGGCTTGAGAGCTTGAAACAGGTTGTAAAAACTGGCAAGCTAAAATATTTCTTTGATCTCTGGCTTGCATTTGTTTTAGAGGAGATGATGCTTTGAAAATGCTTTGAGGAGGTTTTCTTTTTGTTTAAAAAAATGATTTTACTTCATTCATTTGCTTTTCCTTTCAGTTTTAAATGGACGAAATGAAATGAGAGGCTTGATATAAGGAAGAGAAGTTACAGGGTATTAAGCTTATTTGTTTAAGCTGATATGGAGTGTTGTACAAGTGTTATAATTTGTTGTACAAAGCAAAATCAGGGATATTTCTTTCCTTTTGTACAAAAATATTTTTATACAAAGTTTGGCCAGAGATTTTCTATTTTGATTGGTGGCTGATAGATATGTTTTGTACAATCTACATATACTTATCTTATTTGTTTATTCATAGATATACAATCTTCATTTCTTTGACTAGGCTGATTCGTTCACTTTGGTGGCTAAGAGGATGATGGCATTAATTGCCAAGTACTTTGTGTTTCTTTTGCAAGCTTTTGCTTATACTTGTTTATTTGTACCAAGATATTCTATTATCTTTGCTTTCGGCTGGTATGATGTTAGTTGGTACATAGGTACTTAACATTTATTTTGTTTTTTTTTCAAGTGTTCATGCTTATGAATGTATGTTGCTGTCTTGTTTCATATTACAAGTGTGCATACTTATCTTTATATAATTTGTTTTGCTCACATTTATCTTTTACTTGTTTAGTACTTGAATATATTTGCTTTGCCTTTGTTCATACTACTTTATAATATAATTACATTTCTAGTTGTTGTTAAATTTCTCTAATGTATTCACTTTATATTTTTACAAAGTTTATTAACATGTTATTTGGATTTATCTATGTATTCATTTTATTTTATTTATCGTCTTATATTTTTAATTTATAAATTCAAATTATTATTAACCATTTATTTATAATTTAAACACAAATCAAATATATGTTATATTATTTCAAATTTAGTCGGATATGTTCAAATACAGATATATATTCTCATATACACATATGTATACAATATTTTAATTTTAAATGACTTATACAGAATATATTTGGATTCGGGGAAACTCGAAATCCATTTATCATTTTATTTCACAAATTTTATTCAAAAACTGAATTAATTATCAATTTAAATATTTATAAAATTCGGGGTCGTTACACTTAACAACTAAGTTTAAATTTCCAAAATATAACTTATTTCCATTTATTTTACTTAATTAAAATTTCACTTTTAACAAATTTCACAAAAATTCAATTTAAGTTATATTTCCAAATTCAGCTTAAATATTCATTTATTTCATATTTTAATTTATACAAAATCATTAACACTTTTAAAAATTATTATTACTTAATAAAATCATTAAATTCATCTTTTAAATCAAATTTGTCATATTTTCTTACTTTACATAAATTCCAGTTATAAACAAAATCATAAATTCCAAAATTAACTTATATTTCAAATTCTACTTCACCATTTACTTAATTCACTTATTTAATTTGTATAAAATCACAAATATTTAATAGAAATCATTTTAATAAAATTTAAATCAAAATATCATAATATTTACATTTTTAAAATATTTTAAAATTTTCATAAAAATATATAAACCACGGGTCTGTATATAATTTTCTAGCCTAGGTTAAGTGATACGGATATGTATCATTTCAATCCGCAGCTTACAAAGAAAAAACCGGGTTCTATCATTTCAAACCCGCAATCCCAATTTAAATAAAAAAAATAAAAAAAAACCGTTACGGCTTATCATTTCAGCCCATAACGATTTTTCCCTATTCTAAAGTCTGTTCGGGTATGTATCATTTCAACCCATAGTGATTTCTATACTAACAGGGAACTTGCAGTGTGACAAACTGATAAAATAACAGAATAGCATTATATAACAGTAACATATGATATAACAAGTGTAATAATAGGTGTAAACATCATATAATCATAATATAAATAGATATAGCATGATGATATACATTACAGATTCAAATGGTGTCAGTTTATCAACTATATAAGTATATATTAGTCTGGTGAGATTTACTCACCTCTAATTGCTGAAGATTTCAAAACCAAAGGCACAACAGAAAACAAAGCACGATGACATGATTACGGACTTGAGTGGAGAGCGAATCCAAGCTACAACTCTTGTGTACAACCCAAAACAAACAATCAAAACAACACAATTCAATACACTTTAAAACTCAATAACTTTGAAATAAAAAGATATACGAATACACAGTCTTTTGCCTTGCCTTCTCTACTATTTGGCACGGCCTAGGGGTGTTATTTAGCTATGGTTTGAACAAGTTTGGCTCAGGTTTTGGTCATGTGTATGCACGGCCTATGTAGTGGAATATGGTGGTGAAGTTTATATATGAAGATGTGAAGAGTTTTAAGGCAAATAGTGTAATTTTTGGTCAAAACAAAGGCTCGACCTTGGGGTTATGGCTCGGCCTGGGTGCACCATGACTGGTCAGTGGTGGAAAGGGGTGTGTAGAGGTCAGGTCAGAGGAGTGGCGGCGGCTACGGTGATGGTTAGGGTGGTGGTTGAAGGATATGAACAAGTAGTGGTCAAATAGCATTGTTTTTTGGCAATAGGTTGCATTTTTGAGGGGTTTTGTGATATCCCGGGATTTTGAGCAATATAAATTTAATAATCAGTATTGATAATTTAATTGGATTGATAAATTTTCTATATAATTTTAATTTAAAATTGGTAATTTAATCTTTTAAAGGATAATAAATATTTAATTTGGCAATATTAATAAGATTTGTTTGTTAAAGCTAATAAAATCTTATTCTATTTATAATATATATATTTGATATATATTGTGAATGGAAATATCTTTTGTTTTGTTTTAAAGATGAATTTTCAAATTTGTAATATATATGTATGAATTGTGATTTAAAGCTTTGTTTTAAAATTAATATTTTTCAAAAGATAATTTAAGTTTAATTCAATTGTTTTCAAAATATAAGATAATTGTTTATTTTAAATATGATAGTTTAAAAAAAAAGGTTTAATCAAAGTTTTATTCTAGTTTTCTTTAAAGTGTTAAATTTTAAATGGTTATATAAATGTTCTAGATTTTAAAATACATGTATAAGGAATTTATTTATATTTATAATTAGTTTTAACATATATTCTTTTAAAGGTAAACTAACATTTATTAATTAAGTAACTTAAAAAGTAAGTTTATATTTACATTTAAATTAAATAAAATTTATTTAAAAACACTTAAGTAATATGTGTAAACATATTAACATGATTAAAGACACTTGTAAGCTAAATGGATGTACATGGACATTTGTCCAATTTATAAATCAACAAGTGGCATTTTTCTTGTAAATAATGTAATTAAGAATTTAATAAAGAAAAGAATTTATCTTTAAATTTAATTAAAGTTGTAATTATTTAGGATAACTAAGTAGTGAGATTAATTAAAGATAATTACTTATGATAAGTAATTAAAGGGAAAGATAATGGGTAGTTAATGATGGGATCATTAACTAGTGATTAAGAGATGATTAATTTATGTAATTAAATTAAGTTAATTAATTAGTTTAATTAATTTAGGATAAACTTTGAAATGGATAATTACTTAATGTAATTTATTAAATTACTTAGTGTAAGTAATTAATGTGTAATTACTAAATGTAATTAATTAAAGGGTATAATTATTTTATAAAAGTAATTAAATAGAAGTAATTAAGGTTAATTACCTAGTGTTATTAATTAAATAAATTATTAAAGGATTAAGATTAATTAATAAATTAATTATTTGTTAAGGTAATTAATTAAAAATAATTAATTAATGAAAGTAATTAAGGGAAGATTAATTACTGGATTAGATTAATCAAAGGTGATTAATAATTATGGATTAATTAAGAATAATTAATTAATGTAATTAATAAAATAATTAAAGATGTAATTAGGATCATTAGTTTATAATTAATTAATGATGTAATTAAGAGTAGATTAATTAAGATTAATTAATCAAATGATAAATGTTTAATTGTAATTAACTAAAGATTAATTAAAAATTGATAATTAATTAATTGTAATTAATTAAGGGTTTAAGTAATTGATTTTATAATTAATTAATTAATGAAGTAATTAAAGGTTAATTACTATAATTGGTTAAGAATAATTAATTTGTGAAATTAATTAAAGATAATTACTTAAATGTAATTAAAATATAATTAATCAAGGTGATTAATTAAAGTGGATAATTAGAGAATGATTAATTTAATTTATTTAATTAATGATTATATAAGTAAGATTTATAATGAAGTAATTAATTTAATTAATTTTAAATTAATTAAGAGATGAAGTAATTAATTTAATTCACTTTAAATTAATTAAAGATAGAGATAGTTAATTTAATTCATTTTAAATTAATTATGTTGTGATTAAGTAAATCATTGCTTATATAAGAATGGATGACATTTATTTGTCTTGAATGGATGTAATCTCAGAAATGAGATAAGTAATGTGGTGTGATATGAATGCTTGGTTGCATTATGATGGTAATATAGATTAACTATTGTGATGTTGATATGGATTACCTATTTTGTTATGAATCATTTGTTTATTTGATAATGTGATTATCAATTGTGATTTGTGAATTATCTATCTGTATGAATATAGATAAGTTAAATTGTTTAAACCTTTAAACAACTTGGCCTTAAAAGATACGTTTTGGATTTCGATGAGACCGGGATCGGGTTTCCGTATACCGGTATTCCAGGTCTGGAGACCCGAATACCACATCGATCCAAATTAACGATAGGTCGTGAATCTCAAGTGAAGATGAAGATTCAGAGTGCAAGGGTTATTGTCGTTAACTCTGAGGGTGATTCCAAAACGAGTGTAACGAGATAATGCCTTCGGTTTCGTTCGAACCCGGAACGAACTTGTATGGATTGAATGCTTTCAGCACATCGTCAGGCGGACGATGAGCATTCTAAGTGATATGTTCTGATTAAAGGTAATCGTAACCTCAAGCCTCATCAACCGGGAATGGCTAAAACAGGGGAGGTGCAGCAAGGCTTCGTGGGTAGCACCCACTGAGAGCAAGATAGATCCCTGTCTAGAGGTCCCTTTTCTTTTATTCGGCTTAGTGTGTGGTTGGTCGCGCCAACTACGGGATTATCTTGTTCGGGATTATCCAGTAAGGGATGGTTCCGGCTTTGTGTTGCAGGGGAGCGGGCGTACTCCTCGGTACGGTGATCTAGGCCACGTACTGTGACGGGCGATACCCCAGTAGCCCTGCCATTGTATGGAATCCAAACTCCAATAAGTGCCGTACGTATTAGTTGTGCCCAACTATGTTGGAATGTGAGATGTAAGCATTTCAGCTATTTCTGTATTTTACTTGAAAACCCTAGACCCTATTATAATATAACTGGATTTCCTATCAAATGTTTTGGTTAGCGTAAGGTAAAAACTTTTCCATGTTTATGTGTGGGAAGTCTTACGTGATACCTTTGTTTTCAAAAGGTTTTGAAGTTAAACAATTTTAACCCGTTTACTCACACCAGACCCATGTCTGACCCAAGTGTTTATTTCTGTTTTATAAACTCTTGGGTACTCAAATTTTTACGAGTAGTCAAGGGATTCAGGATTAGCTTTGACGAATATTCTGGAGGAGCAATGGAGCAGGAGGCTTCGGCGTTCGTAGATATAGTATTCCGCTGTGTTGATATCTGTGATAGTGTCTTGTCTTGTATTTGAGTTGTAATGTCTAGACAGATGTTTATAGCTGTCTAGTAAGTGATGTATATGCTGTGTAACTCTGTAAATTGTTGTATACTATGTAATAGTTTATGTTATTAATATAATTTATTCGTTCCGCTGTGAGATCGTTGTTGTTGTTTCTTTCTTTCTTCTTTCTTTTCTATTTTCTACCCCCTTTCTTCCTTCATAATGATGCGACTTTCTGGGCATAGAAAGTCGGGTCGTTACATATGGTATCAGAGCATAGGTTGAGCGAATGCCTAAGCTTTTGGTTAAGTGAATATCAGAACACTAGGTTGAGTGAATACCTAGGTTCGGAAGGATTGTTCATTAGAAATAGGATCTGTAGCAACCTGTTTGAGTCCGAGTGTATATATATATATGAGAGCGCGTATTTGTTAGTTATATAAAATGGTTTTATATTGTGTTAATTGATCGGTTGAGTGGTATATGGATTCTGGTCAATACGAGTAGCTAACGTTATTGATAGGGATCTCTAAACACTTAGACCAGGCCAACGGACACAATATTGTTTTAAAAAAAAAATAGATGAAATAATTTTACCCAGATATAATTTCTATATAAAAAAAAAGTATCATTTTAAATGTATATGGTATTTGTGATGATTGGTTGAGATGATAATAATTTATCATCTAGGATTAGGAGTCTGAGTGTTGAGGTTGGAAGTGTATTTGTCGAGACTGTAAACCTAATACCGTCTCGAGTGAACTTTACAGTTGTGTAAGGATTTCATAATCTCTAAAGGAAACCTATTAAGGTTCGGAGTTTGTCTTTGAAGTTGGATCTATTGGATGAGCTGAAGCAAGTGATGGTATCTTGGCAACTTCAGGAAGTAGTAGCTGTGTGGTGAGACGCGGTGACTATGGACGTTTCTGAAGATGTTTCTTCTGAAGCAAGTTTAAGGAAGTAGATCTGTTTCGGTGTTGTGGCTGGGTCCAGCGGGGTGTTTCTTTTTGCTTTGAAGTCCGAGTTTCTCAAAGAGTTTCGGATAAGAAGTCTTTGGTATCTGTGACAGCAGTGCGGCTCGGAGTGTTCTGTGTGTTAGCAGGAAGTTTCTGGCTGAGTAGTTTTTCTGAAGTTGGAGTCCAGAAGCAGCTGAGTGAATCCATTTCTTCGATGAATTGGATAGTTAAGTATGAGCTGTTCTAATTTGTGAAGAGAGAACAGTATCTGTGGAAGTTAGGTCGAGTTGATCGCAAAAGGGACTTGTGATTGTTTGAGTGTTCTCTTGGGTTATTGGAGATTGAGATTCCGTATCGACTTGATTCGTGGAGTTACTGGTGGTCCAGCTTAATAGAAGGATGTCTCCGAGAGAAGAATTTGGTGAAGCAGCTAAGGATTCTTTGGAGAGGGATTGATCATACCTAATTTTCTGGAAGGAATTCTATTGGGATGTTTTTGACCAAGTGGAAGGGTTCACTAAGATTTTATAGATATGGTGAATTGTGGATGATCAAGTTTGCTCGAGTTTCTCCGATGGCCTTCTCATATATTCCAGATCAGAGTTGTGCAGCGGAAGCAAGATAACAGCTATTCTAGAGTGGGAGTAACCAGGAGTTGTGATTTTCTTGGAGTAAAGGATTTCTATAGGAAATTCAAGTGTATCTCTAAGTGTGAAGAATTTTCAAGATCTGGAGATAAGATTGTCAAGTGCAACTGTTTGGCTATTCCAGAAAGGAGAAGTAGTTCGAAGTGCTCTAATGTTTGTAAAGTAGAGTTGTGTTCTGGATTTCGATGATTTTTGGGAACCATTTTGTTGAGTAGGATCCAGAAATTGATTTGATGTTGGTCTAGATTATTTCAAGAGGCATCAGCAAGAGTTAAGCTGATCAGGAAGGATGAAGTGACTCAGGATCGTCAAAAGAGTTAAACAGTTAAGAATGGATGGAATTTGGAATTTGAAGTTGAAATTTGGATATTGTTTAAGTTTTCTCCAATCAAAGGAGATATAAGATTTGGAAAAATTGGAGAGTGAGCTCCAAAAGTATTATGAGATTTTTCCTATGTTCCCAAGAGGATTAGTTCTTTGATCTATAGGATTAAATGGCCAGTTCGGATAACTGGAATTCATTTTATTTCATGTATCTCTGAGGGAGTACGTGTATGATTCATCGCTGATAGTGGAATCTGCAGTTCAAATGGATTTGGTAGTTGAGTCAGACTTGAGTGTGGTCTGATATTCTGTTCATATTTGTAGATCTAGAGAAGAGAGGAGCTCTGGATCATAGTGGTGTAGTTTGTTTAGATTCTGTAGAGCGGGTCTCCCGGTGATTTATATCCGGGGAAACTCTAGATAGTGTTAGTAAGAATTATTCTGATTTGTATCAGGATAATTAGTTAGGTTTAATTGTTTGATTAGTTGCTTTGGTTGTTAGTAATTGGATGATAGGTATGCTTTGCTGTTAGAGATTGAAATCTTTGCTGGATTATTAAATTAACTTTGTTTTTAATTTCGGGGACGAAATTATTTTAAGGGGGGAGGAATGTGATATCCCAGGATTTTGAGCAATATAAATTTAATAATCAGTATTGATAATTTAATTGGATTGATAAATTTTCTATATAATTTTAATTTAAAATTGGTAATTTAATCTTTTAAAGGATAATAAATATTTAATTTGGCAATATTAATAAGATTTGTTTGTTAAAGCTAATAAAATCTTATTCTATTTATAATATATATATTTGATATATATTGTGAATTGAAATATCTTTTGTTTTGTTTTAAAGATGAATTTTCAAATTTGTAATATATATGTATGAATTGTGATTTAAAGCTTTGTTTTAAAATTAATATTTTTCAAAAGATAATTTAAGTTTAATTCAATTGTTTTCAAAATATAAGATAATTGTTTATTTTAAATATGATAGTTTAAAAAAAAAGGGTTTAATCAAAGTTTTATTCTAGTTTTCTTTAAAGTGTTAAATTTTAAATGGTTATATAAATGTTCTAGATTTTAAAATACATGTATAAGGAATTTATTTATATTTATAATTAGTTTTAACATATATTCTTTTAAAGGTAAACTAACATTTATTAATTAAGTAACTTAAAAAGTAAGTTTATATTTACATTTAAATTAAATAAATTTTATTTAAAAACACTTAAGTAATATGTGTAAACATATTAACATGATTAAAGACACTTGTAAGCTAAATGGATGTACATGGACATTTGTCCAATTTATAAATCAACAAGTGGCATTTTTCTTTTTCTTTTATTTTTAATAAAATTTTGTAACAAAAGGATGAAGAAACCTGGCATTTGATTTCAGTTCAAAATCGTTGAACTTACTGTCTCAAATTCTTTTCTTCTTAAAAACTAAAAGCTGAAAACCAAAAATCAAAAGAAAGTAAAATCAAAAATTCAACAACCTGATTTCATCTTCAATCTGGAATCTGCAAACCATAATGAAGATCAACTCAACTTCAAACGAAGATGCAAGTTTCAATTTCAAATTCTTCAAGTACAATAAATCAACAAGCAACTATTTCAAACCTGAGCAATTCAAGTTCCAGATTTCAACTTAAAAGAACTGCTCTCTGTTTAATTCCTGGTGAGTAAACAAATTTTAAAAACAGTTAAAATCTATTTCTATGTTTGTTATGTGAGATTAATGTTGTAGTAATATGATATGCATTGTTACATGAATGATTGGGATGAATGCATATGGATAAAATGATACTGGTGAAATGTTTATCTGTTCATATCTTCTTCTCTGTTCTTATTCAAGGTTCAAATTTCCTAAGAAAAATTCATAGCTACTCAAATAATCATATTTAGGCTATGATTCCTGAAGAAGAAATAATTGTAACATTGTAATATAGATTTTAAAAATAGTTACCAGTATCTAAATTTAGCAATTATATTTAAAAATAGGAAATGACAGTGAAACCCAAATTTATGTTAAAAATCAACTATCTTAATTCTTGATTTAAATAACATAAATGAATTCGTGATTGTAAATCACAAATTTAAATATACTTCTCATGATTTTTAGATTGTTAAACAATGAGAATTTTGAGGTTGTTCGAATTAGGCGTTTTGGGTGATTGCCGATGATCGGCGTGGTCGAATTGGATGACGTTTGGTCTGGAGGTGGCCAATGTGGTGGGGGTCTCTGGAAAAATAATGGTGGATTTTATTGTTTGTCGTGGTGGTCGTGGTGGTCGTGCTGAGGCAAACTAGGGTTTTAGTTGCTTTTTTTTTAGCTTCATTATCGTGATTTTTGCGAGATGAATATTTGATCGGAGACGATCGCGTGTTGATGGAGAGTGGCGTGGTGATGATGCGGTGCCATGGACGAGGTGTCGTGGGTTCCAGTGACGTGATCATCGGCGACGAGGTGATCTTCCGATGGGGAATGGGGTTTTTGGTGGTTCGAGTTTCTGTAGTAATTCGAGCAATGGATTCGAATTTTGATTCGCGTTCTCTTCGTTAAATCTGGGTGTAGTATCGTTCTCGCATGTGATCGTGGGATGAACGGCGATGGTCGTGACGACCTATGGTGGCCGGCGACGTTAGTGCATGTGTACGTGTGCACGTTCGTGTGCATAGGGGAATGGCTTTGGGGAAGAAGAGGAATTCTGGGGACGATCTCGTGATGATCGCGTGGAAGACTCGAAGCAGACGAGTATAGGGAAGACGCGGGGCAGGCTCGAGTTTTTGTATGGGTCGACTCGAAGTTGGCTCGGGATGATATTATAGGCTGGCCGAGTTGTTTTTGTTTTAAAAGGTGGGTTTCAAATTTAAAGTATTCCAGGTTTTAAAAGAAGATAGGAAGTTTGTAATGTTTCAAAGTTTAAACAGGATAAACAAGTTTTTCTATGTTGAATATTATATAAGTTATAAATTATAAATAAGTGATAAACAAGTTTTAATGTATATTGTAAATAATTTAGTTTAAAATAAATGATTGACTAGGTTTTAAGGTGGATTTAAAGTGAGATGTTTTTAAAAAAAGAAATGTTTTATTAAGTTTTAAAATTTAATAAATTGATTAATTTCAATTATATATTTAAATTTATAAAATATTTTCAAATGAAAGATAAATAATGTAATTAAGAATTTAATAAAGAAAAGAATTTATCTTTAAATTTAATTAAAGTTGTAATTATTTAGGATAACTAAGTAGTGAGATTAATTAAAGATAATTACTTATGATAAGTAATTAAAGGGAAAGATAATGGGTAGTTAATGATGGGATCATTAACTAGTGATTAAGAGATGATTAATTTATGTAATTAAATTAAGTTAATTAATTAGTTTAATTAATTTAGGATAAACTTTGAAATGGATAATTACTTAATGTAATTTATTAAATTACTTAGTGTAAGTAATTAATGTGTAATTACTAAATGTAATTAATTAAAGGGTATAATTATTTTATAAAAGTAATTAAATAGAAGTAATTAAGGTTAATTACCTAGTGTTATTAATTAAATAAATTATTAAAGGATTAAGATTAATTAATAAATTAATTATTTGTTAAGGTAATTAATTAAAAATAATTAATTAATGAAAGTAATTAAGGGAAGATTAATTACTGGATTAGATTAATCAAAGGTGATTAATAATTATGGATTAATTAAGAATAATTAATTAATGTAATTAATAAAATAATTAAAGATGTAATCAGGATCATTAGTTTATAATTAATTAATGATGTAATTAAGAGTAGATTAATTAAGATTAATTAATTAAATGATAAATGTTTAATTGTAATTAACTAAAGATTAATTAAAAATTGATAATTAATTAATTGTAATTAATTAAGGGTTTAAGTAATTGATTTTATAATTAATTAATTAATGAAGTAATTAAAGGTTAATTACTATAATTGGTTAAGAATAATTAATTTGTGAAATTAATTAAAGATAATTACTTAAATGTAATTAAAATATAATTAATCAAGGTGATTAATTAAAGTGGATAATTAGAGAATGATTAATTAATTTATTTAATTAATGATTATATAAGTAAGATTTATAATGAAGTAATTAATTTAATTAATTTTAAATTAATTAAGAGATGAAGTAATTAATTTAATTCACTTTAAATTAATTAAAGATAGAGATAGTTAATTTAATTCATTTTAAATTAATTATGTTGTGATTAAGTAAATCATTGCTTATATAAGAATGGATGACATTTATTTGTCTTGAATGGATGTAATCTCAGAAATGAGATAAGTAATGTGGTGTGATATGAATGCTTGGTTGCATTATGATGGTAATATAGATTAACTATTGTGATGTTGATATGGATTACCTATTTTGTTATGAATCATTTGTTTATTTGATAATGTGATTATCAATTGTGATTTGTGAATTATCTATCTGTATGAATATAGATAAGTTAAATTGTTTAAACCTTTAAACAACTTGGCCTTAAAAGATACGTTTTGGATTTCGATGAGACCGGGATCGGGTTTCCGTATACCGGTATTCCAGGTCTGGAGACCCGAATACCACATCGATCCAAATTAACGATAGGTCGTGAATCTCAAGTGAAGATGAAGATTCAGAGTGCAAGGGTTATTGTCGTTAACTCTGAGGGTGATTCCAAAACGAGTGTAACGAGATAATGCCTTCGGTTTCGTTCGAACCCGGAACGAACTTGTATGGATTGAATGCTTTCAGCACATCGTCAGGCGGACGATGAGCATTCTAAGTGATATGTTCTGATTAAAGGTAATCGTAACCTCAAGCCTCATCAACCGGGAATGGCTAAAACAGGGGAGGTGCAGCAAGGCTTCGTGGGTAGCACCCACTGAGAGCAAGATAGATCCCTGTCTAGAGGTCCCTTTTCTTTTATTCGGCTTAGTGTGTGGTTGGTCGCGCCAACTACGGGATTATCTTGTTCGGGATTATCCAGTAAGGGATGGTTCCGGCTTTGTGTTGCAGGGGAGCGGGCGTACTCCTCGGTACGGTGATCTAGGCCACGTACTGTGACGGGCGATACCCCAGTAGCCCTGCCATTGTATGGAATCCAAACTCCAATAAGTGCCGTACGTATTAGTTGTGCCCAACTATGTTGGAATGTGAGATGTAAGCATTTCAGCTATTTCTGTATTTTACTTGAAAACCCTAGACCCTATTATAATATAACTGGATTTCCTATCAAATGTTTTGGTTAGCGTAAGGTAAAAACTTTTCCATGTTTATGTGTGGGAAGTCTTACGTGATACCTTTGTTTTCAAAAGGTTTTGAAGTTAAACAATTTTAACCCGTTTACTCACACCAGACCCATGTCTGACCCAAGTGTTTATTTCTGTTTTATAAACTCTTGGGTACTCAAATTTTTACGAGTAGTCAAGGGATTCAGGATTAGCTTTGACGAATATTCTGGAGGAGCAATGGAGCAGGAGGCTTCGGCGTTCGTAGATATAGTATTCCGCTGTGTTGATATCTGTGATAGTGTCTTGTCTTGTATTTGAGTTGTAATGTCTAGACAGATGTTTATAACTGTCTAGTAAGTGATGTATATGCTGTGTAACTCTGTAAATTGTTGTATACTATGTAATAGTTTATGTTATTAATATAATTTATTCGTTCCGCTGTGAGATCGTTGTTGTTGTTTCTTTCTTTCTTCTTTCTTTTCTATTTTCTACCCCCTTTCTTTCTTCATAATGATGCGACTTTCTGGGCATAGAAAGTCGGGTCGTTACAGGTTTGGTCACCATGGATGGCTCGGCCTTGGTCATGGTCTGGAGTATAGGTGGTGGTAATGGCTGGAAGGGAGTGTAGAGTGTGGTGGCCATGGCTATGTAGGGGAGACCTATCAAAAAGCAAGGGAAAGCAAGGCAAAATTCATAGAAAATAAGAAGAAAAGGTAGAAAAGGAAGTGAAGCCATTACCAAATCTCTCAAGCCATGAAAAATGAGGATCTGAGGTATTTTTCACGTGAAAGATAATGAAAATACACAGCTAAGAAAAATATTGTACGGCCAAAAATGCACATAAATGAGGAGTTGAGAAAATGAAGAGTTTTGAAGGTGAAAAGCCTTAAGTTATGTAACTTTTTAAACATTTGGCATTTCCTTTTCTTTTTAATTTTATATAAAAAAAATAAACTCAGAAATATGCTTTACAAACCGAAACTAAGTAAAAATATAAGAAAATAAATAATTAATTTTAAGGAAAATATAAAAAGAATGAAAGAAATTACTTAAAAATACAAAACAGTGTCCGGAAATTACAAATAAATCACTACTAGTCTTGGAAAAATATCCACTTCATTTTAAAAATATTATGAAGTGAAAATTTTTAATAAAATAATTTATTTATCATTTCCAAAATAAAATAAATAATTAAATTGGAGAAAAATAGAAAAAGGAATAAAGAAATTGTTTAAAAATAGCAAACAGGACATAAAAATTACAAGAAAATTACCAATGGCTTTGGAAAATTATTTACTCCATTTTAAAAATATTATAAGACACAATTTGAAATAAAAATTACTTTTAAAACATTTTCAAAGTGAATAAATAATTAAATTTTAATTATATAACTAAATTAAGAAAATAGCAAAGAAATGGAAACTAGGTTTTAAAATTAGAAAATAAATTCAATACACTTTAGAAAAATTATACAATCACTTTAAAATTATTAAAAGATAAAAATATACATAAAATAACATATTAACACATATTAAAATAAAATATGCCAAAGAAAAATATAATTTAAAACAGACAATATTGCTAAATACATCAGTTTACACACAAAATTGAAATACACATAACTTTTACAGTTTAACTCCGTTTTCAACGAAACAAAAAGCAATGTTCAAGTTATTACATCTATTTTCAAAATAAAATATAAATTTTAATATTTTATATAATTTAAATTTGAAGTTTAAAAGCCAAAGATTGAACTGTTTGAACAGAAATTCACTTTTCAGTAAACTAACCAATTATACTAGTTTGGAATTATAGTTCACATAATAATTAACATATATTTTTAAAAATGAAATGTTTGAAATCAAACAAGTTTAAAATAGTTTCAACATAAAAATAAAGTCAAAATTTAAAATATAGGCCAAATTCTAGGGTTGTTATAAATATTCAATATACTTAAATCAAAATTAAGTATATATTTCATTCTTTAAGGAAATCATTTTATTAGACACATCTATTTGAGTCAAAATGAATGTTGCGTAAAACATCGTTACGACGACCCAAAATCACTAGTATAGGGATTCGAAATTTAGATAGATATATAAATCCCAATACTATATAAAACATTTCCTTTTGAAAATCATTTACTATAACAACAGTGTTATAGTCGACCATTTCCTTATTTCTCGAAAACGTCTATTTCAACAATAAATGTTGAAATCTATGTATTCGATACTTAACAGGTTTTAAAACATCTTTAAATCGTTTTCATTTCTATTTAAAATATCACTTTCCCAAAACAACTCCGTTTTATTTAAAAATACATTCACTGTCCCAAATCGTGAATATAATTCGTTATCCAAATTCAACATTTCTACACATTTTATTTAAAGAATTATCCACTATCCAAAATCGTGAATAAAATTCCCAACCAAACTCTTATTATTACATCGTTTAACTTAAAGGATAATTCGCTATCCAAAATCACGAATATATCTCCTTTAATAACTTCTATGTTTAATTTATCAAATTCAATTGATTTCGAATTTACAAACAATGTTTATAAATTCCATTTCTATTTATACCACTCCGATTTATAAATCTACTTTAATGACCAATTCAATTTATAACTCAATATATATACCAAAAGTCCCTATTATAAGTTAAATACTTATAATTCATTTATTTACAAAATCGTTCCTTTAAAACTTCACAAATTTTAAATATTATTACTTATAAGATTTCATTTATAACCTTATTTTCAACAATAACCGAACTACTTTTATAATTCCATTGTTTTGATTTATAAAATATATTTTATAAATCTCATCTATGAACCATTCATACTTATTCAGAAACCTCAATTAAAATGCCAAAATCCGATTTATAAGTTAATTACTTATAAATCTTTTGTTTTACAAAATCTATTCATTTTGTAACTTCACAATTTATAAATATAAATTTTTGTTCACTTATGAAATCCATTTATACTTCATTTTAACACTTATAAAACTCGTTTAATAATCCCAATATTTTAAATTTATAAATATCAATTTTGTACATCTTTTATATTAATAATTCAAAAATCCCAATTTAAACCATTTTATAAATTACTTTAACTATTTATTTCAAAAATCACCTTTCGGTTATATTTCACAAAAATCATAATTTTCATAACTTTAAAATTTGAACGTTCATTTATTTAGGATGAATCAATCCAAAATTTTAATAAAACGTATAATCTCAAAAATCACTTTAAAAATCCCTTTAAAATCAAAATCGTTATTTTTAAACTTCAAAAATGGATCCGATGATGCAACAACACAAAATAATCAATCACGTCATCCAAACATCATATATCGATATGATAACAGAATATATAACAATATCTATAAATAAATCAATACGGTGAGGAATCCAATTGGATCTCTCCAACCTGTTTCCCTGCATCCACAGACGTTAGCACAATACCCATTCCACTTCGAGGTGGAATATCGCGGTATATAGGTGACGCAGCGGATATTTCAAAAATGATGTAGATCGGTGAAAGTAGCAGTCGATGGATTGATGAATGCTGAATTGCCCGAATTCGTTGATCCGAAGATACCGAACTCTAGCTATCTCGAACTCGTTGATCGCGCACGATACCGGGTTCAAAGATCTTCAATTCTTCAAGCGTTGATCAAGCGCACTTGATTCCGCGAATCGGCTTCTACAATCGTTGAATCGAGCGCACTCGATTATCCGAAAGAGGAGATAGGAGATTACACTCAACTACCAATTTTGAATGAAAGCACAAAGCAATCAAAAGAGAATTTTATTCAAAAATCAACAACCATTACAAATGAGAGTCTCGGCCTATTTATAGGCATTTTACAACTCACAAAAAAAAACACCAAAAATTACAAGTACTAAGTCGGTTCCGAGTTATGGCTTCCGACCTACGACTTAACAAAGACTTCGACTCAACGGTACAACTTTACAAGCCTTCAGCGATTTAACAAACAGATAAAACATTAAAGAAAATACAAGTACTTAGGTCGGCAACGACCTACGACCTAACATGGCGCGACCTAAGGACAAACACGACTTAGTATAGGTCGGCAGCGACCTAACAGTTCAATCATAAGAAAGTACAACACAATGACTTGACGACTTAACCATCAACGGCAGAGATCCACGCGGCATAATAATCAATGGCCTCCAGAGCTTTGCGACTTAAGAACTTTGCGGTATCTCAACTCAACGACTTAAGGAAATCAATGGTATCCAGAGCTTTACGACCTAAGAATGAACGGCATCCTTTCGTTTGCGACCTAACACAAAGCGGCATCAGGAATCAAAGGTAGAGATTAACTCGGCAGACACATCAATGGTTTCCAGGATTTCGCGACTTAAGATAAAAGCGGCATCGGACCTTCGCGACCTAAGCTTTATGCGACCTAAGTCTTGCGACTTAACTCCTGCTTCATTAGGTCGTCCACGACCTAATACTTCACCAATTTGCTCTGTTTTCTTATTTCGTAACTCGGTAGGTCGTATACATGTTAACCCGGTAAGTCGTTCCAGCCTTTCGTTAACTCGCACCCTCCCACTAAGTCGTTGCCGATCTTCACTAAGTCGTTGGGACGACTTAAAGCTTTTGTTAGGTCGGTTGCGACCTAGAACTTCACTTTTCCACCATTTCTCACCAAATCTTGACTCGGTGCCTTCCTTCTTAAGTCGTACCCGACTTACCAGCATTATAGGTCGCACACGACCTATGTCTTCAACTTTCTGGGCTGCATCATCCTTCCCAGGTTGAGAGAAATTCGACCTCGAATTTGTAAATTCATCTTCATCAGCTCGTTCATTCCCGTGATATGGTACGAGATGCTTAACATTGAACACGTCAGATGTATACACATCATCTGGCAGCTTCAGTTTATAAGCATTTTCATTGATTCGTTTCACAACTTCCACCGGACCAATTTTCCGTGCTTTCAATTTATTGTAAGCGCCTACTGGAAAACGATCTTTCGTTAATACTGCATAAACCAGATCACCTTCATTAAACTCAACATTTCGTCGTTTCAAATCTGCAGACTGTTTATACTTCTCATTTGCTTCTTCTAATCGTTCTTGAACGATTTTATGACACTCCGTCAGCCCTTCAACAAAATCAGCAGCTTTCTTAATTGTCCCTTTTGAGTGTGGTATCACCGTTAAATCCAACGGTCCTTTCGGTAAGCTCGAATAGACAATTTGGAATGGACTGAACCCAGTACTTCGATTCACAGCATGATTATGAGCAAATTCTGCCTGGCATAACTTCACATCCCAACTCTTCAGATTATCTTGGACAAGACACCTCAACAAGTTTCCCAATGATCTGTTAACCACCTCAGTCTGTCCATCCGTTTGCGGATGATAAGCACTACTGAACTTCAGCTTCGTTCCCACCATTTTCCACAAACTCAACCAAAAATGACTCAGAAATCGAGTATCTCTATCCGACACAATAGATTCTGGCAATCCATGAAGTCGATAGATCTCCCTGAAAAACAACTGAGCAACATGAACAGCATCCGCCGTCTTCTTACAAGCAATAAAATGTGCCATCTTCGAAAATCTGTCCACCACCACATATATGGAATCGTTACCACGCTGTGTCCTCGGTAATCCCAACACGAAGTCCATACTCACATCAACCCATGGTTTACTTGGTACAGGTAATGGCATATATAAACCAGCATTAGTCGCAGTTCCTTTCGAAACCTGACAAATATGACAACGCTCCACAAACCTCTCCACTTCTTTCCTCATCGATGGCCAAAAGTAGGATTGTGAAATTAACTGTAAGGTACGGTCTCTTCCAACATGCCCTTCTTCGTGTAACTCCTTGATAATCTTCATTCTCAGACTACCCTCCGGTATGCACAATCGACTTCCTTTAAAAAGAAAACCATCTACCATCAAAAACTCATCCGTCTTTCCCTCCTTAACTTTATCAACAAACTTCATGAAGTAAGGATCTTCAACAAATAATTCCGGCAACATTTCAAACCCTGTCACTTCAACTTTCAGCGTAGTCAACAAATGACTCCTCCTACTCAAAGCATCAGCCACTCGATTTGTCACCCCTGACTTGTGTTTCACAACAAAAGTAAACTGTTGCAGATATGCAATCCACGATGCATGTCTCGCTGAAATCTTGTCTTGCCCTTGCAAATGCTTCAATGCTTTATGATCAGTATACAGAACAAACTCTTTCTGAAATAGATAGTGTCTCCAGTGCTTAATAGATTGTACAACAGCATAGAACTCCACATCATACGTACTGTATCGCATCTTCGCTCCTGACAACTTCTCACTGAAATATGCAATTGGACGCCCCTTCTGACTCAACACCCCTCCAATCCCAACCTTGGATGCATCAGTATGTAGTTCAAACACCAACTGAAAATCAGGTAGCACTAGAATTGGTGCAGACGTCAGCAATTCCTTGATCTTCCCAAAAGCACTCCCTGCTTCTTCTGTCCATGCAAACTGTTTACCTTTCATGCAATCTGTAACAGGTGCCATCACACTACTAAAGTGTGGTATAAACCTTCGATAGAATGAAGCCAACCCATGAAAACTACGAACTTCCGTTATCGTCTTGGGTTGCGGCCAATTTCTGATTGCCTCAACTTTACTTTGGTCAACCTGTATTCCTTTCTCTGAAACAACATACCCCAGAAATAAAACACTATGCGTCATGAACACGCATTTCTTCGTTGCAGCATAGAATTGTTCTTGTCGCAATACCACCAGCACTTCTCTAAGATGATTCAAATGTTCCTCTGGGCTCCCACTGTAGATAAGAATATCATCGAAATATACCACCACAAATTTCCCAATGAACGGTCGAAAAATCTGATTCATCACCCTCATGAAAGTACTTGGTGCATTGGATAATCCAAATGGCATGACCAACCATTCGTATAGACCCTCCCTGGTTTTAAAAGCAGTTTTCCACTCATCTCCTGGTCTGATACGAATTTGATGATATCCGCTCTTCAAATCGATCTTAGAAAAGATAGTAGCTCCGCTTATCTGATCCAACAAGTCATCCAACCTCGGCATTGGAAATCTATATCTCACGGTAATCTTATTCAATGCTCGACTGTCAGTGCACATTCTCCATGTCCCATCCTTCTTGGGTACCAATAAAGCTGGTACAGCACAAGGACTCAGACTCTCCTGCACACGCCCCTGTTCAAGCAATTCCTATACCTGCCTCCGCAACTCTTCATGTTCCTTCGGGCTCATGCGATAATGTGGTCTGTGTGGCAACACAGCACCTGGAACAAGATCTATCTGATGTTGTATATCCCTCAACGGTGGCAACTCCGTTGGTAACTCCTCTGGAAATACATCGTCAAATTCTTTCAAAACTGGTTTAACTTCTTTTGGAATTTCAACCTCTTCATGGCTTTCTCGTCCAATCAACAAGAATACTTCTGGTTCTTCCTCAACTTCCTTCACAAACTCCTTCAAAGATAATAAAGTTTTCAGCTCTTCGATTTCTTCTGACTTACTTTCTTCTTGTGATCTCTTCTTCGGAACTAAGATAATCTTCGTGCCTTTAAACATAAAACTGTAGCTATTGGTCCGACCATCATGTAGTACTGCTCGATCATATTGCCATGGTCTTCCCAATAATAAGTGGCAAACGTCCATCTCTACTACATCACACCATATTTCATCTTTGTATTTCTTCCCAATAGAGAATGGAACACGAACTCGTCTATCCACTTTCACTTCTCCTCCTTTTCTCAACCATGCTAACTTGTATGGACTCGGATGTTTCTCTGTCTTCAATTTCAACTTCGTCACAGCCTCGGTTGAAATAATATTATCACAGCTTCCTGCGTCAATCACAAACTTACACACCTTCCCCTGAATAGTACACGTTGACTGAAAGATATTACTCCTCAACCAACTAGCTTCCTCCTGCTTCGGTGTTAAACACGATCTCCTCAGCATTAGGTTACAACCTTCATCTCCTGACGCAATATCCTGCTCATCCTCCTCAACTGGACTAGAACAATCCTCATCAACATCCTCATCTTCAACCTCTACAATCATGGTTCGTTTCTTCGGCTTTGGACACTCACTGCTTTTATGACCCAATTCCTGACAATTGTAACATTTGAAACCATTGTTAACCCTTGTCTTCTCAGCCTCCTTCACAACTGGTTTTGCAATAGCTTTTGAAACATTCGAACTCCCACTAACTCCCTTCATCGGATTGTTGGAATTTGTAAACACACCTCCTCCTCGTCTCCCTTGTTTTTCCCAAGCCAATGCTTTCTGATGTGCTTCTGCCACAGATCTTGGATCGAACATATTAACCATATCCTGAATCTGCATTCTCAATCCCCCAATGAATCTAGATGTCAGCTGCTCTTCTGTTTCCATAATATCATTCCTCGCAATAAGTTGATAGAATTCATCAGCATAGTCATTAACTGTCTTTGTGCCCTGCCTCAAGTTTTGCAAACGTTGATACATCAAAGATTGATAATTGTAAGGTAAGAACGTTGCTTTCATCAATTTCTTCATCTTCTCCCAAGATTCAACTTTTGACTTTCCCATACGTTCACGTGTAAGCTTGGTTTGCTGCCACCATGCCAAAGCTCTACCCCTCAGCCTCGTAGCAACCAACTTCACTCTACGATGTTCTGGAACTTCTTTGAAGTCAAAAATCTCCTCAACATTAGCTACCCAATCTAGAAACTCCTCCGCTTGCATACCACCTTTGAATTCAGGAATTTCTGTCTTCATCCCCGATTCCCACTTGTGATCATACTCAGAATAGTTTCTTCCTTGACCTCTTCCTTGAATACTACCACCATCATACTCCTCTTCAAAATCAGATGCATAACGATGTCGATTCTGACCACCAACATCTCTACTACCATTGCGTCTTCCACCTTCATCCCTTCTATCGACGTTCCTCCGTTCTCGATCATTCACGTTTCTCCCTCGCCCTTGATCATTTTCAACACTTCTGTCTCGATTGGAATGTGGCGAGACTCTACTACCCCCATGGTTAGATTCTGGTGAAACCCTTCTCCGATTTTGATTCATCTCCGTCATAAGCCTCTCTAACCGGCCAATTCCTTCGTTAAGCTTTTCACTAAAATTCTCATTGATTCTTTGCTCCATCTCATCAGCCTCTTCTCTTCGATATAAAGCTTCTACGTTTTGGTGGCGATTAGCTCTTCTTGGCGGCATACTTGAAAACTTCACAAATTCTCCAACACTTCAAATTCAAACACTTTCCGGATTTTGATCCAAAATGAAACGGATCGAAAACTTCCACTTTGTAGCAAATCGCGATGAACACGATGGACAAAGTTTCGGCCTCCAATGCAAATCCGTACTTCAATCTTCAAATCAATGATGAACACTTTTCTTGCTCACGGCTCAACTTCACACTTCTCGGCCAAACAACTTCAACTTCTAAATGAATAGGCTCCAAGACTCGATCCAGCTATGATTGGCTAGAACAAGCTCTGATACCAAAACTGACGCAGCAGATATTTCAAAAATGATGTAGATCGGTGAAAGTAGCAGTCGATGGATTGATGAATGCTGAATTGCCCGAATTCGTTGATCCGAAGATACCGAACTCTAGCTATCTCGAACTCGTTGATCGCGCACGATATCGGGTTCAAAGATCTTCAATTCTTCAAGCGTTGATCAAGCGCACTTGATTCCGCGAATCGGCTTCTACAATCGTTGAATCGAGCGCACTCGATTATCCGAAAGAGGAGATAGGAGATTACACTCAACTACCAATTTTGAATGAAAGCACAAAGCAATCAAAAGAGAATTTTATTCAAAAATCAACAACCATTACAAATGAGAGTCTCGGCCTATTTATAGGCATTTTACAACTCACAAAAAAAAACACCAAAAATTACAAGTACTAAGTCGGTTCCGAGTTATGGCTTCCGACCTACGACTTAACAAAGACTTCGACTCAACGGTACAACTTTACAAGCCTTCAGCGATTTAACAAACAGACAAAACATTAAAGAAAATACAAGTACTTAGGTCGGCAACGACCTACGACCTAACATGGCGCGACCTAAGGACAAACACGACTTAGTATAGGTCGGCAGCGACCAAACAGTTCAATCATAAGAAAGTACAACACAATGACTTGACGACTTAACCATCAACGGCAGAGATCCACGCGGCATAATAATCAATGGCCTCCAGAGCTTTGCGACTTAAGAACTTTGCGGTATCTCAACTCAACGAATTAAGGAAATCAATGGTATCCAGAGCTTTACGACCTAAGAATGAACGGCATCCTTTCGTTTGCGACCTAACACAAAGCGGCATCAGGAATCAAAGGTAGAGATTAACTCGGCAGACACATCAATGGTTTCCAGGATTTCGCGACTTAAGATAAAAGCGGCATCGGACCTTCGCGACCTAAGCTTTATGCGACCTAAGTCTTGCGACTTAACTCCTGCTTCATTAGGTCGTCCACGACCTAATACTTCACCAATTTGCTCTGTTTTCTTATTTCGTAACTCGGTAGGTCTTATACATGTTAACCCGGTAAGTCGTTCCAGCCTTTCGTTAACTCGCACCCTCCCACTAAGTCGTTGCCGATCTTCACTAAGTCGTTGGGACGACTTAAAGCTTTTGTTAGGTCGGTTGCGACCTAGAACTTCACTTTTCCACCATTTCTCACCAAATCTTGACTCGGTGCCTTCCTTCTTAAGTCGTACCCGACTTACCAGCATCATAGGTCGCACACGACCTATGTCTTCAACTTTCTGGGCTGCATCAATAGGATTTATAAAATATCATCTGCTATTATGCGGCGCAATAGGGTCTCATCCACTATATAATGCGGGAAAATCAATCACTCCAATATATACATATGCCAATATGTATATATTGCTATATATATATAGATATATTTTACTATATCTAATATCACATCCAAACAGTCAATTAATCAATAACTGCAAAAATCAACTTTTCATTTTGAGTGAGAAGATCTCACCTTTGCTTTTTATTTTGCAATCCATTTTTCATCTTGATTCGATTTCTTCACAATTTCGACCTTGTATAAACAATTCAAGATTTATTACTATTTAAATTGATTGAACAATTAATTACTGATTTTATTTTCAAAATTAAAACTTGTTCATTTGTTTGTTTTTAAACCGACTTTATATAGATACTCCAATGTCTAAAATTCCTATATCATTTCTTCCTGTTTTACACGGGTTTATCACACCAACCTTATATCACATAAATCCATTTCCTTTTTACTATATCATACTATATATATAAATTATAAGTGTATATCTATATAGATACGTATCTAATTTCCTATATATATTAAAATTAAATTAAGAACAACTTAAAATTCAAAACTGCTTAATCATTAAATAATTTAATTAATTAATGGTTTAAATTTTCAAACTAATAATTTTCTTTAAAAAATTTTTTTTGTCTCTAGATCTTTGTACATTCCTTATATGGGTAAGATAAATTTTAAATCGAAATGAAATAGATTGAAATACCTTTTTCTTTGATATAGTTCACAAAACCATTTTCGGAAATTTAAATTAGAGAAATTATCAAATCAGTAATTCATTTCTCTGTAAATATATTTTTTTTCTTTTCTAATTACACTCAGATTACACTTAAACAAACAGAGTAAGATATACCTTCACTACCCTCGTCGCTGCCAGCCTTCATTGATCGAAACCCACGTGAGCCAAACCCTAGAATGCCTGCCTCGACTTCGTACGCAATTTCATCATCAACTCAAGCCCCACGACTTTTCGCGAGCTCCACCACTCGATCGAAACCCACGCGCCTGACCACATCGATACCTTATCGCCTAGATGACATCGTCCAGCCTCCCACACGCGCACGAAATTGCCCCATCAACAAATATGCTTTGAATCGCGATCGCCAAACTCAGTCCTACGTCGCCATCACGACCCCTTGCGAGCTCCAGACTTCTCGAGCCTGATCGAGATTCGTTTTGGAGGAAGATTCATTTTTTTCTTTTCTCTTTCGACTGGGTTTCTAACTGAAGATAGGAGGGGGATACGGTTTCGTGGAATAAAGATTGGGGAAGGAAGTGATTTCGTTTTGTTTAACTGGAGAAGGAAAAGAGGGAAACGAATCTGCATCAGCCATTATTTGATTTCGTTTTGAATTTGATTTTAAAGAGGAGGAGCTCGGCCATTTTATTTTTGAACGAGAGAAAAGGATACGCGGCCATGCTTTGCACGATCATTTTTGTGATTCAACAGGAAGAATGTGTTTGCCTTACCTCTACAGCGTTTTGATGGGGAAGGCAAAGTACTGGTGTTGGCCAATTTTTAAAATTAAATTTAAATTGAATTCAATTTAAATTTTAACGCGTTTACTTACCGTGTGCTCACATAACAACTCCGAAAAATACGAAATTTGAAATCCGACAATAAAACAATATTACGGATCCAATGGAACTAGTTTCGTCGAATTCCGAGACTGTGCCTTGGAAGGCTATTTTGAAATATCGATTCAAACGATATAATTTCAAAACTGAACAAAACAGTTTGAAATTAAATTCTGAAGCTTCTATTATCTTCAGTATTATCAATATAAATTTTACAAGCCTTTGAAATATTTTTAATCAGTTTAAAATTGAAGATTCAAATTTTTATTCAACTTTCAATAGATTAAATTTTAAAATTTAATCGCCAATTTCATTTTGATAATTTGAAATTCAAGTCAAACCATCATTCAAATATTTAAAATAAATTAAATATTTTCAATTTAAATTGTTCAAAATTCTAGGTCGTTACAATCTTCCCCCCTTAAAAGAATTTCGTCCCGAAATTACAAGTTAGGAAGAATGTTCCTTAACCTGTTTACTATCTACCCAAAACCAAACTGTTTTATCAACTTACCAAAACAAATCTTTTTATTAAAGATCCATTATCATTTCAACTAACTTTCCATCTTCAATCATAGGTTCCAAACAACATTGTTTACTTTACAATTCAAATTTAAAACTTCCAAATTTTCTCAAAATTTTTCTAACGCTCTAAATTCTCGAAAAATTTCACCAGCATCTCCTTTGCGCAGCTAGCTCGGTACAACTACAAAATTCCACATTGGGCCCCCAATTTCAAAAAGAAAAGAAAAAGCCAAGCGGCTGGACAAGAAAATCATCAAATCTCATATTGAAACTCAAATACATACCTTTTTGTCGAGCAATTCAAAATTATCTTTGAAATTAAAATCCCAATTCCATTATAACACCTGTATATCCTACTAGCCATAATATCCAGCTACAATATTCAAACCATTTTGCCAATTCCATTACAAATTTCAATACTTACTTCTTATATCATCTTTAGTTTACTATTGAAGTTATATCCATTATCATTCAATTTTACATTTCAAATTTCATTTGAATTCAGTTTACAATTTCAATTTAATTTGGATTCAGTTTAACTTCTGAATATTGAATTTCATCAACTATCTTTAGTTCACTTCGAACTAATCTTAAAACTTCATTTTATTTCACACAATTCAAATTGGTTTTCAGTATTCAGTTTCAATTCCAGTTTAATTCTTTTGTTCATTCCCAAAATTTATTTTCAATTCACTATTATGGTTTATAACCACTCATATTTAAACTGGATTTCAAATCCCATACGAATTTTAATTTATCTTTCATTTATAATTATTCAATTCAATTCATTTGCTTACAAATTCGAAATGAATTTCAACATTCAATTTCATTTTCTTGCACTTGCAATTGCAAATTTATTTATTCATTCACAAATTCATTCATTTTAAATTTGAATCTCATTCCAATCAGATTTCAAATATTTTATAAATTATCAACTTATTTACATTCCATTAATGAATTTTATTTTCAATTATCTTCCTGGAATTCCATTCCGAATTATAAATCACATTTACAATTTTACATTAACAATTTCTATTTGTATATGAATTCATTTCCTTATACTTCCAATTCATATTTATAAATCTCATTTGTTAAATGAATTTATCTTCAATCTTTGGTTATTATTTTATTTCTTATTCAATTTCAATATAACAATGATAATATTTCAATGTTATTACTTCCTAACAACCAAGCATCCATATACTATGATAATTCATAGAAAATTATTTCTTTTCTATACAAAAATAGTTTTGGGCAAAATTATCTCATTTACCCCATTTTTAAACAATGCTATATTGGTTTATCTTGTTTAAGAGTTTAGAAATCCCTATCGATTACAGTTGGCCACCCTGCACCGACCAGAATCTATAAACAATCAACCGATAAGTCAACACAATACAAAACAAATTTGTATTCACTAACAAATACGCGCTCATATCTATTATTACACTCACACTCATTCTAGAGTACTACTGACTCTATCTCTAATGAGTAACACCCAACAGAGCAGGGTTGTCGCTTAACCATATGCTCTGATACCACGTTGTAAGGACCCGATTCTTCGACTTCCGAATATCGACATCAATACGTCCACTGTATCGACCGCCGAGCCATCGAATGCCGGAAAACCGAATTCTTAGGGTTTAAGAAAGAAGAGGTAGAAGAAAAGATAGAAGAAAAAGAAAGAAGAAACAACAGAAACACAGAAACAGAAACAATATCAGAATCTCACATTCGTAGTGGAACAATATATATATATAGATAATCACTAGTCTTTTAAAACAAAGAACTATATCAGTTTATACATACATCAATCAGAGTCAATATACAACTCAATACAACAATGGACAGTTATCTAAACTTGTCCTCATACAGAATACACAATGGAATAAATAAACAAGTAAGTATGTACGTTTCGCCATCCAGCTTGCTTCTAAAGCTCCAGAATATCCTGATAACATAACTCTAGGCTGCCCGTGTGGAAAATTGGTGGGCACCCAGAGTTTAGAAGGGAAACAATAAACTCCGAGTCAGTCATGGTGACTGGTATGAGATCTTAAAAACAGTTATTTTTCACAAAGAAAATAAAAAAGATTCGCATAGCTTTTGGAAAATGAAACTACCATAAGACCTCCCACCACACACACAATGCAAACGCAGAATTGGAGGAGATTTCTTCTTATGTTAGTCAAAGATGCATACTATGCAAAATCAAATCAAATTGTTTTTGATATTATTATTAGTGCATAGTGTAGAAAACATTTCGAAAGTAGAATATAAATATTAGCCAGCATAGGTACCATTATATTATGCCTGCTATAGCTACCATATTAGATGGCAGGTTCTACAACTAAAACCGTACAAGGCTCGTATTGTTTCTTTGGATTTCCAACAAATGGTCAGGCCAAGGAACTTCCCATTGCCACATAGGTACGCCTCTGGAAAGACGACCCAAGAAATAACCTAACATTACGGTTAGATCTCTGCCAACACAAGGCCGGGTTACCCCTAACTGGGTAACTACTGACACGAATATGTCATCCCCCGATCGTAACCGATCTTCCCGAGGATCCTCGATTTCCAACAACCACAAAGTGATAAATTTTCAGCAACAACATAGGTTAAATATTTGGGCTCCATACCATGATACCACCTCTATCCAGAAGGAATGACATACACTAAAGGGGCGCTACCCCATAATAACCTTACTGCATCCTTCCTGTTTTGACCATTTCCGGGGTGTGAGGTCCGACGAAGTCTCGTCCACAAAGCTACGCTTTATCACAAAGCCATGCTTTAGGTCAACAAATGATCAAAGTAACGATCACAAAGATAAATGATCAAACAAATGATCATATCACAAATGATCAAACAATGATCATTACACAGCAACACTCAGCATGCCACGTTACCAAATTGGGAGTATATCACTAATCACCATCAACTACATAACCTCTGTGCTCGTACGTCTCAAAGAAGAGTTTTAAGCTAAGAGAATAAATTCTCCGCCACCAACAGATATGTGTTTGAAAGAAACCAGCTTTATATCTCAATTTGTAACGTCAGACATACAACCATACAAGTCTGTTCCAGGATCGAACAGAACCGAAGGCACTTCCAAAAGAAGTCCTTGCAAATCCAGATATTCACTAATCACGTTCGGACTTCCCGTCACTAAGGGTGATAAAACCTCTATATCGGAGATCAGCCGATGCAGAGTAACTCGACGGTAATCCTTCTGTTTTCAAAAATATCCGGTCTTCAACACCGGTCATCAAATGCAATCCATTACGACGTATCACATATTCGGAATGGGTTATACGACCTAAAGGTCCTTTCCCGGCTAACCCGAATAGTGAGCGCTTATTCAAAAATAAGTGTAGCATTCAAATTCAAGCAAATCACAACAAATACCCATTTAAGGTAATTATTGATAGTCGGTTATTTAACTATCAATAGGTCTGCACAGCATCATCAGATTCCAAATAATTGTTTCCAAATTATTTATTTTCCAAAAATATCTTTACAAGATATATATTTCCACACTTCTAAAATAAAATCAATATTTATTTTTAAACAGATTCCCCTTTCCTTTATAAATTCCATAGTGAATTTATATTTCAAAATATCTACTGATATATGATTTTCAATCGATTTCAAATATTCACTTTCAATTTATCTTTACAAAGATAAATTCTCAAAAACGTTTCATTTCATATTGGAAAAACATTTCCATACTTATTTAATAATAAGTAATTCACAAATCTGATTTATTTTCAACATTTGAAAATATTCAATATACATAAATCAAAATTAAGTATATATTTCATTCTTTAAGGAAATCATTTTCTTAGACACATCTATTTGAGTCAAAACGAATGTTGCGTAAAACATCGTTACGACGACCCAAAATCACTAGTATAGGGATTCGAAATTTAGATAGATATATAAATCCCAATACTATATAAAACATTTCCTTTCAAAAATCATTTACTATAACAACAGTGTTATAGTCAACCATTTCCTTATTTCTTGAAAACGTCTATTTCAACAATAAAACTCGTTCACTTATGAAATCCATTTATACTTCATTTTAACACTTATAAAACTCGTTTAATAATCCCAATATTTTAAATTTATAAATATCAATTTTGTACATTTTTATATTAATAATTCAAAAATCTCAATTTAAACCATTTTATAAATTACTTTAACTATTTATTTCAAAAATCACCTTTCGGTCATATTTCACAAAAATCATAATTTTTATAACTTTAAAATTGGAACGTTCATTTATTTAGGATGAATCAATCCAAAATTTTAATAAAACGTATAATCTCAAAAATCACTTTAAAAATCCCTTTAAAATCAAAATCGTTATTTTTAAACTTCAAAAATGGATCCAGTTGGATCCCTCCAACCTGTTTCCCTGCATCCACAGACGTTAGCACAATACCCATTCCACTTCGAGGTGGAATATCGCAGTATATTGGATTTATAAAATATCATCCGCTATTATGCGGCGCAATAGGGTCTCATCCACTATATAATGCGGGAAAATCAATCACTCCAATATATACATATGCCAATATGTATATATTGCTATATATATATATATAGATATATCCTACTATATCTAATATCACATCCAAACAATCAATCAATCAATAACTGCAAAAATAAAATTTTCATTTTGAGTGAGAAGATCTCACCTTTGCTTTTTATTTTGCAATCCATTTTTCATCTTGACTCGATTTCTTCACAATTTCGACCTTGTATAAACAGTTCAAGATTTATTACTATTTAAATTGATTGAACAATTAATTACTGATTTTATTTTCAAAATTAAAACTTGTTCATTTGTTTGTTTTTAAACTGACTTTATATAGATACTCCAATGTCTAAAATTCCTATATCATTTCTTCTTGTTTTACACAGGTTTATCACAACAACCTTATATCACATAAATCCATTTCCTTTTTACTATATCATACTATATATATAAATTATAAGTGTATATCTATATAGATACGTATCTACTTTCCTATATATATTAAAATTAAATTAAGAACAACTTAAAATTCAAAACCGCTTGATCATTAAATAATTTAATTAATTAATGGTTTAAATTTTCAAACTAATAATTTTCTTTAAAAAAAATTTTTTGTCTCCAGATCTCTGTACATTCCTTATATGGGTAAGATAAATTTTAAATCGAAATGAAATAGATTGAAATATCTTTCTCTTTGATAAAGTTCACAAAACCATTTTCGGAAATCTAAATTAGAGAAATTATCAAATCAGTAATTCATTTCTCTATAAATATTTTTTTTCTTTTCTAATTACACTCAGATTACACTTAAACGAACAGAGTAAGTTATACCTTCACTGCCCTCATCGCTGCCAGCCTTCATTGATCGAAACCCACGTGAGCCAAACCCTAGAATGCCTGCCTCGACTTCGTATGCAATTTCATCATCAACTCGAGCCCCACGACTTTTCGCGAGCTCCACCACTCGATCGAAACCCACACGCCTGACCACGTCGATACCTTATCGCCTCGATGACATCGTCCAGCCTCCCACGCGCGCACGAAATCGCCCCATCAACAGATATGCTTTGAATCGCGATCGCCAAACTTAGCACCACGTCGCCATCACGACCCCTTGCGAGCTCCAGACTTCTCGAGCCTGATCGAGATTCGTTTTGGAGGAAGATTGATTTTTTTTCTTTTCTCTTTCGAACTGGGTTTCTAACTGAAGATAGGAGGGGGATACGGTTTCGTGGAATAAAGATTGGGGAAGGAAGTGATTTCGTTTTGTTTAACTTGAGAAGGAAAAGAGGGAAACGAATCTGCATCGGCCATTATTTGATTTCGTTTTGAATTTGATTTTGAAAGAGGAGGAGCTCGGCCATTTTATTTTTGAACGAGAGAAAAGGATACGCGGCCATGCTTTGCATGATCATTTTCGTGATTCAACACGGAGAACGTGTTTGCCTTACCTCTACAGCGTTTTAATGGGGAAGGCAAACTACTGGTGTTGACCAATTTTTAAAATTAAATTTAAATTGAATTCAATTTAAATTTTAACACGTTTACTTACCGTGTACTCACATAACAACTCCGAAAAATACGAAATTTGAAATTCGACAATAAAACAATATTATGAATCCAATGGAACTGGTTTCGTCGAATTCCGAGACTGTGCCTCGGAAGGCTATTTTTAAATATCGATTCAAACGATATAATTTCAAAACTGAACAAAACAGTTTGAAATTAAATTCTGAAGCTTATATTATCTTCAGTATTATCAATATAAATTTTACAAGCCTTTGAAATATTTTTAATCAGCTTAAAATTGAAGATTCAAATTTTTATTCAACTTTCAATAGATTAAATTTTATAATTTAATCGCCAATTTCATTCTGATAATTTGAAATTCAAGTCAAACCATCATTCAAATATTTAAAATAAATTAAATATTTTCAATTTAAATTGTTCAAAATTCTGGGTCGTTACAGAGTCGGTCGGCATACTCTCGCTCGGTGTACTCCCGCTCGGTGTACTCTTGCTCGGCATAAACTGGGTCGGTCGGTGTAGACCCGCTCGGCATATACTGGGTCGGTCGGTGTAGTTCCGCTCGGCATACACTGGTAACGAGAGGCTCGGCATAGAGGCCTCGTTCGGCACAAGCGCCTCGCTCGGCATAAAGGCCTCGTTCGGCATAGAGGCCTCGCTCGGCATAAAGGCCTCGTTTGGCATAGAGGCATCGCTCGGCATAGAGGCCTCGCTCGGCATAGATGCCTTGTTCGGCATAGGGGCCTCGCTCGGCATACAGGCCTCGTTCGGCATAGGGGCCTCGTTCGGCATAGATGCCTCGCTCGGCATACAGGCCTCGCTCGGCATAGATGTGTGATTCGGCCTAGGCATTTCGGTTCAGCCAGAATGACGTTCAACTTTGAAGGGAGGTTTAGCACTTAACCTTTAGTTAAGGGGTCGTCGCTCGGCATCTCTCGATCGACATTCTCATTCGGCATACACTGGGTCGGTCGGCGTATAGAGGGTTTGGAGCGATCGGTATACAACAGTTTTGGAGCGATCGGTATATAGAGGTTTTGGAGCGATCGGTAAATGTGTGCTTGCCTTGGTGAGGGTTCGGCCATATGAGAGATCGGCTGAATTGCCTTCAGAGGGGTGGGGGTCGGACTTCATTCAACTTGAGTGCAAACCTTAACATCCAATCCCCAAACCTTGCGTACATCAGTGAATCCAACCCTTTCACATGAGCATAAGTACTTGCTTAACTCTAAACAAAAAAATTAGCATAATCAAATCTTCCAAAAACAGGGGGCAGTAGACTTAGTTTCTCTGACTATGGCTATCAACTTCCTTTAGATTTCTTTCAAATATGAGTAGAATAGGAAGTTTGCTAGTAAACAACTGGATCTATCTCGCGAATAGGGAAATCCACTAGTAGACGATGAGATCCAATCAAGCTGAGAATTCAATTCTTAGTGAAAGCACCAAAATTGGTCACTAACACCCTTGGGTAGAGTTATGTAGAGAGATTAATGAAGAGAGTAAATTAAAATAGAGAAATAATGTAATTGAATGCAAAAAGGACAACAAAAACGAGAACACCAGATTTATAGTGGTTCGGCGTAATTGCCTACGTCCACTTTGAATGAAATCTTTATTACTTTCTCAATCCCTTGAATACAAATACAACCCGTAAACCAATCACTGGAATACCAGTTAGAATTAAAAGAGGAGAGTATAAAAAATGGCAGAGTCTCCCTGGAGTTCTCCCGAAAAGGGTCCCTTCATCTGTACCTCTGCCTCTCTATTTATAGACGAAGATAGGCTGGACTCCCTGCGTAAGCCCAAGAACAAGGTACGTCAGCCCAAAGCAAGCAACTTGCGTTCACCGAGCGGTGCATACATGCCGAACCATATCAATTGCATCAAACCCTTATATCTCCAGTCTCTTCTTGGCCAGAATCTTTTCTAGTGCTAACTATAACTTCTGTAACTGTCGCTTTGTAGTTGGGCCAAGTAGCCGGGTAACACTATGGTATTGCTGGATAGATTTTTGGTATTTTCAAATAGCATAAATATGAATATTGAACTTTTAAAGGATACTAAAAGGGGAATTTTAAAGTAAAATATTTATAGTGAAGTTGAATAAATTAAAAGAATGAATTTGGGGAAAATAAATAGTTTGATTTTAAAATCCTATTCAATAAATTTCGAAATATGGAAAAATAGAGATTTGTGGAAAAATGTGAATAAAAGGGTTTTTAAAAATAAGAACTTAAGTGATATTGTTTTAAATATAAAAGAATGTATTTTTAAATTTCAAACTAGAATAGTTGGGAAAATTAAAAGGGAAATTTTGGAAATAAAATATGGAATTGATGTTCCAGATTTAAATAAGATTTTAAATCATAAAAAGGAAGTGAATCTAAAAATAAAGGGCTTTTGGAATAAATTTGGGTTAACTGGAGGATTAATTTAAATGGAATGTAATTTAGAAAATTGATTTAAAATCGATAAAGTGTTTGAAACAGTGGTAAACGGGAAAATGAGATTATGGGATATATAAACGAAGTTTATAAATAAAGTAAAGCAAATTTTCAGTAGATAAATTGAAGTGATAAACTCACGGTGAGGATTTATAAGGAGATGGGTAAATCGTTTTAAAAATAAATGGTAGATTTATTTTTAGAAATGTGAAAGGGATTTACGGAATTGGGACGTTAATTAATTGGAAATAAATCAAGAAGGATTTATTAATATTGGACTAGCTTTATGGAAGTTGAAAATATATTATTATGAGAAGTTAAGTTATTTAAAAAAAGAAAGATTTTAAAGTATTAACTAGAAATTTTAAACGTTAAAGAATATTTCAGAAATAAATTATTTAGTTGTTAAAATGGGTTTAAGTGTATTTTAAATTATGAATTAAGATAGCTTATATTAAATTAATTATTATTTAAGAATTAATCAATATTACTATTTCAAAGGAATAAATTATTTTATATTAATATTATTTTTAATAACTTTTACTTAAAAAGTAGTTTTGTCTAAAGTTAATTTGAAATTTATTTTGAAATTTACAAGTATTAATTTGAAAAATTTTAGATAATGTTTTTGGAGAGTATTGGTATACTCGCATGGCGTAAATCGGAGGCAGTGAGTGCCTGCAGCTAAGTCTTTAATTTATCTAGGATAGAGACGTAACCATTGAGCTGTGATCCATGGTTTGATACCGTAGTGGTACTTTCCACATTTATTTTCTTTAAACGGGTTTTTTTAAAATATTTTTAAAAAAGATACTTTGTGAATCTATCGAATTCGATTGGATAGGTATATATTTTTGGATAAAGGGATATAATTTATTTAAAAGTTAATTTAAATGAAGACCTGGTGTTTTTCGGTGAAATTGAAGTATTTGGTTGAATTGATTGTTTATTTGATAGTTAAATAACCGACTATCAAATCTGGACCTAAATATAACTTTGGGGATATCTTGAAGAAGCACAAAGTTATATGGTACAGTTACCATTAGAGGTTCTATACTGTACGTGTAAACTCGTTTCGTCCTTCTAGGACGATGACAACAAAATCCATCCACTAACGGTTAGTAGGTGATACTATCAAATCGGGGTTGAGTTTACAGGGTAATATCAAATGTTGTTTCGAAGAGACCGGGATCGTATTTGTGATCCGAAAACCACGTCGATCCAACGAGTATGTTTTCTTAGTGAAGACAAGAGCATAGAGTCGAAGATGGAGCGGTGAAGTGCAAGGGCTAATCGCTACTAAACCTGTGGGTGATTCCTAAATGGATGTAGTAGGAATAGTGCCTTCGGTTCCGTTCGGACCGGGAATGGATTTGTATGGATGAATGCTATCAGTACATTGTCATTGGAGGACAATGGGCATTCTAAGTGAATATTTCTAAAAAGGTAATCGTAGCCTTTAGCCTCATCAACCGGGAATGACTGAAAATATGGGGAGATGTAGCAAGGCTAAGTGGGTCGCACCCAAGTAGGGTAAGGTTACCCCTATCTAGAGTCCCTTTATTTCGGCTGCATGGCGGTTGCTGATCCCAACCGCGTGGTAATCTTATTCGGACTATCCAGGTTAGGGGTAGTCCGATCTTGTGTTGGCAGGGATCGATGGGTTCGATCTCGGTACGCTGTTCTAGACGTGTACTGTGACAGGTGGTACCCCAGTACCTAGTCATTCAGTTGGAATCCATTCTCTAATACGTTCCTTTACGATTTTGATTGTAGAGCCTAGTATTGCTGGAATTTAATTAATGTAACAATTTCACATATTTGAATAAGTATTTGTACTTAGACACTATTATAATAGCAGAGGATTTTGATATGAAATGTTTTGGTTATCGTAAGGTAAAAACCCGTCGTGTTTACTTGTGGCGTGGTCTTACGAGATACCTTTGATTTTCAAAAGGATTTTGAAACTTTAATAATTCAAATTGAGTGTGTTTTCTCACGCTGGTTTTCCAGACTGACTCGGGTGTTATTTTATTATAATGCTCGGGTCAGATCGAGTATTACATATTTAGGATAGGATGCTATGGAGCTCAGAAGACGAGCTTGATGGCGAAGGCGTATCACACTTACTTGACTTCTATTCCTATGTGTATGGTATGCTGTATATTTAGCTTTTGTGAGGACAAGTTATTATAACTGTCCAGTACTGTGCTATTGATTTGTGTTGTACTCTGATGATGTAATGTATAAAAACAGCAATAGTTCTTTTTTGTATAAAGGTCAGTTGTTGTCTATTATATATTGTTCCGCTGCGATTGTGAGATTCTGTGTTGTTATTTATTTTTCTTCTTCTAACTCTTTCTTCTTTTCCCTAATGATCTGGTATTTACGACATTCGATTGTTCGACATGTAATAAAGTAGATGTGTTGATGTCGATTTTCGGAGGTCAAAAATCGGGAATGTGACACTTGGTATCAGAGCTGATGGTTAAGCGAGAACCTTGGCTCTGGTGGGGATTACTCATTAGAGATAGGGTCAGTAGCACCCTAGAATGAGTTTGAGTGTATTAATAGATATGAGCGCGTATTTGTTAGTGAATATAAAATAATTTTATATTGTGTTGATTGGTTTGTTAAGTGGCTTATGAATTCTGGTCAATACGAGTAATTAACGTTATTGATAGGGATCTCTAAACACTTAAATAGAGCAACTCGACATAGTATTGTTTTAAAATGAGGTAAATGAAATAATTTTACCCAAATTATTTTATATATAAAAGGAATAATTTTTGTAAATTATTATAGTTATATATGGTGTGCTTGGTTGTTAGGAAATGATAATATCAAATTATTATCATTGTTGTGTAAAAATTGAATAAGAAATTAATGTTATTACCAGAAGTTAAGAAATTAACCCATATGACAATAATGGAATTTGTAAATATGAGTTATAAATGGGATTTATAATTTGAAATAGAATAAAATTCCAGAGGAATATTTAAATACAGATTTAAAAGGATTTTAAAGGGTGAAAATTTGGGAATTTAAATCCCGTTGGTTTTGAAAATGTTTTTCAAAGTTGAAAATTAATGGTGATGTTATTTGGAAAATATTTGAGATGAAATATTTAAAAATGGATTTTAAAAGAATAAAAGCACTAAACTCACTTCGGTCGTTGGAAAATAATTTCGGTGATGACTGCAGCATCATCGATGTTCATTTTCGAGTTTCCAAGGGAGGAATTGCTACCTAAATGTTGTGAATTGAAGTGTTGGTTTGGTAAAACTTGTTTGATTTTCGAAATTCAAAGAACAATTTGATAAACCAAGGATTTTGGATATATATATATATATATATATATATATATATGATTTCAAAAATGACTTGAAACACTTAGAACGAAATTGTTTAAACTCTGGAGTTTGGTTTAAAATGTTATGGAATATAAATAAGTTTGGAAACTTATAAAGTTTGAAATTTGTCTGGAATGGAATTAACTTGAGAAGAGTTAAATGAAGAGTAAGTGTGGTAGGAAATAAATTAGTAAAGAAAACCAATTAAATGAAGTGAATTGGAGGAAAATGGTGAATAGAATATTGGTAAGTTTGATAACTTAAGAAATTTTTAAATTTGAATTTGTGGAGTGAGATTTAACTTGAATTATGTTAAATAAAAAGTGAATTTGAATAGAAATGGATATAAACTTCAGTGGTGAAGTGGAAATAAATATAAGAAGTTGTATAGAATATTTATAATGGACTTAAAAAGGTTAATGGTGAATTCTAAAGTGAAGTTAGTATTGAGGAATATATTAAGATGAATATTTGAATGAAGATTAAATAAAGTTGTGAAGGATAATTGTGGATAAGTGAATGGAAATTAAAAAGGGTGAGAATAAAAGAATCAGAGATAGCGAATAAGCAATTGGAAATAAATACGTAAGTTGTATGTATATTATCTTATTTGCATAACTATTTGATTCAGATTTGAGCACATAATTTTGAGATAGTTATATCGATCCGAGTTGGGATTTTTTACTCGATTTTCGACGGCGAACCCTGGATATGGATTTTGATTGATCTTGGAATTCTCTATCATAGTATATGGCTATGAAAGGAGAATGACGGTTTCTGATCAAGAAACCAGATCTGAGTCCGCAATAGAGAGTCGTGTGAACGATACTAGTTCGGAAGTGAAATTGTGTGATCGAGTGAGCGATCAGATTTTATATTGCGTACGGATGATATATGTACATCGTACGGGCTTAAGTAAAGAAAATTTTGAAAATTTTGAAAAGAGATAAGTAAAATAATTTTGAATTGTATGATTGAATACTATTGGTAGATAAGGTGTAGGTATTTAAAAGCAAAAGGAAAAATTGATGTTTTCGATTTCAGAAGAAAATTTTGATTGCCCGACAAAAAGGTATGTGTTTAAATTGTTGTATGAAATTGATGATTTTCTGATTGAGCCGCTTGGCTTTTGTTTTCTTTTGATGATTTGGGGCCGTAAAGGCAATTTTATAGTTGTTCCGATCTAGCCGCGCAAAGGAGACGCTGGCGAAATTTTTGGAAAATTTAAGGAGTTAGAAAATTTTTGAGAAAATTTTGATAATTTAATAATTTGGTTTTAAATTATAATTTGAATGATTGATGGGATAATATTAGTGGAATCTATGGATGAAATTGGAAGTTAGTGATAGTGATAATGTGGTTTCAATGGATTGGATTGAAAATGGTTTAAACTGATTGGTTTCGGAAAAATAGTTAACGGGTTTTGGACCATTCTTCTTACCTAGCAATTTCGAGGACGAAATTCTTATAAGGGGGAAGGAATGTAACGACCCAGAATTTTGGATATTTAAAATTGGAATATTTAATTGGTTTTAAATATTTAAATGTTAATTTTTTACTTGAATTTCAAATATAATCATTTATTGGATAATTTTAAATTATTGAATTTAATAATTGAAAATTGGGTAAAATATTGAATCTTGAGTTTTAAGCCTATTAAAACAATTTAAAGGGCTTATAAAATTTATATTAATAATACTGAAGATAACAAAAGTTTTAAAATTGAATTTGAAAGTGATTGGTTGAGTTTTAAAATATATCGTTTAAATTGACGTTGAAAATAGCCTTCCGAGGCACAGTCTCGAATTTCAACGAAACTAGTTCTATTGGATCTTTAATAGTGTATTATTACCGAATTTCAAATTTCGTAATGTTTGGAGTTAACGTTTAGCCGTACAGGATATAAACGTGCTGAAATTTATATGGAAAATTCAATATAATAATTGGGTCCAAAATGCTATCTTCTCCTTACGATCGAATTAGGACTCGAAACCTTTTCCATTGCGTTCAGAATAGGGGTATAACATTATAAATGCTTAGCGGCACGCCTCGATAGGAGATCGAGATTTTAAGCTACGATTTCGAGACGATTCAGAATTTAAATAATATAATTGTATATTGACTAGTCAAACAATTCACATCGAAACCTTTTCATTTTCCCTTCAAATCACTGTAGCAAGTTGATTTAGGCACATTAACATCTCATCTTGTTCCCCTTCATTCCCATTTGAAATTTCACGCAACAGATAGCTTCAAACAAAAAGAAGAAGAAAAAAATTAACTCGATGATTAAAAAAAATGAAAACCTGCTTTTAAAATCTCGTATTGGCCTCAGTTTGATTTGGTGAAAAGTTTGTTGGGTGCGGCATTGTTCTCGAGAACCTGGGTTGGGCAGTGGGGGCTAGGGTTTAGCCTAGGGGAAGATTCAGGCGACGAGAGGCTTTGGGGTTGATGGCGTTGGGTTCCTGGTGGCGAGGCGCACCGGCGACCACAAATTGGCCTTGCGCGATGATACCTTGATCACCACGTGCAACAAGGAGGAGGGTTCTCAACGTCGAGTTTTGGATTGAGAAGCTGGGCAAGTCGAGAGATGGTGATGGGCGAGTTCGTGGCGATTAGCGGAGGTGTTGGTGGTGGCAGATTCAATTTTCGCTGCGGTAGAGGTTTCGGTGGTCAAGGTTCGGCGTGGCATTTCAAATCTGGAAGCGGGAATCGAATTTGGTTCAGGAAGAAACACTGTTTCTTGTTGGTCAGGTTCGTTACTGCGGGTACGGGTTGTTTTGTTTTAAAGAAAAATTAAACTGTTTTTAAAAATTTAAATTATGGATAACTTATAAAAATTATATTTCGTGCTTACGAGGTCTGTTTTGAATGAAACTTTTTGCATAGCAATCGTAGTGAGGAGGACTTCGAAATGAAATTGGTTTGGGTGGATTTGGAGCTTATGATAATTTCAGACAATTTAAAACGCGTCTGGATTCAATTGAAAATGGAACGCGAAAACGACTAAAAAATCAAGTTGAGTTAAATATCACTCAACTTTGGATTTACTGCAATTAATTTTGACAGTTAAAATTAATTATTGATTGATTGTTGGATTGACAAATATTTATCAATTGCATGTGATATTATATATAGAGTATATATATTGGAGTGATTTATATTCTGCATATATATAGCGGATGAGACCCTATGCGCCCCGCATAATAGTTGATGGCCCTATATACCATGATATCCCCCTCGAAGTGGGATTGGTATTTTTATATTGTGCTAACATCTGTGTATGCAAGAAAACAGGTTGGAGGGATCCAACTGGATTCCTCAAAAATGTTAGATTTATTTTCATTTTTTGTTATATGATTTATTTGAATAATTTGTGATATATTATATTGGCGATTAAATTTATTTGGATGCTATGATATTGCTGGATAGATTTTGGTATTTTAAAATACCATAAATATGAATATTGAACTTTTAAAGGAAAATAAAAGGGGAATTTTAAAGTAAAATATTTATAGTGAAGTTGAATAAATTAAAAGAATGAATTTGGGGAAAATAAATAGTTTTATTTTAAAATCCTATTTAATAAATTCTGAAATATGGAAAAATTGAGATTTTTGGAAAAATGTGAATAAAAGGGTTTCTAAAAATTAGAACTTAAGCGATATTGTTTTAAATATAAAAGAATGTATTTTTAAATTTGAAATTTAAATAATTGGGAAAAATAAAAGGGAAATTTTGGAAATAAAATATGGAATTGATGTTCCAGATTTAAATAACATTTTAAATCATAAAAAGGAAGTGAATCTGAAAATTAGGGGGTTTTGGAATTAATTTGGGTTAACTGGGGGATTAATTTTAAGTGGAATGTAATTTAGAAAATCGATAAAGTGTTTGAAAAGGTGATAAACGGGAAAATGAGATTATAGGATTTATAAACGAAGTTTATAAATAAGGTAAAGTAAATTTTCAGCGAATAAATTGAAGTGATAAACTCACGGTGAGGATTTATAAGGAGATGGGTAAATCGTTTTAAAAATAAATGGTAGATTTATTTTTAGAAATGTGAAAGGGATTTATGGAATTGGGACGTTAATTAATTGGAAATAAATCGAGAAGGATTTATTAATATTGGACTAGCTTTATGGAAGTTGAAAATATGTTATTATGAGAAGTTAAGTTATTTAAAAAAAGAAAGATTTTAAAGTATTAACTAGAAATTTTAAACGTTAAAGAATATTTCAGAAATAAATTATTTAGTTGTTAAAATGGGTTTAAGTGTATTTTAAATTATGAATTAAGATAGCTTATATTAAATTAATTATTATTTAAGAAGTAATCAATATTACTATTTCAAAGGAATACATTATTTTATATTAATATTATTTTTAATAACTTTTATTTAAAAAGTAGTTTTGTCTAAAGTTAATTTGAAATTTATTTTGAAATTTACAAGCATTAATTTGAAATTTTTTAAATAAAGTTTTTGGAGAGTATTGGTATACTCGCATGGCGTAAATCGGAGGCAGTGGGTGCCTGCAGCTAAGTCTTGAATTTCTTTGGGATAGAGACGTAACCATTGAGCTGTGATCCATGGTTTGATACCGCAGTGGTACTTTCCACATTTATTTTCTTTAAAGGGTTTTTTTTTAAATATCTCTAAAAAAGATACTTTGTGAATCTACCGAATTCGATAGGATAGGTATATATTTTTGGATAAAGGGATTTAATTCATTTAAAAGTAATTTAAATAATGACCTGGTGTTTTTTGGTGAAATTGAAGTATTTGGTTGAATTGATTGTTTATTTGATAGTTAAATAACCGATTATCAAATCTGGACCTAAATATAACTTTGGGAATATCTAGAAGAAGCACGAGATTATATGGTACAGTTACCGTTCGAGGTGCTATACTGTATGTGTAAACTCGTTTCGTCCTTCTTGGACGCTGATAAGGAAATCCATCCACTAACAGTTAGGAGGTGATCTCCGATCTTATCTTCGTCTATGTATTTCCTAAACAACCGGAGTTGAGTTTACTGGGTAATATCGAACGTTGTTTCGAAGAGACCGGGATCGGATTTGTGATCTGAAAACCACTTCAATCCAACGAGTACGTTTTCGTAATGAAGACAAGAGCATGGAGTCGAAGATGGAGCGGTGAAGTGCAAGGGCTAATCGCTACTAATCCTGAGGGTGATTCCAAAATTGATGTAGTAGGAATAATGCCTTCGGTTCCGTTCGAACCGGGAACAGACTTGTATGGATGAATGCTATCAGTACATTGTCATTGGAGGACAATGAGCATTCTAAGTGAATATTTCTAAAAAAGTAATCATAGCCTCTAGCCTCATCAACCGAGAATGACTGAAAATCAGAGGAGATGCAGCAAGGCTAAGTGGTCGCACCCAAGTAGGGTAAGGTTACCCCTATCTAGAGTCCCTTTATTTCGACTGTATGGAGGTTGCTGATCCCAACCGCGGGGTAATCTTATTCGGACTATCCAGGTTAGGGTAGTCCGGTCTTGTGTTGGTAGGGATCGATAGGTTCGATATCGGTACGCTGTTCTAGACGTGTACTGTGACAGATGGTACCCCAGTGCCTAGTCATTCAGTTGGAATCCATTCTCCAATACGTGCCTTTACGGTTTTGATTGTAGAGCCTGGTATTGCTGGAATTTAATTAATGTAACAATTTCACATATTTTAATAAGTATTTGTACTTAGACACTATTATAATATCAGAGGATTTTGATATGAAATGTTTTGGTTATCGTAAGGTAAAACCCGTCGTGTTTATTTGTGGCGTGGTCTTATGAGATACCTTTGATTTTCAAAAGGATTTTGAAATTTTAATAATTCAAATTGAGTGTTTTCTCATGCTGGTTTTCCAGACTGACTCGGGTGTTATTTTATTATAATGCTCGGGTCAGACCAAGTATTACAGATTCAGGATAGGATGCTATTGAGCTCAGTAGACGAGCTTGATGGCGAAGGCGTATCACACGTACTTGACTTCTATTCCAATGTGTATGGTATGCTGTATATTCAGCTTTTGTGAGGACAAGTTATTATAACTTTCCAGTACTGTGCTATTGATTTGTGTTGTACTCTGATGATGTAATGTATAAAAATAGTAATAGTTCTTTTTGTATAAGGGTCAGTTGTTATCTATTATATATTGTTCCACTGCGATTGTGAGATTCTGTGTTGTTATTTCTTTTTCTTCTTCTACCTCTTTCTTCTTTTCCCTAATGATCTGGTATTTCCGACATTCGATTGTTCGGCATGTAATACAGTAGATGTATTGATGTCGATTTTCGGAGGTCGAAAATTCGGACTGTGGCATTTTCCTATTCTCCTCTTAAAACTTCCTCCTTTATTTCCTCTTTTTAAATTTCAATTAATCTCATTAATTGATTTTCTCCTCTTACCATTATATGGTTGATCCAAGCACATTCCAAATATGCAACATTTCCAAATAAAAGAAAACTACTTTTATGTAGTTATTTTATTATTTAAAACATGTTTAAAATTATACCGATATCGCATATCATATATGCAAATAAAACTTTTATATATGCATTAAAATAATTACCAAAAATATTCAAAACATCAAATAAATTAACAATAATTAATATTTTATAAATGATAATTAATTTAATCAGTTTGCAACATTTTACAAACTAATTAAATTGTGTGGTTTTTGGAGAAATCACAAATGCGATTGTGCGACTCGGAGGTGTGAATTCAGTCAGCGATTAATATTAAACAATTCAAATACTAATGTTCACACGTCACTTAGTAGGTGGTATGATAGTTTGGCTGAATTCATTACCTACAGATCTTTTCGATAAAATCAAATTTTACTTATTATAAGCAGTACTTGATAGTGACAATTATTTACACCAATTCTCTTCGTCAAAACTATATCACATTAGGACTTATGGAATTTGGTAATGGTCAAAATTCCAACATCGTCCACATTCAACTTTATAGTCCAAACACAAAGTCCTTGGTTCAATAATAACAATTATTATTAACCAAAATGCTCTGGCCAGAGACTTTGACTTTGAGTTGACCATGATATTAACCTCGTATAACTGAGGAGACGAGTCCTCTCTTGAATAGTGCTTCACTTCCAATATATCCACTCGACCCAACTATAGTCACTCGATGGAACGTCATGCCATGATTTGACTATAATCAAAGCAGAGCTTTCATATTGTAAATCCACGGTATTCTCAAGTCGAGAGAACTGTGTAAATCAATCACATCGATATTTTCTATTTGACCTTAGTTATATTAACCAGCACTATCAAGTGAGTCATTCCATAGTTATCCAATAACTATCAGTACGTAACTCCTAAATGCCCCCAACAGTCATGAGTAATACACTACCCAATATTTGGAGAACATTAAATACTTGTTATCCCGCCTTTTGGCAAGGCCGTGACACTAAGGAATTGACTAGTAATCCAATGACAGTCCGTCCTAGAGATCGGTCATACACATGCTCACTATGGATATCGACGAATTTTGTCCGAGTCCGGATTGGGCCAAAATTGCTAGGACATGACAAGCTAAACCATGGGAGTCAACGTTTCAAGTTTCGAGTCAATCCGAGTTCATATGCTCAAGTTATGATGGATACAAGTTGAAGGGAAAGGCCATGTTTTCGTATCCATCAAATGGCCTGATTTCGTATCCATCAATGTTGACCTCTCCGTATCCATAGGCAGAAGATATGGTCGAATCCACCAGAGCACTCCACTTCGAATCCATCGAATTTTGCTTTGTTCGAATCCATCAGTAAAGCCCGTATTCGAATCCATAAAACCAAGCCTCGGTTCGAATCCATCAGGTCTTCCTCTACTCCGAATCCATGCAATCGATATACTTCGACTCCATCCCATAATTTACTTCGAATCCACCCTGTTGAGGCAGCTTCGAACCGATCAACTATGGGAAACCTCGATCGATTCGAACGAACGTCTCCTCGTATCCATCCCCTCGAATCCAGTAACTAAAGGCGCCTAAAACCATGGATTCGACCCAGTAAACTCGGAGAAAAAGCTGGATACCCCCGAGAAGCGCGCGCGACACGTCACCATTCGCACGCACAAACCATCGATTCGACCCTATCGATTCGAAGGGGATCGATTCGAACATACCACATCAGCCAGAAATGAAATCTTGAATCGATCATATCTCGAGATCTACAAGTCCAAATGCTATGAAATTTGGACAGGAGCTAACTGGCAACCTAAGGAATGTCCATGCCAAATTTCAGCTCAATCGGAGCAAATCTTGATCGATTCGAAGCAAGGGTCGAATCGATCCCAAAGTGGGCCCGGATTTCCAAAGAGCGGGCATGTGGGCCCCCTCACGTGCCAGAACCGGTCTCCCCTCAATTTAGGCGAAATATCAGCCTCCTACACCTATAAATAGGACCCCTGGTCATTCTGAAAAGGAGATCTGGATTCTGAAGCATCCACACTCTGCCGGATCGAGATTTGCATCTTATTCTTACTGTTGAATCTGAATTCCAAGCTATAATTCGCTGTTGTTCGCTGTAATCACTTGTAATCATTGAAAGAGAATCAATAAAATCATCAAAACTTCATAGTGGACGTAGGCGATACGCCGAACCACTCTAAATTGCTTGTTTGCGTATTTACAATTCTGTTTATTGGAGTTTTTGTTAGATAATCTCTGTATTTCATTTACGTTCTTCATTTTATCTCTTCAAATAACTCCCGAAGAGTGTTGTGCCCATTTTTGGTACAAACACTACTCTAGTTTCAAAGGATACATCAATATCCAATCTCGATGCATCTTCAATATGAACATTTAAAACGGTATATTTGTTTTATTGTGATAAATTACTCATGGTTACAACATTTTGTAACTACTATCACAGAATATACCATTTATGGATTTTATATTAAATTTTCTTTCAATTAAATTAATTAATTAATATAACCACGTTATATCAAGTATATAATAGAAAAAACACCTTTATTATGAACAAGATTGTTCAACGAGTTAGATATATGTAACAAATTACATAATTTCCCCTAGGGCATACCCCTAACTCTATCATTAATTTCATAAATGTCACATTTATTGTAATAGCCCAAAATTTTACAAGTATTTTTTTTCCATTTATTTAAAGACGTTGGCTTTTGATTTCTTAAAAATCTAATTTTGTAAATTTTCTTGTATTGATTGTTAATCAATCGACCAAATTTTTATTAAAAATAAACGTTCTATAATGTTGATTTGAATTAAAAGTGTAGCTTTAATTGAAATTTTAAATTTTTTAAAATTTATAATTCTAAACTGTCAAATTTTCATCTTGAACTGTATAAAATTGTGTAACATTTGTTTCAGTTTTGTTTTGGTCAGATTTGTTGTATACTTTTAAAAGTTAGTAATAATTAGTGTGAAACGTGAAATTAAACTTTACATTTCTTTTACGTATATTTACATCCGTTCTTTAACTTTATATTAAACAATCAAATTTTATTAATTATGGTATAATAGCTATTAAATTTTGGTTTTAAAGCGATGGGTTATTTTTCTAATTGAAACGTTATCATTTTTTTAAATTTAATTAATAAGAGAAACAAATAAAAACTTGTACGTTACTTTGGGCGTTTTATAATTTCTCTTTCTTTTTCCTTTGTCCATTTGATTTTTATATGCGTTGGCTTTACAAGTCCTTAGCCGTTCATTTATGAAAGTTCGAAATCTTGCCTTACTTTGTCACGTGAGAATTATTGCTTTCCTTTGACTTCCATACATTTCCATCTATTTAATAAAGTTTATTGCCTAAATTTTCTCTACCGTTCCAACCTTTTTATTCTTGCCTTCTCTCTGCATAAATCTAGTGAGCAGCTGTTATATTTTCCATGTTCACCAAACTTTTCCAGAGCACAAAAATTTCATTTTGCTTCTATCAAAATTTGCGTGACCTTCTTCCAAGGTATGGCCGCATGTTTCTTTCAATTGGTTTATTTTGTTTGTTCTTCTGTACGTGCTTTGTTTATTTCTTTTGCCTGCCTCCATGCTCGGCCTAGTCCCCACGTCTCCAACTCCATGCCAGATCGCCTCCAACCCCATGCCGAGACCAGCCACCACGTCACGCCTCCAACCCATGCCTGACCAAACCCTATGCCTCTAAGTGGTCGAGCCTTTGTACCTTTGAAGTTATAATCTTTATTTCCCTGAGCCTTTGTTTTGAAAAAAAAGGGAAACGAACAAATTTTTTTTTGCTTTTGTCACCTTTTGTTTTGGAAGTCAAAATTTTATGCCACTGGCCTTTGTTTTGAAAAAAAATATAATGAACAAAAATTTGTTTTGTCACCTTTGTATTGTTGAAGTCTCAGCCTATAATTCTGCCGATCCTTTAAAATCTTGAATATGGTGGAGTGGTCGAGTAATTTCTTTCGATTATTCAACTTGTTCTTTTTCGTTTTGTTTGCTTCATTTGAAATAGTTATTCGTGCATTCTTAGATTTATTTATTTATTTTTCTTTAGATTTGAATCTAGTTGGCGCATCCTCTAACTACTGATCGTGCTTTCCGGGTGCTTTTCGATAGATAGCGTATTTCCATTTGAATCGAATCTCCAGCTCCGTAGAGGTGAGTAAATCTCACACGAATATTCATACTTATATGATTGTGAAACGACCGCAACTGAATGTGTAGAAAATAAATAAATAAATAAATAAATAAATAAAAATGATGTTATAATTACCTGTGATTATTTATATATATTGTAAACTGGTTAAAATTGCATAACATATCATCTGTTATATTTTATTCTTATTTACTGTTATTCTATTCTGTTAAATCACACTGCAAGTTCCCTGTAGAATAGAATCACTATGGGTTGAAATGATACATACCCGAACGGACTTTAGAATAAGGGAAGATCGTTATGGGCTGAAATGATAGGCCTGAGCGATTTTCAATTAAATTTTATTTACTTGGGATTGCGGGTTTGAAATGATAAAACCTGGATTTTTCTTTGTAAACTACGGATTAAAATGGTATATTATCCGTATCACTTGACTTAGGCTAGAAAATATTATACAGACCCGTGGTTATTTTCTGTATTTTTCTGGTTACCTTTAAATATTTTTAAATATTTGTAATAATATTAAATTGATTTAAATTGAATTTTTAAAATGATTTATTTAGAGTAGAAATGATTTTTCTATGTGATAAATGTAAATAAATGAATAAAAATATTGATTTTAAAGTGTAACCTAAATTTGAAAATTTGACTAAAAAGAAAAGATGGAAACTTAAGTTAATTAAATTAAAATGAAAATTAAGTTTTAAAATGGTGAAAAATGGAGATTTAAGTTTAAGTGTTGAAATGAATTGTTTAAATGAAAATGGGAATTGACACACTTGAATTTAATAAGTGAACTTTGTAAATTTTTGGTTTTTATTTGTAAAACTTTCTCTTTAGAAAATCATAAGTTAAAGGATTTAAATGAACATTTTTAATGTGAAATTTTATGATTTTTATAAGTTTAAATGATTTAAATGGAAGTTTATTTACGGCTGGAATTGCACTTAAAACCTGGAAATTTAATTTATAGCACTTCAGAAATGCTACCATCTCTGGAAATGAACCAATTTTGAACTAAGTAGAATCTGCAGCACTTGTTAAGTGCTGTGGTTATATAAATGAACCAAAAGACTAAAATGAACTAAGGCTATGATAGCACTTGGTAAGTGCTGTTGTAGCAGGAACTAAAATTGAACCTGAAACTAATAAAGTGGCTACTGTAGCACTTGTTAAGAGCTGCAGTAGGCTGAAATATGATTTTTGTTTAAAACTGAACTGTTATAGCAGTTTATAAATGTTGTCTTTGCTGAATTAAATTGTTTTCAAACATAGCTTACCGCAGCACTTTTTAAATGCTGTGAAAGCTGAAATTTTAACGTTTTATTGTTTTTAAGTGAATAAATGAACTAAGAAAAGGCTAAATTTTTGGGAATTTAATATTTGATTTAAAAGAATAATGACTTTGTTTTTAAATGGTTTAATTTGAAGTATTTTGATATAAATTGTTTTAAATTTATAACCACGGGTTATAATAACGTTTGGTTGTTAAAGAGACCGGGATCAGATATGGACATACTCTCTATCGATACCGAAAACCACTTTGACAACTGTGTACGCGGTGGAGTTTCCAGAATGAAGTAGGATGGTGGCGACGATCCTAAGGTATATACGTGGACCTAACTCCCGTGAGTTGGCATAAGGTGGCTAAAACAGGAGCGATTGACGGACCAAGGAGGTAGCACCTCTAATTGGACACACTTCTTCGATACCGTTCTATTACTTTGTGATTGTTTGGGTGCACCCCTCGATTTGGGAGTGTTGTTCGAGGTGGGCGGTAGTGGCTGCTATGCGTCACCACTAGTCCGGATGCGTAATTGGTATATCTACCCTGGCATTGCCTAGTTGTGTCGTGTCACCTACCATATCGAGCTTTACTACGATTTGTGATTTCTCCCGTAGCCTGTGGAGTATCGAGGGTAGCCCCATTTTGGGAGTATGCTAATATTGGATAGACTACTGGGACTATTACGTGTTAAGGGGAATATTGGGTCACTCCTTAACGCTATTTAAAAGTATGTTTACTTTATTATTAGCCATTATTATAATAGCGAATATTACTACATAGTAGATATTTTAACGAATCCTTAAAGAATGGGCGATCCCAAGCATTCTTTAAGTTACTTGTACCTTTATTACAGTTCACTTGAGTTGGTTTACATTGTATAAGTATGTATGTCCTGACTCGAGTGTTTATGTTTTATTTTTACGCTCGGGTCAGCCTGAGTATCACTTTGGACTTCATCTTCCCGGAGCTAGGACTACTGGAGATCATCTTTATCAAGCTGCTATCTGTTTTTGCTATTCAGTCTTTATTTTAGCTTATGTAATTGAGACAAATGAATTTGGGATTTTCTGTGGTTGTTCAAACTGTATTGGTTTTAGACTATGTAATTTGTACTTGTTTTGAGACTATGTATTTTAGTGGCTTCATGAACCACTATAGTTATTTTTAAACTCCGCTACGAGTTATTCTGATATTTCTATGTCTGTGATTCTGTGAATGATTTTATTTGCTCCAAATTTTATTACAATCTGTTATTTTGCATTATTCAAGTCTGACATGTGTGGATTATTGTCGATTTGAATGGTCCAAAATACCGGGTCGTTACATTTATGACCTCTTAGTTTATACTCCACAACTAAGAATGACATTTCATATCCAGACCGATATAAAAAAATCCCAATTAATTACATACACGCATCCATAGACTATATGTTACTATGTCATTTTATGTATATATGAGATATATTCAAAATAATCATTAAATAAACTAATTGATTAGATTAAACAAATAAATAAAAATACTTTAAAATAAAATATTATTTTATTTTAATTAATAGATTGGATCTAATGCTAGTTAATAGGTTACATAGGCCCATTAAGATCCAAATAAAAGAATTTTTTTAAAATTTAACTATTTCAGCTACTAGAATAACCCGGACTTAATACGTTCACCCAAATCAATGTTGCCGATTCAATAATGCCTAGAGGGGGAATAATTTGAGTCAAACTTATTAGGAGAGTATACTCCAGCATTGTGTTATAATGACCCAGAATTTCGGACACTTCATATTTAAATATCTGAATTATTAAAATATTTGAATCTTTGATTAAATGTTAATAAAATGACTTAATAAGCTTTTTAACCCCTTTTTAAATCATAAGTAAGGATGGTAAACTTATTTTTGAAAAATGTTACAAAATAAATACTTTAAAAAAATATCAATAATATGACCAAAAATCATTTTATCGATAAACAACTTTTTAACCGTTAAAAGTTGTTCAGATTTTTTTTACATACACTTATTTGCTTAGGAAATTGATAAAATGAAATAAAAACTTTTTGTCATATGGAAATAAACTTTTTGATGATGTCATGCATGATGTAATTAATGATATTTAGGACATGACCTTTTATGGTGATACTTAACTTTTAAGTAAAAATAGAGAGGTGTAAAGGAAAAATGTGAAAAGGAGGCTCCATTGCAACCTTTCATAGAAGATAAGAAGTGGTTAGACCTCCTGTAAAACCCTATATAAGGTAGGACATACCCTTAGTAACAAATCACTAATTCACTTGAGCTTAGGATGAAGTATGAGAGTTAAAAATCGTGGAAGTGCTTAAGTACTAATTCACTAATAACTCTATAACGTTTTCAAGTCTTAACCAAATCATTTCCAACCTCTTTTAAACTTTGGCTTTAGGCCTAAGACATCATGAGAGACATGATTGGGAAGTAAGAAGTAGAGAAGGTGAGAGGAATAGGGGCCCAAGTAGGGGCCGTGAGCATGAAGGGGGAAGAGGAGGTGGTTGCTTTGTTTTGGAAGTGCTAAAGGTTGGATCTTTAGACTTGCGGTGATGGAAATAGGTGGTTCTTTTATTCTTATGGCTTTATGCTTAGGATTTGGCATGGATCTAAGTGACTTATCTCAATATCTTATAAGTATATATTGTGTATATATGTTATGTGCAATGTATAAAGTTAAAGTGACATTAACTAAGTAAAGCTATAAACTTTCGACCCTTCTTACTTTTGAAAGCAAATAACAAGTTTATATTGTATAACATCAATTATATTTCCCTCTTAAACATGTGTTGTGGTCTTGAATTAATGTTTAAATGGTTGTTTAACTTTTTTTTAAATTGAAGTAAGTTTGGAAGTGTTTGAAACAAGAATAGTCGTTATAAGTGCACTTCTGAATCCCTTGTTTTTGGGAATTTTTATACATAAATCAAAAGATATTATTAAGAGTTTCTTTCCATGATTTTTAAGTACTCTAATGGTAGTATGTATTTTAAAAATTTTAGTTCTTAAATCATTTGTTAATGTGGTTAAAACTAGTCATAAAGATCATGCTTTTCGATGTTATTTTAATAAGGACTTTTAACAGCATTTATAAATCCTACAGTAAGTCATTTATGGTTTTAAGTGTTTAAAAATGGTATTTAAATTTTGTGTTTTTCTCTAATCTTTTTAGAGGCGTTGTCAAACATGTTTTAAAGTATATTTAAGTTGTTTTGAAGTTTAAATATATTTTTAGTAATTATATATAAATTTCGAAAAAGTAAAGAAAAGGGTTAACAGTATAAGCCGACGAGGTAGACTTCTCTAATTTTTGAGAGTTAAGATTGATGTCGAGTTTGGAAGGAGCAATGAGCTCTAACCTATCGGGTTTCCCACTTGTATGAGGAATGGTTAATTTGGAACATCGGGAACATGTTAATCTTGTTATTTACTTACTTGTTTAAAAGGTAATTAACTTTTCTTAATGCTAAATGTCGACGAAGTAGGTTTATCTATTTCTAAGAGTTAAGATTGATGTTGAGTAGGGATAGAGCAATAGATCTCTAACCTACCGATCTTCTCTCTTAAATGAGGAATAGTTAAGTCGGGAATGTTGGAAATGGGTTAATCATGTTGTTTGTTACTTGCTTATGGAAAGTAGTAATACATACTTGGCACTAAAAGCCAACGGGTATGCTTGTCTATTTGTGGGATTCAAGAATGAGGTGTTTGGTAAGGCTTAGATGCAACCAGTGCTCTAACTTACCCAGCTTCACCCTTGAATGAGGAATAGTTAAGTTGAAAAGTCGGAAACGAGTTAAGTATTTGAACATTGATTTGTATAAGCAATTGTTTTAACTAGATAATCGATTGGTCGACTGTTAAACTTAACCTATTATTAACTTGGATCTTTAAAGAAATGTTTTAAAGATGATACAAGTATGGAATTGTTTTTGGTTTTCTGTGACAATGTTTTATTAACATTCTTCTTTAACCCTTTTTGATTATACTTATGAATTTAAATAGATTTTTAAAAGGATGTTTTAAAGACAAGCATAAGTAAAATGGTTTTGGGTTTGTAGTGACAATGTTTAAGTAGCATTAGCTTTAAAACTTTTGAATGAATTTGTGAAAGTACTTAGATCCTTAAAATGGATATTTTGAAGGAAATTATAAGTAAGGAATCTTTTGGAGAAAGATGGAAAAAGCAAAGTTTTGAAGTAATAAATATTGTTAATGATTTGTGAATATACTTATACCATTTGAGATAAGTATATGAATGCCTTTTTGAAGTATTGAAAAAAGTACAAATGAATAGTATAATTTCATGAATGATGGTTTATTAGATAAAAGAAATTTACTAATAAAAGAGGTTTTAATTAATAAAAGGTTAATTAAACAAAAAAGGGATTAGAAATCACTTATGTGACTTGGTCGTGCTTTGTATGTTTACTCGTTTATGGAAAACATTTAGTTGTATACCGAGCACTAAAAGCCTATGAAATAGGCTGGTCTATCTGTGGGAATTAAGAATGGTATCTATGTAGGGATATGAGCAATAGAGCTCTAACCTACCAGCTCACTCTTGATCAAGGGATAGTGTGAGAGGAAAATATTGGAAACATGATAAGTATACAAGACTTGGTTTTCATATGCGATCACTCTCATTATCATTGAATGACCAAATTCATCGATTGAATCATGGAGAGACTGAGATTGGTAAGTGTTTTACTTACTGAAAACCACTTTAATGCTGAGATACGTGTTCTATCTCTTGGAAGTGGATCTGTTTGAGATGCCAGAATCTATGGAGATTTAAGATCTGTTTGAGATGCTCGAACACATATAGTTGTTCATGATCTATTCAGGATGTGGGAATCCATGTGTGAATCTGAGATTTGTTGAGATGTTGGAATCCATGTGTGGGTTTGAGGTCTGTTTGAGATTTGAGAATCCAATTGGGAATTCATGTTCTATTGGAGTGACGAAGAATCATGTGAAAGACGCCGAACGTGACCTCGACATCGGAAATGGCTAAAGACATAGTAGGCTACACAATCTGGATTTTGCTAACCCATGATAGGATATTGTCAACTCCATATCTAGAGTGTGCTTATCAATGTTGCACGTGGGAGTTGATGGTATTTGGTTCCACGTGGTTCATGTTTATGCTTAGGCGTGTGCCTTTGTGATTTCCATATGGTATATTTTATCTACAGATGTACGACTATCGAAAGGCAACTTCTGATCCTTGTGCATGGAGATTGGATTTTGGCTTAACCGAAGGGATCTTTATGGAAAGTCTAATATGTGAACATTCCTTATCGGGTTTTGATTGTACTCATAATATGTTGTTGAATGTAATCAATGTAACCATTCCTGCTATGTTATAATATTTATATTCTAAACCCTAGACATTATCTATTATATCACCTTATTACTTATTAGATGGTGGTTCTTTTGAGGGTACAACCGTTATGGCATTCCATGCGGTCTAAAAAGTACTATTATATGAATTTCTTGAGGTTCTCATACAAGACTTATGTCTGACACTTGGTTTTTGTTTTCCCTAAATTCCTCGTGTGCTCTTTCGAGTAGTCTGAGAAAGACAAGTTTTTCGTTGATGTTCATTCGAGCTTGAGAAGACGAGCTTGACGTTTCACCTACCATAGTATTCCTATTTCTGCTGCATTAGTAAATTGTACATATCAGCATTTGTGAGGACATGTTGTTATAGCTGTCCAGGTTGATGATAGTACTTAGGCTTTGTAACTCTGAAAATTCTATATCGAAGTAACCCTTTGTACTATTCCTTTGATATTGTATATTACCGTTCCATTATGAGATTCTAATATTGTATCCTTCTTCCTTATTTTGTTTCTTTTTCTTTTTACTTCACCCTAACAATTCGTCCTTCTGGCACTGGGATGCTCGACATGTGAATACAGTGGATGTATTAGTGTCGACATTTAGGGGTCAAGGGGGAGGGTCATTACAACGTGGCTTGGATGTGAATAATAATAAATAGTTCATAATGTATTGGGCTGAGAGTGCGAGGGAGTGGAACTCTGAATGTGAATGAAATTAATAGGGACGACATTATCAATTAAATCTAAGAAATCTATAATATCACCAACATATTTCATATAGTGGGGCTAGAAAACTCACCAACAATTACAGTATTTGAAAAAATAGGCATGATATGCCTTAGAGTAGTAGCACAACCTACTACACCAAAGATAGTTCTTCATGCTATTCAGGAGACATTAGTCTAGTTGGGATGTCAATTTAAGGAAGCGACGACGAATTCAAGGTAGCATGAGTTAGCGCAAATACCCAGCCAGCGCAGGTCAGTGAGACGTTGGTGTCGTCGCTTCTGGTGCCTAAAGAACAGTATTTGATCTTTCGATTCCATGACATCGAATTTGTGATGAAGTAGTGGGATGATGGGAGAATGTGCACGTTCTAAAAACGCACGATGAAGTGGGGAGAAGTGTTTAGACGATGGGGAAGAGGAAGGCACAAGCGTCAAATCTGGAAGTAAAAGAAACCGATGTCACCATTTTTAGTTTTATTTTCTCTGTTATGTTGAAGTGACAAATTCTATATCCTAAGTTCTAAATTAATTAATATATATAATTTATTAATATATTTGACTAATTGTAGACTTTATAATAATTAATATAAACGTTAAAAATTCAAAGATATTTTAATGCGTTAAAATTGTGGATTTATTTATCACATCCAAAAATAACTTTTTTGATTTCAAAAATTAAAGTAAATATATTTTGTTGGAAACAGTCCATTTCATAGTGGGTGAAATGAGTAAATTTTAAAAAATCATTAATTTGGATCTAATGGCCTGTGAAGTCCATTAACTAGCATTAAATCAAATCAACTTTTTAATAAAACGTATTTTATTTAAATTATTTATTATTTATTTAATCCAATTAGCAAAATATATTTTATGTGAATATATAATCAAGAAGGGCAGAGGAGGGAGTGGTCGATTATAGATGAAAGAATAAATTGAATAGATTTAATAACATGTAAAAAAGTTTTGTTTCATTTAGAGAATGAAACCTTTTCATTTCACTCTCTTTTAAAACTTTCTTTTAATTTCAGATCCAACAATTAGACTATATCCTTCCCTATGCGGCCAACTAAATATTGATTTATATATGGACTATCATATCTAATATGTATTAACATATTTATTAATAACTTATGTAGGGTATTACAGGTGATATGACAAATTATGACAAAGTTAATACATATATATGTAGGTATTGGTATTAATATCTACCATGTATATATACACTATATATATTTATATTTTTGTATATACTAGTTGCCTCAACTTAATTATTTACTAAAGATACATATATATAGATATAAAATATCTCTAAAATACATATCTAAACAACATAATGGTTGAATTGACAATACTATATTTATTGAATTAAATTTGCAAATTTAAAATTGTAGATTAAAAGATCTAAGTCTGACTTGTATAATATTGTTAAATTCAGATCTTGAATTAAGTTAACTAATGTAAAATGTCTCTAGTTGATTTTGAAACACATACATAATAATTAGACTAATTAAGTTTTCAATTAATTCAAAATACACATTCATGTTATGTTAAACTGTTCTAATCCGTTTACAAGAACATACATTATATATATGAACCTTTTGCGAAATTCCCCTTTTAAAAGCTATTTAATATTTATTGAAAACATTTAACGCATTATATTTATTAAATCAAACCAAATCAGTCGATTTATTGTTTAATGTAACGGCCCGAAGGTTTTCGACCCCGAAAATCGACACTAATACGTTCACTGTATAGAGTGTCGAGCAATCGAGTGCCGAAAATCCCAAACTGTTAGGGTTAAGAAGAAAAGAGATAGAATAAGAAACAGAAAAAAACAACAGCACAGAATCTCACAATCGTAGCGGAATAAAATATTATAACAGCATTTTATACAAGAAAAGCTGTAACTGTAAATGTACATATACAAGATATCAGAGTACAATAAATCTGGACAGTTATAATAACTTGTCCTCAACTACTGGATAAAATAGCCTATATACACAGTGGAATATACTCAATACGTCTCTGCCATCCAGCTCGTCTCCTGAGCTCCAAAGCGTCCTAACCTGAAAATATGTAATACTCGGTCTGACCCGAGCATTACAGCAAAGTAACACTTGAGTCAGGCTGTAAACCAGCGTGAGTAAAACCAACTCAATTTGAAATACTAAAGTTATAAAACCTCTTTGAGAAACCAACGTAACTCGTATATCAGACGAGTTTTTATCAGATTAAAACTAACACTTTATAGAAAATCTATCGATATTGTACTAATGTCTGGATACAGCTTCTTATTTAAAATAATCTAGTTTACTTAATTTATTCAATTCTAGTTTATTGGATTCTATAATAAAAAACCGTAAAGGTTCGTAGTGATTTTCAAATCGAAACGGTTTCGGATAATGCTGATATCCGATCCCGATCTCTTCGAAAGCAAATCAATGATTTTTAAAAAAGGTAAATTGTTTAAAATAAACAATTTATTATCTAGAGGGAATTTATCACAGGTCTTTATTCCAAATAAAATGTATTATTATCTTAACTTGTTTGACCACTCGATGGTATGGACAAGAATAATTAAAACGAATATCCAATAGAATTGAACCAAGATACAAATTGTTATTAATTTTAACGATCGATAACAAATATAATACAAATCTCACATTTGGATTTTTCTAACTTTACCTAACCGAATCCATTTATACCTTTTTCCAAATTTACTAAAAATTAAAAGAAATTATATAACAACCTATTATTAGTTAATCGAGGTTTAACTCTCTATTTAATGTCTACTAGGCTAATTTATATAAGTTTCCAATAAAATAGCAATATAATTAATTACCATTTACATTATGAAATATTTTTGAACTTTAAATCTTGGATTTAAGTTTAAAAGCGGATTTTAGTAAAAATAGAAGAAAATATAAATTTCATGTGATATTTATGTGAATCCCATTTCCTCTTCTTTTCGCTTTTCTTCCTTTCTTTATTTTTATCTTCATTTTCCTTTCTATATATTTTTTCTTTCTTTTCTTTATATATTTTTTCTTTCTATTTTATTTCTTTCCTTTTTCTTTATTTCTATTATTTATTTTATTTCTTTTCTTTTATTTTCTTCCCCTTTCTATTCCTGGCCCAACCCGGCCAACATTCCTTTCTCCTCCCCTCCTTTACTTCCTGCTACCACTCGTTTTCCCTTCCCCTGCATGAATTTTGCCGTGCATGTGCACACGACGATGAAGCTTCACCGACCACCTCTGACCCTTTCCCCAGTCGCCTCCGACCACCTAATTCCCTAGCCACCCCAAGTTTTACATGACGCACCTAAAAATCAAAAAGTCAGACTCGAACCCACTCCCAGGCAAAGGGACCACCACCTTCCCCCGTCTCGTCCAGCCTCCTCCGACCACCGGAGATCCCCAAAATTCGCCGGCACCTTCGCCATGGCCTTCCCTTCGATTTCCCCCCATACCGCAGCCTTCAATTTCCACCCCGACACTGCAGTTCACCAGAAATCATTCCTTTCCATAATCGGCCCCCAAACCCTACAACGACCTTCCCTCGACGCCACACGCTAAGGGAAAACGTCGCTCCATTTTTCCTACCTCCGCCGTCATTTCGGCCACCTCCTCAACCAACAGCAAGCCCCCCAAGTTGTCATGGCCATCCAATTTCGTCAAAAAGCAATTTCCAATCATCTTCCTTTATCACATCCAATTCCCGCTTAAAAATCACCAAACTTTTTTTTTAAAATCGTCGTTTCCAATGGCGATCAAATTTACAAAAGTAAAAACATAAATCGTGATAATCGATTTTCCCCAAAATTCGGTTAACTTACTGAAAATTTTATTTTTATTCCGTTATACTTGATAATACTTTATAAAACAAATTTTGGAATGAAGTATAGTCAAAACAAATTCTTTTCCTTTTAACATCATAGCCTAAATATAAACAATTTGCAAGGTAGGGATTTTTGAAGGCAAGAGAAACATCTTTCTTTTAAGTATATAGGTAGTGTTGGAAAGAAAAAGATGGAGAACCTGGCTTCTCTGGTTACATACTTACATCCAAGTATATATATATATATATATATATATATATATATATATATCGCTGTACAAACATACATATCAAACTGCACTTAAATTTCCCTGACCAAGACTATGTCATATATTACCAGTATAAAGAGTTAGTTTTACTCACTATTTTATATGAACTGTCTCCCTGATTAGCCTTCTCTCTGCTTCACCTTACTGTGTTGTTTCCTTTTTTTCTTGAACTTGAATGTTTTGGTTTTAAGTTTGCTCCAAGTCTTAATGGCAGCTTGTCCTTCTGTTTGTTTTAAATTTGAATGAACAAGTGAAGCTCGGCCATTTGTATGTATGCATTTATATATGTGGACTGGAAGTGTACAATAGAAGCCAAAGTGGCTGATATTTCTTTTACAGGCCATATATTTTCATTTTTATTTTATTTTATTTTATTTATTTTGATTTGAACATATGTTGACCTGATTTAACAAAAGGTGATTTGATATTTTATAAAAGACTTGATTTTCTTGCTTTTGACATTGATCATATGTTTTGTATGCTTGGAATTGATGTTGTCTCCCCTTTTGTTTACAAATATTTTCATATGAATTTATATATGTATATATATCTTTTGTGTATACATACTACATACATATGCTTATAAGCATAGTCTTGTCTTGTTTTATCTTATATATATATATATATTCACATACTTCACCTTGTCTCCTTGTATGCATACATACATACATACTTCACAAATATACTTATATGTATGTGTCATCAATATGTTTACATGTACATTCCTTGATATAGATATATATCCTTAGGTATATATTTGCTTTTTTCCAATTTCTAATAATGTATAAATACATGTATGCCTCATATATATTTACTTATATCTTTCATCCCAATTTCATATATTTACACACACACATAGATATATATATATATATATATATAATCACATATTATGTACATCTTAACCTATGTATATTTATTTTATTTTCCATATGTTTTGTTCTTGTAACATATGTACATGGTAATAAGTTTTGAAATCTTACCCTTTTTAAATTATACATTCATGTATATATATTTATTTATCTATACAATATTTTCATATCATACATACACATGTATATATTATATAAATGGATATTTACATATACAGATATATGGATATTTATCTTAAGTTCAAATGGTGGGGTTTATACATACATATAATTTATTTTTCTATAAGATTTATCATAACTAGAATGTTATAACTTAAATTTGAATATAGTTTTTAAATCAATTTTTATATGTATTCAGATATTTAAATATCAAAAAATTTATTTATTTGACTAATAAAATTCAATATTTCAATAATTAAAATCAATTAATCACCCAATATTCGATGGCCAAAAATCCGGGTCATCACATTCCTCCCTCCTTTAAAACTTTTCGTCCTCGAAAAGGAACGAAATGAGAATTTTAATTTTAATGTTTCTTATTAATTAAAACATCTTTAAACACTTTAACTCTTTACTCTTAAAATTTTAAAACACTTTTAAAACTACATAATATTTCCAAACTAGCTTTATATATAAAAATACTTTTCATAACTCGATGTCCAAACAAGTCCATCCTTGTTCTCACAGAAATTCAGTCATACGTTGATCGGGCGTAGGACTGAAAATCTATAAGTACTTAGTAGACCCGTTTTTAACACCCAGTGAAAATACTTGGAAAAACCTTTGTGAGAATACTATGGAAATCATCACCCCCTCCATGGGTCGCAATTAGCACGATGATTGCGTCGCCATCCCGGCGAAAACCATAAGAAAACTGTAGGCATTTGCACCTCTCGACTTTCGCCATGGAAACTGCACAGATCGCAGCTACACCCAGGGTTGCGTTGCTATCACAGCAAAAACCTGTGTAACTGTAGGCATCAACAATCCTCGAATTACGCTGCCAAACGAAACTTTACCACATAGATCACAGACTACACAAAGTGATGTCAATGTTCCAGTGGAACCAGTGTAGACTGTAGGCACTCACTGCCACACGAATTTCGCTATGGAACCAAACCACATAGATCGCAATCTACCGATTTTACATCGCTATCCCAGCGTAATCAAACGTAGATTGTAGGCAATCACTGCCACTCGACTTACGCTATGGAACAGCGATAGATCGCAGTTACTACAAAGGTTATGTTGCCATCACGGCAAAACCCAATGTAACTGTAGGCATCAGCACCACACGAATTACATTACCCCAAACACAATCCTCAGGAACTAAAGTTTTGTCCGGACGTCCTCTGGGATCCAAATTTAGAACCCCCCTTAGGGCTCAAGGTAGAACCACCCAATGGATCTCCTACTATAAGTTTCAACTCTAAATGGGAATGCCTTTTTCCCCATAGTATTCTTAAAACATTTCATACTATACACATATAGTACCTTTCAAATCATACTCTTTATATGTATCACATATAAATCCCATTTACAAAAAATTGATATCTTCGAAATCGATACTTCTTAAATTTGGTTTACCAAATTTCCAAAATTTGCTTTTTTCCAAATCAAAAGCTTTTCAAAATCAATGAGTTCCAAAAACCCTTTTCAGTTCCGTTCTCATAAAATCATTCTTATAAGTTTATTCTTTCAACTTGAATAATTTCCGGATCATTTCATACTTATATAAATTCTACTTTATATTTCAAATATCCTTTAAAGATCATTTCCTTCCGGTTATACTTTCAATAAGGGAAGTTTTTAATATATAACCAATATATATATATATATATAACCTCATTAATGCCAAATCAAATTTGGTTCAAGTTTGATTTCCTTTACAAAGTCATTTGTAACATCACTTACTTCTTATAAAGTGAGTTTTCAGTTTGGTACTATCCAGTCTTCATTTTACAATCATCATATTTTCTTCAGATATATTATTTCACTTCAAAATCATCTTTGTCTTACTATCCGATTTCGGTTCCACTTCAAAATTGCCTCAATTTCCCATTTTCGGTTAAAACTTCAATTTAAATCCATGATTTAAATATAAATAATTTCCATTCTGACCAGTTTGAATTTTAGAAAATAGTTTGAATAGTTTTAAAATAGTTAAATAGTTAATATAAGATAGTATGAGTTTTAAAAAGAAAGGTTTGTATAGTAAATAGCTGGGAAAATCAAATAGTTTGAATATTTAAGAAAATAGATTTAAGACAATTTATACTAAAGTGATTTATTTGAAAATAGTTTCAAGGTCAAACTGATTCAGTTCCCAAACTACACTTCAACCAATTTCAATTTCCATTCCCTTTTAAATTGATTCAATCCAGATTCCAATTCGAATTAACTTCAATTCTCATTTTAATTCAAATCAATTCCCAATTCCAACTTTGAACTAATTCAACTTTGATTACAATCCCTATTAGTCCAATTTGAATTAATTTCAATTTCATTCTCAAATTTTAAACCATCTCGATTTATATAAATTCGAGTTTAGTTTTCAAATACCGATTTAATCACTTAAATCAAATTAACCTCTAGCATTTAATTTAACAACCCAAGTCTTTAAAATAATTCAATTCTGAGCCCAAATTTCAAATATTCATTTAGATTATCTCTACTTAAACTTATTTCAAGGTTCAAGTGATGGTTCAAATCTTTTTAGAATGAATCAAATTTTTGGAATTCAATTTATTTCCCATTTATAACTTCAAATTTTTAAACTCAATTCTTAAACAATCTCGGTTGACAAATTTATTTTAACATTTCAAACTTAAGTTCAAAAAGATTACATTTTCATAAATTCGATTTTTATTTCTTGAGACAAAATTATTTAAATAATTTCAAGTCAGGGTTTTATTTCCATTTACTTTTAGGAGTGGATATATATCATTTCAATCCACTTCTTAATTTATTCAAAATAATTCAATCTACAGTTTTATATATACTGTAAATAACAAACAGGATAATAGCCAGATATACCAAGGTAAATAAACATCCAAATTACCTAAAACACCAATCAATAGCATCCATCACAAATTTTCAGAATTCGATACTCGTTTTTATTTCAAAAGCTGTTTGAAATTATCCATACATAACCTCTTATAAAATCCATACTTTTCTTTCCAATTTAATCTATTTAACTTACCTAAGTTCAATGTTAATTTCATCTTGAAATTTCTAATTCAGGTTGTACGTTCAAAACTTATTTAACTTCCCTTAAGTTAAATTTCAATTAATTTAATCCATTCAAGCTTACTCAATTTAAATTTTCCATTCCAAACCCAATTCTTATTAACATTACTTCCCACTTATAAGTTCAAAAACTTATTTTTCTTTGGGTTATACATCTCATTCTCAGAGGGATTTCAGAATTCAAACATCAATATTTATTTCAAATCAATTTTGAAATCACATATATCCACATATATACATTTTTATCCCATTTATATACCAAATCACACTTTAAATTTTTAACCCATTCTTGGTTTTTAATTCAAAATAAACTCCTTCAGAATTTCAAAACAACTCTTATTTCTAAACAAAGATTTCCATATTAAGGTTATTCTAATAATGCTATTGACTATTTCTTCCAACACTATTGAAACAGTTTCCAAAATTTCTCTGGGACTTAGATTTAAAACTTTACAATTTAAATCCATTTCGATTTATAAGTCATACTCATATAAATTTTTACTTCCTTAAAACATTTCACTTTGTTCCATCATTGTTTATTTTGTAATAAACACCCTTCATTAAGACACAATACTCAATCTATGATAATTATCAATATTACCATACCTGGAAATCAAACACCCATATATTCCATAATAATTTACTGGAGAAATTATCAGGGTAACTTATTTCAAATACTTTGAATATTCTTTTTGTAACATCCCGCCTTTTTGTACGTTTTAAGCAGACACACATGTCGACTCAAACCATACAGAAGGGCGGATCGTTATTGGGGTGAATAAGAAAAAGAAGAGAAAGAAGAAAAAAACAAAACAGAATCTTGCAGCGGAATGACAAAATATAATAATCAAATAAACAGTTCATGAAGCTGTTTTAAAAAACATTTTATTATACTTATACAACACAGATCAGAGTTCACATACCAGAGAATAATAAATAATGCAGCGGAATACATGATGCGGTGAAATATAATAAATAATAATAATAATACAATCTTCGTCTTCGTCCTCTAGAAATAAGGTCTCCAAATCCTGAAATGCTCAGGCTGACCCAAGCGAATTGAAAAGACAAAACACCGTAGTCAGAACTAAAAGATCTTATGTATGTTAAATCAATGGTAAATAAATATGAGTGAAACGGCATCAGAGATGTTTACGGGGTTTGACATCTCCTATCCAGTGTCTAACGTGATTGCAGTAACTTAAGAGATGCTTGGAATTCACACCTCCTAAGGATCCGTTAAACAATCTACTATGTAGTAAAATACGCTATTATAATATGTCTACAGTAAAGTAAAAGTATTAAAATAGCATTAAGGCATTACCCATATCACACTTAACACATTTTATATATTCCCATTGTAACAACCCGGAGTTTTACAACAATTAATTGTCGTCTAATGACGATTGTATTGGTTGTTAATTATGATTTGGGATTTTAATCAGTTGGTTAATTGCTAGTGCAGTTTTGAATCGATTCGGAATCCTTTTTGTAAAAGCTTGTTATCGTCACTAGACGATTGAAATTGATAACAAATTTCTATCAGCAATTTTGATCGAATTGAAATTCTTTTTAAGTTGTAAAATTCTTTAATAAATGTTTGGGTAAATGTTGAAGGGCTTTAACTTATAATCTCAGCCCACATTTATTTCGAATGCTGTGATAATATTAGAGAAACCCGACCCCTTTCTCATTTTCATTCATCCATAACCCTAAATCAAAAAAAATGGTGGCTCTCGTTCTTAATTGAAATTAGGGCTTCTGCTATTTTGATGCTTCAAACTGGATCACCGATCGATTGCTAGTCGTTCTTTGATTGCTACTTGCGGTTGCTTCCAGTTAATCCGTTCCTCTGTGATTTGGGCTTTGTCTCTTAATTGCTCGGCTTTGCTTGAGAATTTTATTCGTGCTTGGCTTTCGCTTTGCACGCTCCTTAGGGTTTCTGAAACTTGATACTTCAGCTCCTCTTCGCTCGATTCTGGAATTTGGACTTTGGCTGCTTCATTCGTGGCTAAGGTGAGTGTTCTCGGCACTCACATCTAATTCAAATGGTTAAGCTCGTCTGCTTATTGTTTTCGTTGTCTTCGACACTGACATTGTTAGTGGTTGGGTTTGATTCTCTGTTGCCTGTCATTATTGTGAATTGGTGATTTTGTATAAGTTAGGCTTCGGCCATTTCTGTTGTTGTTGTGGACATTATTGTTCGAGTGTCGAATTCCTTTTTATTTGGCCTTTTGAAGTTAATTCGTTATGCCAGGTTGTTTAGAGATGTTCGTGTTCCTTTGATTTCGTTTTTGGTTTAACTCGGTTTCGAACTTGAATTGTTTGATTTCGTTCTTTTGACTTTGGGTTGTGAGGTTGTTTATGGATGATTTTCTACTGGCTTCGGCCTTAGATTGGGAATTCATTTAACTATGCTTATATTAAAGTGCTGTTTCATTTGTTATTGGTATATATATGTATTCATACATATATATACTTATGAGCATTCTTGTTTTGTGTTGCTAGCTGCCTCAGTTTTGGATTTGTTCGAATCTGATATCTTTGGATGTTGCATTTTTGGGTTGGCATCGGCTTTGAGTTGTTTTGTGTTCCATAGCTTTGGCACTAACTTGACTCTGATGGTGATTTCTTTTGACTTCAGCCACTTAGATTCTAATTTGAACTGCTTCTTTGCATTCTTTGTTGTTTCTGACTTGAAATCTTGATAACACTTTGGTTATTGTAGACTTTTTATAGTCTGCATTATATATATCCAACCTCTTGCATTGCACTTGGGTATATGTTTGAAACTGATACATTACATTATTCATTTGCAATTGGTCTTGATGGTATACATCACCTGATATTCATGTTATTGTACGTGCACCATTCACTGTTTCCATTTTTGGTCGCACTGTCACTTGTTCATTGAGTTACATTCTAATCTAACTGTGACATGCTTTCTGTCATCACTTTAACTCGAGTCTTTATGACAATCATATTGCCTCGAGTACATGTACAACTCTGTATACATGTATGGTTGTAGTTGTAGCTACTGCACTTGTTATTGACACCGTTGACTTTTGTATTGATGGTCTTCGAAGGGTTGATTATCTGTAGCTTCACTTGAGTTTCCTGATGCATTTCCTTGTATGGTATTGCACATCTAGTCTTGTCATTTGAGTTACTGTGGTTATGCTTCATGTTTCATTTGCATAATACCACTGTCTCGTTCATCCCTATTGATTTGGTGCCTTCATTGCTGTAGTATGTCTGAACTCACATTTATTTTACCTTGTATTACATGCTGATGGTCTTTGAATTGTATAGTTTCACTCGTAGTTTGCATTGAATCTGGTATCATTCTTTGAGACAGTTGCTTATTGTTCCACTTCGATTTTGGTTCTGGCTTCGAGCTTGTGGACTTCGTATTGTGATCTTTCATACCTGTTGCATGCTTGACTTTGGCATTGCTTCATATCTGAACTGTGTTCGCCATATGCATTTGTGGGTGCACTTCATTCGTCTTGTTATCAGTGCAGCACTTGCCTCTCTAGTTAATTCTTTTACTGATTTGCCTCTGATCTTGTTTGTTGGTTTAGTGGTGCATTGGTTTGGCCATTTTGTACTTCTGGCCATTGTTTGGTTCTGGTCTTGCTTGTATTATTGACTTTGTTGGTTTGCACTGCTGTCACATATGTGTATCCATATCCGTACATACATATGTATGGTAGATGCATGTATTCTGATTTGGATTTACTGATTTGTTGTCTAACACTATTTAGTGTATTACTTGCCGGTATCCGATTCTCTTATCGAGAAGTTGGATATACGATATTTCTGTGACCGTCGTCTATTTGATATTGATTGTTATTGCTTCTGTGCATTAATAACTGAGTTTGAATTAGACTGACCCGTGTATTATTTTCTTTTGAATTTAATACTCGGGTCAGACCCGAGTTATTTCAGGTGTAGATTTCCTGCTTTGAGTTGCTGTTCGGGCTATGAAGACTTTTTATATCTTCTGAAGTTGTTTTCGTGTTTTGTAGAAGTCGTGTCATTGTATAGGATGGTATGTATTCATGTATATTAGCTGATAATGTACTTGAATATATAACTTCCAAAGTCGACAGTTGTAGTTGTATCATATGTATTGTGTCAACTATATTGTAACTGACATCAGTTATATATATATATGAGACTTTTGTTTTATCTGTGTTCCGCATTTGTATTATCTGTGTTATTATTATATCTAATGTCCTAAACTATTATGAACCATCGTAGTTTGTTTTATACTGATAATTGGGTATGTCGATGGGAGTAAATAAATAAGATGAAAAATGAAAAGTATATACCACTCCTATCGAGGTAACCAATATTAGCGTAAGGCCAACTACGGATGGCCGCTCCTATCCAGCCTTATTCTTCATGATAACGGACAGTATTGCTTTTAATACTCTTTGTTATCGTGAGCATAGAGGTGGGGTGTCACAGTTGGTATCAGAGCTTGGTCATTGTATAGGATGATATGTATTCATGTATATTAGCTGATAATGTACTTGTATATATTACTTCCAGAGTCGACAGTTGTAGTTGTATCATATGTATTGTGTCAACTATATTGTAACTGACATCAGTTATATATATATGAGACTTTTGTTTTATCTGTGGATCGCATTTGCTATATTACAGCATGATAGGGGGTTCTCGCTTCGTGGTTTGGTGGCGAACGGGAGACTCTTACCCCTACATGTCCTTGAGTGGGATGGGTGGTTGTGACAGTCGAGAGGCTGGCCATAAAAGCAACTCCGAGGTGCCCGTGTATGCCACGGTGGGGCTGGGATGGTTGCAAAGCCTACCGGTTGCCACTGTCTTCGGACTCTCACAGTTGGTATCAGAGCTTGGGGTTTATGGACATAATATAAAACATAACTTAGATGGAACATATGTTACAACTATTGGACGATGTTTTATTTGTGCTTTGAGTCAAAACTAAAGTTTTGAAATTTGGATGAAATTTTTAAGTATCTTTATTTAAAAATAAAAGAGAAACTGTGTTTTGTTAATTTGATTGATTTGAGTACTGTTTATCAGAGTGCGCAGCGGAAACAGTGAAACTGTCTTCGCTGAGTACAACTGATAATCTTTTTGATTTAAAAATCGAAATATGAAATTGAAAGAATTTCATTTGTTGTTTACATAGCTGTATTTATTTTGTTTCTTTGAGAATTTCGAATCCGATTTGAGGATTCGAAACGATCACAGCTATGCGAATTTTGTTGAGATCTTTGCTGATTTTCTTTTATGCTAATCATATATCGATTAGATTTAGCTGTTTTGAATTATCTCCATGGAAGATATATTCGAATGATTTCTTTTTTCATTTTGTAGTACGTGCAAATTTGAGTTGCACGTTACTGCATTTGTTTTACGTTGAACCGATGCTTGGTTATGAAACGTATTTTGTTGCCGTTATTTTTATAACGGGGTTTTTACATCGATGCTAAATTCTTGAAGCACGGTGTTCTGTTGGCACTTTAATAAATGAAAATTCACTAGTATTACATTTTGATGTAAATTATTTTGATGAGACTTTGACGGTGAGAAATTTCTGTCGTTTTGACTTCAGTAACCGCCAAATGTTAAAAGTGGATTTTCAAGCGGTTATTCCGCAATGCTGATTCTGAGATTCATTTTACGGGGTTTTGGGAAGTACAATTTCCTTTTCGAAATTGTTACTAATATTGCTGCTTTAATCACGCGATTGAAAAATCGTTTTAAAATGAAAATTGTTTTATAAATTTTTAACAGTTTGCGCTTTCCCAAGAATGAGAAAGCGATTTAAACGTTTCAGCAAAATCGAGGATTATGACCCCTTTCTTTTACTGATTCGCTTAACTCCGGACTTGTTCAGTTGAGAACGTGAATTGTTATTCTATAAAATAAATAAAATTGTTTTCAGAAATTTTACAGTTTGCGCTTTCAAAAGAATGAGGAAGCGATTTAAACGTTTCAGCAAAATCGAGGACTATGACCCCTTTCTTTTACTGATTCGCTTAATTCCGGACTTGTCCGTTTGAGAATGTAAAGTGCATTTTTACAAAATACACAATTTTGCACTTTCAAGGAAACGATGAAGAGATTTAAACGATTTAGAAAAAGTGCGGAGTATGGAACCACACTTTTACTATTTCTGTTAATTCCGGACTCGTTAATTGAAATATCTGTTGTTTTGATGAATTTTGCACTTTCAAGGAAACGATGAAGAGAATCAAACGATTTAGTAAAACACGTGGTATGAGACATGTGCGTTTGCTATTTCGGTTAATTCCAGACTCGTTAATTGAAATATTTGATGCTTTCGTGTGCTTTCGAGCCACTATGATGGACTTTCGGGTCATATGATGGACCTTCGGGTCAAATACCAGCACTAGACCTTCGGGTCATTTGTTGGACCTTCGGGTCATTTGTTGGGCGCCAAAATTATGTTGAGTACTTGGTAGGCTTCGGCCATTTGTTGATGCACGTGCGGCGAATTAAAAACTCGCCATCTGATGGGATCGATCCAAGCTTTTATGTTGATTTTCTAGTCTTCTTAATTGATTTCTAGATATTTGTTGTTTCCAATTATCTGCAGGTCATTGGATAATTGTTGATATGAGTTCTGATAATCGTTTTTGATAATCGGATATTTGTTGTTTCTGATTATCGCTTGTGATAATTGGATATTTGTTGATATGAGTTCTGATTATCATTTTTGATAATCGGATATTTGTTGTTTCTGATTATCGTTTTTGATAACCGAATATTTGTGAATTGAAATTTGATTATCGTTTTTTATAATCGAATATTAGTGAATTGAAATTTGGTTATCGTTTTTGATAATTGAATATTTGTTGTTGTTTTTGATAAGTAGATAAATGATAATTTGATAATTGTTGATTTGTTTTCTGACTATCGTTTAGATAATTGGATGTTCGCTGATTTTATTGATACAAGATTTCCTAGTCTCTAATTGAGTCTAGATTATGCTGATTTTTATTGAATTGTTGTTTTCTATCTATTTCTGTAATAGTTAGAGTTTGTTGATTATGGAATTTGTGTTTTCTAGTCATTTGTTGGGTAACTAGATATTTGCAGCTTTGCGAATTGTGATTTGTGTTTCATAATTATCATTGTTAATAATTAGATTTTGTTGTTTTCTAATTATCGTATTGATAATTAGATATTGCTGTTTTGTGATTTCTGTATTATAATTATCTATTGGTAATTGAATATTGCTGATGTTTGCATTTATTCCGGTTGCTGTCTTCTGATTATCTTTTGATAGTTGGACTTTGTTGAGATATTGTGAATTTCTTTTATGGGATTAAAAGATTACTTTGGCATTTGAATCCTCGACTTTTATTTTTCTAGCTTAACCAGTTTATGCTAGAAGAATAATCGTTATAGACGGCTTTCATTATGAAAATTGCGGGGACGCAATTTTTATAACGAGGGGAGTCGGTAACAACCCGGAGTTTTACAACAATTAATTGTCGTCTAATGACGATTGTATTGGTTGTTAATTATGATTTGGGATTTTAATTAGTTGGTTAATTGCTAGTGCAGTTTTGAATCGATTCGGAATCCTTTTTGTAAAAGTTTGTTATCGTCACCAGACGATTGAAATTGATAACAAATTTCTATCAGCAATTTTGATCGAATTGAAATTCTTTTTAAGTTGTAAAATTCTTTAATAAATGTTTGGGTAAATGTTGAAGGGCTTTAACTTATAATCTCGGCCCACATTTATTTCGAATGCTGTGATAATATCAGAGAAACCCGACCCCTTTCTCATTTTCATTCATCCATAACCCTAAATCAAAAAAAATGGTGGCTCTCGTTCTCAATTGAAATTAGGGCTTCTGCTATTTTGATGCTTCAAACTGGATCATCGATCGATTGCTAGTCGTTCTTTGATTGCTACTTGCGGTTGCTTCCAGTTAATCCGTTCCTCTGTGATTTGGGCTTTGTCTCTTAATTGCTCGGCTTTGCTTGAGAATTTTATTCATGCTTGGCTTTGGCTTTGCACGCTCCTTAGGGTTTCTGAAACTTGATACTTCAGCTCCTCTTCGCTCGATTCTGGAATTTGGACTTCGGCTGCTTCATTCGTGGCTAAGGTGAGTGTTCTCGGCACTCACATTTAATTCAAATGGTTAAGCTCGTCTGCTTATTGTTTTCGTTGTCTTCGACACTGACATTGTTAGTGGTTGGGTTTGATTCTCTGTTGCCTGTCATTGTTGTGAATTGGTGATTTTGTATAAGTTAGGCTTCAGCCATTTCTGTTGTTTTTGTGGACATTATTGTTCGAGTGTCGAATTCCTTTTTATTTGGCCTTTTGAAGTTAATTCGTTATGCCAGGTTGTTTAGAGATGTTCGTGTTCCTTTGATTTCGTTTTTGGTTTAACTCGGTTTCGAACTTGAATTGTTTGATTTCGTTCTTTTGACTTTGGGTTGTGAGGTTGTTTATGGATGATTTTCTACTGGCTTCGGCCTTAGATTGGGAATTCATTTAACTGTGCTTATATTAAAGTGCTGTTTCATTTGTTATTGGTATATATATGTATTCATACATATATATACTTACGAGCATTCTTGTTTTGTGTTGCTAGCTGCCTCAGTTTTGGATTTGTTCGAATCTGATATCTTTGGATGTTACATTTTTGGGTTGGCATCGGCTTTGAGTTGTTTTGTGTTCCATAGCTTTGGCACTGACTTGACTCTGATGGTGATTTCTTTTGACTTCAGCCACTTAGATTCTAATTTGAACTGCTTCTTTGCATTCTTTGTTGTTTCTGACTTGAAATCTTGATAACACTTTGGTTATTATAGACTTGTTATAGTCTGCATTATATATATCCAACCTCTTGCATTGCACTTGGGTATATGTTTGAAACTGATACGTTACATTATTCATTTGCAATTGGTCTTGATGGTATACATCACCTGATATTCGTGTTATTGTACGTGCACCATTCACTGTTTCCATTTTTGGTCGCACTGTCACTTGTTCATTGAGTTACATTCTAATCTAACTGTGACATGCTTTCTGTCATCACTTTAACTCGAGTCTTTATGACAATCATATTGCCTCGAGTACATGTACAACTCTGTATACATGTATGGTTGTAGTTGTAGCTACTGCACTTGTTATTGACACCGTTGACTTTTGTATTGATGGTCTTCGAAGGGTTGATTATCTGTAGCTTCACTTGAGTTTCCTGGTGCATTGCCTTGTATGGTATTGCACATCTAGTCTTGTCATTTGAGTTACTGTGGTTATGCTTCATGTTTCATTTGCATAATACCACTGTCTCGTTCATCCCTATTGATTTGGTGCCTTCATTGCTGTAGTATGTCTGAACTCACATTTATTTTACCTTGTATTACATGCTGATGGTCTTTGAATTGTACAGTTTCACTCGTAGTTTGCATTGAATCTGGTATCATTCTTTGAGACAGTTGCTTATTGTTCCACTTCGATTTTGGTTCTGGCTTCGACCTTGTGGACTTCGTATTGTGATCTTTCATACCTGTTGCATGCTTGACTTTGGCATTGCTTCATATCTGAACTGTGTTCGCCATATGCATTTGTGGGTGCACTTCATTCGTCTTGTTATCAGTGCAGCACTTGCCTCTCTAGTTAATTCTTTTACTGATTTGCCTCTGATCTTGTTTGTTGGTTTAGTGGTGCATTGGTTTGGCCATTTTGTACTTCTGGCCATTGTTTGGTTCTGGTCTTGCTTGTATTATTGACTTTGTTGGTTTGCACTGCTGTCACATATGTGTATCCATATCCGTACATACATATGTATGGTAGATGCATGTATTCTGATTTGGATTTACTGATTTGTTGTCTAACACTATTTAGTGTATTACTTGCCGGTATCCGATTCTCTTATCGAGAAGTTGGATATACGAGATTTCTGTGACCGTCGTCTATTTGATATTGATTGTTATTGCTTCTGTGCATTAATAACTGAGTTTGAATTAGACTAACCCGTGTATTATTTTCTTTTGAATTTAATACTCGGGTCAGACCCGAGTTATTTCAGGTGTAGATTTCCTGCTTTGAGTTGCTGTTCGGGCTATGAAGACTTTTTATATCTTCTGAAGTTGTTTTCGTCGTTTTGTAGAAGTCGTGTCATTGTATAGGATGATATGTATTCATGTATATTAGCTGATAATGTACTTGTATATATAACTTCCAGAGTCGACAGTTGTAGTTGTATCATATGTATTGTGTCAACTATATTGTAACTGACATCAGTTATATATATATGAGACTTTTGTTTTATCTGTGTTTCGCATTTGTATTATCTGTGTTATTATTATATCTAATGTCCTAAACTATTATGAACCATCGTAGTTTGTTTTATACTGATAATTGGGTATGTCGATGGGAGTAAATAAATAAGATGAAAAATGAAAAGTATATATCACTCCTATCGAGGTAACCAATATTAGCGTAAGGCCAACTACGGATGGCCGCTCCTATCCAGCCTTATTCTTCGTGATAACGGACAGTATTGCTTTTAATACTCTTTGTTATCGTGAGCATAGAGGTGGGGCGTCACACCCGTAGTCTATACAATGTCGTACACTCCTCCGTAAACTGGAGGTTTACCCTGAGGACATCACATAGGTACGGTACAAAACAAACTCGTAGAAGGTGCGCTAGGGCATGTGAACATAGCACACAAGGAAATGCCAGGGTAGATATACCATTTGCGGATCTGGACTGGTGGTAAGGCATAGCAGCTACTACCGCCCACCTCGGAACACACTCCCAAATCAAAATCGAAGGTGGCCACCAAAACAGTCACAAATCACAATATAATATCGAAGAAGTGTGTCCGATAGGAGGAATGACCTCACTTGGCCCGGCGTGGCTCCTGATTTTAGTCACATCTATGCTGACTCATGGGAGTCAGGGTCACATCATACCTCATATAGAAATTGTTCACCAAACCATCCTACTTCATTTCTGGAATCTCCACCACGTACACAGTTGTTAAAGTGGTTTTCGGTATTGGCAGAGAGTATGACAATATTCGATTCCGGTCTCTTTAACAACCGATCGCTTATTACACACCGGATGGTTCTTTTACATTTCAAAAGTCAATTCATAATTGATATCAAAATATCATATTCTCAAAATCATAATACTTTCAAAATCGTATTTACTTTCAAATCATATTCACTTTGAAATTATATTTTGGAATTATATTTTCTTTCAAAAAGTCATAATTTCTTCCATAGTCATATTTCCAAAATAGGGTAAAACCTTACTTCAAAATCATCGTTTCAATTTATTCTCTTTTGAAATAATGAATCGCATTTAAACACTTCCACTTTACTTAGTTTGGAAATTTAGAAATAGTTTAAATAATTATAAATAGTTAAAATAGTTATAAATAGTTTAATTATAGGTTAAAAATACTTTTAAATTGATTTAAGATAGTTAAGTGAATTTAAATTACATTAAGTATAATTAAAATAGATTAAATAGCTTTAAAATAGATTAAATAGCTTTAAAATAGATTAATTATATTTAAAATGAATTAAAATGGTTTAAAACAGATCAAAATAATTTTATATAGTTAATATTAGTTAAATAGTTTAATAAATTTGAAAATCTGAATAATTAGAAATTTTAAAATGATATATTCTTTTAAAACAGTTTATATTAAAATATAAGTTTGGAATTTATATCCAATTAAACTATTCATTTCATTTCAACACATTTAGACCAATTTGAATTTCCAACTCAACAAACCAAATTTCCCTTTCATACATAAACTTGATTTTCGAAAAATACTTCAATTTATATAAATCAAATTTTACTTCAAAATATCATTTAATTCCATTCAAATATTAAGGATTTTAAAATCATTTAATTTAACCGATCCGGTGTCCGTATATAATTCTCTACCCTAGGGTCAAGTGATATGGATATTTATCATAACAATCCGCAATTTAAAATTTTACGGTTACATATCATTTCAAACCGCAATCCCGAATAAATATAAAAATTCATAAAATCGCTCGAGTCTATCATTTCAACCCATGACGATTTTCAAATAATAATAATTTAAGGAACTTGCAGAGTGATAACAGTATATATATATATAAATAAATTAACATAACATACAATCATCCAATATTAACAGTCAACATCCATCATATTATCATCCAAATCAACCAAATAAATATCAGCAATTTACTAATTTACAATAACATGTATTCAAGTGGCAAATAAATTTCAAAAATAAATTAAGTAACAATTTAATTCGAAAGGATACAAATTAACAGGGATGGCAATTTAAATATATCAAACAGTCATAAATAATTTCCTAATCACATCATAAATTAATTTAACAAACATAAGAAATTTTAGAAGTTGTGAGTGGGTTAAAACATTCACCTTTGACTTTAGCCCATAAAAATCCAAACAGAAGTGCAAAACTCAACAACCTCAAAATTCAACTAAATCAATTTCATGTTGTCCGGAATTTAAATTTGAATCCAATAGAAGAAACGCGCGTGAATCAAAGTTTATGTGCAGAAGATATTCATATTATAAGAAATATTATTAAAATAAATTTTAGTACGCGTAAAAAAAACAAATTTAATACTTACGTTTTTCTAAAGATGAGGCTTCAGGAAAGGATTGAAGAACAACTATTATAAGGATAGGGAGTGTATGAAAAGTGAAAAAAAATCATGTTTTATAAAAGAAAGCTTTCGGATTTCCAAGAATAAAAGCTTTTGAATATGAGGTATCAGGAGAAACAAAACGCAAATGAAGAAATAAGCGGTAGGTTATTTATAATTAGGAAATGAAGGTGGAGTGACGAAAATAAATTTTACGTTTTATTTTGAAAGCTTCAGGCATTAATAATGCATAAGGAAATATACGTAGGAATGGAAAAGTTTGCAAACGAAAGTAAAATTTTATATAAGTGAACATGAGGTGGCAAAGATTAAATACAACTTGAAAGTCTAGGCTCAGGTATTAAATAGAAGGAGAAATGAATGGGTCAGGAATTAATAATAAGGTAACTATTTTAAAACGTTCATGCAACAATTAAGAATAAAGGAAATGAAGGGACTATGTACGTCGCACAACCTTTTGAAATTCAAATTTTTTTGGTAACGTAACCAAATTACTTCATTAACTCAAATAATATTCAAATTTGTACGCATTTAGGTTTTTATCTACGCATAAATTTTTTTATACTTACCTTAAAAATGAAAACATTTAAATTTGTTTCCTAAAATGATCTCTTATTTCCATTAAAACACCCTTTTTGTTTAACACAAAACGTGCATTTCTTTTATTAAATCTATTAATTGCAATCACCGTTTTCCTTCCTTTTAATTGAAACATTTGAATTACATTAATTGCAATTACTTACAAAGTTAAATTTTAAAATAGACAACTAAAATGGATGAAAAATAGAACAATTTTTTATTTAAACACGTATATAAATTTGTTGTTTATACACAAGAGTAATAAATAACTTACTGAAATAGATTATATTCCTATTCTTGTAATCAATCTATAAGCTAAAACATAGTTCAAAAAGTCATAATTTCTTCCATAGTCATTGTGACGACCGCCCATGACCCCTGCACCGAATCTAGAGATAGTGCGTTGTAAAGTGTGTCGGGCGACCATGGACGATTGTCAGGGTAGATCAAAATAACAGGATCTATCGTATTACTCACAGCGCATGGACAAAATACAATAGAACATATGTATAGTGAAGCTTTACAGAATAAAATGCCATCATATAAAACTCCATAATAGTTGAATACAAGCATCCAAATAGTCAATACATCAAGCCTCACTACATAACACTTAGAGATTATACAAACAGCGGAACATCCAGTACATATAAGAAGATAATATGCAACCCTCTAGCTCGTCTTCGATATCAGCATCGTGAGAAGAGAACAGCACCTGTCACCTGCTACCTAGTCTGCCCGTCCCAAAATGGACGAACAGCCCAAGGCAATAAGAATTAAAACATAAAGCCTTGAGTCAGACAACAGTCTTAGTGAGCAGTAGATTAACTAACAACATACCAAAAGAGCATAAAGGAAAAAGGAATAGGAATACAACCCTCCCACTCCAACCTCTTTCTACAGTGATAGCCCCCAGACACACACTAAGCAGAAGCAAACATAGCAGAGCATACAATGTAAAGTAAAGAAATTGTCACTCGAGTCAAGGGCGATGTTTTCCAAGTACAAAACCCCAAGGCCTAAACCAAGATCAGATAAGCACCCAGAAAATACCGCTCTTGAGACCGAATGACGATACAACCAAACATCCATGACTCTGGCTATCACTGTTATCATTGCTTCGATATCACCGTTAGTTGAATGAACGGCTCCTTCTTTCATCCATCAGTCAAGGGCTAATGGTAACCCCGGTTCTAGACATAACTCCCGCACGTCGTCGCAGCCCGTGCCAAGGATTTTCGCAACTACCCAGAGTACTCGACCACCAACAGTTAGTCTTTTGGGCATCCCCATGTACTCTTGCTTAGAGCATGCTAGAACCTTCAACAACGATGAGATCTCAGCCTTCTAGTCATCCTCCTCGACGACTATTTCCATACTAGCTCAAGCGCCTCTCGAGCATCCATTATCTTCAAACTCGAACCATATCACCGAGTTATCAACCTGCTTGGAATGATCCCGTCTGGATTAGACCAAGACTAACTCAACCATATGGCCGAGTTACCAACATGCTTGGAATGATCCCGTCTAGATTAGACCAAGACTATCTCATATCATACTTCGCTTCATCACATCCTCGCAAAGCTTCATCCCAACATCATCATCATCAAATCTATGCATAAGAGCTTCACCATCCGCTACATATGCCACAAGCAGCTTTCCCATTTCAAGAGCCTTCCTCTTAGCCGTTGAATCATCTTCGGTCTAAATCAAATCATTAATCATCTAATTCATAGCAATCAATCAAGTCAAACATTAATCCAAGCAATCAAGCATTCAAATATGATCTAAGTAGACAATTATAACAATAATGGCATTTTCGTAATTAAAGAGTTGAAAGTCCAACAAACATGAAAACATGAACAATATCTCTACAAACTTGATGAATGAACTTGCATAGGTTAACATGTGATAAAATGGTTGTCAAATCATCATGAACAATGGATCTACATGGATCTACACTTAGGATGAAGAAAATGCATGGAAATCACTATTTTAACACCAAATCGAGCCAACAATCCGATATACTCCTTTGGATCCATGTGAGAGATAATCACCACTCACCAAATCACCAAAACAAACTCAAATCAACACGCTTCTGATCTGGACAGCGAAGGATCAAGCTTGATCTATCACGAATCCGCTTCAAACGAAGAAATCTCACTTCAAAGGATGAAAATCTTCAATCCAAGCTCTTGAATCTTCAATTTGATCTTCAACTTGGATGAATGGAAGCACTAGATTAGAGTGGAGAAATGAAGTGAAGAAGTGTAGAAGTCGAGCTCTCAAAATGGCAGCACTTCGTCGCTTCGAAATCCGGATCCCAAAAAGTGAGAAAAACCCTTCCTATTTATAGCTGAAAATCCACTAAGTCGTAACTCGGCTATCTCCTAAGTCGTCTCCGACTTACGACCTAAGACCCCTCCGACCTAAAGACTTAAAAACCTAAGCCATAGCGAATTACGACTTAACAGAAATACCCACCTACGACTTAGCACCACATACGACCTACGACTTAACTGCTATGCCAACCTACGACTTAAGGAAATCTCAAGCGTGCGACTTAACTTACACGCTACTTAACAAGTAGGCTACGACTTAACAAGTAACTGGGGCTACGACTCAACTACTAAGTCGTCTACGACTTAAAACAGATCAACTCTTAAGTCGCTCGCGACTTAACAACTACTAAGTCGCTCACGACCTATCGCTCAGGCAGAAACCCAGCGACCTAACACCTTAAGTCTTCACGTGACCTAAAACATGTTACGACTTACGACTTAACTCGTACGACTTAACTCCCATAGGTCGCTCCAAACTGTCCACGATCTAACTCTTAACTCGCCTATCCCCTTAGGTCGCAGACTTTCTTTAAGTCATCTACGTCCTATCCCACGACTTACTAGGCTACGACCTAACTTCACCCAGACATAAGTCGCTTACGACTTAACACCTTAACTCGTCCTAAACCATATCCCCTAAGTCGTATACGACTTACGACTTACACTAAGTCGTGGACGACTTAGGACTTAGAAATTTCGCCAATCCTCATGAAAACTTTTTCGACGAGATTTTCTTCGATGTTTCGATCCGTAAAAATACGGGTCGTTACAGTCATATTTCCAAAATAGGGTAAAACCTTACTTCAAAATCATCGTTTCAATTTATTCTCTTTTAAAACAATGAATCGCATTTAAACACTTCCACTTTACTTAGTCTAGAAATTTAGAAATAGTTTAAATAATTATAAATAGTTAAAATAGTTATAAATAGTTTAATTATAGGTTAAAAATACTTTTAAATTGATTTAAGATAGTTAAGTGGACTTAAATTAGATTAAGTATAATTAAAATAGATTAAATAGCTTTAAAATAGATTAATTATATTTAAAATGAATTAAAATGGTTTAAAACAGATAAAAATAATTTTATATAGTTAATATTAGTTAAATAGTTTAGTAAATTTGAAAATCTGAATAATTATAAATTTTAAAATGATATATTCTTTTAAAACAGTTTATATTAAAATATAAGTTTAGAATTTATATCCAATTAAACTATTCATTTCATTTCAACACATTTAGACCAATTTCAATTTCCAACTCAACATACCAAATTTCCCTTTCATACATAAACTTTTGATTTTCGAAAAATACTTCAATTTATATAAATCAAATATTACTTCAAAATATCATTTAATTCCATTCAAATATTAAGGATTTTAAAATCATTTAATTTAACCGATCCGGTGTCCGTACATAATTCTCTACCCTAGGGTCAACTGATACAGATATTTATCATTTCAATCTGCAATTTAAAATTTTACGGTTATATATCATTTCAAACCACAATCCCGAATAAATATAAAAATTCATAAAATCGCTCGAGTCTATCACTTCAACCATAACGATTTTCAAATAATAATAATTTAAGGAACTTGCAGAGTGATAATAGTATATATATATATATATATATATAAATTAACATAACATCCAATCATTCAATATTAACAGTCAACATCCATCATAATTATCATTCAAATCAACCAAATAAATATCAGCAATTTACTAATTTACAATAACAGGTATTCAAGTGGCAAATAAATTTCAAAAATAAATTAAATGACAATTTAATTTGAAAGGATACAAATTAATAGGGATGGCAATTTAAATATATCAAACAGTTATAAATAATTTCCTAATCACATCATAAATTAATTTAACAAACATAAGAAATTTTAGAAGTTGTGAGTGGGTTAAAACACTCACCTTTGACTTTAGCCCATAAAAATCCAAATAGAAGCGCAAAACTCAACAACCTCCAAATTCAACTAAATCAATTTCATGTTGTCTGGAAATTAAATTTGAATCCAATAGAAGAAATCGCGCGTGAATCCAAGTTTATGTGCAGAAGATATTCATGTTATAAGAAATATTATTAAAATAAAATTTTAGTACGTGTAAAAAAATGAAAAAAAAAACAAATTTAATACTTACGTTTCTAAAGATGAGGCTTCAGGAAAAGATTGAAGAACAACTAAGATAAGGATAGAGAGTGTATGAAAAGTGAAAAAAAATCATGTTTTATAAAAGAAAGCTTTTGAATGAAGAAATAAGCTGTAGGTTATTTATAATTTGGAAATGAAGGTGGAGGGACGAAAATAAATGTCACGTTTTATTTTGAAAGCTTCAGGCATTAATAATGCATAAGGAAATATACGTAGGAATGGAAAAGTTTGCAAATGAAAGTAAAATTTTATATACGTGAAAATGAGGTGGCAATGATTAAATACAACCTGAAAGTCTAGGCTCAGGTATTAAATAGAAGGAGAAATGAATGGATTAAGTATTAATAATAATGTAACTATTTTAAAACGTTCATGCAACAATTAATAATAAAAGAAATGAAGGGACTATGTACGTCGCACAACCTTTTGAAATTCAATTTTTTTTGAAACGTAACCAAATTAACTTCATTAACTCAAATAATATTCCAATTTTTACGCATTTAGGTTTTTATCTACGCATAAAATTTTTATTTTATACTTACCTTAAAAATGAAAACATTTAAATTTATTTTCCCAAAATGATCTCTTATTTCTATTAAAACACCCTTTTTGTTTAACACAAAATGTGCGTTTCTTTTATTAAATCTATTAATTGCAATCACCGTTTTTCTTCCTTTTAATTGAAACAGTTGAATTACATTAATTGGAATTACTTACAAAGTTAAATTTAAAATAGACAACTAAAATGGATGAAAAATAGAACAATTGTTTATTTAAACACGTATATAAATTTGTTGTTTATACACAAGAGTAATAAATAACTTACTGAAATAGATTATATTCCTATTCTTGTAATCAATCTATAAGCTAAAACATAGTTCAAATAAACATATATTTCTTCCTTTAAAATCAATCATTCTATTCTTTATTTTTAATGAAATTAAACCTACGGTCACTAATGAAACATTCAATTTTATTTGATGTAAATGTTCTTTTCAGTAAATCAAACTTTCCTTGTATTTTCACAAAACATAAGCTGCTTTTAATTACACCTATTAATTTATAATTAGTATTCTCTCTCTTATTAATTGAAAATTTTCAATTACATTAATTTCAGTTGATTTAAGTTCCAAAATGGACTAAATGAATGTAATGAGAAGTAGAACAATTTTTCCTATCTAATAGTAATTTAAACTTATTTACACTATTGGATACAAACAGTAATTACATATTTCTCACTAAATAATAGTTTCTCATCTCTACAATCAATCTTTCAGCTAATAAACATTTCAAATAAATAAACATATGTTTACTCTTTTACAAAACTTATTCATTTTTATTCTTTCATTTTGATTTACACTCCTACTATTAAAGCAATCATTACATTATGAATACAATTAACATTTCTATTTCTTTTTATTACATTCACACTACAGTTATGGTCTTATTCCACATTAATGTAACATTTTGTTGACATTTATTTGAAATTGATCAGTTAAATTGGTAACAACACCAATTGTCACCATTATACATTTTATAATATTTGTAAGTTAATTCTTTACAAACAATTATTACAACAACTCTCATTACACTACACTTATTCCATTTCCATCCATTACACATTGTTTTGTTAATAAATCAACCTTTAAATTATTAATTACCTTTTATATCCTACTATAAATCAATGCACACATTTATTAAAATTTATACTCCCAATATATTTATTCATCTTGATTTCATTCTTTTCATTAAATCCATTATCACTCTATGAATAAAATTTACATTATTACCAAATATTACCTAAATTTACATTAACGTAATACTTAATTACATTTATTGCTATTGATTTCAAATTTTAATATAATAGGCTAATTAAATAGGTAACGTATATTAATTATACCATTAACTTTAAATCACACTAATAAATTCATTATTCACAACCAAGTGTTATAACAACCTATACAATTCAAATTCCATTCAATATATCTTCATTGCACCTTATGTAATTAATTAATACATCCTTCACATTATCAATTTCTTCTTAATTCAATTATTAAATAAATGCATATATTAATAAAATTTATTTACAACCTATGCCACTTATAACTCTTTAACTCTTTCAGTTGTTTGGAATTCCATTCAAGTTATTGATAGTCAACTTATATTAACATTATTACCTTTTATTCTAATTATTATTTCATTCATAAACCATTAACAATACATTATTTCATTAGTAAATAAACTATTTACATTTGTTTTCTTACATTTCATTTATAACCAAGTATAACATTTACATTAACTGGAATAACATTCAAGTAATTAACAATTAACTTACATTTATACTATTGCAATTCATTCTAGTTACTATTTCCATTAACAATTCACTAATTTTTATTTCCTTTAATATTAAATTACCAAAATCTTATTAAATTAACAAATTTAATTATTGAAAATTTATGGGTCGTTACACTTTTGAATTTTGCAGGATTTAAATTCAGGTTTTGAAGCCAATTTTAACTTAACTTATTTGTGGAATTCATTCTTATCAAATTTCTATTTGGTTATATACACATTACTTTTAAATTTTATAATCTCATTTTATTTCAATAACAACAATCAATCACCTTACTATACTATAATAATTCAGAAAAATTATTTTTTTTATTTTTTTTCTTTTTATATGCCAAAATTATTTAAAAATCATTTTTAAAATCATTATATAAGAAAGTAACAAGTACGCCCCCATATAATACACTCAACTCATTCTAGGGTTCTACTAACCCTATCTCTAATGAGTAATCCCTACCAGAGCCAAGGTTTTCGCTTAACCTTCAGCTCTAACTCCAAATGTAACGGCCCGAAGGTTTTCGACCCCGAAAATCGACACTAATATGTTCACTGTATAGAGTGCCGAGCAATCGAGTGCCAAAAATCCCAGACTATTAGGGTTAAGAAGGAAAGAGATAAAATAAGAAACAGAAAAAAACAACAGCACAGAATCTCACAATCACAGCGGAATAAAATATAATAAAAGCATTTTATACAAGAAAAGCTGTAACTGTCAATGTACATATACAAGATATCAGAGTACAATAAATCTGGACAGTTATAATAACTTGTCCTCAACTACTAGATAAAATAGCCTATATACACAGCGGAATATACTCAATACGTCTCTGCCATCCAGCTCGTCTCTTGAGCTCCAAAGTGTCCTAACCTGAAAATCTATAATACTCGGTCTGACCCGATCATTACAATAAAGTAACACCTGAGTCAGGCTGGAAACCAGCGTGAGTAAAACCAACTCAATTTGAAATACTAAAGTTATAAAACCTCTTTGAAAAACCAAGGAAACTCGTATATCAGACGAGTTTTTATTAGATTAAAACTAACACTTTACAGAAAATCTATCGATATTGTACTAATGTCTGGATACAGCTTCTTATTTAAAATAATCCAGTTTACTTAATTTATTCAATTCCAGTCTATTGGATTCTATAATCAAAAACCATAAAGGTTCGTAGTGATTTTCAAATCGAAATGGTTCCGGATAACGCTGATATCCGATCCCGATCTCTTCGAAAGCAAATCGATGACTTTTTTAAAAGGTAAATTGTTTAAAATAAACAATTTATTATTTAGGGGGAATTTATCACAGGTCTTTATTCCAAATAAAACGTATTATTATCTTAACTTGTTTGACCACTCGATGGTACAAACAAGAATAATTGAAACGTATATCCAATAGAATTGAACCAAGATACGGATTGTTATTAATTTTAACGATCGATAACAAATATCATACAAATATCACATTTGGATTTCTTTAACTTTACCTAACCGAATCCATTTATACCTTTATCCAAATTTACTAAAAATTAAAAGAAATTATATAAACGACCTATTATTAGTTAATCGAGGTTTAACACTCTATTTAATGTCTACTAGGCTAATTTATATAAGTTTCCAATCAAATAACAATGTAATTAATTACCATTTACATTATGAAATATTTATGAACTTTAAATCCTGGATTTAAGTTTAAAAGAAGTTTTTAGTAATAATAGAAGAAAATATAAATTTCATGTGATATTTATGTGAATCCCATTTCCTCTTCTTTTCGCTTTTCTTCCTTTCTTTATTTTTATCATCATTTTCCTTTCTATATTTTTTTTCTTTCTTTTCTTTATATATTTTTTCTTTCTAATTTATTTCTTTTCATTTTCTTTTATTTCTTTTATTTTCTTTCCCTTTCTATTCTTGGCCAACCCGGCCCACATTCCTTTCTCCTCCCCTCCTTTACTTCCTGCTACCACTCGTTTTCCCTTCTCCTGCACGAATTTTACCAAGCACGTGCACACAACGATGAAGCTTCGCCGACCACCTCCGACCCTTTCCCCAGTCGCCTCTGACCACCTAATTCCCTAGCCACCCCAAGTTTTACACGACGCACCTAAAAATCAAAAAGTCAGACTAGAACCCACTCCCAAGCAAAGGGACCACCACCTTCCCCGTCTCGTCCAGCCTCCTCCGACCACCGGAGATCCCCAAAATTCGTCGGCACCTTCGCCATGGCCTTCCCTTCGATTTCCCCCCATACCGCAACCTTCAATTTCCACACCAACGCTGCAGTTCACCAGAAACCGTTCCTTTCCACAACCGGCCCCTAAACCCTACAATGACCTTCCCTCGACGCCACACGCCAAGGGAAAATGTCGATCCATTTTTCCTACCTCCGCCGTCACTTCGGCCACCTCCTCAACCAACAGCAAGCCCCCCAAGTTGTCGTGGCCATCCAATTTCGTCAAAAAGCAATTTCTGATCATCTTCCTTTATCACATCCAATTCCCGCTTAAAAATCACCAAACATTTTTTTTAAAATCATCGTTTCCAAAGGTGATCAAATTTACAAAAGTAAAAACATAAATCGTGATAATCGATTTTCCCCAAAATTTGGTTAACTTACTGAAAATTTTATTTTTACTCCTTTGTACTTGATAGTACTTTATAAAACAAATTTTGGAACGAAATATAGTCAAAACAAATTCTTTTCCTTTTAACATCATAGCCTAAATATAAACAATTTGCAAGGTAGGGATTTTTAAGTCAAGAGAAACATCTCTCTTTTAAGTATACATGCAGTGTTGGAAAGAAAAAGATGGAGAACCTGGCTTCTCTGGTTACATACTTACATACAAGTATATATATATATATATCGTTGTACAACCATACATATCAAACTGCACTTAAATTTCTGTAACGTCCTAGGCTTTCTATGCCCAGAAAGACGTATCGTGAATTAAGAAAGAAAGGGATAGAAGAAGAAAAGAAAGAAAAGAAGAAAGAACAACAACATCAGAAACTCACAGCGGAACGAATGAAATATAATATATCATATAAAATATTACATAGTATCATATACATCAGAGTCACACAACTTATACAACACATATTAGACAGTTATAAACATCTGTCTAATTCATACAACTCAAGTATCACAGATACAGACACAACATATACACAGCGGAATCATCATATATCTACACGGTGAAGCCTCCTGCTCCAAATCTCCTCCAGAATTCGTCAAAGCTAACCTGAATCCCTCGACTACTCAATACAATATTGAGTACCCAAGAGTTTAATAAAACAGAAAATAAACACTTGGGTCAGACATGGGTCTGGTGTGAGTAAACGGTTAGATTGCTTAACTTTGAAAACTTTTGAAAACAAAAGTATCACGTAAGACTCCCCACAAATAAACATGGGTAAGTTTTTACCTTACGCTAACTAAAACGTTTGATAGGAAATCTGATTGTATTATAATAGGGTCTAGGGTTTTCAAGTAAAATACAGAAATAGCTGAAATGCTTACATCTCACATTCCAACATAGTTGGGCACAACTAATACGTACGGCACTTATTGGAGTTTGGATTCCATACAATGGCAGGGCTACTGGAGTACCGCCCGTCACAGTACGTGGCCTAGATCACCGTACCGAGGAGTACGCCCGCTCCCCTGCAACACAAAGCCGGAACCATCCCTTACTGGATAATTCCGAACAAGATAATCCCGTAGTTGGCGCGACCAACCACACACTAAGCCGAATAAAAGAAAAGGGACCTCTAGACAGGGATCTATCTTGCTCTCAGTGGGTGCTACCCACGAAACCTTGCTGCACCTCCCCTGTTTTAGCCATTCTCGGTTGATGAGGCTTGAGGTTACGATTACCTTTAATCAGAACATATCACTTAGAATGCTCATCGTCCGCCTGACGATGTGCTGAAAGCATTCAATCCTTACAAGTTCGTTCCGGGTTCGAACGAAACCGAAGGCATTATCTCGTTACACTCGTTTTGGAATCACCCTCAGAGTTAACGACAATAACCCTTGCACTCTGAATCTTCATCTTCACTTGAGATTCACGACCTATCGTAAATTTGGATCGATGTGGTATTCGGGTCTCCAGACCTGGAATTCCGGTATACGGAAACCCGATCCCGGTCTCATCGAAATCCAAAACGTATCTTTTAAGGCCAAGTTGTTTAAAGGTTTAAACAATTTAACTTATCTATATTCATACAGATAGATAATTCACAAATCACAATTGATATTCACATTATCAAATAAACAATTGATCTATAACCAAATAGGTAATCCATATCAACATCACAATAGGTAATCTATATTACCATCATAATGCAACCAAGCATTTATACCATACAACATTACTTATCTCATTTCTGAGAATACATCCATTCAAGACAATCAATGTCATCCATTCATACATAAGCAATGATTTACTTAATCACAACATAATTAATTTAAAATGAATTAAATTAACTATCTCTATCTTTAATTAATTTAAAGTGAATTAAACTAATTACCTCATCTCTTAATTAATTTAAAATAAATTAAATTAATTACTTCATTATAAATCTTACTTATATAATCATTAATTAATTACAAATAAATTAATTAATCTTTCTCTAATTATCCACTTAATTAATCACTTTGATTAATTATATTTTAATTACATTTAAGTAATTATCCTTAATTAATTTCTCAAATTAATTATTCTTAACCAAATATAGTAATTAACCTTTAATTACTTCATTAATTAATTAATTATAATCAATTACTTTAATCCTTAATTAATTACAATTAATCACTTATCATTTTGATTAATTAATCTTAATTAATCAACTCTTAATCATATCATTAATTAATTATAAACTAATGATCCCTAATTACATCTTTAATTATCTATTCTATTTAAATTAATTACATTAAGTAATTAATCTTAATTAAACCACAATTGTTAATCACCTTTGATTAAATTAATCCAGTAATTAACTTCCCTTAATTACTTCCATTAATTAATTACCTTTTAATTAATTACCTTAACAAATAATTAATTACCTTATTAATTAACCTTAATCCTTTAATTAACTTTATTAACTAAATTATTTAATTAATAACACTAGGAAATTAACTCTTAATCATTTCCATTTAATTACTTTCATAATTATCCTCTAATTACTTTATTAAATAATTTCCCTTTATTTAATTACATCCAGTAATTATCCTTAATTACTTCATCAAGTAATTATACTTAATTAATTTATAAGTAATTATCTTTAATTAATCACCAATTAATTACTTAGTTAATTGTTTATCTATTTATTCAAATTTAATTAAATAATTTCTTAACTATTTATACTTAAAGACTTTAATTAAGAAAATCATTATCTTAATTAAATAAATTAAATTGACCAACAATTTAATTATCTTCCCATATTAATTATCTTTAATTAATTTAATCTCTTAATTACTTAAGATAAATTCTTTATTATAATTGATTTACTAAAATCCTTATCGTTAAACTTATTTAAAATAAAACATTTTAGAAATCAATTATAATTAAAACATTATAAACTTCTACTTCAACTTTCAAATCTTTAAACTTCCAAAGTTATTAAATTAACTTTACTACAAAAAGCATTTTTGAAAATCTACTTATCTACCCTTTCAAAACTTATCTATTTAAATATTTAAAACTTGTTAAAACATTAATTTTGAAAACAATTTATTTTACAATTAAAAACTTGTTTAACTTTTGTTTTTAAAACTTAGAAACATTACAAAAATCATATTTCTTTTGATTTAAAAACATAAAACATTTGCTGTTAATTTCTTTCGAGCAACTCACCACTAACCCGAGCAAAACGATCAAAAACACGAAGCAACTCTCGAGACACTTCCGTTACGACTTGCTTCGAGTAAAACTCGATTTCCCCCGAACGAAACCCGAGCCTTTTGCTTTCTTCCCCAATCCCACATTCCAGATGCACGATAACGTGCTCGTGCACGTGCACGCCTTCACTGATCGACGACGATCTTCGACCTGGCCTCCGACAACTCGACTTCAACCATAGCATCACGTACGACCACCCCGACTTCCACGATTCGAACGAAATCGAATTCGAGCGATTCGAACCCATCACCTGGAACGAACATCATCAGAAAATACTTGCCTCCGATAATCCAAGCCTCGAATCACCATGCTACCTTCACTACAACAACGTTTCGACATCCAGTTCCCATCGCAGGCCTCGCGATCAACTCCGATCAACTCTCGACAACTCGAAAGTCGTTTGAACATCAACGTAAAAACACAGAGACAAAACCCTATTTCATCTTCGCATACCCACTTCGGTCATCTAAAAATTCAATCTCTATTTTTCTGTTGAACTCCATCATACAATTGATCTTCAAACCTAAATACGACATCCAGTTCGTCGTTGATCGATGGAAATCGATCAAAATACCAAAATCAAACAACTCGAGAAAGCCCCCTAAATTCCAAACTAAAAATCAAGTTATACCTATTAAAATTCATGATTTCCTAAATGGAATCTAATCATGCAATCAAAACTTTAAATTGAATTAATCAATTTTTGACCCAATCTGATATTCACTGTAAATTTTAAAATTTCAAGATAAATTTTAAATTATAATTCCTAGAATTATTTTTAGTGGTGATATCATATGATTTTAAACATTTTTCATTCACAAACCAATGGCTAACAGTGATTAGATGATGAGATATAGATTTAAAAGAAAATCAAACTCTGTAAAACATTCAGAGTCTATATATTACATATGCTAATTATTCACAGGTAATAAATACTTGTATACATGCATGCATCCATTTCAATTCAAATATTAAGGCTAACACATGAATTTCATTCACATAACAAAGTGAAAACAAGATTTAAAACTGTTTTTAAAACTTAAGTTTACTCACCAGTATTTAGAACAGAGAACAGATAACCTGTTCTTGATTTCCAGACTGATTTGTATTTGAGAATTTTGAATCTGTAGTTAAGTTTGCCTTTGATCTCCTTTTTGTTTTGAATTTCCAGACTTTCATTTCTTCTTTCTTTGATTTCCAGGTTTTATTCTTTCTTTAGATTCGAATTATTTTTAGTAGAGAATTGATGAAAAGATGAACTTAAACTGAAAAGTGAAAACAGATTTTTTTCTTCTTTCATATTAATTTTATTTATTACTTTAATTTAAAGAGAAAAATAGCCACTTGTCTTCTTATGTTGTTACTTATCTTACACATATGAAATCCAAGCCTCCATATGTTTACAAGTGTAAATCTTGTCTTTTATTAATTTATTTAAGCTATACCTATGTACTTATAAAATATTTACATGTATATAATGTATTTATCTTTTTATAAATAAGCTTTTACATTTCTATTTAAATATACAAATATGAATTTATGAAAACAATTATTTATAGTAGCTTATGCTTTGATCAAATATTTATAACATATTTTTATATGCTTGAGAAACTTATTTTACTATATATATATATTTACAAACTAAATTTGTCTTATGTTTGTATTTTTAAAAATGAAAGAATATTAAAACAATTGAACTTCTTAATTTAATCTTATTCAAAACTTAAGCTAAAATATATCTTTAATGAATAAGAAATTATTCTTGTTATTTAAATCTCAATTATCATTTCCAAAAGTATTGTCAAATTAAAAATTTCCAAATTACAAATTATATATATATATATATATATTAAAGTTTGGAAATACTTTATTAAATTCAAATTCAATATTCTTTTCATTCCAATATATGCAAATATATATATTCTAAATGAAAAATACTTTTAACATTAGCTTGATAATTATCATATTGAATTTAATACATAACTTCAAATAACAATATATATATATATATACGTATATATTATAATTTGAAAACATAGTTTTATTAAATTAAAAGATTCCCTATTCATAATATATATATACCAATATATATATACATTATAAATATAAAACATTTATATAAGTTTTAGAAAGATAAATCTTCCCAATTTTAAGTTGTTAGAAAAGATATTCCCAAATTAAAATGTTATTAGTTTTCAAAAGAAATAAACTTGCCAATTAAAAATATTATTAACCTTTAAAATGAATAAACTTGTCAATTTATAAAATAAAATCATCAAATCAATTTAATTATTTATAAAGATTATTAAATTGATATTGCCAAAATTCCGGGATATCACATTCCTCCCCCCTTAAAATAATTTCGTCCCCGAAATTTAAAAGCAAAGATAATTTAATAACCCAAATTTTTTTTTTATTTTAAACATCAACCATATAAATCAATTTAATCAAACAAATTTAACTATCCAGTCAAAAATTCTGGATAGAATTTCCTCGAGTTTCCCCAAGTATATATATACCGGGATACTCGTTCTACAGGATCTTAACTAACTATACTATAATAATCTAGAACTCCTTCCCATCTAGATTACAAATCTGAACAAAATATCAGACTAAACTCAAAACCATCTCAACTTCCAAATCCTTCTGAATTGCTGATTCCATCCCTCGATGAATCATACACATATTCCTCAGAGATATGTGAAATAAAATGAATTCCAGTTATCCGAACTGGCGGGACCAAAATCTAATCTCCAGAGAATACAGAAAAATCTCATAATACTTCCGGAGTTTACTCTCCAATCTTACCAAATCTTATATCTCCTTTGATTGGAGAAAACTTAAACAATATCCAATTTCAACTTCAATTTCCAAATTCCATCAATTCTTAATTGCATAACTCTCCTGACGATCCTGAGTCATTTCATCCTTCCCTGATCAGCTTAGCTCTTGCTGATGCCTCTTGAAACAGACTGGACCAACATCAAACCAATTTCTAGATCCTACTCAACCTAATGGTTTCCAAAAATACGCCGAAATCCAGAACACAACTCTACTCCACAATATTAGAGCATTTCGAACTACTTCTCCTATCTGGAATAGCCAAACAGTTGCACTTGACAACCTTACCTCCAAATCCTGAAAAATTCTTCATACTTAGAGATACACTTGAATTTCCTATAGAAATCCTCTACTCCAAGAAAATTGCAACTCCCGGTCGCTTCCACTCTAGAATAGCTGCTATCTTGCTTTCGCTGCACAACTCTGATCTGGAACAGATGAGAATGCCATCGGAGAAACTCGAGCACAAACTTGATCATCCACAGTTCACCAAACCATAAAATCTTAGTGAACCCTTCCACTTGGTCAAAAACATCCCAGTAGAATTCCCTTCAGAAAATTAGGTGTGATCAATTCCTCTCCAAAGAATCCTGAGCCGCTTCACCAAATTCTTCTCTCGGAGACATCCTTCTATTAAGCTGAACCATCGGTAACTCCACGAATCAAGTCGATACGGAATCTCAATCTCCAATAATACCAAGAGAATACTCAAATAATCGCAAGTCTCTTTTGCGATCAACCCGACCTAACTTCCACAGATACTATTCTCTTTTCACAAATCAGAACAGCTTATACTTAACTATCCAATTCATCGAAGAAATTGATTCACTCTGCTGCTTCTGGACTCCATCTCTAGAAAAACTGCTCAGACAGAAACTTCCTGCCAACACAGAACACTCCGAGCCGCACTGCTGCCATAGACCAAAGACTTCTTACTCCAAAACTCCTCGAGAAACTCGGACTTCAAAGCAAACAGAAACACCCCGCTGGACTCAGCCATAACATCGAAGCAGACCTACTTCTTCAAACTTGCTCCAGAAGAAACATCTTCGGAAACGTCCATAGTCACCGCATCTCACCACACAACTACTACTTCTTGAAGTTACCAAGATACTATAACTCGCTTCAGCTCATCCAATAGATCTACTCTATTCATCCAACTTCAAAGATAAACTCCGAACTTAAACAGTTTCCTTCGGAGATTGATGAAATCTTTACATCACAACAAAGTTTACTCGAGACAGTATTTGGTCTACAGTCTCGACAATTACACTTCCAACCTCAACACTCAAACTCTAACCATTGGTAATTGTGTTACACACACTACCACCCTATCTACCTTTATAACTCATATTGGAAAACCCGAACAGGTAACCCAACAAATAGGTAGAAATAAATATATATATATATATATATATTTAAAATGATACTTTTTATATAGAAATTATTTCTGGGTAAAATTATTTCATCTACCTCTTTAAAAAAAATATTGTGTCCGTTGGCCTGGTTCAAGTGTTTAGAGATCCCTATCAATAACGTTAGCTACTCGTATTAACCAGAATCCATATACCACTCAACCGATCAATTAACACAATATAAAACCATTTTTATATAACTAACAATTACGCGCTCTCAAGATAGACACCACTTCAGAGCCTAGGTATTCTCTCAACCTTGCTCTGATACCAACTGTGACGTCCTAGGCTTTTCAACCTTCAGCAACGGTTCACGACTGGTAGGCTTTTCAACCATCCCATCCCCGCTGTGGCTCACAGTGATACCTCGGGTTTGCTTTTACGGCCACCCTCTCGAGTCGCAACCAACCCCAAAAGGCCTTATACTACCCCCGGGGACATGTAGGGGTAAGAGTCTCCCGTTCGCCACCTAACGCAAAGCGAGAACCCCCTATCACGCTGTAATGTAGCAAACCCGATCCCGGTCTCATCGAAATCCAAAACGTATCTTTTAAGGCCAAGTTGTTTAAAGGTTTAAACAATTTAACTTATCTATATTCATACAGATAGATAATTCACAAATCACAATTGATATTCACATTATCAAATAAACAATTGATCTATAACCAAATAGGTAATCCATATCAACATCACAATAGGTAATCTATATTACCATCATAATGCAACCAAGCATTTATACCATACAACATTACTTATCTCATTTCTGAGATTACATCCATTCAAGACAATCAATGTCATCCATTCATACATAAGCAATGATTTACTTAATCACAACATAATTAATTTAAAATGAATTAAATTAACTATCTCTATCTTTAATTAATTTAAAGTGAATTAAACTAATTACCTCATCTCTTAATTAATTTAAAATAAATTAAATTAATTACTTCATTATAAATCTTACTTATATAATCATTAATTAATTACAAATAAATTAATTAATCTTTCTCTAATTATCCACTTAATTAATCACTTTGATTAATTATATTTTAATTACATTTAAGTAATTATCCTTAATTAATTTCTCAAATTAATTATTCTTAACCAAATATAGTAATTAACCTTTAATTACTTCATTAATTAATTAATTATAATCAATTACTTTAATCCTTAATTAATTACAATTAATCACTTATCATTTTGATTAATTAATCTTAATTAATCAACTCTTAATCATATCATTAATTAATTATAAACTAATGATCCCTAATTACATCTTTAATTATCTATTCTATTTAAATTAATTACATTAAGTAATTAATCTTAATTAAACCACAATTTTTAATCACCTTTGATTAAATTAATCCAGTAATTAACTTCCCTTAATTACTTCCATTAATTAATTACCTTTTAATTAATTACCTTAACAAATAATTAATTACCTTATTAATTAACCTTAATCCTTTAATTAACTTTATTAACTAAATTATTTAATTAATAACACTAGGTAATTAACTCTTAATCATTTCCATTTAATTACTTTCATAATTATCCTCTAATTACTTTATTAAATAATTTCCCTTTATTTAATTACATCCAGTAATTATCCTTAATTACTTCATCAAGTAATTATACTTAATTAATTTATAAGTAATTATCTTTAATTAATCACCAATTAATTACTTAGTTAATTGTTTATCTATTTATTCAAATTTAATTAAATAATTTCTTAACTATTTATACTTAAAGACTTTAATTAAGAAAATCATTATCTTAATTAAATAAATTAAATTGACCAACAATTTAATTATCTTCCCATATTAATTATCTTTAATTAATTTAATCTCTTAATTACTTAAGATAAATTCTTTATTATAATTGATTTACTAAAATCCTTATCGTTAAACTTATTTAAAATAAAACATTTTAGAAATCAATTATAATTAAAACATTATAAACTTCTACTTCAACTTTCAAATCTTTAAACTTCCAAAGTTATTAAATTAACTTTACTACAAAAAGCATTTTTGAAAATCTACTTATCTACCCTTTCAAAACTTATCTATTTAAATATTTAAAACTTGTTAAAACATTAATTTTGAAAACAATTTATTTTACAATTAAAAACTTGTTTAACTTTTGTTTTTAAAACTTAGAAACATTACAAAAATCATATTTCTTTTGATTTAAAAACATAAAACATTTGCTGTTAATTTCTTTCGAGCAACTCACCACTAACCCGAGCAAAACGATCAAAAACACGAAGCAACTCTCGAGACACTTCCGTTACGACTTGCTTCGAGTAAAACTCGATTTCCCCCGAACGAAACCCGATCCTTTTGCTTTCTTCCCCAATCCCACATTCCAGATGCACGATAACGTGCTCGTGCACGTGCACGCCTTCACTGATCGACGACGATCTTCGACCTGGCCTCCGACAACTCGACTTCAACCATAGCATCACGTACGACCACCCCGACTTCCACGATTCGAACGAAATCGAATTCGAGCGATTCGAACCCATCACCTGGAACGAACATCATCAGAAAATACTTGCCTCCGATAATCCAAGCCTCGAATCACCACGCTACCTTCACTACAACAACGTTTCGACATCCAGTTCCCATCGCAGGCCTCGCGATCAACTCCGATCAACTCTCGACAACTCGAAAGTCGTTTGAACATCAACGTAAAAACACAGAGACAAAACCCTATTTCATCTTCGCATACCCACTCCGGTCATCTAAAAATTCAATCTCTATTTTTCTATTGAACTCCATCATACAATTGATCTTCAAACCTAAATACGACATCCAGTTCGTCGTTGATCGATGGAAATCGATCAAAATACCAAAATCAAACAACTCGAGAAAGCCCCCTAAATTCCAAACTAAAAATCAAGTTATACCTATTAAAATTCATGATTTCCTAAATGGAATCTAATCATGCAATCAAAACTTTAAATTGAATTAATCAATTTTTGACCCAATCTGATATTCACTGTAAATTTTAAAATTTCAAGATAAATTTTAAATTATAATTCCTAGAATTATTTTTAGTGGTGATATCATATGATTTTAAACATTTTTCATTCACAAACCAATGGCTAACAGTGATTAGATGATGAGATATAGATTTAAAAGAAAATCAAACTCTGTAAAACATTCAGAGTCTATATATTACATATGCTAATTATTCACAGGTAATAAATACTTGTATACATGCATGCATCCATTTCAATTCAAATATTAAGGCTAACACATGAATTTCATTCACATAACAAAGTGAAAACAAGATTTAAAACTGTTTTTAAAACTTAAGTTTACTCACCAGTATTTAGAACAGAGAACAGATAACCTGTTCTTGATTTCCAGACTGATTTGTATTTGAGAATTTTGAATCTGTAGTTAAGTTTGCCTTTGATCTCCTTTTTGTTTTGAATTTCCAGACTTTCATTTCTTCTTTCTTTGATTTCCAGGTTTTATTCTTTCTTTAGATTCGAATTATTTTTAGTAGAGAATTGATGAAAAGATGAACTTAAACTGAAAAGTGAAAACAGATTTTTTTCTTCTTTCATATTAATTTTATTTATTACTTTAATTTAAAGAGAAAAATAGCCACTTGTCTTCTTATGTTGTTACTTATCTTACACATATGAAATACAAGCCTCCATATGTTTACAAGTGTAAATCTTGTCTTTTATTAATTTATTTAAGCTATACCTATGTACTTATAAAATATTTACATGTATATAATGTATTTATCTTTTTATAAATAAGCTTTTACATTTCTATATAAATATACAAATATGAATTTATGAAAACAATTATTTATAGTAGCTTATGCTTTGATCAAATATTTATAACATATTTTTATATGCTTGAGAAACTTATTTTACTATATATATATATATATATTTACAAACTAAATTTGTCTTATGTTTGTATTTTTAAAAATGAAAGAATATTAAAACAATTGAACTTCTTAATTTAATCTTATTCAAAACTTAAGCTAAAATATATCTTTAATGAATAAGAAATTATTCTTGTTATTTAAATCTCAATTATCATTTCCAAAAGTATTGTCAAATTAAAAATTTCCAAATTACAAATTATATATATATATATTAAAGTTTGGAAATACTTTATTAAATTCAAATTCAATATTCTTTTCATTCCAATATATGCAAATATATATATTCTAAATGAAAAATACTTTTAACATTAGCTTGATAATTATCATATTGAATTTAATACATAACTTCAAATAACAATATATATATATATACATATATATTATAATTTGAAAACATAGTTTTATTAAATTAAAAGATTCCCTATTCATAATATATATATACCAATATATATATACATTATAAATATAAAACATTTATATAAGTTTTAGAAAGATAAATCTTCCCAATTTTAAGTTGTTAGAAAAGATATTCCCAAATTAAAATGTTATTAGTTTTCAAAAGAAATAAACTTGCCAATTTAAAATATTATTAACCTTTAAAATGAATAAACTTGTCAATTTATAAAATAAAATCATCAAATCAATTTAATTATTTATAAAGATTATTAAATTGATATTGCCAAAATTCCGGGATATCACAATTTCCCTGACCAAGACTATGGCATATATTACCAGTATAAAGAGTTAGTTTTACTCACTGTTTTATATGAACTGTCTCCCTGATTAGCCTTCTCTCTGCTTCACCTTACTGTGTTGTTTCCTTTTTTCTTGAACTTGAATGTTTTGGTTTTAAGTTTGCTCCAAGTCTTAATGGAAGCTTGTCCTTCTGTTTGTTTTAAATTTGAATGAACAAGTGAAGTTCGGCCATTTGTATGTATGAATTTATAAATGTGGACTGGAAGTGTACAGTAGAAGCCAAAGTGGCTGATATTTCTTTTACAGGCCATAAATTTTCATTTTTATTTTATTTCTTTTATTTATTTTGATTTGAACATATGTTGACCTGATTTAACAAAAGGTGATTTGATATTTTATAAAAGACTTGATTTTCTTGCTTTTGACATTGATCATATGTTTTGTATGCTTGGATTTGATGTTGTCTCCCCTTTTGTTTACAAATATTTTCATATGAATTTATATATGTATATATATCTTTTGTATATACATACTACATGCATATGATTATAATCATAGTCTTGTCTTGTTTTATTATATATATATATATATATATATATTCATATACTTAACCTTGTCTCCTTGTATGCATACATACATACATACTTCACATATATACTTATATGTATGTGTCATCAATATGTTTACATGAACATTCATTGATATAGATATATATCCTTATGTATATATTTGCTTTTTTCCAATTTCTAATAATGTATAAATACATGTATGCCTCATATATATTTACTTATATATATATCTTTCATCCCAATTTCATATATTTATATATATATATATATTCACATATTATATACATCTTAACCTATGTATATTTATTTTATTTTCCATATGTTTTTTTCTTGTAATATATGTACATGGTAATAAGTTTTGAAATCTTACCCATTTGAAATTATACATTCATGTATATATATTTATTTATCGATACAATATTTTTCATAACATACATACACATGTATATATTATATAAATGGAAATTTACATATACAAATATATGGATATTTATCTTAAGTTAAATGGTAGGGTTTATACATACATATAATTTATTTTTCTATAAGATTTATCATAACTAGAATGTTATAACATAAATTTGAATATAGTTTTTAAATCAGTTTTTATATGTATTCAGATATTTAAATATCAGAAAATTTATTCAGTTGACTAATAAAATTCAATATTTCAATAATTAAAATCAATTAATCACCCAATATTCGATGGCCAAAAATCCGAGTCATCACATTTAGAGTGTAACACTATCTCCAAATCTATATGAGGAAACAATACATATATAAAATTATGATAAGAACGATACAACTAATATATGTAAATACAAATTTAGGATGTACCTTTTAGATTTGGTCTATTAGCAATGCCTTAATTTGAAAATTCTCCTTAGATTCCTAGAATCAACATCCAAACATTGCAAGAATCGGATGAGCCACCTTGTATTTTGTTTGATTTAACTTTTTTGGTAAATGAATTGAAAATTTAGCCATTAGAGAGAAGGGGAAGGCAGGGCATGAGAAGAAAGAAAAAGATGGAGAAAGGAAAAATTAAAAAGAGAGAAAATCAGGGGATTTTATTTTATTAGGGAGAAGGAAAACTTTCCCTTTAACTCCCATTTAATTTTCAATCAAATCTCAACCATATCCCTCCATCACTCTCTCTAGTATGGCAGGCCACATCAATCCATCACTTTGACATTTATTTCTAAAAGACTTTTAAGCAATTAACTATATTTAAAAATCTACTAAAATCATATATTGATACATGTTCATATAACTTTTATATGTACATCAAATACTCACTAACAACGTCCAAACGTTGAATAAATTATTATTTAATTTTTCTTAAATATTAATTAATTTTATTAATTTATACAATCTTATAAACTAATCAAATCATGTGGTTATTCGAAGAATTCACAAAATGTGGTTGTAAGACTCAGATGTGTGAATTTAGTCAATGATTAATACCGAACAAAATATAACATTCACACATCACCATAGCTAATGGTGTCATAGTTCGGCCAAATCCTTTGCTTATAGATCGTTTCGGTAAAATCTAATTTTACATTTTCTTAAGCATTACCTTTTGTAGCGATAATTTACACACGTTCTCTTAGTCAAACTATATCACTTTAGGAAACAAGAATTTATTATTGGTCAAAATTCAAATATCATCCATATTTAACTCGGTTTGTCCAAAAGAAAGTCCTTGGTGTAATAACATTTATTAATAACCTTCTACTCTAGCTAGAAATTTTGATTTTGAATTGTCTACGGTTGATTGTGACACTAACCTCATACAACCGAGGAGGCAAATTCTCTACTGAATAGTACTTCACTCTCAATTCTTCAATCGGACCTAACTATAGTTGCCTGATGGGTCACTATGCCATGGTTTAACAATAATCAAAGTGGAGTGTTCAGATTAAGATCCACGGTATTCTCAAGTCGAGAGAACAATGTAACATCATCACCCTAGGATTTCCTTGTTTGACCTAGTTGTTATTAACCAACAAAAACTCTTGGATGAGTCATTCCATGGTTATCCAATAACTACTAGTATGTAACTACTTGGTGTCTATGGCAGCTATGAGTAATACACTGCCAACATTTAGAGAGCTTATACACTCTATCCTCAACGAATATATTCATATCCTTTCTTGAAATAACATGATCAGAAATATTTGAAACAAAATGCTATTTCATTTTGTGATTATTTACTCACGTTGAAACTATTTTCATCTACAATCCATAACATTTATTTTGGGATTTCCTTTGTTATATACTTTAAATTAATTACTTAGTTATTTAATCACAATATAACAAGGTAAGAAAACAAATACCGTTACTACAAATAAGATTGACTACATGGTAAGATATATGTAACAAATTATATAATTGCCCCTATGACGTACTATTAATTCTTTCAATCTTCCATTTGCACTTGGATTCAATTATGGAATCTTAATTCCATTCCTCCAAACTATGCAAAACTGATCAAGCTAGTCCTTAATAAACGGATCTGCTATATTGTATTACCATCTACTCTATCAACCAACATCCTACGTCATTGATAAACTACCATTATCATATGGAACTTTCGAAGTATATGTGAGACATCTTGTGAGCCCCTTAGTTCTTTCGCGATTTATTTACGAAATTGTTTTCACAAAAAATATCATAGGATTCTCAACATTTAGAATAACCTCAAGCTCAGTTATAAAATTTTGCATTATGTATACTGCTTTTGTTGTGGTGCTATTTCAAACGATGTACTTAGCCTTTTCGGTGAATCAACAAACACTACTTGTTTGGAACATTTCTATGTCAAAGCTCCGTAAGTAAGGCCGAATGTGAATTCGGGATTGACATACTATATTCTATATCACTCATGAGCTTCGAGTCGGAACAATCCTGCATAGGGAGTTCATTATTTCCATAATAAATCTCAATCATTTCACAAAAGCTTGATGATAATCATAACTATCATTTAGCGATCTTAATTTGGATTTGATACTTGCTTGATGCATCAATTACATAAGTGAATAACGATATAGTAGAAAACATATGTGACACCCCACCCGAGATCCATACCAACAAAGAATATTACAGAGTAATATTGTCAGTTAGTGCAGAGAATAGGGCTGGTTAAGAGCGACCATCTATGACTTTTATTTTAAGCGAGCATCGATACATCGATTAATATGATATATATATATATATATATATATATTAATCACAAGTGGAATTAGCATATGCAATCCAGAATAATATATAATAAAAACAAACCACATAATTATAGATCACAGAATGCACATAGCGGAATATACAAGGATACAACCGAATAGATAAATTAGATACATAATGTCAAATGCAAGTCTATGGACAAAAGATCCATATAATACATCAACACTACAACTTTAGAAGTAAATGGGTATAAGGAATGAATCTAGAATCGGTATAGATACGACACTGCAATCAATCTGTACATATATATAAGATGATGAGAAGCTAAATAATAACTAGAGGACTAGAGTAAAAACTTCTCTAGAATAGTCAAACTGGAGCACCTGAAATATCTCGGTCTGACCCGAGTATTATAAAATAAAAAACAGGTAAGTCTAGACTATAATGAGAGAGTTAAGTAAAGTAGATAATGGATATAATGATATAGATCTCAAATAGACACAAAGTCAAGTATTGGCAAATATAATAAGAATGCTTCAATAATCTCCAAGTATAAAGTCACCAAATATCAAAATCCAAAACAACTTCTAAAGAAAAATGCCAAAGATTATTCGGTGATAACACAAATAGCATCGAATCTAGAAATCATAACAGAAATCCAAAAAATCATATAAAAGGGAAAAGGCACCAAAACACCAAGATTGGTGAATAAATTCACCTACATGCACGTAACTCCAAGAAAGATATTTAAGTCTATAAATATCAAGATAAGTACGAGACCTATAAACATCAAGATAGGTATGAGTCCGATAAACATCAAGGTAGGAACAAATCCTATAAACATCAAGATAGGAATAAGTCCTATAAAAATCATGATAGGTATGAGACCTATAAACTCCGAAGGCGAGTCATAAACTCGTCATTAAGTGTTATATACCTTTAAATAGTAATTAAATAATAACAACCTTGTGTCACATACCACACGGGTTTATTTAAACATTTACTATAAGTTAGTAAACTCCACTCATGTGTATAAATGGCTCAATCGAACAAGTCCAAGAATTAATCAGATAAATAAACGTGAGTGTTTCATTCCACTCTATTAATCCATTTAAATCAATTTCTCGTTCGATCAATGTCATGCAGTTTTATAAAATAATTTATTTTGAAATTCCTCTTGAAAATTATTGTTTTATAAACTAGAGTGTACACACACACATATACATATATATATATATATATAGGAAAGCCCTTGCTAATATATGCATATATATATACACACACATATATATATATATATAAGTACAATTTTAAACCTTTGTTCCAAATCAACTTTAAAGATATTATTATTATAAATAGATATTATATATATATATATAAATATTCCAAATATCTTTTATAGAAAATATATATTCATACTTAAAATGTTTTGAGGAAACGGTTCAGAATAAAAATTATTCTTTTGAAAACTCTAGTTAACAACGTGCGATCGAAGTTGTGTGTTGTGTAATGGACCCATAAAGCAATTCTAAGGTATAATAAACTCAAAGACGAATTCAAGAATTCATAAATTAAAATCTGGAAATAGCATTGAAATAGTCATAGAAAACAACGCCAAAATTAAGCAATAGTTTCAAGTGATCGAACGGATGAACGGAGGAGCAAATGGGTGCAAACAAAGTCCAAAATGGCGTGACTGGGTCTCAGCCCAAGTCATGACTGGTCCACCGATCATGCTGAGTGCTGCATTGGTTAACATGCCTGGGCTAAGTCCCAGGCAAGGTCGACGGTGCTCCGGCTACCCGTTTGTGGTGTTTTCTTCTTCGAATTGAACCTGGACACTAGACTGAATTAGCTAACATGTGAGCATAAAAACAACTACAATGGAATGCAATTCATGATCATATGAAGTGGGTTTTAATCAAAAAGAAATTCAAGTTTCATATGACAAGAATATCAACACAAAATTGAGATCGATTCAAAATTAAATTCATCCATAACAACAACAACGATAAGCATTCATTTATAGGCTAGAGGTGAGAGTAAGTCACCTAATCTAGCTTGATTTGATGATTAGAACTCGGATTCACCTAGGATAGATCCTCTTGATAACAACCTTCATTTGATTTCCATAATTATTAGCCAAAAGCATCTTGATTTGCTCTTGGTTTGGGAGAAATTGGTTCTAGGGTTTAGGAATAAGGAGGATTTTTATTTTTAGATTTTGGCTGAAAATGAGAAAGTGATGAAGGAAACAAAGGTATGTGGATTATTATTCACCCTCTACGTAGGCTTAATAGATATCCTATAACCCAATAAGAAAATGTTTATTAAGTGCTATCGTTTTCTCTCATATAACATGAATTAATACTCAGCTATGTTTATGGAAGCCTAGATTAATTTTCCTCAAATTTTAACAAAACTCCAACATATCAAAAATTCTCATTTCTATTAATATTGAGATATTTTGTAAAACTAAATATAACTTTTGAAATTAAAATTTGTTCCATTGTTATTAATAAAATAAAATATTAATTATAAAATAAAAAATCTCATTTTAAACAATAAATCTCAAAACTAACATTTTATTAATTTACAACATTTGTCGTAATAATTTGAAATGGAAAATACTTATCATAAATCTCCATTTAAAATAAATAAGTGAATAAATCTTGGAAAAATTCATATTTTAAATTACACAAATTATTTCCATATATTTTGTTCACTTATTTTCTCAAAATTACTCTTACATTATTATTAATAAGAACAAAACTACATAATTTGTTGTTTCTATAAATTCTCAATTCATCCGTCATTTCTTGGAAATCCTTTTATAAATTTTCATTATTTATTTTAATCCCAATCCCTTTAAATTTTGAAAATAAGAACAATTATAAATATAAATTTTCCAAATTTATCTATAAAAATTAGTTATGATTAATTAAATTATATTTTAGATTTAATTTCAGGTATTCTCGACCAGGGTTGTTACAACATACTATATATGATAATTTCTATTGCTGATGCATAAGGAATCCATCTTGTAAGCTTAATATTAAAGATTTTAATATGATGTCTATGCATATTGTTTAGGACAATCCCAACATCCTTACTTATAGTTTTAGAAATATTTTAATTTTTCTTAATATTCTTTCTTATATGTACACTATTCATTTTCATTTTGGGTGATAATTAAACCATTTGATTTCTCTATCAAAATATTTGCTTGATTATGATGCTTGTAGAACGATACTATCATATCAGTTCTTAGATCTTATCCAACACTTATAATCTTAGTTATCGCTCCTGCAGACGTCATGACATTTTGGTTATTATGTGCAAACATTTTATTCCAAATCATTATTCAAAGATTCTATTCCAACAAATATGTACCAAAATTAAAATTCATATTGGGCAATAATTTGCAAGTAGAATCTGAATTAACTTAAGCACATTGACTGATGAATTTATTATGCAATTTTCAACAATAGAAATTTGTGTGGTTATTCTCATCAATATCGCTTACTATATTCCAACTACATTCGCTTCCTTTTAAAGAAACATCTATAACCAATGGATCATATATCTTCGAGTACAACGATTGAAATCAAATTTCGGTAACATACCTAGAATCCATTTCGAATTTAAGCATCATTCCATTTGGTAGAATCTACACTCTTATTGGCTTATTGACAATCGAGGAGATTGTTTCTACCAACAATTTTTCTCTCGACATTGATAAGAAACTCACAGTTTCTGTTTAACACGCGAGAATTCTTGTTAGACATTTTAATGAGTTGTGTCTGTTTTATGCATAGTTAATTTCATTTCATCTTATATAATCAATTTCTATATTAGAGTCTTTGGGTGATATCCAACGCTTATATAAATATAATTCAAATTTCAAGTTCATGAAACTTATAACTTATGTTCGTAATATAATTTAGTCAACCATTATTGGTTGGTCCCAAAATCCCAAACTCCTTTGGAGTGATCCATACAAGATCCCTCACGAGCGAATTTCACATGTAGCTTCTCGACTCATACAACTTGTTTACTACTTGACCTGGAATTTGTAGGGGTTTGCAATCAACAAATCTTATATGAGCTCGTAAACTATGCTTTAGATGAAATTAAATTTAACATATGTACTTACTCTTAGGTACATATCCTTATAGGAAGAAGTTAACTAAACTTCACTCATTACCAATCGTACATTTTGCAACAAAATCTGATTAATCCTTATCGATATATCATTATGTGTCATAGGGAGGAGTGACATTTAGATTGAGTCTTGTTCGTTATTTAGGGTACCTTTGGAACTCTTTTCCAATATACTCATATAATCGATCAAATTGAATGGTATGTTGTTTATTTGCAAGTTGTGTTCTCTACTTCCATTTTATAATATATATACACTTATCATTAATATACTACTTGTGTACCAAATACACAAGTTAATGTTTATGATAATTCATCTATGAACTTAAGAAAGTGAGTGGGTCCATTTTAGAATCATTAAACCATAGACTGCATACACACACAAACATGCACACTTACACCCCGAAGAGTTCGTTTGTTGCTCCCACTGAATGGGTGCTTTGCCCTTAATCTATTGAGATACAATTCACTAGTAGCACATGATTCATAATCATATGATTAATGGCTTAATCCATAATTCCAAAATAACTATGTAAAATTTTAGATACTTTTATATTTTTGTATATAATGCATCACTATTGTTATGGAAACAAATACGCTTATTATAATAGGTTTATTTTATAAAAAATGTGAAGGCCCGAAAATCCATACCCTTTGAGTCGACAATAAACCACACATGTCTAAACCAAAGTGAATAAAAAGTCGGATCATCAAGGGTAAAATAAAGAAAATAGAAAAACAGAACAAAATCTCACTCGAATGGAATAACATATAATATTGAACAAATATCTTTACAGCAGAAAACTTTTAAAATACATATATCAAAGTCTAACCTAATTTCAGCTTGTACAGTTATAAACATCTATCCTTAAAAATGCTGATAATCAACAATCAATGAAGAATAAGCAAAGCAGATTATAGAATATGTAACGACCCGTAAAATTTCAATTGTTTTAATAACGTAATTAGTTGAAATTTTGTAAAATTTTTAAACGATAAAATTTTGAAATAAAAATTTAATATTTGGAATACGTCTAGTTAAACATAGCAACTGGTAAATTTTCGTTCGAAAATATGAAAGTTGATTTCGCGCGTAAATTTACTTCAATTTAATCAGTTAAAAAGCGTTGAAAACAAAATGTTTCCGAAACCTAAATATTTTTATATAGAAAAATTCTAAAACATCTTCTGAGCAAGATGACAGTTTGTCGTTTTTCCAAATTCGGACATCTTTGGCTCCGTCGATCTTATTTTTCAGTGTTTTTCTTGCATTTTCCGCTATTAGAAAATTCGAATTTTATATTTCAATCATTCCACTGATATCTGTATACCGTTGTGATCGTCCCGTCATGCAGATCTCTACGGTATATTCAACTTTAAATTTTGAAGTTTGGTACACGGCGGAATCTGCGTAAACGGAAGCCGTATCGGTACCCGTATCGGTACCAGTTTTATGCCCTTTGTTTTCTTTTCTTTTTGTCCACTCAGATTCCACGTGAATAACTCAATGGCCACTAGCTTTAAATAGGTCTATTAATTCATGAATGACCTTTTCATTCCCTAGAAGTTATATCTAATTTTTGCTATTCCACCCGTTCAACTTGATTGTTCATTCCTCCTACCCTCTATTTCGTGCAAATTTCTAAAATACAAAATACTATTTGTATTTGCTCTACCACCTAGTTTTCCTCTGAAACCTCATTTAGCTATCCTTCCTCCATGCCGTGCTCACCCACTGACCGTTCCTCACCCTTCCTTCTGCCGTGCCACCACATCTCGCAGCCACCAAGCTCCGCCTACCCATCCATTTCGCATGCCCAACCGCTCTCCCCAACCGCCTCGACCTCATCCACCAAGGCGACCCCACTTTCCCACTCCACATCTGCCATTTGCCCTCCCCACGTCATGCAGCCAGCACTGGCCTCCACCCTCAAGGCAACCCACTGAAGCAGTGTCCCCACTTCTGGCCAACCACCACCGCTCCACCTGCATCCACCTCGCCGAGATCTGCAACTTCCCAACCAAGCCAGCCTCACACTGCACCTCTGCCCACATCTTCACCGCGCCGCCTTACACCATCAACCCATCACGCCACTCTTCCTCGTGTGCAACCTTCACCCGACTGTTTCTTCCCTGACCGCGCCTAACCTCCGGCGAAACCACCGCCTCTGACCTCCGGCTCTGTTCCTTCGTGCCCTCCCGTATGCTCAGCCTAAGCATGCACATTCGTTTGATAAGTGTGTGGTAAGTAAAGTTTCCTCTTTACCTTGGTTAAATTATTATAATAATATCATAAATACTGTATATTATATCTAGTCTTAGATATAATATAATCTGGAACCTGTTATGTTACATTTTGCATTGCCTAAGTAGCTTTGCTTGTACATATTATAGATATATATTATAAGGTTGGATCTCTTATTCGGTTTTATTAAAACTTATATATTTTATATTTTTCGATAGTTTATATATATAAAGTTACGTTTCATATATTAAATAGTATAAAGTATATAGGTTATTGTAGTAGTACTTTTGGATTCTTGTGTATATATAATATATTAACGAATGTATTATCTAACTGAGTTATTTTGTATATTAGTTAATATTTGGCTTTGCCGTATACAGCAAAGTATAATAAACTATAATACTTAAACTTATGACACGCCTTATTTTAGACTGAAATAACTGATATGTGTATACGCAGTAATTTGCATTAGTTTGAATATGAAATGTAAAGATTTTTTTTTATTATCTATTATAGTTGGTACATTTTGGCTGAGAAGGAGCTGCTCTTCTCTATTTTATTTCATGTGTATGTTTTGGAACTTTGAAAGGAAGTATCATTTTCTTTAGGTCCCCGTCCATATATTAGTTACGTATATAAAAGTACACATAATTTTGGCATGTTTAATTGTTTTATAAAAGTGTAGATTTTATAATATATGGGTTAAATTTATAATGGTCTTGGAATATAAATATAAATATATATATATTTCAATTTTTGATATACGCATATATATATACTATAGACTAGAATATGAAAGTTATTTGGAAAATATGAAATAAAAGCTATATGGATATGTTTATAAATTTAAAATTTTATATACGTTAGTATATATATGTATAAGTCATGTTACTAGTTTAATGTACATATATGATATGCTACGGCATTTCGAAAGTAATAAACTATAATGTATATAAGCATTTTGTATTTTAAAATTAAGTATATACATGAGTATTTATTTATTTCAAAATTTTAAATATCTAGTTGATTATGACTCATTTTGTCAATACCTTATTATCAGCTTTGATCGTTGAAATTCGTGCCGATTTTGCTTTGCTTGGATGCGAAATTCAATTTCAGTGTCCGTATCAGTGTGCGTATTCATGTCACCTTCTGTAATCTCTCTAGCCTCGAAAGGTGAGCACTCACTCACGATTAACGTTCTTTTATTTATTAAATTTGATTTCAATTGAAACGACAATTGAAATATTGCTGCTGTTTGATATTTACACTGTTATTACCTGTATCAGTTCACCTGTGACATCTGACACCGTTATCTGTTAATTATTTATGCGATGATAATACAATTTAACTGATAATTGATTGATTGTTGATGTTTATATTGGATGTTAAATTGTTAATGTTAAAATGATAAATAGTATGCAATTGAACTTGATATAGGATAGTTAAATGTTAAATTTGATTAATTGACATTCTATAATATGACCCCTTTAACTGTCAAATTTATTGACACGTAGGATTTGTTTAATTACATTTTGAACCACTGAATGTATGTTGTTAACTCGAGGATGTATGAAATTGTAAATAGATGACAAGTGAAACTGTAATGTAATAATCTTTAATCTGCATGAAATGATAGTGTAGATTCTAGAAATAATTATATTAATTCGTACAAATAACAATGCGAATTAATACGGTTATTTCGGGATTATTTGAATTGATTATTGGATTGATATTGATTGTTGTTATTGCTTGTTTATTTACTTTGACACCATCCCAGTTATCACACTGCAAGTTCCCTTTGATATGTTTTGATTTCGAATTGAATTGGAATCGGGTTGAAATGATAAATACCCAAATTGAATTTTTACCTAGGATAGGAAATTAAATAAAACTCGATTGGTCAATAATTTGATTTAAAAATAAAATGAAGATTTTATTTGAATAAATAATATGGTTTTGAAACGAAGTTGGAAATTGAATTTAACGAAATTTAAACGTGAATATTTAAAAATCTGAAATGAAATATTAATAAAGAAATTGATGAAAGAAGGTTGTTTAATTTGAGAAATGATTGAATTAAGTTTGAAATTATAATTAAGTTTGAAATTATTAAATTTTGAAATTATTTAATAATTAAGTTTTGAATTATTTAATAATTGAATAAGATTGAATCATTTGATAATTGAATAAAAATTGAATTCTTTGATAAGAGAAATTGGACTTTTGAATAAGTGAAATTTGAACTTTATTAATAAATGAAATTGGGTTTCTTTATTTATTAAGTTTTGGAAATTTATTTAAGTAAGTAAATAAACTGGAATTGAATTTCTTAACAAGGAATAAAATGCGATTTATTGAAATTAATGTAAGACTTGAAGTTTAAAGAATTCGATTTGATGAATTTAATTTAATTCAAAATTGTAAGTGATTTAATGAAGTTGAATTTAAATAATGGATTTAATGAATTGGAAATTTAATAGAAATTGGTTTGAATGATAAAGTAACTTAACGAATATTAAATGAAATCGATAAATAAGTTTAAATTGATTCGAATGTTAAATTAAGTTAATTCAAATGGTTTGGAAGGAAACTTATTTGCGAACTTGAATCGATATTTGGATTGTTTAAATCGAAATTGGAATTGAATTTTAAGATTTTGAAATTTTGAATTTGGAAGTTGAAACGTAAATTATTGGAAATTGGTTTTGAAAGACAAATGAAACGTTGATTTATGAATTGAAATTGAAATTGAAATTGATTTGGTTTTGAAATAAACAAACGACCAATCGGTGTAATAGTTACGAAAGTTATTAAAGAGACCGGAATTCGGTTATGGATATACTCTCTATCTAAACCGAAAACCACTTTAATAACTATACGCGGAGTGATGATCCAGAATGAAGTGGTTGGAATGATGTACGTGTTGACTGAAGAAAGAGAACGATAATGGATAGCCTTGACACTTGTGTCAAATTGGAAATGACTAAAACAGGAGCTGTGCCGGGCCAATGGAGGATTGATACCTCAAGTGGACACACTTCTTCGAACTACTTATACTTGTTGTCGATTGGTGCACCCTTGATTTTGGGAGTGTTGTTTCACGGTGTTGCGGGCGCTGCGGCGTTGCGTTCTCACCAGTCCGGATCAGGCGAACGGTAGTATCACTACCTTGGGTATAGCCTCATGTGCCTTGTCATACTTGTATTCCATTTATGCGCGACCACTACGAATTTGTTTTGTACCTTGAGTATATGGATTGCCCTCTGGTGACTTCCGGTTTTGGGGAAACTACGGTCTTGTATATGCTTGTGGGAATAAAAATGTGTTAAGGGTGGAATGGGCCATGACTTAACGCTATTTTGATATCTTCTTATATTACTGATAGACATTATCTACTTAGCGTACATTACTACATAGTAGATAGTTTAACGGGTCCTTAAAGGATGGTTATTCCAAACATCCTTTAAGTTACTTGTATTTCAATTGTTATTTCACTTGAGTTGGATTTATTAATATAAGAATGTTAATCCTGACTCAAGTGTTTTGTGTTTTTGCTTTACGCTCGGGTCAGACTGAGTAGTTCAGCTTTCGAGACTCACCTTTGGAGTTGGAGCTTCGCTTGGAGATCCAGCTATCTATCCAGCTTTCAGATATTCGATGATTCTAGTGATGTATTCTGATTTGTATCTGATGTATCATATTACTCTTCCGTGTATCTGGTTTAACTCTGATGTATTTTATATATTCATATAGTAGCTTCATGAACTACTATCTCTTTTATTTCCGCTGCACTTATTACTCTGTGTCTGTGATTATTTATTTACTGTATATGTTCAGTTTTGCCAATTTAAATTAACAACGCGGTATTTTGAGCAATTCAACTCCGGCATGAGTGTCTACCTATTCACTTATAATGGACGCGAATGGTCCAAAATTCTGGGTCGTTATAGAATATGTCCATACGTAGATGAATATCTCCATCTCCCCTTTGGAAACTCCAACCGTCTTTAAGTAAACCTGAAACTACTTGGATCTGACCTGAGTATTGAAAATAACCGGATCAGGGTTGATAAACCAGCGTGAGAAAAACTCAATAATAAATGACAGTCTCATATATCAGCCCTTGAATAAAATCCTTTGAAAAGAAAAAGTATCTCATAAGACCACGCTGCATATAAACACGGAACGAGTTTTTACCTTATGATAACCAAATCATTCTACGTCAAAATACTTGATATTATTTTTAATAACATATATTTGAAAACATTTGCAAGTAAACTTATTAATCTTAGCCGAAATCGTTACATTATTAAATTCCAGCATACTAACCACAAACGTGGGTTCTACAAACAAAATGGCAGACACTTATTGGAGAATGGATTTCCATACAAATGACCAGGTGAAGGGACTACCTTCCAACAGTACATCACTAGAGGAATATACCAAGGCCCAACAGATGGTCCTCTACCAACACAAGACCGGCTTACCTCTTCCTGGATAGTACTGAATATGTCATCACCCCTGTCGTTACCGACCTATCTGAGACATCTCTTAGCATACAGCACAATAATTTAAACCCGAACATCATAGCGGGTAGAAATATATCTAGAAGGGGATGATCATACCCTAATGGTTGCAAACCACATAGCCTTACCGCATCTACCTTGTTTCGGTCATTTTCGAGTGTGAGGCCTGAGGTAACGATTACCTTTCACATAGCACATCATCTTTCCTCTTTCAATGCCACATTACCATTCCACAGTCACATGAAAATGTATAACTTCCTGAGCTCGAATGTCTCGGGAAAGTGTGTTAAGCTAAGAGAAGGTATCTTCTCCGCCACCGGCTGATATACATTATATAGAGACCACTCATTGTAATTTAGAATGCAAGGTCAGACATCGTCCATACAAGTTGTCCAGGAACAGGACAAACCGAAGGCACTCTCCTACCACATCATAAGATTGGTAGTGAATAGTCCTTGTGTTTTTGAGATTATTCGTAACAAAAAGACCACCGCTACTATAAGTATTTTGGGAGTTATCCCTAATCAAATAAACAAGCAGTCCTTTGTTACTATTCGTCTTAATATCTTCAGCTTATGATCTTTTACTTCGAATACGTAGATTGGTTCGAAGTGGTCTTCGGATAGGAATCACCCAAATCCGACCCCGGTTCCATCGAAATCCAACTATCGATAAACATTTAATATGAGTACATAGGATTTATTTATCCTTTTCCATTCATTTTTTTTTGAGTTAATTACGAAAATTTCTTTTTAATCTTAGAGTAATTCTAAAATAATTCTCTTCTCTGAGGAAAATATTTCCAATTTTCTTACTTAACATTCGATCAAAATTCTTCAACTTTAAAGCGGGTGAAAAACAATGTTATTTAAGGCATCGTTTACTGTAAACCCAAAAATAGAAAACATTATTGAGTAAATAGGATCATGGAAATCATTCGAATTTTCCTCAATATCAATTACCGTTTTCAACAAATGCTATGGGCGGAGCAACGGTGAAATCACCTTTAAATTCCACGAATAGAACGAGTTCTCTCTTCGGACTTTAATACCAAGTATAACAAGATTATTTCTATGCAATCCAGGTTATACATTATTCACTTTGGAGATTAACCCTTTTTATACTTAAATTGCTTAATTTTTGGAAAATACTAATTCTCTTTTATTATGGAAAAACTTAATATGATCTTTTACAGCATTTGGGCTTTCCCTTCGATATGTTCCACCTCTCGTCTAAAAGATAAAGCGAAGGCCAGGTAAGTTCAGGGCACTGGTTGCTCCATTCCTAACCTTGGTTACACCTTGTTTTATCGTTTAGCTCTCACATGCGGGACAAATGTACTAGTCGTTTCTGCATACTCAGTGATTAACTTTTATTTTAGAGTCGATTATAAAGCTCCCAATTCATTATTAAAAACACTTAATTATCTTTGTAAAAATGACAATTGAAGATTCTAAAATGAATCGCCAAGTTAAAATGTCTATTTCATTTGTTACACAAAACTGCCACAAAAAGCATTGCAAATAGTGTTTAAAGCTATATTGACCAAATTGACTTTTCTATCATTTAAAATCCCATTTTTTCGACTTAGATCACTTTTAAAACATTTTAAAAGATTTTTCCCAATTTTTTAAACTATTGAAAATATCAATTTCAAACTTTGGTTACTTAACTGCAATAGCGCAATTTTTTTGAAAATTGATTTTGGACATATTTCAAAATGTACAAGATGAAATCTTGATTTTCTTTCTTTATTTGAAAGATATGGATATAATAGTTAGGAAAATTCTTATCTCGAAGAATTTCGAGCTAAATTCAATTCTGTATACTTATTTAAACTTTTTGGCGTGAAATCGCGAACTACCGTTGCACGACGCGCCTAGTTTTGACTTAATTTTCTAAACTTGAAATAATTTCTCCAAATTTAACTTAATTACTTATATAATCATTTCAAATCAATATTTCTACTATTTGGATAATTTAAAATTAATTTTACCTTATCTAATATTATAATATTATTTTATTCATAATATTTTATTGTTAAATTTTCCAAAATCAATTTCTATCTAGTTAAAATTTTGAAATCAAATTCCATTTCAAATTCAAACTTCAACCTAAATTCAAATCAATTCCAATTTTAATTTTTTATTTCAATTCCAGCTTCAAAATTGATTTCAATTTTAACTTCACTATTCATCTCAATTTCGATTTCGAACTCAATTTCACTTACAATTTCAAATTTGATTTCAAATTTGATTTCGATTTCAAATTCAATTATACTTCAATTTCAATTTGAATTTCATTTTCAATTTCAAATTAAATTCCACTATTCAAAAAGAGGCTTAATAATTCCAACGCATACCATATTAATAAAATTGGTCATATTTAACAAATGGGATTACTTAATCACAAATGATCATAATCACTTTCAATATCCATCAACAACATAACATCTATTCCCATAGCATAGTGGTTAACATTTATTGAGTATATTATCACAACTCAACTATCCAACCAACGTATTCAAACATTCATTTCAGCCAAACGTCCATATTATCAAATAGTGATAATTAACATGACATATAAACGGGATAATCATGATTATTATAACATAACAAAACATGATTTAAAAAGCGGTGAGAATTTCTCACCTTCATTTCCACTCCGTCAATCTTTATACGAATTAGCGTGCTTCCATCTTACGAACTAACGCGTACTTTTCTTGAACTTGCCGCTTTGAATTTCTTTTTTTATTTAAAGTGGAGGAGTGTATGGTTCGGCCTTGGGTGTGTGGGGTACGGCTAGGGCAGTGGAGGGTATATGGGGTGTACGGCTTGGGTAGTGGAGGGTATAGCGGGTGTACGACTTAGGTATGCTTCAGTAGAGGCTAAAGGAGGAGGGTGTGGGGTGTAGGAGGCGGGTATAGTGATTAGAAGCTCAGGTGAGGTGATGGCCGAGAGTGTGGAGGTGAGTGGGGTGCTTGGGGAGCTCGGATAGAAGTGTTTGAGGCTTGGCCGTGGGTTTTGGGAGGTGGGTAGGTGATTAGCCGAGGGGGTGGAGGTGATAAGGAGGGGGTACAGCTTGTAGAGGTGGGTTTATGGGTGTATGAGGGCGTGTAGAGGGTTGGTGCTCTCGGGTTTAGGGTTTAGGTGGTGATGGAGGTTGGGTGCGTGAGTTTAGGATGGTGTAGGTTGGAGTTTGGCTCGGGTATAGGTGATGTAAGGATGTGGTGATGCTTGGTGAAGATGGTGGAAGAGAAATGGAGGAAGAACTTAAGGAAATGAAGAGAATGATTTGTGAAAAATGAACTAAATGTTGTAGGCTATTTATACTTGAGCTTTTGATGGAAAATGACTTAAATGCCCTTAGCTACCTTTTTGATTTTGTTTAAGCATGTTGTGAAGTGCATTAATGGTGGAAATGATGTTATGATGTTATTTGTACTTAAGTAATGATGTTCTCTTTTTATTAATTTCTAATTTACTTAAAAACCCTTATTTTTCCTTTTCCATACTTGATAAGACTTGAGTATTAATGGTGAGAAGATGTGTGTAACGACCCGTATTTTTACGGATCGAAACATCGTAAAACAGTTGACATTTGGTCACATTGTTGATAAGTCATCCACAGTCTAAGTCTTAGGTCGTATGAGGGTTTGGAGCGACCTAAGGAAGATGGCGAGTTAAGGAGTAGACGACCTAGTGGAATGGAGCGACCTAAGGATTGGAACGACCTAAGAAGTTAGGTCGTATGATAGATAGGTCATGTAATAGATAGGTCTAGTGAGCGACCTAAGAGAGTGAGCGACCTATAGGAGTTAGCGACCTATAGGAAGTTGGCGACCTAAGAGAGTGAGCGACCTATAGGAGTTAGCGACCTATAGGAAGTTGGCGACCTAAGAGAGTGAGCGACCTATAGGAGTTAGCGACCTAAGGGTTGAGCGACTTAAGGATAGGAAACGACCTAAGAGAGTTAGCGAGTTAGAGTAGTTAGGTCGTATGACCTGTGTGTAGTTAGGTCGTGAGACCTTGTGTTGAAGTTAGGTCGTAAGCGACCTAAGGTAGATTGCTAAGTATAGTTAGGTCGCTAGGCCATTAGTCAGTTAGGTCGCGTGTGTGTTAGGTCGCGTGAGTGTTAGGTCGCATAAGGGCTTAGCAGTTAGGTCGCGGATGCGCGTAGGTCGTTGGATCTATTAGGTCGCATGGATGCGTATTCGTTAGGTCGCGAGGAAGCGCATCTGGGTTAGGTCGTAGGTCGCTTGGGTGCGCTGATGCGCTAAGTCGTTAGGTCATAGAAGCGCATCTGGTTAGGTCGTGGGAGTGCGCATATGTTAGGTCGTAGGTCGTGTAGAGGCTTGGGACTGTTAGGTCGAAGGTTTTAGGTCGTAGGGTTTTTAGGTCGTGGACGACCTAACTCCGAGCGAACGACCTAAGGGGGATTTCAGCCTATAAATAGGAGGGTTCTTCTTCATTTTTGGGATCCGGATTTTGAAGCGACGAAGTGCTGCCATTTTGAGAGCTCGACTTCTACACTTCTTCACTTCTTTTCTCCACTCTAATCTTGTGATTCCTTCCATCCAAATCGAAGACCAAATCGAAGATCCAAGAGCTTAGATTGAAGATCTTCATCCATTGAAGAGAGATTTCATCGTTTGAAGCGGATTTGTGATAGATCGAGTTAGATCCTTCGCTGTCCAGATCTGAAGTGGGTTTCTTTTAAGGTGTTTAGGTGATTTGGTGAGTGGTGATTATTTCTCACATGGATCCAAAGGAGTATATCGGATCGTTGGCTTTATTTTGTGCTAAAGTAGAGATTTCCATGCATTTTCCTAATCCTAAGTATAGATCCATATAGATCCATTGTTCATAATGATTTGGCATCCATTTTACTACATGTTAACCTATGCAAGTTCATTCATCAAGATTATAGAGATATTGCTCATGTTTTCATGCTTGTTAGACTTTTGACTCTTTAATTACAAAATTGCCATTATTGTTATAATTGTCTATTTAGATCATATTTGAATGCTTTTTTACTTGGATTAATGTTTGACTTGATTGATTGCTATGAATTAGATGATTGATGATTTGATTTAGACCGAAGATGATTCAAAAGCTAAGGGAAAGGCTCTTGAATTGGAAAAGCTGCTCGTGGCATATGTGGCGGATGAGGAAGCTCATATGGATAGATTTGATGATGATGTTGAGATGAAGCTTTGCTATGATGATGATGAGGCGAAGTATGATATGAGATAGCCTTGGTCTAATCCAGACGGGATCATTCCAAGCTGATTGATAACTCGGTGAAATGGTTCGAGTTTGAGGATAATGGTTTGCTCGAGAGGCGCTTGAGCTAGTATGGAAATAGTCGTCAAGGAGGATGACTAGAAGGCTGAGATCTCATCGTTGTTGAAGGTTCTAGCATGCTCAAAGCAAGGGTACGTTGGGAAGATTCGATAGTCCCTGAAGGCTACTGATTGGTAGTCAAGTACTCTGGGCAGATTCGATAGTCCTAGGCACGGGTCACGATGACGTGCAGAGTTATGTCCAGAACCGGGGTTTCCATTAGCCCTTGACGGACGGATGAAATAAAGAGCCGGTCATTCAATTAACGATGATATCGAAGCAATGATAACAGTGATAGCCAGAGTCATGGATGTTTGGTTGTATCGTCATTCGGTCTCAAGAGCGGTATTTTCTGGGTGCTTATCTGATCTTGGTTTAGGCCTTGTGGGTTTGTACTTGGAAAACATCGCCCTTGACTCGAGTGATAATTGCTTTACTTTAAATTGTATGCTTTGCTATGTTTGCTTCTGCTTAGTGTGTGTCTGGGGGCTATCACTGTAGAAAGAGGTGGAGTGGGAGGGTTGTATTCCTATTCCTTTTCCTTTATGCTCTTTTGGTATGTTGTTAGTTAATTTACCGCTCACTAAGACTGTTGTCTGACTCAAGGTTTTATGTTTTAACTCTTATTGCAGGTGACAGGTGTTGTTCTTGCTTTCCACGGTGCTGATATCGAAGACGAGCTGAGGATTGCGTATTATCTTCTTACTATATTTACTGGATGTTCCGCTGCTTGTATATTCTCTGAGTGTTATGTAGTGAGGCTTGATGTATTGACTGTTCAGATGTTTGTATTCAACTATTATGAAGTTTTATTGATGAGATTCTATTCTGTGAAGCTTCACTATATATATATTCTATTGTATTTGGTCCATGCGCTGTGAGTAATACGATAGATTCTGTTGTTTAAATTTACCCTGACAATCGTCCATGGTCGCCTGGCACACTTTACAGCGCACTATCTCTAGGTTCGGTGCAGGGGTCATGGGCGGTCGTCACATTTGGTATCAGAGCTTTGGTTAATCGATTTTACCCAACGCTCGCTGACGTAACTACGTATGAGAGACGTAATTGTATTTTGATGGATGATTACTATATATAATATAGTAGCTTATTAGAGTTTGAGTCCTTTATGCAGTTGTTTCTCAAGGTGTGCTAATCATTCCTTTTTATAGATATTAAGGATGAGTCGAAGAGGGAGACCAGCTGCTAGGGAAGGTCGTGCTACTGAGGGGGCTGTTGATTATGCTGCTATGTTCGAAGCTATGATGACTTCGATCATGAGAAGGATGCTAGCTCCGGGGCCATCGGTGGATGCTGGAGTTCAAGTTCAAACTCCAAGACCGGTGGATTTTGCTAAGCTGTGCAAGGACTACACTGCTCTTGGAGGAAAGGTTTTCTTGGGAACAGAATCAACCATTGAAGTCCAGAGGTGGATAGATGCTTGTAGAAGGATCTTTAGTGATTTGGGAATTGAGGATGCGACTAAGAGGAAGTTAGCATCAAGACAGCTTCAAGGAAGAGCTTCTGATTGGTGGAACTCTATCACCATTGATACTCCGGAGGAAGAAATTACTTGGGAGCAATTCCAAACTAGATTTGAAGCTAAGTTCATTTCTACGGCTCAGAAGTCTGTTCTGTTCAAGAAGTTTGTGGAGCTCAAGCAAGGTGGGAGACCAGTTCTTAAGTATGTTTCTGAGTTTTAAGCTTTGTCCAAGTATGCACGGTCGTATATTGAATCTTCGTATCAGAAGAATGAGAAGTTTGTGACAGGCTTGGACAGTTATCTTGGGAGGCAGTTGGTGGATCATTTGGACGATTCATTTGAGAAGCTTGTGGAGAAAGCTCTCAGGCATGAGAATTTGTTTCCTAAAGAGAGATCTATTGTTGCTGTGACCAAGGAGGAGTCTAGACCACAGCAGGGTGGAAACAAGAAGAGGAAGCAGCAGCAACAAAAGGGTAAGGATGGGCAGAAGAAGCCGAAGGGCGAAGTGACTTGCTTCAATTGTCAACAGAAGGGCCATTTCTCCAGGGATTGCAAGAATCCGAAGGTGCCGGTGAAGTGCCACAACTGTGACAAGCTGGGGCATGTTAAGAGGAATTGTCCAGAACCGCGGAAGGACAAGCAGATTGTGCAAGCTTATGCTTTGGGGGCTGTTCCATCATCTTCAAAAGCTCCTACCGCTGAAGAGAAGGGAAAGAGTGTGGTGGTTCAGGGTACTCTCTCCATTTGTGGTGTTCCAGTTAGAGTGTTATTTGATACCGGGGCGTCGCATTCTTTTGTTTGTAGTGAACTTGTAGGCCGGTTGGGTTTAGAACCGGATATTGTTGATAGGCCATTGGTTGTGACTAATCCAGTTGGGGGTTCGTCTTGTTTGTGTATGCTATGCCGTGGTCTAATTGTATCGAGTCATGATTACTCTTTTGTTTGTGATTGTTTTGTTCTGAACTTTGCGGGGTTCGGAATTATTTTGGGTATGGACTGGCTTAGGAAGTATGCGGCAAAGGTTGATTGTGAAAGGTTGGAGGTGACAGTCGAGAATGTGGAGGGGCGAAAGATTGTGATACGATGTAAGCATGAAGAAGGCGTCTTCATGAGCTTCATGTATTCGCTGGTTGTTCCATGGGATGGACTGTCATCTGTGCCAATCGCTAATGGATTTGAGGATGTCTTTGACGAGGTCAAAGGGTTACCGCCGCATAGAGAGATCGAGTTTCGTATAGATCTAGTTGAAGGAGCCAGACCTGTTGTGATGCCTCTTAGGCGGATGGCGCCTAGGGAGCAGCAAGAGTTGAGGGTGCAGGTTGATGACCTTTTGCAGAAAGGATTCATTCGGCGTAGTGTGTCCAAATGGGGTGCACCAGTTGTGTTCGCAACAAAAGCAGATAGATCGTTGAGGTTGTGTGTGGATTATCGTGAGCTGAATAAGGTGACTAAGAAGAACAAGTATCCATTGCCGAGAATCGATGACTTGTTTGACCAGCTTCATGAAGCTAAGGTGTTTTCTTAGATGGATTTGGCAACGGGATTTCACCAACTAAGAGTGGCCAAGGATAGTGTGCCGAAGACTGCTTTTAGGACACCATCCGGTTTCTTTGAGTGGCTGGTAATGCCGTTTGGATTGACTAATGCGCCAGTATATTTTGTGGATCTTATGAATAGAGTGTTCAGAGATCAGTTGAGCAAGTTCGTGCTAGTGTTCGTGGATGATATTCTGATTATTCCAGAACTGAAGAAGAGCACAAGACGCACTTGCGTATTGTTTTGGAAATCTTACGGAAACATCAGCTGAAGGCTAAGTTTTCGAAGTGTCACTTCTGGAAGAGTGAAGTGAGGTTCTTAGGCCATGTTATCTCTGGAAATGGAATAGCGGTTGATCCCGCCAAGGTGGCAGCAATCCAGGATTGGTTAGACCTAAGAATGCATCTGATGTGAGAAGTTTTCTTGGATTAGTAGGATATTATCGACGGTTTATCAAAGACTTCTCCAAGGTAGCTGCACCGTTAACAGGATTGACGAAAAAGAATCAAGTATTCAGATGGGATGCTAAGTGTGAGCAAGCTTTCGGAATCCTGAAAGAGCGACTGACTAGCGCTCCTGTTTTGACTATTCCAAGTGGGAATGATGAGATGGTGGTTTACACCGACGCATGTGGTACTGGACTTGGAGCAGTGCTGATGCAGAAGGATAAAGTTGTTGCGTATGCAAGTCGACAACTGAAGCCGCATGAAAGGAATTATCCGACTCATGATTTGGAGTTAGCGGCGATTGTTTTTGCTCTGAAGGTGTGGAGACATTACCTATTGGGAGTTCGATTCGAGTTGTTTACAGATCATAAGTCGTTGAAGTATCTTTTCTCCCAAAAGGATTTGAATCTTCGGCAGCAACGATGGCTAGAGTTTTTGGCATCATATGATTTTGGTATAGCTTATACTCCGGGAAAAGGTAACGCAGTGGCAGATGCGTTAAGTCGAAGACATCCAGGATTGGGAGCCATGTTTTCAAAATGGAAGAATCTCGAGTATTTAGCTGGATTTGACTTCAGGCCTAGATGTGAATTGGAACCTGAGATGTTGGCAAACTTATCAATAAGACCGACTCTTGTGGAAAGGATTGGCAAGAGCCAAAAGCGAGACGATAAGCTTGTCAGGATTATCCGTGATTTGGAATCTGGATTGGATCCAAAAAGGATAAAGGATTCGAGGTCGATCGAGAGGGTTGGCTTCGGAAGCAAGGACGACTAGTTGTTCCCGATATAGATGAATTGAGAAATGAAGTTCTGAGGGAAAGTCATCACTCGAAGGTGACAATTCATCCAGGTGGAAATAAGATGTATCGGGATATGAAGAGAACCTATTACTGGGAAGGTATGAAGAAGGATGTTGGAAATTTTATTTCCAAGTGCATGAACTGCCAGTTGGTAAAAGCCGAACAGAAGAAGCCAAGTGGATTGCTTCAGCCATTAGAAGTTCCTACATGGAAGTGGGAACAAGTATCGATGGATTTTATTGATGGGTTACCTAGAACAAGAACGGGAAATGAAGGGATTTGGGTCATTGTAGATCGTCTGACTAAGAGTGCAAGATTCATTCCTGTTCGATCGACTAGGACTGCATCAAAGTTGGCTGAGTTATGTGTTAAGTGGATAGTTCGATTCCATGGTATTCCGAAGAGTATTGTGAGCGATCGAGACCCATTGTTCACTAGTGGATTTTGGAAGAGCTTCCAGGAAGTTTTGGGAACCGAGTTGTGTTTGAGTACAGCTTATCACCCTCAAACAGATGGTCAGACCGAGAGAGTCAACCGAGTTTTGGAAGATCTCCTCAGAGCTTGTGTTTTGGATTTCGGAGGATCATGGGAAGATCACCTTCATTTGGTAGAATTTTCGTATAATAACAGTTACCAGTCAAGCATTGGTATGGCACCGTATGAGGCATTGTATGGAAGACCGTGTAACTCTCCGACATGTTGGTTAGAGACAAGAGAAAAGCTTATGCTTAGGCCAGAGATGATTCGACAGACTTCAGATTGTATAGAGATCATTCGGCGACGAATGAAGGCAGCCCAAGACCGTCAGAAAAGTTATGCCGATAAGCGTCGTAAGGATTTGGAGTTCGACGTAGGTGATATGGTTTTTGTGAAGATTTCTCCTCTGAAGAATGTTATTCGATTCGGGAAGAAAGGAAAATTGACTCCAAGATTTGTTGGACCATTCTCGATCATCGAGCGAATTGGAAAGCTCGCCTACCGATTGGAGTTACCAGAAAAGATGTTGAGTGTGCACAATGTTTTTCATATATCATATCTACGGAAGTATGTGCACGACTCGAATACAGTGGTTTCTGCTGATAGCTGTGAAGATTTCGAAGTTGATCCAATCGATAGGAGACCTCGTAAGCCGCTTCGTGTTGTGGAAACCGACACGAAACAGCTTAGGAGGAAGATAGTTAAGTTTCTCAAGATACAATGGAGTGATGATGATAACGCATGTACATGGGAGGTGGAAGAGAGGATGAAAGCAGCTCATCCTGAACTCTTCAAGGTATGGCCCTAAGGTGTCGTGTCATCTAACGACATTGTAACTTGTTCTAGTTTTAGAATTCTGCATGCTAAGCTAGAATTGGATGCATGGTTTGTTGATTGCTATGGATGGTAGGCATGCAGAATAGTCTTTGATTGCTCTGTTTGTTTGGAATTTCGGGGGCGAAATTCCTAAGGGGGAGAGAATGTAACGATCCGTATTTTTACGGATCGAAACATCGTAAAACAGTTGACATTTGGTCGCATTGTTGATAAGTCGTCCAGAGTCTAAGTCTTAGGTCGTATGAGGGTTTGGAGCGACCTAAGGAAGATGGCAGTTAAGGAGTAGACGACCTAGTGGAATGGAGCGACCTAAGGATTGGAACGACCTAAGAAGTTAGGTCGTATGATAGATAGGTCGTGTAATAGTTAGGTCGAGTGAGCGACCTAAGAGAGTGAGCAACCTATAGGAGTTAGCGACCTATAGGAAGTTGGCGACCAAAGAGAGTGAGCGACCAATAGGAGTTAGCGACCTATAGGAAGTTGGCGACCTAAGAGAGTGAGCGACCTATAGGAGTTAGCGACCTATAGGAGTTAGCGACCTAAGGGTTGAGCGACTTAAGGATAGGCAGCGACCTAAGAGAGTTAGCGAGTTAGAGTAGTTAGGTCGTATGACCTATGTGTAGTTAGGTCGTGAGACCTTGTGTTGAAGTTAGGTCGTAAGCGACCTAAGGTAGATTGCTAAGTATAGTTAGGTCGCTAGGCCATTAGTCAGTTAGGTCGCGTGTGTGTTAGGTCACGTGAGGGCTTAGCAGTTAGGTCGCGGATGCGCGTAGGTCGTTGGATCTGTTAGGTCGCATGGATGCGTATTCGTTAGGTCGCGAGGAAGCGCATCTGGGTTAGGTCGTAGGTCGCTTGGGTGCGCTGATGCGCTAAGTCGTTAGGTCATAGAAGCGCATCTGGTTAGGTCGTGGGAGTGCGCATATGTTAGGTCGTAGGTCGCGTAGAGGCTTGGGGCTATTAGGTCGAAGGTTTTAGGTCGTAGGGTTTTTAGGTCGTGGACGACCTAACTCCGAGCAAACGACCTAAGGGGGATTTCAGCCTATAAATAGGAGGGTTCTTCTTCATTTTTGGGATCCGGATTTTGAAGCGACGAAGTGCTGCCATTTTGAGAGCTCGACTTCTACACTTCTTCGCTTCTTTTCTCCACTCTAATTTTGTTATTCCTTCCATCCAAATCGAAGATCAAATCGAAGATCCAAGAGCTTAGATTGAAGATCTTCATCCATTGAAGAGAGATTTCATCGTTTGAAGCGGATTTGTGATAGATCGAGTTAGATCCTTCGCTGTCCAGATCTGAAGTGGGTTTCTTTTAAGGTGTTTAGGTGATTTGGTGAGTGGTGATTATTTCTCACACGGATCCAAAGGAGTATATCGGATCGTTGGCTTTATTTTGTGCTAAAGTAGAGATTTTCATGCATTTTCCTAATCCTAAGTACAGATCCATATAGATCCATTGTTCATAATGATTTGGCATCCATTTTACTACATGTTAACCTATGCAAGTTCATTCATCAAGATTATAGAGATATTGCTCATGTTTTCATGCTTGTTAGACTTTTGACTCTTTAATTACAAAATTGCCATTATTGTTATAATTGTCTATTTAGATCATATTTGAATGCTTTTTTACTTGGATTAATGTTTGACTTGATTGATTGCTATGAATTAGATGATTGATGATTTGATTTAGACCGAAGATGATTCAAAAGCTAAGGGAAAGGCTCTTGAATTGGAAAAGCTGCTCGTGGCATATGTGGCGGATGAGGAAGCTCATATGGATAGATTTGATGATGATGTTGAGATGAAGCTTTGCTATATGATGATGAGGCGAAGTATGATATGAGATAGCCTTGGTCTAATCCAGACGGGATCATTCCAAGCTGATTGATAACTCGGTGAAATGGTTCGAGTTTGAGGATAATGGTTTGCTCGAGAGGCGCTTGAGCTAGTATGGAAATAGTCGTCAAGGAGGATGACTAGAAGGCTGAGATCTCATCGTTGTTGAAGGTTCTAGCATGCTCAAAGCAAGAGTATGTTGGGCAGATTCGATAGTCCCTGAAGGCTACTGATTGGTAGTCAAGTACTCTGGGCAGATTCGATAGTCCTAGGCACGGGTCACGATGGCGTGCGGAGTTATGTCTAGAACCGGGGTTTCCATTAGCCCTTGACGGATGGATGAAATAAAGAGTCGGTCATTCAATTAACGATGATATCGAAGCAATGATAACAGTGATAGCCAGAGTCATGGATGTTTGGTTGTATCGTCATTCGGTCTCAAGAGCGGTATTTTCTGGGTGCTTATCTGATCTTGGTTTAGGCCTTGGGGGTTTGTACTTGGAAAACATCGCCCTTGACTCGAGTGATAATTGCTTTACTTTAAATTGTATGCTTTGCTATGTTTGCTTCTGCTTAGTGTGTGTCTAGGGGCTATCACTGTAGAAAGAGGTGGAGTGGGAGGGTTGTATTCCTATTCCTTTTCCTTTATGCTCTTTTGGTATGTTGTTAGTTAATTTACCGCTCACTAAGACTGTTGTCTGACTCAAGGCTTTATGTTTTAACTCTTATTGCCTTGGGCTGTTCGTCCATTTTGGGACGGGCAGACTAGGTAGCAGGTGACAGGTGCTGTTCTTGCTTTCCACGGTGCTGATATCGAAGACGAGCTGAGGATTGCATATTATCTTCTTACTATATGTACTGGATGTTCCGTTGCTTGTATATTCTCTGAGTGTTATGTAGTGAGGCTTGATGTATTGACTGTTCAGATGTTTGTATTCAACTATTATGAAGTTTTATTGATGAGATTCTATTCTGTGAAGCTTCACTATATATATATTCTATTGTATTTGGTCCATACGCTGTGAGTAATACGATAGATTCTGTTGTTTAAATTTACCCTGGCAATCGTCCATGGTCGCCTGGCACACTTTACAACGCACTATCTCTAGGTTCGGTGTAGGGGTCATGGGCGGTCGTCACAATGTTTTAGCATTTTTTAGTAATGATTATGTTTAAAAATGTTATTTAATATGAAAAATAGTCAAATCATGTTACTTTTGAATTATTTGTTTACTTTGACTTTTCAAAGTGAATTTGCATTTACCTGAAAATCTAAAGTGTGCATAGTTTGTTATAGTTTGTAACGATGAAATATATAGGTTATAAAGTGGATGTGTTCATATAACGTTGCGACGACTTGTTACGGTTGAAAACAACATTGTTATTGACAAATTTTACAGTTAAAATTTGACATTTTTGCTAAACTATATATTAAAGTAACCAAACTTAAAAATGGATTTCCTATTATATTAAGTGAATAAAAAAAGTTTATTTAGGTTAAAATTTCATATCATTAGGGTTATTACCAAAATATAGAATTTTGGGGATGCATTGACAAAATGTGACAAATTTAGAATATTTTTGTAAAACAATTATAAATATATTTTTCAAACGTATATTATGCTTTTATTATCTTTATTAAGTGATTTCGATATAGTTTGACTTTTCAAATAAATATTTAAAACTATTTATTTAAGCATTTACTCATTTTTAACAAAACTTAACTTTTGTTGATTTGTGATAAAAACGCAAATTGTTTATTTTCCATTATTAATCATAAGATAAATAATTTCTCCTTACTTATTCATTATTTACAACATATTTACTTGAGTTCTAAACATTTTTAAATTTAAAATAAATAAAATATCTCATTTTCGAAGTAGCGAAATTACGAATCGTTACATTCTCCCCTACTTAAAAGTATTTCGTCCCCGAAATAAAAGTTAGACTTTATACTAGGTTTTTATACCATAAGATTCAAGCACGGAGAAAAATGCATATAAGTGAAAGAAATCTACCATGCACTAATATATATAAATCATCATCTGATACAAGCAAAAAGATCTCAAAATATTCCTCATTTCAAAACCATCACATTTACTCAAAATATGCCATTTCTCCCAAAAAATATCATTTAAATTCCAGCGTAGGTTATAACATCGTTTAACCATATTTGCCTTTAAATCAAGGATTAAAATATAAATAATTCAACCTTGCATAGTTGAAAATTTTAAAATAGTTGGGATAGTCATAAGTAGTATAAATAGTTTAAAGTAGTTTAAAATAGTTTAAGATAGATTAAAATAGTTTGAAATAGTTTAAATAGTTTAAAATAGATTAAAATAGGTTATTAAATAGTTTAAAATAGATTAAAATAGTTTAAATAGTTTAAAATAGATTAAAATAGTTTAAAGTTTAAAATAGATTAAAATAGTTTAAATAGTTTAAAATATATTAAAATAGTTTAAAATAGTTAAAATAATTTAAAATAGATTTAAATAGTTTAAAATATATTAAAAATTGATTTAATATAGTTTTAATGGTTTAACATAAAATGGTTTGATTATTGGAAATGGTTTATATAGTAAATACTTGGAAAATCTAAATAAATTTGAATTTAAAATAATATATCTTTAAACAGTTTATATTAAAATAATTAATTTGGAATTAGTATCAAATCAAACTGTTTCTTCCATTTCAACAAATCTAGACCATATCCAGATTTCGAATCAATAAACTCAATTTTATTCTTTCAATTCAAACTCTCAACAAAACCATTTAAATCTATATTGATTCCAAATCCATGTTTGAACTATAAATTTAAACCACTTCAAATTCAGTAGAATTTCAAAATTTAAATATTCAACGTTTACAATAACTCAATTTTGATAATTTCATTTATATTTCAAAATTCAACTTTAAAATTTCAATTTAAATTCTTTAAACGATTCATTTAAAAGAATTTCAATTTCAACATTTAAAACTTAAACTTGAAAATAATTCAGTCTATATAAGTCAAGTTTTATTCTATAATATCATTTAACTAGATTCAAAAATTTAGGATTTATAAATCATTTAATTTAACCAATCTGATGTCCATATATAATTTTCACCCTATGGTCAAGTGATACAAATATATATCATTTCAACCCGCAGTAATTTAAATTTATGGATATATATCAATTCAATCCGCAATCCCAAGTAAAATTCAAAATCCATAAATCACTCGAGTTTATCATTTCAACCCATAACGATTTTTCCTTAATCTATAAGTCCATTAGGGTATGTATCATTTCAACCCATAGTGATTTTTCCTAACAGAAAACTCAGGGAACTTGTAGTGTGATAACAATATGTAATTTAAACATACATCCAATCATCCAAATATCAACAATTAAACATCCATCACAATTATCATTCAAATTAACCAATAAATTACAATAAATATACTAGTTATCGTTATCAAGTATTTAACTGGCAATTAAATTCAATATAAATTTAAATAGCAATTTAATTCAATATAAATTCAAATTAAATTTAAATAAAAATTTAAAATACCAAACAACAATCAATAAATTTCTAATCACATCATAAATTCAATTTAACCAACATAAGATGATTTAGTATTTGTGAGTGGGTTAAATCACTCACCTTTGATTTGTCGCCGATTTAAAATTCAAAATTAGCCCAAAAATTTAATAGTCTCCAAATGCATCCAAACTAGTTCCATAATGTTCGGAATTTCGATACGATCACAACAGAGAAAACCGCTCGTGAATCCGAGCTCGTATTCAAAAGTTATTAACGTTAGAAGATTGGAAAATTTCGACTTCGAGTCTTACTTCGGTCCGCCGCCTCAATTTCCCGGTGCTCCTCTAAGTTTTTGCCAACACAACCCGAGACCCGAGTCATTTGGTTCTTGACCCGAAGTCGCTGCACGATTTTCGCCTTTGGAACCCGAAGCGCGACCCTAAGTCGCTCTAGATCCGCATTTTTTTTTAAATTGAAATTAGGTTTTGGAATTTGGGAAATAGGTTTGATGCTCTGTCATTTGAGAAGGATGAAGAAGATGTAGGTATAAAAATAATGAAATGAGAAACATCTAGGATTTATAACAGCCTATATATAGGCAGGGTTGGATCGAAACGATAACAACGACCCAAAAAGCCCGTTTCGTTCTCGTAACGAAAACGTGTCATCCAATATATCGAAATATAGGTTTTCGATATTTTTAAACTCAATAGAACTAGTTTCAAACCCTAATTCCATTGTATACAGAAGTTAGCTTTTAAAATCAGATTATATTCATTCAAATCCTTTTAATTGATTTATACGCGTTTCGAGTCCACACGATCAAACGACAAGTCCGATCGCTACGAAACTTGAAAATCTACAATAATTCACTATTACGGATCCGATGAAACTGGTTTCGTAGAAATCCGAGACAGTGGCCATAATGGCTAATTTTCATGTTAACTAAATAAATTATTATTAAATTGGTTTAATCATTTTTAAATTTGAATTTACAAGTTAATCATTTTATCATTCTTGATTACAGAAAAATTTAATAATCTTTTTAAAATAAATTTTCCTTATTAAACCTAAGATTTAAATATTACACTAATTACAGCGTTATATTATAATGGTAATAAATTCATTAATTATAATTTTAAAATTCCAATAATTTCATTTATTTTGATTTCACTCTTATTATTTAATCAATTATTACTTTATGAATATAATTAACGTTAGTTTACATTTTATCACATTCATATTTACAGTTATCATCTTTTACCATATTAACTGCAATAATTAATTACATTAATTTTCGTTGATTTCCAAATCAATTTCAATGGATTAAATAATAAGACGATAAATAAGAAATTGTAACTTTTACGTAATTTAATCACATTTATAAGTTTATTGTTTACAACAAGATTATAAATTTACGTACAAATAATTGATTTCACATTATATACTAAAATCAATTAAGTAAAATAACATACAATTTCATTATTAATACAACATTGAATTTATTTCCTTATTTACAATTATCACAACATTAACTTTACAATTAATTCAATTGACTGAAATTACATTAAAATAATTGTCAATAACATTCAAACAACATTATTAAATCATATTCAAATTATTTTTCTTATTAATAAATCATAAATTTTATTTCTTACAACATTAAATTTCAAAATCTTATTTAATTTATTTTTTTTTAATTATCGAAAATTACGGGTCGTTACACTCTCCCTCACTCAAAACTTTTTGTCCTCGAAAAGGAAAAATAAGGAATTAAAAAACTAATATATATTTATTCAAAATGATCAATTTATAAACACTTTAAACTTACATAATTAAGTATTTTAAATAAAATATATCAATTTAATAAACAATTAAATCTTCATATTCAAGTCTAATGAAATTTTGAAAATACTTTCACTTCCACAAAAATTTTCTAAGTTTTAAATTCATGGAAAATTTCAGCAAAGTCTCCTTTGTTCGGTTAGTTCTGGAAAAATAATAATATCAATAATATCATATATATACATCATATTTTAAAAATAAAACATCCCAAACCATGTGATAACAATATATAATATCGTTCCAAAGCCGTAATCCGAAAATGTACCTATTTATCGACAAACAACTTTATTTATGAAACCAAAAGCAGTAGCTATTGCTTCCATGAACCTGTATTTCTCTTATATAATCCAAAGAATTTAATAATTATGTAAAAAGAGTAATATATAACTTGTTTCAATTAATAGTACAAGCAACACAACATCACAACAGTCATTTGCAAATAAACAGTACAACCATTTTATGAAATCAAAGAATCCATCACATATTTATAACAACCAAAACAAATGGTTTGTTCAGGTTCAGAAACTTTCATTGTACAAGGATGATAAATAAACTATCAAGTGTATCCTACTCTCAACGGCCTTAGATAATTTCTTAATAGATTATTCATACAACCTCAAACAATTAGAAGTATCCCAAACTTTCCATGAGCCAAACAACAAAAAATTTAGCACACTATCATTTAAGTTCATGCTATTTGTTTTTTTCTTTTTTTTCATCATTTACTTTTCATTCATTCATACAATGTCTTTTTTTCTTCATTCATTGACTTACATATGTCATTTACATAATATAATTCTCATTCAATGCTTGAAATCATCATTGAATACATTGTTAAGTATTACATACATTTTCATTTGTTTCAATTTATTCATACAAGGTTATCTCTTATTAATTTGCATTTCTTTATTCACATTTATTATTTACTTATACAACTTGATTTCCATTTAATATTATTCATTAGTGAATAAATTCATACTTAAGTTTTCTACCTTTTAATTTACATTCATTGTTTATATAGCTTGATTTCAATTTAATATTAATATTCATTAATGAATCAATTCATACTTAAGTTTAACTTCTTAATTTACATTCATCCCTTCGTATATAGTATCATTGAATATTAACCCATTCTTTTATAGGGTAAATTAAAAATAAACTTATTTATGAATTATTTTAGTCATTTCTTTTTTTTTGAGAAAAAATGTGTGATCCTCTACGAATAGAGGAGAGCACACATGTGAATGTATATATCACGTAAATAAGGTGCTGCCAACATGCCTGGCAGGTAACAAAAACAAAAAACATGTATCAAAACTCAGGTACTCCTAAGATGAGTTCCGGCAAGGCCACCACCCATCGCATCCCAATATCGAGCTCCGACAAGACCACCACGCAATATTGAGGTGTTAGAAGTACCTAAAAAACTAAAGAAAAACAAAGGCTACTAGATGACGACACACACTAATAAGTAAGCTCCAAAACATCCGAATCAGAAGGGGTGAATAAGCATCTGCTCTGAAGAGGATCTACTAAAGAGAGAGACCGCTCTGAAGGCTCTGAACAAAGACGAAAAATGCCAAACTGAAGAATAGATCCTCCTGATAAAAGTACTCCATAATGAAGATAGTAGTATCCTATATCTGAACAGATAACTGCTAGTGGTCCTAGATGAAGAAACTCTGCTCTGATGACCTCTCTACAATCTGATATCCAGCAATCTAAAAACAAGAGTACCTGCAAAATGAAACTGATAACCTATCTCCCGTACCTGTATCTGAAACATGACTAAGGAAAAAATTAGTAAAGATACATATATATATGTATATTTGTATAATAAATATACATATATATGTATTTATAAGGAAGGGAAAAAAATAAAAAAGTAAAAAAATTAAGACAGATCTATATTATGTCTTTAAACTAAAACCAAACAGAGACTAGTACAAAAATTAAGATAGATCTATATTATGTTTCTTTAATCATAAGTAAGTTATGATTAAAAGTGAAATCATCATATAAATTTGAGAAAAGATTAATAATACTATTATTAATGTTAAAAAAATTATTGTTGTGTTTAAAAAAGTTAATATTATGATTGACTTTGTTAAGATACCGTTTGAAATGGATAATTTTAGCTAATTTATATTTGGGGTTAGAAATCCAATTAAAACAAAATGAAGAAATTGAAAAAATCAATTTGTTTAAATGACTGTTATTATTATTAAAAATTCTTTGATTTATTTCAAACCAAATAATAATAATGAATAAAGTGTCTAGTAAAAATCTAATATTCTTTTTGAATTTGAATCTAAAATTATTCCAGTAGAATTCACAATTCGAAATTTTAGATAGTATATTAAAGTTAAAGTTTTTAAGAGTATTAATTAGGATGTAATTAGTATCTAAACAATCATAATATAAATGATTAATGTCCTCAAGATGCAGATTACAAAAATAACATTTATTATCATTTTGAATGTTTTTTCTTTTTAAAAATTCTATTGTATTAAGTTTTCCATGAATTATTAACCACATGTGAATTTTGGACTTAAGAGGAGCACTAGATTTCCACAAATATTTAAAAGAGTTGTTTATAGTACCTGAAAAATTAATAAATCTGTAGAAATAATTAGAAGTATACTTCTTACTCTTATCCCATTCCCAGCTAATTAAATCATTATCATTATCAATATTATAAAGATTTAATCTAGCATAAAGCAAAGAAAGTTGCCTAAGGGTTGAATCAACTAAAATTCTGTTAAAACTGAAATTCCAAGGAGGATCATTTTCAGGAGAATAAACTTCATTGATTAAAGCATACTTAAAGTTACAAATTTCATATAGCTCCTTAAATTCTAACTTTAGAGGCAAGATCGAAATCCAACGGTCGTGCCAAAAAGAAGTACAATTACCTGAATGTACTATCGTATTAATTCCTAAGTTAAAAATTTCATGACATTTTAAAATGTTTTTCCAAAAATTAGATAAATTTTGAGTATATGGATGAGAAATTTGATATAAATTGGTATAACCGTTATAGTAATATTTGGAGATGATCTCTTTCCAAATAGCGTTATCATTTATATCTTCAAAATTCCAAAGCCATTTACCTAAAAGAGACAAATTCATATTACGCAAATTAATGACTCCTAAACCACCTTCCTTTTTGGCCTTACAGACGGTTTCCAAATTTACTAGACATTTTATATTATTATTATTAGAATTTTCCCCACTCCATAAGAAGTCTCTTCTAATTTTATCAATTTTATCAATAACCCAATCCGTAAACAGATGCATGGACATCCAATAAATCGGAAGGGCTGATAAAACCGAATTTATTAAAACTAGTCTACCAGCTCTAGATAAAAATCTCCCATTCTAGTTAGAAATCTTATTTTTAATTTTATCTATAATAATAATTCAATCATCATGTTTGAGTTTGGTGGGTCTAATCACAAAACCAAGGCAGTCAAAAGGAAAGTTCATAATTTTACAATTTAGAGTATTAGCAACTAAGTTTTCAACTTTTTCAAAATCATTTAAAACTAAAACTGAACTTTTTTCAAATTTTATTTTTAAACCAGATAAAAGCTCAAAACTATAAAGAATAAACTGGAGAGTAATAATTTGTCTAGGAAGTGGAGAAGAAAAAAGTAAGGTATCATCTGCAAATTGCAAAACCGATATACCATTACGCGATATGTCATTGCCAACACTTCCTAGAGATCCATTATCCACTGCTCTTTTAATAATTTTAGAAAAACCGTCAATGGCTAGGTTAAACAACAAAGGTGATAATGGGTCCCTTGCCTTAATCCTCTCATTGACTGAAATCTATTACCTAATATACCATTAACCATAATACTAGAATTTCCGGTTTTAAGCAAAGTCAAAATCCAACTAATCCATTTTTGTCCAAATCCTCTAGCATGAAAAATATCTACAAGAAAATCCCAATCTACTGAATCAAAAGCTTTAGCAAAATCAAGTTTTAAAATCGCACAGGTTATGTTGTTCTTACAACAGTAATTAATATATTCTTGAACAACAGCCACTCCATCAGTGATATTTCTCCCTTTAATAAAAGCTGATTGTGAACAATCAATTAAATCATTCATTCTTGAACTAAGTCTATTAGCTAGAACTTTAGAAATGATTTTTACTGAACAGTTAATCAAAGAGATAGGTCTAAAATCTTTTAAGTTATTAGCTCCTACTTTTTTATGAAGCAAAATAACATTTGCGAAATTAAATCTCCCTAGTTGCAAATTATCATTATAAAAATCATTAAACAAATTAACTAAGTCTAATTTTAAAACATCCCAAAAAGTTTTATAAAATAAAATAGGAAACCCATCTGGTCCCGGAGATTTATCACTTGGCATATCATTAATTGCTATCCTAATTTCCTCTTCTGTAAAAGATTTATCTAACTCTGATAAATCAACAATAGAATCGGATGGATACAAATTAGTCCATCTAACATTGATTCTATGTTTGATTTTAGAACCAAAAATATCCTTATTATAGTCTGTAAAAGCCTTGTTGAGATCACTTTGATCAACTAACTCTATATTGTTAACAAATATAGAGTTAATTGTATTACTACATTTTCTACCATTAGCAATATTATGAAAAAATTTGGTGTTATTGTCACCTTAAGTTTATAAACATTTTCGTAGATAATATTCACTTTTTACTATTCAATCTATTTATTAGCATTCCAAAACATTAACTTATGTAACATTCAGTATACATCTAAATTCTTATTTATAGAAATAATTCCATTTGAACACTTTCATTACTTAAGTTTTACTCGTATATTATTCTATTACATATCCTATTTAACATTACAACTTTTTAACATTTTTGGTAAGTTTTATATATGTCTTTTAGAATGTAATTGAATGTTACACAAGTTTATCTTATTCATTTTAGTTAACAAAATGTACAATAATTACATCTTCTAAATTTTCATATTTACAAGTTACAAATTTTCAATTTCTTATATATTTCATTAATCACTTAGCATCTAATTCTTATTTTTCATTTTAGAAACTTTAAATTATTAAAATAGTTAAGATTTAATTCTATTACAATAACTGAAAACAATTAATTATCAGAAAGTTTTAAGAACTAAATTCCGGGTTTCCTTTCAAATCAATAATATATATACATTCATATCTATTATATATATCAAATCATACTTAGAAATCTTAAATCAAAATTTGTTTATCGAACCAAATGCGTAGCGAAGCTACTAAGTGGCCTACCCACTTTGAGACTCGAAAATGAACATCGATGATGATGCGTAGTCATCGTCGAAATTATTTTCCAGTGACAAAAGAGGGGACTACAGAACTTATTTCCATTTAATATTCTTTTAAAACATTCCTTTCAAATCACATTGGAAAATATTTATATCCGAAAATACTTCTAAGTAATACTAATATTATATTCCAAAATCTTTGAAAACCAATTTCAAAACCACGGAACTTAAGTCTCAAATTTCCAATTCATATTTATTTTATTTATAAATCCTAATTTGCAATCAATATTTATAAAATTCACTTCCTAACAAACTAACATAGCATATATAATTATATCCACTTATAAAATTTTCTTTTATATACAAAATATAATACCAGATAAATTATTTTATTTACCTATATTTCAAAACAATATTGTGTCGGTCTGCTCTATTTAGTATTTAGAAATCACTATCGATGCCAAAGCGTCATATGTACCGACCAGAATTTATAAATAATAAAAAGATCAAATTAACTGTGACGACCCGAAATTTTTGAATATTTGGAATTGGAATATTTAATTTATTTTAAATATTTGGAAGTTAGTTTAACTTGAATTTCAAATATCATTATTTATTAGATAATTAAATTACTGAATTTAATAATTGGAAATTGGGTAAAATGTGAAATCTTGGTTTTAAGCTCCGTAAAAATAATTTAAAGGCTTATAAAAGTCATATTAATAATACTGAAGGTAATAGAACTTTTAAAAGTGAATTTAAAAGTGTTTTGTTTAGTTTTGAAAATATATCGTTTAAATTGACATTTAAAAATAGCCTTCCGAGGCACAGTCTCGGAATTCGATGAAACTAGTTCCAATGGATCTGTAATAAGATATTATTATCGGATTTCAATTTTCATAACGTTTGGAGTTATAGTTTGGCCGTACGGGTTATGTGACGACCCGGAATTCGACGCTCGAAAACCCTATCGCCGGAGCTTATAACACATTAAGTAATAACAGCACAGCGGAAAACAGAAATGAATATATCATTGATATACAACAATGGATACAATATCTGATACAATATGATACAACAAATGCCCAACAATATCAGAGCCAATATAAAATACAACACCACAACGGAACAACACAACAAACGGAACACAATAGTAAATGTGATAGTCTAGCTTGACGACCATCGACAGAGCTCGAAAAGAAAGATAACTTCAATATAGTCTTCAAGAGAGAGATAGAATCCAACAACTGCATCTTCATATCCAAAGCTCCAAACCAAAGATAGCTCGAACCCCCAATCATGCTGAACTTAAGCAAACTCGGTAACTTCCAAATCCAAAGAATTATAGATCCAAAGACTATCTGAACTAGCTGATAACCTGACTCTAGGCTGCCCGTGTGAAAAATTATGGGCACCCAGAGTTTAGAAAGGGAACAATAAACTCCAGGTCAGTCATGGGACTGGTGTGAGCAAACGAAAACATTTTGATTGAACAAAAGCAATAAAAAGAAATCCAGTATGCTTTTTGGAAAATGAAACTACCATAAGGCCTCCCGCCACACACACAATGCAATCGTACACTTGGAGGAGATTTCTCCTTATGATAGTCAAACATGCTTGATACGCAAAAGTCCTTTTGATATTATTATTAGTGCATAGTGTAGGAAACATTCCGAAAATATAATATTAATCTTACCCAGTATACACATTTCATAGTATGCCTACTATAGCTATCACTTAAACGGTGGGTCACCACCATAAGTAAATGACAGGTTATACAACTAAAACCGTACAGAGCTCATATTGTTTTGTTTGGATTTCCATCAAATGGTCAGGCTAAGGAACTTCCTTTCCGAATGGGTATGCCTCTAGAGGGACGCCTCGAGAACCTAACCGGATCTCTGCCAACACAAGCCTGAGTTACCTCACGCTTCTGGTGCAATGAAGCTGTAACTAGATAACTCCACACACGAGTATGCCATCCCCAGTCGTAACCAACCTTAATCGAGGTACCTCTATCACCAACAACCACATAAGAGAAATATCTGGGCTCCATACCAGAATACCACTTTTTATCCAGAAGGAAATGTACATACCCTGAAGACGCTACCCCCAAACAACCTTGCCGCATCCTTCCTGTTTCGATCATTTTCGGGGTGTGAGATTCGATGAAGTCTCACTCCACAAAGCTACGCTTTTTACAAAAGCCATGCTTCGATCAACTAATGATGCCACATTACCCAATTGGGAATATATCACTAGTAACCATCAACTACATAACCTCTGAGCTCGTACGTCTCAGAGAAGGGTGTTAAGCTAAAAGAAAAAATTCTCCGCCACCAAACAGAAATGTATTTGATAGAAATCAGCTTTATATCTCAAGGTGTAATGTCAGACATACATCCATACAAGTCCATCCTGGGTCTGAATGGAACCGAAGGCACTTCAAAAGAAGACCTTGCAAATCCGAGTATTCACAATCCCAATCGGACTCCCCATCACATATGGAGATCTCTATATTGGCACGACTCAGTGCAGAGACAATCGACAGGTAATCCTTTCGTTTTCGAAAATACCCGGTCTTCTCCACCGTCTTCAAATGCAATCCCATTTCGTCGTATCACTATTCGAAATGGGTTTTTATGACTTAATGTCCTCTCACGGCTTAACCGAATAATGAGCGCTTATTCAAAAACACATGGATACATAAGTCACAACAAATTTTCATTTATAATCTTTTAAACAAAAGATCCACCATTAAGATTCGATGTGGTTTTCGGATAACCATTTGGAATCCGACCCCCGGTCACATCGAAATTCAAATGCCGTTTTAAAGGCCAACAATTTTATTTCAATTCAGAAGTTCATAATCACATAGCAATATATCATAGATGTCACAGCTCAGAACAAAGCAATTCATATCACAACGTATCATAATCACATATCAGAGATATTCAACAATTCAAGCATTCAATACAAAAATTATCTCTAAGCAAGATTAATTAGTTGTTCAATCTCTAATCAATTCAATTTAATTTCCAAATTAATTACTTATGAATTAATTAGTCAATCCTCCTTAACTTAATATTAATTACAAAACCATTATTAATTAATGAAATTAATTAATCAACTTTAATCATCCATCTTAATTAATTATCCTTAATTAATTAATTATCCCTTAGTTAATCACATCAATCAATTAACCTTAAGCTAATTACATAATAAATTAACGCTCAATTAATTTCATTAACAAATTTTCCTTCAAATCATAAATTAATTAACTTTTAATTATTAATTAATTATCCTTTAATTATTAATTAATTATCCTTTAATTATTAAACAATTAATCTTTAATCATAAATTAATGATCCCTTAATTAATAAAGTAATTATCCTTTTAATTACTTAAAACCTTTATTAATTAAAGATAATCCATTTATCTTAATTAACTTCTTAATCACCATTAAGATCTTATTAAATTAAAGCTTGAAATTGATTTATACAAAAATCTTTTGAGATCTTCTTGATTAATTAAAGTTTGATACCACATCATTATATTTCAAAAACACTTGTTAGCAATTTCTCTTTTGCTTTTAAAACCTTGGTTTCTTTCATTTTCTATTACTTTTAAAATCTGCATTTCCTTTATTTCAAAACTTACTACCATTACAACAACCCGAGCCAAACCCTTGTTTACCCGAGCTCAACTTCGGGTAACCCACACGCTTCTCTTCTCCGAGTATTTTTCGCGAATTCCTCGAGTCGAACCCGAGTACTTCATCTGTAACGACCCACATTTTGCCCGTTCAAGTCGACAAAACATACACACATGCCGACTCAAACAATCCAAAATACAGATAGTTATTGGGGTTAAATAAGAAAAGAAAAGAAAGAATAGGAACAAACTCAGAATCTCGCAGCGTAAGGAACAAGATATAATAATAAAATAACAGTTCATGAAGCTGTTAAATAAATAAATTTGATTATTATTATACATCATAAATCAGAGTTACATACATATCAGAGATAATACAACAATGCAGCGGAAAAATAATACAGTAGTAGAATACAAATGATGTAATACCAAACTCCGTCTTCGTCCTCCAAAATAGACCTTCAACCTTATCTGAAATGCTAAGACTGACCCGAGCGTAATGAAAAGACAAAACACTCGAGTCAGGACTAAAATATCTCATGTAAATTAAATCGAATAAGTAAATATGAGTGTGACGGCGTCGGAGATGTTTACGGGTTTTAGACACCTCCTATCCAGTGTTTAACGTGTGTGATTTAACTTAAGAGATGTTCGGGATTTCCATCTCCTAAGGATCTGTTAAACTATCTACTATGTAATAGAATACGCTATATACAATAATGTCTATCATAAAGTAAAATATCAAACTAGCGTTAAGCCATGACCCATTCCACCCTTAACACATTTTTATTCCCAATAGCATATACAAGACCGTAGTTTCCCCAAAACCGGAAGTCACCAAAGGGCAATCCATATACTAAAGGTACAAACCAAAATCGTAGTGGTCGCGAATAGGATAATCAGTATGACAAGGTACATGAGGTAATACCAACTAGGATACTAGTAGTTGCGTGATCCGGACTGATGTTGGGCATAGCAGCTACTACCCCAACACCGCGAAACAACACTCCCATAATCGAGGGGTGCACCCAAATCGAATCACAAAAGCAATAGACATGGTAACGAAGAAGTGTGTCCGCTAGAGGTGGCGAACCTCAATGGCCCGACGCGGCTCCTGTTTTAGTCATGTCAGGGGTCATCCAAAATCGTTCTCTTTCTTCAGTCAACGCGTTCACCAAACCGTCCACTTCATTCTGGATCAACACTCCGCGTATAATAGTTATTAAAGTGGTTTTCGGTATCGACAAAGAGTATGTCCATATCCGATCCCGGTCTCTTTAATAACTACGTATTATTACACTGATGGCTCTTTTACATTTCAAATCGATTCATACTTGATATCAAAATATCATATTCGCTTCAAAATCAAATCCATTTCAAATATCATCATATCTATTCAAGATGTAAGATTCTGTTTCAAAATCATTTTTCGCCTCAATATCTCATTTCGATTTCTAAATCATTTTTCGCCTCAAAATCTCATTTCGATTTCAAAATCACTTTTCGCCTCAAAATCTCATTTCGATTTCAAAATCACTTTTCGCCTCAAATTCCACAAAACAATTCACTTAAACTCGAATTCCAAAATTTAAAATTTAATCAAATTTCAAATCATCAATTCCAACTCGGTTCAGCTTCTCAATAAACCATTTCAAATTATCAATTTCAAATACATATTTGAACCACAAAATAAACAATTTCACTTCCAATATATTTCGAAACTTTAAATATTTCACATTTCAAAACAGTTCATATATTTATATAAGAATATAAGATTCGCTTTAAAACCATTTCGTATTCAAATTAGAATATACTTCATATTAAACATCCGTATTAAGTAGTTTACTTAATCTCTGGAACAATTCCAATTCAATAAACTTAGATTAACATTCGGATTTCAAGAATTCATTTAAGTATTACATTCCAAATCGATTTCAGTTCAAATCCTATTCAAATCAATTTTATCTTCAAATTTAATTCAATAGTTTCGATTTAGTCCAATTCACAAATTTCTTTGAATTTCAATTAAATTCCAAATTAATTAAATCTCAATTTCAAATTAATTTTCAATTTCAAACTCAAACTTGAAATATCATTTCATATAAATTTCTTAGAAATATTCAGAGTTCGATTAAAAGTCCAATCTTTTAAAACAAATCAACTTTCGAAAATTCATGCCGTATTTCAATTTTTTTTCTTAAAGATCTAAACTTCGAATAATTAAACAATTTCATTTATCAATTTTAGATTCCAACATCTCGAGCTTCAATTCAAAATAATACAATTTCCATAAATTGGATTTTATTCTTAAAATCAATTCATTTAAATAATTTCAAAACAACTTTTAAAATCATTTAATTTAACCAACCCGGTGTCCGTATATAATTTTTTAACCTATGGCCAAGTGGATAATTATTTCAATTCTAATTTCAAGGATGGATATATATCATTTCAATCATATTCCTTAATTTATTCAAAATGATTCAGTTTACAGATTTATATGCAATAAACAATATACATGATGATAACATGATATATCAAAATAAATAAACAACCAATATCGACCAATGGCATCCATCACAACCAATCAACCATAAAACCAATAACGTTCACAAATTCCAATTTTTACCGTATCGGGTAATATACTGCCAATTAAAATTTAAATTTATTTTAACGGTCAATTTAAATTCTATCAATTAATTCATATATCAATACAAATGATAATTAAACCTACCAAACAACAGCCAATAAATTTCATATCACTTCAGAATATAACTTTAACTAACAAAATTTATTTTAGTCAATTGTGAGCGTATAAACACTCACCTTTGATTCAAAGCCCGTTAATAAGGCCCAAAATTTCACAGTCTCAGATCTGAACGAAACCTGCACCAAAATGTCTGGAATTCAGATACAATCCTAACAAAAGAAACCGCGTGTAAAACGGAGTTCGTATGTGGAAGTTATGATGAAAATTGCGATTGAATTTCAATTTAAAATAATAAAAGTGAACACATTTCTCACCCTTTATATGCCACGTCACCACTCCACATGCAAGCTACAGGAACGCACGCGAACTCTATCTCCCCAGGCACGAAAAGAAACCGAGCACGCATGGAACAACACTCACGTTCGATCAACCACGCCACTTTCTTCCGTACGCACGCAACTAGGAGCGACCGGACGTTGATCAAGGAATGCCATCGCGTGCGCCTCTCCTTGCTCCACCTCCGCGCCAAGTTTTGCCACCCCATTTGCCACCGTTTGCACGCAAACCAAGAAAATACGCACGACATTCAAAGTCAAATCTGGACCAATCCGTGACGAATTAGCATGAATCAACCGTATGGATTTGAAGAGCTCGTCGAGATCTACAACTTTGCTTTTGGAATTTTTTCGATTTCGTTGAACGGATTGAGAGATATTAAGGAAAGAAGATCAGCAATTTCTGGCCATAGAATAGGTGGCGGCCATGGTTTGAAATTAGAGTTTCTGAAATGAAATAATGATAAAACTGTCTCGGTTTGCAAACGTATTTATATAGGCAGGTCCAAAATCATCCGAACTCCAAACGAGACGTGCCGCCAGGCGTTTATAAGGTTTTACCCATATTCCGAACGCAATGGAACTAGTCCCAAGGCCTAATTCAATCGTATGTGGAAGATAGCTTTTGAAGTTGATTATTTTAATTAAATTTGACGTTAAATTTCTACGCGTTTCAAGCTCGCACGGCCAAACAACAAGTCCGATTGCTACGAAAATTGAAACCTTACAATAATTTACTGTTACGGATCCGATGAAACTGGTTTCGTCGAAATTCGAGACAGTTGTAAAAATGGCTATTTCTACTGTTTAACTACAATATAAAATTCCCAATTTTAAATTATTAACTTTTAAATCAAATGTCAAGTGTTCACAAATTTCATTTTTAAATTCACAATAATTAACAATCTTTTACAATGCAGTTTCCTATTATAAATCCAGTATAAAAGATTACATTAGATTCAGCGTTCAATTATATTATAATTCAAATTCAAGTTATTTAATTCCAATTGAATTCTTTTATTTCGATTTACACTTTCATTATTGAATCAACCATTTACTTAAACACTATTATCAATAGTTTATAATTCATTTGCTTTCATTTTCTTCAACTATCATCTTATTTAAATTCACAGTAATATTAAATTACATTCATTTACGTTGATTTCAATATTATAACCTCAGTATTAAATGTAACATTTTATTTATTTCGTTGTTTACAATCAAATTCAATTTGTTTCAATTACTTGTTACACTCAAATTTAAATCTTTACTTACGTTCAATTACAAATTAACATCTTTATCAAATTACAGTTTCAGTTATTATCTGATTTCAATCAACTGTAATATTAAGTTACATTTATTTATATTACTTTCAATAGCATAAACTTCCTCTATTAAATCTACCATTTTATTTATTCTTTGTTTACAATCATAACAAATTTGGTTTACAATCAAATTCAATTCATTATTTACATTCAATACAAGTTAACATCCATATTTAATTTACAAATAAGTTATTTCAGAATTCAGTTTTGTATTTTAACTTGTAATTCACATTTAACAACACAAAATTTAATTTCCTTCGGATTTTTATCCAAAATTTTTATTTTAATTCGTATTTTTAAAGTGTTAAAAATACGGGTCGTTACATTCTCCCCCACTTAAAACTTTTCGTCCTCGAAAAGGAACGGAGAAGGGGAAAACCATCATTTAGATATAATTCATTCAAATATTCGACTTATTTGCAAAATTTAGTTATAGGATTTTTAAAATCTGAAAATTTTCTAACTCCCGGATTTTTGAAAAATTTCGGCAGCACCTCCTTTGCGCGGCTAGGACCGAAAAATTTCACAGTGGTAATAATTGCATGATATACATCTCATTACAAGAATGAGGCATCCCAAAACATGGGGAACACAATAATATACCACAACATAAACCGTAATCCGAGAACGTACCTTTTATTACGCGTTTGTTAGCATTTTTAACTTACATTTTGCATTTAGCGCAGAAGCGAGCTCCACAAGCGAAGCACAACCCTTTGCTACCTACTAAAATGCTCAATAACCAATGTTAACGCATAAAGTTGGACGCTAACACCCGGTGTGTGTAATAACAATGTGAAAGCACCACTCGTTGGTACGGGAACAAAATATAAGCTGAGAATAGTAGAAAACAGTAAAGGGGCAACAGATTTATAGTGGTTCGGCCCGTAATTGAGCCTACGTCCACTTTATATTCTTTTATTGCTGATTCTGGTTACAAAATGATAAAATGCTCTTCAAAATACAATATATTTCGATTCCTAAGCACTTTAGACTATTAGCTCAAGCTTCGATGTTGAAGATCTCCTCGAATTCGTGTTGAATACGGTAGATTTCTCTCAAAGCTTGTTGTAATGTCTTGAGTGATTAGAGTTCTTCAAATGTTGGATGAGTCGAGAATTCGGCAGAGTAACAGTGCTTCAGAAAATGGTCGGCCAAAAGTCCTTTTGCCGTTGGAGTTAGGGGGTATTTATAGGAGTTGATTCTGGATGGAAATTCTGCCATGTCTTAGGTCGTGTACGGCCTAAGTTAGGTCGTAGGTCGCGAGCGACCTAAGGTAGGTCGTGATCCACTCGCGACTTAGGAAGTTGGTCTGATGGAGTTGTACTCGGTTTCCTCTGAAGTGGTAAGTCGTAAGCGACCTAAGATAGGTCGTGAGCGACCTAAGATAAGTCGTGCACCCTTTCTTTTCTTTTAGCTCGTTCAGCTGCTTTGTGAAGTTAGGTCGTTAAGCTTCTTAACTCGTTGGGTCGTGACGCTTTAAGTCATTGGCTCATGAAGTCCTTAGGTCGTGACATTCTTTAGGTCGTGACATTCTTTAGGTCATGACATTCCTTAGGTCGTTGGAGAAGTTAAGTCATGATACTTCATAAGTCGTTAGTACTCTTGGGTCGTAGATACCTTTTAGGTCGTTAGGTATGTTAGGTCGCAAAGTTCTTTCAGTAGTTAGGTCGTGAAGTCCCTTCGGTAGTTAGGTCGTGTAGTCCCTTCGGTAGTTAGGTCGCGAAGTTCTTAGGTCGTTAACTTCTTTGGTCGTGAGGTTATAGGTCGCTGTGCTCCTTAAGTCGTGGAGTTTTCTAGGTCGCTTGGTTCTTTCTATAGCTAGGTTGTTACTTCCCATAAGTCGTAGGTCGCTGCTTTTAGGTCGTTAAGGCTTATAGGTCGCTAGATCACTTTATATTTTAGGTCGCTTCGAAATAGGTGTTAACATTTGCCCCTCGAAGTACAGGCCTGTCATGGGTCGTGTGCTTCGACTTAACTTCGCTAGGTCGTGAGCGACCTAAAACACCTGCTAAATCTTTGCGCTTATTCGCCTTCCCCTCTTAGTCCCATATAAATTCGTTAGGTCGTTCCTTCCTCCCTACCTTACTGCTCTGTTCTCCTACCGCCATCGACGAATCTTCGAACTCCCAAAGGCGAATTCAATCCATTTAGTCGTTGATTCATCTCTACCAATATACTACGTAAGTGATTTCAATCTCTATTCCACCACAATCTCTGCTCAATCGTGAATCCATGCTTTCCGCCCCAAGTCCAATTTTATGTGTTGTGCTTCAGTTTGAATGGTCAGTGCAATCGGTTTTTGATTGTCGTTTGATATGTTGTTGTGATTCACGAAGGCGCAGTAACATTTATGATGGATCGGAGGGATTTGGAATCGATTTTCTGGGTGATTTGGTGGTTTGTGGAGATGAATTGAATTCACGAAGAGTACGGTACAGTTCTTTGTAATGGCGATATTGGGTTATCGGGTCTAGTAGATGATTGCGTGGGGAGGAAGTCAGCGACCTATCAAATCCGAGCGACCTAAAAAAAATTAGGTCGTGTTAGGATTTTTCGCGACCTAAATGAAGCAGAACATCTCCGACCCATACTATGTCGTAAGCGACCTAAGACGAACCGTTTGGACCTGATTAAGCTTTGAACAGAACGGCTTCACAATTAGCCGACCTAATTTCTGCGACATAAGCTCTAAGTCGCAACCGAGTTAGGACTTAACAAATTTTCCTTGCTTTGAACCTTTTGATTTGTACAGTTCGACCTAAGGAGGCTCCGACTTATACTAGGTCGCTGAACGACCTAACACTTGTAAAATCTGAGCAGAATTTGATTGAATTTCTTGAACTTTGAATTGTTTGAACTTTGGACTATTTAAACTTCTTTTACAGATTGCTTTAACTCTAATGTTAATAACCTGTTAAACACAACATCTGTAGAAAAACGGGACAAATATACTGCCATCGACTGCCCACATCGTATGACAGATTAGTCGATAAAGAATAATCAACTTTAATGAACTATGTGAATGAAATGTTGCGAACCAACCAATTCAAGTGAAGTATCAAAGCAAAACCAAAACAATCAATTAAAGCCAATTTGTTTGCCTTAACACTACACTTGAGTTTTAAATTAACAAGTCCTGAAATTTTGTAATCGACTAATTTGTCAACTGTCAACTAGTTCAATTTCAGTTATGTTTGCTTTCTACTCTTATTAGTTCTGCACAACACTTCACACTTTTTAGGAAACGTGCACCTTCATATTTGAACATCCAGTTGATTGTGTAGAATGGCATCTCAGCAAGAAGATACAGGACCTGCCGGAGAAGCTTTCCCAATTGCCAACCCATTGGTCGACCCTCCAGAAAGAACTCCGACCACCTTGAGCCACAAAGTCTTCAGACAACTGTGCATCCAGTTCGGTATTGTCGAAGCAGATGCTTTATTTCTTGGAGCACACGATACTGCTGACAGGCCACCCCTTGGTTTTGTCGCAGTTAATCGTCAGATGTGCTTGAGTGGAGCTATCCCGCCCTTCAACGATTTTCTTCGAGAGCTTTTTCTTCGATTAGCTATCTCTCCCTTCCAGCTACACCCTAACGGTTATGCTGTCTTGATGGGGTTGTGTGTTCTGTTTAGGAGGACGCTCAACCGTTTTCCAAGCTTTGATGAGATTTTCTATTTGTGCACCTTTGCGAAGAACAAAGACCACCCTTCAATTATGCTTGTAAAAGGTGCGTGTAACAACCCGCATATCTATCGATTCTATCTTTAAATATTTTATTTAAATATTTTATCGTTAGTCGGATGTTAGTCCGAAAAGCTACTTTTTGCATACGGTCAAATTAGGACTCGAGACCACCCCCATTGAGTTCAAAATGACGTTTGCGATCTTTTTGAGTGTAAACTTCGATATGTTTGGAGATAGTGAAATTTTCGTCACTTTTCCCGCTTGAGACTTTGGTTTGGACTGCACTTCCTTAGTTCAGCCCAACCCACTTCCTCACTTCATTCACCCTTTGTTTTAACATTCAAGCTTCATCAAAAATGGTGGTGGGAAGTGGAAATTAAAACTCCAAACTCCAATTCCATTGCAAATCCGGGATTCAACATCAAATTCACGTGAAGACCATTGATTCAAGCTTGTTGGTGTTCTTGCTTTGCTCTCAAATCTCCATCTTCATCAAATTCCGTGAAAAGGTGAGATTTTTAGTCTCACATCTTGCTTAAATTGTCATTGGACTGTTGGGAATGATCCCCTATTGCATTTGCATCAACATTTGCATTTGGTTTGGATTGGATTGGCGAAAAACTTCAATTTTCAGCGTTTTGGTGATTTTTCTGGCCTTAAGTCGTTTCTGGCCTTCGCTGAGTCGTCCACGAGTTAAGTCTAAGTCGTGAGTCGTTCACGAGTTAAGGGCTTAAGTCGCGCGCGTGTATTTCTGTTCGCCTGGCTTGAGTCGTTCACGAGTTAAAGGCCTGAGTCGTTCTCGAGTTAAAGTGTTAAGTCGTTCTGGGTGTTCTGCCTTCGCTAGGTCGTTCGCGAGTTAAGTGATAAGTCGTAGCTCGTATTTGAGCTTAAGTCGTAGCTCGTATGGCTCTTAAGTCCTAGGTCGTTGGCTTTTAAACCGTTAAGTCGTATGACCTTAAGTCGTAGGTCGTCCCCGACCTAACTCCACTAGGTCGTTCCAGCCTTAGCTCGTAGCTCGAATAGAGGCTTAAGTCGTAAGTCGTTCGCGAGTTAGTACTTGGTCGTTTGACCTGTTTTTCCCTTAGGTCGTTCGACCTGTTCTTCTGCTAAGTCGCGTGGCATTCTCCACTTAGGTCGTATGACCTTATCCCTTAAGTCGTAAGTCGCTTGCCTCCCTTAAGTCGTAAGGCGTTCGCGAGTTAGTACTTGGTCGTTTGACCTGTTTTTCCCCTAGGTCGTTCGCGAGTTAGTACTTAGTCATTTTACCTATTCTTCAGCCAGGTTGCTCGGCAGTCTTCCCTTAGGTCGAACCCCGTATTACTCTGCGTAGGCAATCTTATCTGACAAAGCATTTATCAGAATTTCTACTTTGATGGTTTTGGGATTGACTCCTTTGGACTTTACTCACGTCTTCGAACGTGAATTGATTTGTTTCTACAATCGTTTTATGACTTGTCATTTTAAAGATATATGAAGGTTTCAATACTAATAGTAAATATCAAAACTCTTTCATCAAAGCGATTTCAACACTATTTTAAATATCAAAAGTTCGTTTTCTCAAACCGATTTTCAATCTACTAGTATATACAAGCCTTTACTTCACTCGAACGAGAAATCGACTTAAACGACTTAGTAAAACGGGTGGTATGAAACGCTTGCGTTCACTTCGTCGGTTAGCTCTTGGACTTGTTCGATTGAACCCTTTTCGTGACAATTTCCTAGTGAAGATTTACAGCTTGTTCGTAAATATTTAAGTTAAGCAAGTGGTTATGGGACATGAAGCTAAACTCATATATTTACTAGCTTGGTGTGATTGACACTTCTCGCTGATCATGATGATCATTTTATGATTTAGACTAGCAATTGTGCGATGTCTCTTTGTTTGCAAGGTAAGACTAGACCGCAGTAGTGTGATTCCGACTCACACACATCTCTTTGTCCGCAAGGTTAGTCTAGGCCGCAGTAGTGTGATTCCGACTCACACATATCTTTTGTTTGCGAGGTTAGGCTAGACACCACTTGTGTGATTCCATTCACACATACCTTTTTGCTTTTTGGTTAGCCTAGGCCTCAATCAGTGTGATTCCGACTCACACATATGGGGTAGCTCCCCATGGTCTTCGGACCATCATGTGATAGGCCTCTTTCTCTTTTTATGATTTCTGGATTTCTTGTTTGATTTCTGGATTTTTATGTCATTGACTTGTTATGAGTACAAGTTTAGGGTATGATGCCCTCTTTGGATCTTTGAGAAGATTCTCGTGATATTGATCATTTCTCATCGGTTGATCTCCTGTTGATCATCATTTTCATACTTATAGTAGTATGTCAGTATGGATATTCTATGTTTATGCCATGTCTTTTATTATATATCATGTCATCTGATATTTATAGTTAGACTGATCCGTTTATTATTTTCTTAAATAATACTCGGGTCAGACCGAGATGTTACAGGTGCTTCTGCTTGACTTCCTTCCGGGATTTGCTACTCTGACTTTTGGCTGACTATTTAGTTTAGCAGTTTTTTGTATACACTTGAGATATGGACTCATAGTTGTATTCTTTTGGTATAGCACGTGTTGCTATTCTTTTGTATTATTGTGGAACTTTTTGACCACTACTCTGATGTACACTTTCATGTGTTAGTTATATATTCATATCTTCTTCCGCCTTTGTGATATGGATGTCTGTGACTGCTATGTGTTATGTTTAATTCTATGTTTGTTTCCGAAGATTATTTTATAGCCACCGTGTGATAATCAATTACATGGATGGTCGCTCCTCAACAGCCTTATTCTCCGTGCTAGTTGACAGCACTACATCGTAGTGTCCTTGGCTAGCGTGGGTATTGAGGTGGGGCGTCACAGTGCGAGAAACCGCAAATTAATTCTAGACTTGCCCGACAGTGCACACGGGTTCTTAAGTCAATACTTTTTCGTCCGATGCCCTCCGGGATTCTACTATGTCTGGAGAGTCGGGAGTAAGATTGCCTTTCTCTATTCATCTCATGATCTTTTCGAAACCCGAATTTATCAAATGCTTATCCTCATCCTTTTCTTTTTTCAACACTTCCTCCCCCGCTTAGAAATCCCAGCCTCAAGTCGATTTTTGAAACTTTAAATGATGTGGCTATGGAAGAGAGGAGCGCCAAATTCTTGTTGAAAGATGAACTTTTGCACCAGTTCGAACTTCTACATTCTTCTCGTTCCATCCAGCCTCATGAAGTTCCTGATTCTCCGGCAAAGATGTCAGATGCCCCAGCCTTTGCCGAAGAACTTTCACTGAAAGAACCCACCACTGAGGCTTCACTGGTGAAGTGTTCCACTTCTACTAATGCTGCGGGGTCGTCCAGCAAGTTAACACTTTCTCCAGTTATTGAAGAGGAGGAAAATCCTCACATTTCTGAAAAATTGGCTGACGTGGAAGTCGAAAGAGAGAGTTCTGCTGGGCATCACGGCGATGATAATTTTGATAATTTGAGCGATATAATGATAACTTCTCAGGAACTTTTTAAAGATGATATCTCAAAAGCGATCTCTCCTGTTGTTGAAGCGACTTCTTCTTTGCAACAAATTACAACACCTTCAACACAAGCCATTGCCATTCCTACACCACAGAGTGGTTTGTAGTCTGACGCGCGTAGTTTGCACATCACACACACTTAGGATTTTTTTTACAATTAAATGCACTTGGCCTCTTTGCTTTGAAGATTTTTAACACTTGCCTTTCTTTTATTTTCAGCTTCTCCAATGGGACGCAGTGGATCATACTATGACAAATTCCAGCATCATGGAAGCCGCGGAACTTACGATTTTAGGCGTTATCTCCCTGCTCCAAGGAAAACAGACGAAGAAAGAGCTGCTAGAAAAGCTCATGAACGTCAAACTTATGAGGAGCAGCAAAGGAGGAGGGAAGAACGTCATGACTCTTCTCAAAGAGATAACGCTTCCCATAAAAGAAAGTCGTATGATGACAGAGGAAAGAGCAAAATTTCTGAGGGTTCCAGTAAACGGACCAGACTTAGTGAAAAGGACGCGTCTGCAATTTCGGAAAAGACTGATGTTCCCGACCCTCTTGACATCTCATCTGGTTCTCCTGCTCTAAAAAGATCCGACATTCAGACAATCATAAATAGGCCTCAGTATCAAGTCAAGGATGCTCCGCCTAAACTTCAAAGTCGATTCCCAAACTGGTGTCTAAAAGGAGTTCGCTTTGACTTGGACTTGGTTCCCATCGATAAGCAGGCCATGCTGAAGAATCTCGATGCTGTTAAGCTTGATATTGATAGGATATCCGGATGGCAGAAACTGGTTGACGAGCTTCAAAGAGTTAACCATATGAATCTTGAGGCTATGTTAACTATGGAGAACGATCATTCAGAGTGGAAGAAGTTTCTCAAGCAACACGATGCGGAGATGACGAGCATTGTTGACGATAATTCAAGACTTGAGTCTGAAGTTAAGAAACTCAAAGATGAGCTTGCTACTTCTTCTTCCTCCTACACTCAAAAGGAAGAAGTTCTTCAAAAACAAGTTCGCGATGCTCATGCTGCCCAACGGAATGCTGAGGCTCAACTTGAATCTGAAAAGAGGATGACAGAAATCTATCGCACCGACATTGCCCAGCTACGAGAGAAGGCGAGTTCCCAGGACTTGGAAATTACGCGGTTGCGAGCTCAACTGTCAAAAGCTGAAAAAGAGCGCGATGAGGCCGTTGCCGGAAAAGAAGCGGCTGAGCAGTCGCATGAGGCGACGAAGGCCAACATCAGCTCTACCTTATTTGACTTCTACATACATAGTGTCTTGGGGCACGGGAGTCTCTCGTTTTTGGGGTCGGACTATGAAGTCACCTTGGCCGAAGTATGGGATGCGATAATCGATATGTTTGGTGGTGCTGGTTATGCCGAAGCAGATCTTGAGGCAACTAACTTGGATGAAAATGCCCATTTTGCACTTGTTAGGGGAAAGGAGCAACTTGCCCAAGCGCGAGCCGAAGCGGCGGGAGAGAAGCGATCCGAAAAAGAAGTACTTCCTACTGCCCCTGTCCGTACTTCGGTTTCAGCTGATGTTGATCTTATTGGCTCCAGTTCTCACTATTCGCCTCCTGCTAAAGTTGACAAAGAAATTGCGACCACTCCCACCGAGGACGAGGCCCTGCAAGATATTGAGGCTAAGAAATTCGAGATTGATCTTGCAAAGCCGACTTCTCCAGGTAACTTTGGCGTCGACCCGGATCCAGTGAATCATTTATTCGATTTAACTGAGCTTGATGAACTTCTTACTTATTACTTAAGCTTTGATGAACCAATATCTTCTCTTTTTCTGGAGAATACTGATTTTAACTTCTTTTCTTCTGTAGCGGAAGTACCGAAACCTACGCAAACTTCTTCTTCGGCCGCCGTTCCTCCTTCTTCTCAAGTTACTCCTCTTTCCGCTTCTCAACCTGGATCGCAAGAAGAGAAAATAGAAGCCCTCAAAGACTTGGACGATCCGGTTGTTTCGCAAGAGCGAAAGGCGGAAGATCTTGAGGACAGTGAGAAGACTCCGGAGCAGTCTCTTGATGATGACGCGAAACTTTCCACGCTGCTTACTACTCCGTGAAGTGAGTCTTCTTCCAAGAGGAAAGGGAAACGCGCAATAAAGAAGAAGAAGAGCACTTTGGCTGATGAAGAAAATGTTGAAGAAGATCCAACTGCTCCTCTTTCTCCTTCCTCCCCGACCCGTTCACAGCGGCCTCAGAAACTAATCATTAGGCCGGGTAAAAGCTCCAAAGGTGGGAAGAAGGAGAAATGAGCTTGATTTTATTTTCTCCGTTTTGCTTTTTGCTTGTATTGACCGGAGATTGTGCGGGTATCGGTCCCTGCTTTTTTGAGATCTGCATATGTAAAGAATTTTCACAGTATTGAATAAAATAATTCTTTTACTTGCACGAATTCTTGTATATGTAAGAATGCATCTATTTCTCATTTAGTGTAGAATAAGCGGTTCTTTTTATTTGAACAAATTTTTGTCTGTGTTTGAGAATGCATTTATTCCATATCTTTTCCACGTGATATTGTAATGTGCTTGTGGTATGTCGCTTGAATACTACTTTTATTGTTGTAGTTTTATTATATGATATTGCCCCTATACCATAAGTGGATTGCGATATCTTTTTGCTTTGGCGAGAGTTGTACTCTTATTTTTGGAGAATAACTATTTCGTCTTTGAGGAAACAATTATTCTACTTAAATGGAGCGTGTCTCGTTTTTTGGAGAAATTTTCACGCTTCAACCTTCGGAGATGGTCACTTCATGCTTTTGAGAAGTGAATTCTCCCATGCGGTAAAGCGGGACTCTAAAGAGGATTTTACTTAGCACTTCAATTTCTGGGGAGTAGCGTTGTGGAATCTGTGGAGTAGCATGGACTCCGAAGATTAGCATTTTAGAATCTGTGGAGTAGCATGGACTCCGAAGATTAGCATTTTTGAATCTGTGGAGTAGCATGGACTCCGAAGATTAGCATTTTTGAATCTGTGGGGTAGCATGGACTACGAAGATTAACATTTGGGAATCCGTGGAGTAGCATGGACTCCGAAGACTAACATTTTGGAATCTGTGGAGTAGCATGGACTCCGAAGATTAACATTTTGGAATCTGTGGAGTAGCATGGACTCCGAAGATTAACATTTTGGAATCTGTAGAGTAGCATGGACTCCGAAGATTAGCATTTTTGAATCTGTGGAGTAGCATGGACTCCGAAGATTAGCATTTTTGAATCTGTGGAGTAGCATGGACTCCGAAGATTAACATTTGGGAATCTATGGAGTAGCATGGACTCCGAAGATTAGCCTTGTTCCTCCGGAGAGGTTTTGTGCTTCCGGAGAAGTCTTGTGCTTCCGGAGAAGTCTTGTGCTTCTGGAGAAGTCTTGTGCTTCCGGAGAAGCCTTGTGCTTCCGGAGAAGTCTTTATTTGATTGCCTGGAAGTTACTTTCTCACAGTTAAATGGATACATGGGGAGGACGTAAGTTACTTAATTGGACGTTCGCTTGCACAAACGGTCGCAACTAGTTAACAAAGATCCTGCGCCTTCTGGTTCCACCAACCTCTTTGTTGAGAAGAGAACTTCCATTTTTTGGCGTGCCTCCGAAGAGGGCTTGTGCCTCCGTAGAGGTCTTTCTGTTTGGACTCCGAAGAGTAGCAATTGTTGCTTGTGTTCTTTCACCATCTGCTCCTTAATGACTCCTTGTTATCACTTCAAGTACATGCCCCATTCTTTTGCAAATTGCTTGCTTTCTGCCAGAGAAATGTACTTTGTTGTTGAGTGATTTATGGTAATCGCTGAGTCTTGTGATGTGTTGAATAAGTAAGCTTTGATTTGGTAGCCTGAAATATTAAATCGACATTTTAGCAATATATTTAAGATATTTGCATATCGAAATGAAACAGGCATTATATAGCATTAGAGAACACAAGATTTTATATTCTTTATTATTGATTCACACTGATTTCTCAGTGGTTTACAATACGAGAGTTATACATCTGACATCATTTTTACAAATTTAAGCAAAGCTGTTAAGTAAAAATTGGATGCAAGCGATTGTTGTTTCTGAATCTCCGGATTGAATTTCCATTTGACTTGTAGTTTTTTAGATTCATATGTCAGAGAGATTGGAAGATGCCCCAGCTACAGTCTTGTGGGTAGTTAGCAGTCATCCCAATCCCTGCCTGCTGGGTAAGGACCCCCTATGACAACATTAATGACAAGCTTTTCGGAATCTTGCACTGCAGTGTTGTTGTCAGAGCCAGATCGATGGACAGGATGTTGTTGCCCCTGAGTGGATGAGGTTGGGTCGACTCTGTTGTTCTTCACATATTGCTGTAGTTTACCCTGTTTCAGCAACTCTTCAATCACATTCTTTAATTGGCGACATTGATCAGTATCATGGCCAGGTTGATTGTGGAATCGACAGAATTTCCCATTACGTACTGCACCTCTCCCCATCTCAGGTGGTTTAGGATACTTGACGACATCTTTTGTCGCAAAAAAGATATTTCCCGGTGTGTCAGTTAAGGGAGTGAAATCTGAAGAATTAAAGCGGTGAAATTTCTTCTCATTTCCCTGCTTCTTTTCTCCGTCATTTTCCCTTTTCTGGTTTCCCGATTCTCTTATGTTAGAGGCAACATCGTTATTCTTGACTTCGGCAACAACTGCTTTTGCTGGCATTTGAAGGCTTTCTAGACGCATGAATTTGTCGGCCTTTTTATAGAATTTCTCAAGTGAGTTTGGCTCTTTCATTTTTAACCATCTTCTGAATTCACTTGATTGGTTGATGGCTCGCACCAGGTAAGTCAGGATCATACGGGGTTCTGCATTATCCACTTCGGCTAGGGCTATATTGAAACGGTTCAAGAAAGATTTAATAGATTCTCCGGGAACTTGTTCAAGATTAGATAGTGACATCAAATCCTTAGCTCTTGAAGCATACAACCTGAACTGATCCTGGAATTTTTGATTTAAATCAGAGAATTGATCTATGGACCGAACTAGTAGCTTTGTGAACCAAAGTAGGGCCACTACTTCCAAGTACACTGGAAAGTATCGGCATTTTATCTCATCTGATGCCCTTGCACCGGTCATATGCCAATCGTACTTGTATAGGAAATGATTAGGGTCGCTTGTCCCTCGATAAGCCAGGATAGTAGGAGGTACAAATTTTCTTGGAAACTCTGCTTTCAGGATCCTTTCGGTAAATGGAGTTCTGCTTGGTGCAAATCCCCAATCACTCTCATTTTCTTCCCTCAGCATGCTCTCTTTCATGATTCAGTGAACCATTCCTGATAGATATTCTTCATTGTTCAGAGTCATTGCTGGGCAGACATCAGCCATTCTTTCAGAAGTTTGCCTGGGCAAATGCTCACGAAAAGTTGGCTGCGGCCTTGGACCTTCAGCTTGGAAAGGTGGCATTTCGGCGGTGCCCGCTGCTATTTGAGGAATATCTTTCTCCTGGGAATTACGAGCATCTTCAGTGAAGACTGTTTCATTGTTTTTTGGCCGTTGACTTGCCCCAAGTAGGGCGTTTAATCTGTCCATCATTAAAGCGTTTTGAGCTTCAATTTGCTGATATAATCCCGACACTGCGTCGTCTAATTCAGCCCTTGTTACTCCAACGGTAGGAGTTGCCTGATTTGCTGTTGGGGAAGCGGAGGTTACCTCGTGAGCATTTCCGGATCTGGTAGATCTACCCTTTCTTCCAGGAGCCATGATTTCAGATAAACTTCTGGTCTTGAAAGAGACTTTTTCAACAAACTTTTTTGAAGCAATGATGACAATATTCCTGACTTGGGTTCTCAGTGAAAGCACCAAAATGTTAACGCAGAAAGTTGAACGCTAACACCCGGTGTGTAATAACAATGTGAAAGCACCACCCGTTGGTACGGGAACAAAATATAAGCTGAGAATAGTAGAAAACAGTAATGGGACAACAGATTTATAGTGGTTCGGCCCGTAATTGAGCCTACGTCCACTTTATATTCTTTTATTGCTGATTCTGGTTACAAAATGATACAATGCTCTTCAAAATACAATATATTTTGATTCCTAAGCACTTTAGACTATTAGCTCAAGCTTCGATGTTGAAGATCTCCTCGAATTCGTGTTGAATGCGGTAGATTTCTCTCAAAGCTTGTTGTATTGTCTTGAGTGATTAGAGTTCTTCAAATGTTGGATGAGTCGAGAATTCGGCAGAGTAATTGTGCTTCAGAAAATGGTCGGTCAAAAGTCCTTTTGCCGTTGGAGTTAGGGGGGTATTTATAGGAGTTGATTCTGGACGGAAATTCTGCCAAGTCTTAGGTCGTGTACGACCTAAGTTAGGTCGTAGGTCGCGAGCGACCTAAGGTAGGTCGTGATCCACTCGCGACTTAGGAAGTTGGTCTGATGGAGTTGTACTCGGTTTCCTCTGAAGTGGTAAGTCGTAAGCGACCTAAGATAGGTCATGCGCGACCTAAGATAAGTCGTGCACCCTTTCTTTTCTTTTAGCTCGTTCAGCTGCTTTGTGAAGTTAGGTCGTTAAGCTTCTTAACTCGTTGGGTCGTGAAGCTTTAAGTCGTTGGCTCATGAAGTCCTTAGGTCGTGACATTCTTTAGGTCGTGACATTCCTTAGGTCGTTGGAGAAGTTAAGTCATGATACTTCATAAGTCGTTAGTACTCTTGGGTCGTAGATACCTTTTAGGTCGTTAGGTATGTTAGGTCGCAAAGTTCTTTCAGTAGTTAGGTCGTGAAGTCCCTTCGGTAGTTAGGTCGTGAAGTCCCTTCGGTAGTTAGGTCGTGAAGTTCTTAGGTCGTTAACTTCTTAGGTCGTGAGGTTATAGGTCGTTGTGCTCCTTAAGTCGTGGAGTTTTCTAGGTCGCTTGGTTCTTTCTGTAGCTAGGTCGTTACTTCCCATAAGTCGTAGGTCGCTGCTTTTAGGTCGTTAAGGCTTATAGGTCGCTAGATCACTTTATATTTTAGGTCGCTTCGAAATAGGTGTTAACAACCAAGTTAGAACCATGCATATAAAGTTAGATCGATATACTTAGCATAAACAACATACATATAACATGTTTAGCTTCAAAGCTGAAATTCCAATTCCAGGACAGCAAACGAATCTCAGTTTTTGGTCACCTAAGCGATAAAATTTGGCAATGGAATCTAAACAAAAGTTATTTCATTCGTTTCAGGCTTTCCAGAATTTCCAAAATCATCGAATTCGGACCATACGTTCAAAAGTTACGGCCGTTTTACTAAAAGGATACGCCTCAGCCTGGGCAATGAATTGCGCAGGTCAGCGACGTTCACTCCCCTTTTCGATCATCTAAATGACAGCAAAACACAAAACACTTAAAGCAAAAGTTTTAACTTAAGTTCTTAGCTTTCCAGAAAGGGAAAGATCGTCTAAATCCGATAAACCAGTAAAAAGTTATGGTGAAAATACTAAGGGTATATGCTACTGATTTTGCTCTGATTTTGCTTCCTTTTTAAACAGGCCAGCGAGAAGAATCAAATTTTTAACTAAGTAAATGAAGGAATTTCTCAAGACACTCTAAACAAAAGTCGTGCTACAGTTTCTAAGCTTTCCGACAAGTCTAAGATCGTCGAATTTCGTCCAGCCATTAAAAGCTATGGTTGTTTTCGTTTCAGTATATATTGGATAATTTTGGATTTTTCCAAAAATTTGCTTTTATTATTTCAAAGTACAAACCATCAAACTTCAATTTTCTAAAGAAACAATCATAAACACAAAGTCGTTTATTTTCTTATTTATCCATAAAATAAGTTTACATTCGATTTGTTTCCGATTTTTTTCAAGTTTGTTTCATTCATAATTTAAATTCAAGTCAATTTGCTTCAATTTAATTCGAATTCAATTATACTTAATTTCACTTTACTTCAAATTTGAATTTAATTATTTAAAAATTTTATTCCGTTTATTCAATTCCATTTACACTAATGAATTCTATTTAATCAATTACCATCCATCCGAAATCTACACTAAATCAATTATACATTTCCAAGTCAAAATTTTAATTTCATACACTTCCAAGTTTATTGACATTTAATTTTATTCAAATTTAATTAGTTTCCATTTACTAATTTTATATTTAATTAATTTTAAATTTAATTCATTTTACAACTTAAATTTCCTTTATATTTACAACTATCAATAGATCTTCACATTTTATTATTCGGAATCACACTTGTATATTATTCATTTACTTATCCTTATTAGCATTTTAAATTTTTTAAGTATTTGGTAAGTTATAGCTATGCAAATAGAAAATAGTTAAACAATATACACCTTCTTTTCATTCAATTTGAGTGTTATACCTATTAAATAAATTTCCAATTTATTATTTTCCAAATTAAGGGTTACTACTACAATTTTAATTTTAATTAAAAAAAATTTCACTTAAATTCAATTTCACATTTTCAATTCATAAGTTTCTAACAATTCAAGATTTACTTTAGTTTAATAATTAAAATCATTCCTTATTAGAGAACTTAAGAATTTCAACTCCGGATTCGATTTAAACCATTTTTTTAAATATATATATATATATATATATATATATATACACACTAATATCTTTATATCTCAAATCATACTTTTTAAAAGAATTTTAATCAACATTTAAATATATATATATATATATACTTATTTTCATTTCATACTTTAGAAAATTTCAATTCAATTTCTATTTAATCCAAAAGAGTACAGAAAACCTTTAAGTGGTCTCCCCCACTCAGACCCTTGAAAATAAACGTCGATAATACGTGCACTCATTACCGAAATTATTTTCCAATGACAAGAGGGGAATACACCACTTATTTCTTTTCAAATCATTTGTAAATCATTTCTATTCAAATTACTTTCACATAAGAATATATTATTTTCAAACCATTTACAAAATTTCAAAGCACCGAAAATTTAATTCTCAAATCCAAAATTATATTCATTTAATTTCATTATCAACTATATTCACAGAGTTTCATTTTCTTTTTCATTCAATAGTCAATAGTTTAGAAATATTGACTAATCAACCAATGGACGATGATAATTTAATATTATCATCTCCTCACAACCAATAAAGTCAATATATATATATATTCATAATTATATTTATATATAAAATATAATTCAAAACAATATTATGTCAGTTTGTTCTATTCGAGTGTTTAGAAATCCCTATCGATGCTTTGGCGTCCCAAGTACCGACCAGAATTCATAAATACTCAACAGAGCAAATTAACACAATACAAAACCATTTTATATCAAAATTACAAATACGCTCTCTCATATACACTCAAACTCATTCATAAGGTTTAACCCTATTTCAATGAGTTATTCCTCACTAGAGCCAAGGTAATCTAAACCAAAGCTCTGATACCAACTGTAACGGGACGCGCCAGTGGGGTAACGCCCACCGTAGCTTATAGCTGTACCTGTGTTCTGCCTTTACAGCCAGCCTCTCGACTGAACCAACCCCGCAGGGACATGTAGGAGTAAGAGTCATCCGCTCGCTACCAAACCAAATGCGAGAACCCCCTATCATGGTGCACCCTCCAAGTGCATAGGCAGACACACATGCCGACTCAAACAATCCAAAATACAGATAGTTATTGGGGTTAAATAAGAAAAGAAAAGAAAGAACAGGAACAAACTCAGAATCTCGCAGCGGAAGAAACAAGATATAATAATAAAATAACAGTTCATGAAGCTGTTAAATAAATAAATTTGATTATTATTATACATCATAAATCAGAGTTACATACATATCAGAGATAATACAACAATGCAGCGGAAAAATAATACAGTAGTAGAATACAAATGATGTAATACCAAACTCCGTCTTCGTCCTCCAAAATAGATCTTCAACCTTATCTGAAATGCTCAGGCTGACCCGAGCGTAATGAAAAGACAAAACACTCGAGTCAGGACTAAAATATCTCATGTAAGTTAAATCGAATAAGTAAATATGAGTGTGACGGCGTCAGAGATGTTTATGGGTTTTAGACACCTCCTATCCAGTGTTTAACGTGTGTGCATTAATTTAAGAGATGTTCGGGATTTCCATCTCCTAAGGATCTGTTAAACTATCTACTATGTAATAGAATACGCTATATACAATAATGTCTATCATAAAGTAAAATATCAAACTAGCGTTAAACCATGGCCCATTCCACCCTTAACACATTTTTATTCCCAATAGCATATACAAGACCATAGTTTCCCCAAAACCGGAAGTCACCAGAGGGCAATCCATATACTAAAGGTACAAACCAAAATCGTAGTGGTCGCGAATAGGATAATCAGTATGACAAGGTACATGAGGCAATACCAACTAGGATACTAGTAGTTGCGTGATCCGGACTGATGTTGGGCATAGCAGCTACCCCAACACCGCGAAACAACACTCCCATAATCGAGGGGTGCACCCAAATCGAATCACAAAAGCAATAGACATGGTAACGAAGAAGTGTGTCCTCTAGAGGTGGCGAACCTCAATGGCCCGGCGCGGCTCCTGTTTTAGTCATGTCAGGGGTCATCCAAAATCGTTCTCTTTCTTCAGTCAACGCGTTCACCAAACCATCCACTTCATTCTGGATCAACACTCCGCGTATAATAGTTATTAAAGTGGTTTTCGGTATCGACAGAGAGTATGTCCATATCTGATCCCGGTCTCTTTAATAACTACGTATTATTACACCGATGGCTCTTTTACATTTCAAATCGATTCATACTTGATATCAAAATATCATATTCGCTTCAAAATCAAATCCATTTCAAATATCATCATATCTATTCAAGATGTAAGATTCTATTTCAAAATCATTTTTCGCCTAAATATCTCATTTCGATTTCAAAATCATTTTTCGCCTCAATATCTCATTTCGATTTCAAAATCATTTTTCGCCTCAAAATCTCATTTCGATTTCAAAATCAATTTTCGCCTCAAAATCTCATTTCGATTTCAAAATCACTTTTCGCCTCAAAATCTCATTTCGATTTCAAAATCACTTTTCGCCTCAAATTCCACAAAACGATTTACTTAAACTCGAATTCCAAAATTTAAAATTTAATCAAATTTCAAATCATCAATTCCAACTCGGTTCAGCTTCTCAATAAACCATTTCAAATTATCAATTTCAAATACATATTTGAACCACAAAATAAACAATTTCACTTCCAATATATTTTGAAACTTTAAATATTTCACATTTCAAAACAGTTCATATATTTATATAAGAATATAAGATTCGCTTTAAAACCATTTCGTATTCAAATTAGAATATACTTCAAATTAAACATTTGTATTAAGTAGTTTACTTAATCTCTGGAACAATTCCAATTCAATAAACTTAGATTAACATTCGGATTTCAAGAATTCATTTAAGTATTACATTCCAAATCGATTTCAGTTCAAATCCTATTCAAATCAATTTTATCTTCAAATTTAATTCAATAGTTTCGATTTAGTCCAATTCACAAATTTCTTTGAATTTCAATTAAATTCCAAATTAATTAAATCTCAATTTCAAATTAATTTTCAATTTCAAACTCAAACTTGAAATATCATTTCATATAAATTTCTTAGAAATATTCAGAGTTCGATTAAAAGTCGAATCTTTTAAAACAAATCAACTTTCAAAAATTCACGCCGTATTTTAATTTTTTTTCTTAAAGATCTAAACTTCGAATAATTAAACAATTTCATTTATCAATTTTAGATTCCAACATCTCGAGCTTCTATTCAAAATAATTCAATTTCCATAAATTGGATTTTATTCTTAAAATCAATTCATTTAAATAATTTCAAAACAACTTTTAAAATCATTTAATTTAACCAACCCGGTGTCCGTATATAATTTTCTAACCTATGGCCAAGTGGATAATTATTTCAATTCTAATTTCAAGGATGGATATATATCATTTCAATCCTATTCCTTAATTTATTCGAAATGATTCAGTTTACAGATTTATATGCAATAAACAATATACATGATGATAACATGATATATCAAAATAAATAAATAACCAATATCGACCAATGGCATCCATCACAACCAATCAACCATAAAACCAATAACGTTCACAAATTCCAATTTTTACAGTATCGGGTAATATACTGCCAATTAAAATTTAAATTTATTTTAACAGTCAATTTAAATTCTATCAATTAATTCATATATCAATACAGATGATAATTAAACCTACCAAACAACAGCCAATAAATTTCATATCACTTCAGAATATAACTTTAACTAACAAAATTTATTTTAGTCAATTGTGAGCGTATAAACACTCACCTTTGATTCAAAGCCCGTTAATAAGGCCCAAAATTTCACAGTCTCAGATCTGAACGAAACCTGCGCCGAAATGTCCGGAATTCAGATATGATCCTAACAAAAGAAACCGCGCGTAAAACGGAGTTCGTATGTGGAAGTTATGACGAAAATTGCGATTGAATTTCAATTTAAAATAATAAAAGTGAACACATTTCTCACTCTTTATATGCCACGTCACCACTCCACATGCAAGCTACAGGAACGCACGCGAACTCTATCTCCCCAGGCACGAAAAGAAACCGAGCACGCATGGAACAACACTCACGTTCGATCAACCGCGCCACTTTCTTCCGTACGCACGCAACTAGGAGCAACCGGACATTGATCAGGGGATGCCATCGCGTGCGCCTCTCCTTGCTCCACCTCTGCGCCAAGTTTCGCCACCCCATTCGCCACCATTTGCACGCAAACCAAGAAAATACGCACGACATTCAAAGCCAGATCTGGACCAATCCGTGATGAATTAGCACGAATCAACCATATGGATTTGAAGAGCTCATCGAGATCTACAACTTTGCTTTTGGAATTTTTCGATTTCGTTGAACGGATTGAGAGATATTAAGGAAAGAAGATCGGCAATTTCTGGCCATAGAATAGGTGGCGGCCATGGTTTGAAATTAGGGTTTCTGAAATGAAATAATGATAAAACTGTCTCGGTTTGCAAACGTATTTATATAGGCAGGTCCAAAATCACCCGAACTCCAATCGAGACGTTCCGCCAGGCGTTTATAAGGTTTTACCCATATTCCGAACGCAATGGAACTAGTCCCAAGGCCTAATTCAATCGTATGTGGAAGATAGCTTTTGAAGTTGATTATTTTAATTAAATTCGACGTTAAATTTCTACGCGTTTCAAGCTTGCACGGCCAAACGACATATCCGATTGCTACGAAAATTGAAACCTTACAATAATTTACTGTTACGGATCCGATGAAACTAGTTTCGTCGAAATCCGAGACAGTTGTAAAAATGGCTATTTCTACTGTTTAACTACAATATAAAATTCTCAATTTTAAATTATTAACTTTTAAATCAAATTTCAAGTGTTCACAAATTTCATTTTTAAATTCACAATAATTAACAATCTTTTACAATGCAGTTTCCTATTATAAATCCAGTATAAAAGATTACATTAGATTCAGCGTTCAATTATATTATAATTCAAATTCAAGTTATTTAATTCCAATTGAATTCTTTTATTTCGATTTACACTTTCATTATTGAATCAACCATTTACTTAAACACTATTATCAATAGTTTATAATTCATTTGCTTTCATTTTCTTCAACTATCATCTTATTTAAATTCACAGTAATATTAAATTACATTCATTTACGTTGATTTCAATATTATAACCTCAATATTAAATGTAATATTTTATTTATTTCGTTGTTTATAATCAAATTCAATTTGTTTCAATTACTTGTTACACTCAAATTTAAATCTTTACTTACGTTCAATTACAAATTAACATCTTTATCAAATTACAGTTTCAGTTATTATCTGATTTCAATCAACTGTAATATTAAGTTACATTTATTTATATTAGTTTCAATAACATAAACTTCCTCTATTAAATCTACCATTTTATTTATTCTTTGTTTACAATCATAACAAATTTGGTTTACAATCAAATTCAATTCATTATTTACATTCAATACAAGTTAACGTTCATATTTAATTTACAAATAAGTTATTTCAGAATTCAGTTTTGTATTTTAACTTGTAATTCACATTTAACAACACAAAATTTTATTTCCTTCGGATTTTTATCCAAAATTTTTATTTTAATTCGTATTTTTAAAGTGTTAAAAATACGGGTCGTTACATTCTCCCCCACTTAAAACTTTTCGTCCTCGAAAAGGAACGGAGAAGGGAAAACCATCATTTAGATATAATTCATTCAAATATTCGACTTATTTGCAAAATTTAGTTATAGGATTTTTAAAATCTCAAAATTTTCTAACTCCCGGATTTTTGAAAAATTTCGGCAGCACCTCCTTTGCGCGGCTAGGACCGAAAAATTTCACAATGGTAATAATTGCATGATATACATCTCATTACAAGAATGAGGCATCCCAAAACATGGGGAACACAATAATATACCACAACATAAACCGTAATCCGAGAACGTACCTTTTATTAAGCGTTTGTTAGCATTTTAACTTACATTTTGCATTTAGCGCAGAAGCGAGCTCCACAAGCGAAGCACAACCCTTTGCTACCTACTAAAATGCTCAATAACCAAGTTAGAACCATGCATATAAAGATAGATCGATATACTTAGCATAAACAACATACATATAACATGTTTTAGCTTCAAAACTGAAATTCCAATTCCAGGACAGCAAACGAATCTCAGTTTTTGGTCACCTAAACGATAAAATTTGGCAATGGAATCTAAACAAAAGTTATTTCATTCGTTTCAGGCTTTCCGGAATGTCCAAAATCATCGAATTTGAACCATCCGTTCAAAAGTTACGGCCGTTTTACTAAAAGGATACGCCTCAGCCTGGACAATGAATTGTGCAGGTCAGCGACGTTCACTCCCCTTTTCGATCATCTAAATGACAGCAAAATAAAAAACACTTAAAGCAAAAGTTTTAACTTAAGTTCTTAGCTTTCCAGAAAGGGAAATATCGTCTAAATCCGATAAATCAATAAAAAGTTATGGTGAAAATACTAAGGGTATATGCTAATGATTTTGCTTCCTTTTTACACAGGCCAGCGAGAAGATTCAAATTTTTAACTAAGTAAATGAAGGAATTTCTCAAGACACTCTAAACAAAAGTCGTGCTACAGTTTCTAAGCTTTCCGACAAGTCTAAGAACGACGAATTTCGTCCAGCCATTTAAAAGCTATGGTTATTTTCGTTTCAGTATATATTGGACAATTTTGGATTTTTCCAAAAATTTGCTTTTATTATTTCAAAGTACAAACCATCAAACTTCAATTTTCTAAAGAAACAATCATAAACACAAAGTCGTTTATTTTCTTATTTATCCATAAAATAAGTTTACATTCGATTTGTTTCCGATTTTTTTCAAGTTTGTTTCATTCATAATTTAAATTCAAGTCAATTTGCTTCAATTTAATTCGAATTCAATTATACTTAATTTCACTTTACTTCAAATTTGAATTTAATTATTTAAAATTTTTATTCCGTTTATTCAATTCCATTTACACTAATGAATTCTATTTAATCAATTATCATCCATCCAAAATCTACACTAAATCAATTATACATTTCCAAGTCAAAATTTTAATTTCATACACTTCCAAGTTTATTGACATTTAGTTTTATTCAAATTTAATTAGTTTCCATTTACTAATTTTATATTTAATTAATTTTAAATTTAATTCATTTTACAACTTAATTTTCCTTTATATTTACAACTATCAATAGATCTTCACATTTTATTATTCGCAATCACACTTGTATATTATTCATTTACTTATCCTTATTAGCATTTTAAACTTTTTAAGTATTTGGTAAGTTATAGCTATGCAAATAGAATGTAGTTAAACAATATACAACTTCTTTTCATTCAATTTGAGTGTTATACCTATTAAATAAATTTCCAATTTATTATTTTCCAAATTAAGGGTTACTACTACAATTTTAATTTTAATTAAAAAAAATTCACTTAAATTCAATTTCACATTTTCAATTCATAAGTTTCTAACAATTCAAGATTTACTTTAGTTTAATAATTAAAATCATTCCTTATTAGAGAACCTAAGAATTTCAACTCCGGATTCGATTTAAACCATTTTATATATATATATATATATATATATATATATATACACTAATATCTTTATATCTCAAATCATACTTTTTAAAAGAATTTTAATCAGCATTTAAATATATATATATACTTATTTTCATTTCATACTTTAGAAAATTTCAATTCAATTTCTATTTAATCCAAAAGAGTACAGAAAACCTTTAAGTGGTCTCCCCCACTCAGACCCTTGAAAATAAACGTCGATAATACGTGCACTCATTACCGAAATTATTTTCCAATGACAAGAGGGGAATACACCACTTATTTCTTTTCAAATCATTTGTAAATCATTTCTATTCAAATTACTTTCACATAAGAATATATTATTTTCAAACCATTTACAAAATTTCAAAGAACCGGAAATTTAATTCTCAAATCCAAAATTATATTCATTTAATTTCATTATCAACTATATTCACAAAGTTTCTTTTTCTTTTTCATTCAATAGTCAATAGTTTAGAAATATTGACTAATCAACCAATGGACGATGATAATCTAATATTATCATCTCCTCACAACCAATAAAGTCAATATATATATATATTCATAATTATATTTATATATAAAATATAATTCAAAACAATATTATGTCAGTTTGTTCTATTCGAGTGTTTAGAAATCCCTATCGATGCTTTGGCGTCCCAAGTACCGACCAGAATTCATAAATACTCAACAGAACAAATTAACACAATACAAAACCATTTTATATCAAAATTACAAATACGCTCTCTCATATACACTCAAACTCATTCATAAGGTTTAAGCCTATTTCAATTAGTTATTCCTCACTAAAGTCAAGGTAATCTAAACCAAAGCTCTGATACCAACTGTAACGGGACGCGCCAGTGGGGTAAAGCCCACCGTAGCATACAGCTGTACCTGTGTTCTGCCTTTACAGCCAGCCTCTCGACTGAACCAACCCCGCAGGGACATGTAGGAGTAAGAGTCATCCGCTCGCTACCAAACCAAATGCGAGAACCCCCTATCATGCTGCACCCTCCAAGTGCATAGGCAGACACACATGCCGACTCAAACAATCCAAAATACAGATAGTTATTGGGGTTAAATAAGAAAAGAAAAGAAAGAACAGGAACAAACTCAGAATCTCGCAGCGGAAGGAACAAGATATAATAATTAAATAACAGTTCATGAAGCTGTTAAATAAATAAATTTGATTATTATTATACATCATAAATCAGAGTTACATACATATCAGAGATAATACAACAATGCAGCGGAAAAATAATACAGTAGTAGAATACAAATGATGTAATACCAAACTCCATCTTCGTCCTCCAAAATAGATCTTCAACCTTATCTGAAATGCTCAGGCTGACCCGAGCGTAATGAAAAGACAAAACACTCGAGTCAGGACTAAAATATCTCATGTAAGTTAAATCGAATAAGTAAATATGAGTGTGACGGCGTCGGAGATGTTTATGGGTTTTAGACACCTCCTATCCAGTGTTTAACGTGTGTGCATTAACTTAAGAGATGTTCGGGATTTCCATCTCCTAAGGATCCGTTAAACTATCTACTATGTAATAGAATACGCTATATACAATAATGTCTATCATAAAGTAAAATATCAAACTAGCGTTAAGCCATGGCCCATTCCACCCTTAACACATTTTAATTCCTAATAGCATATACAAGACCGTAGTTTCCCCAAAACCGGAAGTCACCAGAGGGCAATCCATATACTAAAGGTACAAACCAAAATCGTAGTGGTCGCGAATAGGATAATCAGTATGACAAGGTACATGAGGCAATACCAACTAGGATACTAGTAGTTGCGTGATCCGGACTGATGTTGGGCATAACAGCTACTACCCCAACACCGCGAAACAACACTCCCATAATCGAGGGGTGCACCCATATCGAATCACAAAAGCAATAGACATGGTAACGAAGAAGTGTGTCCGCTAGAGGTGGCGAACCTCAATGGCCCGGCGCGGCTCCTGTTTTAGTCATGTCAGGGGTCATCCAAAATAGTTCTCTTTCTTCAGTCAACGCGTTCACCAAACCATCCACTTCATTCTGGATCAACACTCCGCGTATAATAGTTATTAAAGTGGTTTTCGGTATCGACAGAGAGTATGTCCATATCCGATCCCGGTCTCTTTAATAACTACGTATTATTACACCGATGGCTCTTTTACATTTCAAATCGATTCATACTTGATATCAAAATATCATATTCGCTTCAAAATCAAATCCATTTCAAATATCATCATATCTATTCAAGATGTAAGATTCCGTTTCAAAATCATTTTTCGCCTCAATATCTCATTTCGATTTCAAAATCATTTTTCACCTCAATATCTCATTTCGATTTCAGAATCATTTTTCGCCTCAAAATCTCATTTCGATTTCAGAATCACTTTTCGCCTCAAAATCTCATTTCGATTTCAAAATCAATTTTCGCCTCAAAATCTCATTTCGATTTCAAAATCACTTTTCGCCTCAAAATCTCATTTCGATTTCAAAATCACTTTTCGCCTCAAATTCCACAAAACGATTCACTTAAACTCGAATTCCAAAATTTAAAATTTAATCAAATTTCAAATCATCAATTCCAACTCGGTTCAGCTTCTCAATAAACCATTTCAAATTATCAATTTCAAATACATATTTGAACCACAAAATAAACAATTTCACTTCCAATATATTTCGAAACTTTAAATATTTCACATTTCAAAACAGTTCATATATTTATATAAGAATATAAGATTCGCTTTAAAAACATTTCATATTCAAATTAGAATATACTTCAAATTAAACATATGTATTAAGTAGTTTACTTAATCTCTGGAACAATTCCAATTCAATAAACTTAGATTAACATTCGGATTTCAAGAATTCATTTAAGTATTACATTCCAAATCGATTTCAGTTCAAATCCTATTCAAATCAATTTTATCTTCAAATTTAATTCAATAGTTTCGATTTAGTCCAATTCACAAATTTCTTTGAATTTCAATTAAATTCCAAATTAATTAAATCTCAATTTCAAATTAATTTTCAATTTCAAACTCAAACTTGAAATATCATTTAATATAAATTTCTTAGAAATATTCGGAGTTCGATTAAAAGTCCAATCTTTTAAAACAAATCAACTTTCGAAAATTCACGCCGTATTTCAATTTTTTTTCTTAAAGATCTAAACTTCGAATAATTAAACAATTTCATTTATCAATTTTAGATTCCAACATCTCGAGCTTCAATTCAAAATAATTCAATTTCCATAAATTGGATGTTATTCTTAAAATCAATTCATTTAAATAATTTCAAAACAACTTTTAAAATCATTTAATTTAACCAACCCGGTGTCCGTATATAATTTTCTAACCTATGGCCAAGTGGATAATTATTTCAATTCTAATTTCAAGGATGGATATATATCATTTCAATCCTATTCCTTAATTTATTCAAAATGATTCAGTTTACAGATTTATATGCAATAAACAATATACATGATGATAACATGATATATCAAAATAAATAAACAACCAATATCGACCAATGGCATCCATCACAACCAATCAACCATAAAACCAATAACGTTCACAAATTCCAATTTTTACCGTATCGGGTAATATACTGCCAATTAAAATTAAAATTTATTTTAACGGTCAATTTAAATTCTATCAATTAATTCATATATCAATACAAATGATAATTAAACCTACCAAACAACAGCCAATAAATTTCATATCACTTTAGAATATAACTTTAACTAACAAAATTTATTTTAGTCAATTGTGAGCGTATAAACACTCACCTCTGATTCAAAGCCCGTTAATAAGGCCCAAAATTTCACAGTCTCAGATCTGAACGAAACCAGAGCCAAAATGTCCGGAATTCAGATACGATCCTAACAAAAGAAACCACGCGTAAAACGTAGTTCGTATGTGGAAGTTATGACGAAAATTGCGATTGAATTTCAATTTAAAATAATAAAAGTGAACACATTTCTCACCCTTTATATGCCACGTCACCACTCCACATGCAAGCTACAGGAACGCACGCGAACTCTATCTCCCCAGGCACGAAAAGAAACCGAGCACGCATGGAACAACACTCACGTTCGATCAACCGCGCCACTTTCTTCCGTACGCACGCAACTAGGAGCGACCAGACGTTGATCGGGGGATGCCATCGCGTGCGCCTCTCCTTGCTCCACCTCCGCGCCAAGTTTCGTCACCCCATTCGCCACTGTTTGCACGCAAACCAAGAAAATACGCACGACATTCAAAGCCAGATCTGGACCAATCCGTGACGAATTAGCACAAATCAACCGTATGGATTTGAAGATCTCGTCGAGATCTACAACTTTGCTTTTGGAATTTTTCGATTTCGTTGAACGGATTGAGAGATATTAATGAAAGAAGATCGGCAATTTCTGGCCATAGAATAGGTGGCGGCCATGGTTTGAAATTAGGGTTTCTGGAATGAAATAATGATAAAACTGTCTCGGTTTGCAAGCGTATTTATATAGGCAGGTCCAAAATCATTCGAACTCCAATCGAGACGTGCCGCCAGGCGTTTATAAGGTTTTACCCATATTCTGAACGCAATGGAACTAGTCCCAAGGTCTAATTCAATCGTATGTGGAAGATAGCTTTTGAAGTTGGTTATTTTAATTAAATTCGACGTTAAATTTCTACGCGTTTCAAGCTCGCACGGCCAAACGACAAGTCCGATTGCTACGAAAATTGCAACCTTACAATAATTTACAGTTACGGATCCGATGAAACTGGTTTCGTTGAAATCCGAGACAGTTGTAAAAATGGCTATTTCTACTATTTAACTACAATATAAAATTCCCAATTTTAAATTATTAACTTTTAAATCAAATTTCAAGTGTTCACAAATTTCATTTTTAAATTCACAATAATTAACAATCTTTTACAATGCAGTTTCCTATTATAAATCCAGTATAAAAGATTACATTAGATTCAGCGTTCAATTATATTATAATTCAAATTCAAGTTATTTAATTCCAATTGAATTCTTTTATTTCGATTTACACTTTCATTATTGAATCAACCATTTACTTAAACACTATTATCAATAGTTTATAATTCATTTGCTTTCATTTTCTTCAACTATCATCTTATTTAAATTCACAGTAATATTAAATTACATTCATTTACGTTGATTTCAATATTATAACCTCAATATTAAATGTAACATTTTATTTATTTCGTTGTTTACAATCAAATTCAATTTGTTTCAATTACTTGTTACACTCAAATTTAAATCTTTACTTACGTTCAATTACAAATTAACATCTTTATCAAATTACAGTTTCAGTTATTATCTGATTTCAATCAACTGTAATATTAAGTTACATTTATTTATATTAGTTTCAATAACATAAACTTCCTCTATTAAATCTACCATTTTATTTATTCTTTGTTTACAATCATAACAAATTTGGTTTACAATCAAATTCAATTCATTATTTACATTCAATACAAGTTAACATCCATATTTAATTTACAAATAAGTTATTTCAGAATTCAGTTTTGTATTTTAACTTGTAATTCACATTTAACAACACAAAATTTTATTTCCTTCGGATTTTTATCCCAAATTTTTATTTTAATTCGTATTTTTAAAGTGTTAAAAATACGGGTCGTTACATCATCTTCTCCTCTAAATCCACAACTTCAACTGATACAACAGTCGTGCATGCACGTGTACACTCAAATTGGCCGCCTCCGATTAACTACGACACCATCAGCAAGTCATCGCCGACCACCACTAACCAATTGACCACCCAGATCCTACAATCTCACCGTAGATCGACATCGAGCTTCTCGACCAAATACTGGAACCTGACCTGCTCCACCAAAACCACTCGCCACCACGATTCCGACCACCAGAACACACGCCATCCCACCAAAACCTCCGCCGCAGTTCCCTTCTTCTATTTCTCTAGGACCGGATTACTCCGATCAACCCTCGACGTTACAGGAGCATGATGAACAACATCGATCAAATTGGGTCCTTAAACCCTAGAATCACGCCGTGCAATCACCTCGATCATTAATAAATTTAACCGTTATTTTTCTGGTGATCCCTAAACCCTCGACCACCCCCAGCATCAACTCGGATGATCACTTCGTCGCCGATCATCAGAATTAATAATAAAACCCAATTCAGACCAACTCGAAATTCCTCGCTCATTACAGTCTTAAAAATGTTGAATTTGTTATCAAAATTCATAATTTTCCATAACTAATCTGATGGTGAAATCCAAACTTGAAATTGTGATCATAAATTTTTACTTATATTTGATTACTCCACTGTATTTTCCTATTTTCGAATTGATTACTTAATATAAATTTTCGAACCCATTTTTAAAATTTGAATCAGGTGAATACAATCAAATGTTATTTGAAGATCATTACCTAAATCTTTTTAGATTTGGAGATATAAATTTTTTCTTGAATTTTTGTTAGCTTGTTACTAAATGGAAACAAATATATACATATATAGAGGCATGCATTCAACATTATATAGATATATACACACAGACATGCAGGCATCATATATCTCACAATAAATTCAAAAGTATATCATCAGAGATCGTAGTAGATTCAATTTTAAAATGATGGTTTGCTCACCTGGATATTTGATAAAACAAAAAAGAAAATAACTTGAGCTTGGAAATGCTCTGGAATTTGAATCTGAGGAGCATTTTGATTTGAACTGGATTTTGATGTAGTTGAGACTGAAACAGCAACTTAAATTTTACTACATGCCTTTGATTCAGGTTGATCTTGAGAACAGGTTTTGAATTTGAATCTGGTTTGGAGATGACTTGTACTTTGCTTTGATTATTGATTTCATCTCTGGTTTATTTCAGTTTCCTGGTTTTCCATTCTCTCTGGTTTTAATTTTTTTTATCTCAGGCTTGTTCTTCTGGTTTTCTTGTTTTTGATTTCTTTTTGGTTTACAGGCTTGTGAAGTTGTAAAAGAGAAATGATGAAGCCTGGTTTTCTTTATTTTGATGTTTATTTACATTATAAATTTAAAAAGAAAAACAATACATCTTGCCACTTGTATTTTTGCTAAGCTAACACTTGTTAATCTTCATACTACATGGCTTACCAATGTTTAAAACACTTAAATTTATGTTTAAACCCCTTCTTTATTTAATTTATACATTTTGTTTTAAACCCTTTTATTTTATATTTTACATGTTTATAAGATATTTCTTTTTGAATTTCCAATCCATAAAATTTATTTATTTTGGAAAAATTCAAATTAATTCACCAATTAATTCACAATTTGATTCTAAAAATTGTATTAATCACAAAATTAAAATTGGCTAAAAAACGGGATCATTACAAATTCCCCCCTTAAGAAAATTTCGTCCTCAAAATTTGCTAGACAGGGAGACAACAAAGAACAGATGAAAGATAGGGAAATGGTTTACTAGATTAATCCAAAATATTTATTCCACATTTGGCTTACCAAATCAGAATATCAACAATAAATTCAAGAACGAACTTATTCAACCCTCCAAGAAATACTCGGGTCATCTGATCTACGAAATATGTCGGGCATTGGTTAGTCTGAAGGGATAACTAACCATTCATAGATTATATCGAAACCCAATGAAACAGACAAATGGATACAATTTTTCGCAATTCCCAACTGATGGAATCCCTGGGCTAGATCCATCATAGAAAAGAATCGATTGCATGGTGCTCGATTCGGAACAAAGGAAATTCTTGAACAATATGAATTCCAACCTTAGGTCAGAATACCCAAAAGTATACATTAACTTGTCCATCTTCGGACTTGGATCCTCACAAGAAATCACAACAATATTCCCAATTTTGGTTTTAATCGAAATCGATTTATTGATACGATCTAATTTAGCTTCATATTTTGTTAATCAATTCATTCCAATTAAAATTTCAAATTTATTAAAGTCAAGAACGAAAAGAAAACTGATAATGAGAATGCGGACTAGGAACTTATCTATACGATTCGCAGGGCCACCTTCACACCGAAGCGTCTTCTTGGAGCTGCCAAAAACTATCAAAGAATCGATATTGGATGATGATCAAAAGAGGTTGATAGAAAAAGTTGTTCTCAACCATTGCTGTTGTTGTAGAGTATCGACCATTTGTAATGGTACTCCCTTGTCCCCTACGTCGTCCTCTTCTTGCACTCATACTTACTATCAGTGAATAGTAAGAGAATTGATTGAGGCATACGGGCCAGATATCTTAGGGAATATACTAATTCTAGGATATTTGTAACCCTATCTCTAATGAGTCACCTAATGTGTTATACTCCATAGCTAAAGTTCTTACTCAACCTTTAGCTCTGATACCACTTGTGACGACCCAAGGTAGTGGCGACCGGTAGGCTTTGCAACCATCCCAAACCCACCGTGGCATACATTGGTACATCGAATTTGCTTTTACGGCAAGCCTCTCGACTCGCAACCAACCCAAGGCCTTATACTACCTCAAAGGGACATGTAGGGGTAAGAGTCTCCCGTTCGCCACCAAACCGCGAAGAGAGAACCCCCTATCATGCTGTAATATAGCAAACCCGATCCCAATCACTTAAATCCCGAGCACGACTTTGAGTTACTCATTACTCTTCGTTTCCCCCGAGCCAATTTATGATTTACTTCAAGACAAACCCGAGGCCCTTACTTCTTCTTCCTAAACATCACCACAACCCCGGCACACAAGTGCACCGTGCACATGCACGGTGATCTTACGCGACTCTGACCATTCCCAGGGTGTGAGGTTCGATGAAGTCTCGGTCCACAAAGCTACGCTTTTTACAAAAGCCATGCTTCGATCAACCAATGATGCCACATTACCAAATTGGGAATATATCACTAGTAACCATCAACTACATAACCTCTGAGCTCGTACATCTCAGAGAAGGGTGTTAAGCTAAAAGAATAAATTCTCCGCCACCAAACAGAAATGTATTTGATAGAAATCAGCTTTATATCTCAAGATGTAATGTCAGACATACATCCATACAAGTCCATCCTGGGTCTGAATGGAACCGAAGGCACTTCAAAAGAAGCCCTTGCAAATCCGGTTATTCACAATCCTGATCGGACTTCCCATCACATATGGAGATCTCTATACCGGCGTGACTTAGTGCAGAGACAATCAACAGGTAATCCTTTCGTTCTCGAAAATACCCGATCTTCTCCACCGTCTTCAAATGCAATCCCATTTCGTCGTATCACTATTCGGAATGGGTTTTTATGACTTAATGTCCTCTTCCGTCTTAACCGAATAATGAGCGCTTATTCAAAAACACGTGGATACATAAGTCACAACAAATTTTCATTTATAATCTTTTAAACAAAAGATCCACCATTAAGATTCGATGTGGTTTTCGGATAACCATTTGGAATCCGACCCTCGGTCGCATCGAAATTCAAATGCCGTTTTAAAGGCCAACAATTTTATTTCAATTCAGAAGTTCATAATCACAAAGCAATATATCACAGATGTCACAGCTCAGAACAAAGCAATTCATATCACAAAGTATCATAATCACATATCAGAGATATTCAACAATTCAAGCATTCAATACAACAATCATCTCTAAGCAAGATTAATTAGTTGTTCAATCTCTAATCAATTCAATTTAATTTCCAAATTAATTACTTATGAATTAATTACTCAATCCTGCTTAACTTAATATTAATTACAAAACCATTATTAATTAATGAAATTAATTAATCAACTTTAATCATCCATCTTAATTAATTATCCTTAATTAATTAATAATCCCTTAATTAATCACATCAATCAATTAACCTTAAGTTAATTACATAATAAATTAACCCTTAATTAATTTCATTAACAATTTTCCTTCAAATCATAAATTAATTAACTTTTAATTATTAATTAATTATCCTTTAATTATTAAACAATTAATCTTTAATCATAAATTAATGATCCCTTAATTAATAAAGTAATTATCCTTTTAATTACTTAAAACCTTTATTAATTAAAGATAATCTGTGACGCCCCACCTCTATGCTCATAATAATAAAGAGTATTAAAAGAAATACTGTCTATTATTACGAAGAATAAGGCTGGATAGGAGCGGCCATCCGTAGTTGGCCTTACACTAGTATTGGTTACCTCGATAGGAGTGGTATACATTTTAAATTTTCATCTCTTATTTATTCACTCCCATCGACGTACCCAATTACCAGTATAAAACGAACTACGATGGTTCATAATAGTTTAGGACAATATATATAATAATAACACAGATACAAAAAGAATGCGGACACAGATAACAAAAGTCTCATATATATAACTGATGTCAGTTACAATATAATTGACACAATACATATGATACAACTACAACTGTCGACTCTGGAAGTTATATATACAAATACATTATCAACTAATGTACATGGATACATATCATCCTAATCAGTACACTGACTACTACAAAAAGACGCAGAACACTTCAAATGATATGAAAAGTCTTCATAGCTCAACAACAACTCAAAGCAGGAAATCTACAACCTGAAATAACTCGGGTCTGACCCGAGTATTAAATTCAAAAGAAAATAATACATAGGTCAGTCTAATTCAAACTCAGTTATTAATGCACAGAAGCAATAATAATCGAATATCAAATAGACGACAGTTACAGAAATCTCGTATATCCAATCCTTTAATAAGAAATTGGATAACGATAAATATAACACATATCAGTATTAAACAGCAAATCAACAGATTCAAAATATCAACAAAGATAAATGAAATGATTATCAATAAGGATAATTTAGAAAACAACAGAATTGCCAATACGGCAATTTACAACAAAATCATCAAATTAATCCAAGCAAAATACGGTTTCAAAATTATTGAATTGGCAACACATAACAAATCCAGCAATTGAAATATCAATAAAAATCAATACTGTGTGGCTGCAGTACACGCACGCGTGTACTGCCTCTCTACTACAGTATAAGATAGGAATCAACACAAGGTCAAATCCAAGCTACTAGCTGGATTCAACTCAAGTGATTTCGAAAAACAAACCCAATTGGAATATGCCAACAAAAAGATGCAGTTCAAAACAAACTGCAATGGAAAATAATGTCACCAGTGAAGCACAGTGACCAAATGCAAATGAATACAAAGCATCAATGCAATGTATCAGATTCGAGAACAAAGGCAGTGCAGCAGTTCAAAATGGAAATCGACAGAGACAAGTGCATCTCTCCTAAATGTACATGAATATTTGCAACAAAATGGTGCAACATGAACCAACAGTGTGAAAAAGGTTCGAACTCATGTCAGTGCACAAATTACTACACTAACATGCAAAATGAAACAGAGATTTGACTGTCTAAACCAATTCAAAGAAATGAACTGGTAGGAGCAAAGACAAAACACAAGTCAAAGACCAGAGACCAGTGCACCAGACAGTTGTAATTCAACAACTAAACATGAAGTGTGGATACAAAATGATACAAGTAAAGTGCACAGTATTCCAGATCCAAACAACACGAATGCACAAGGGCAGTTGAACAAGAGCAAGTGCAGCTCCAATATGAAGTTTGAACACTTACATCAGAGAGTGGTGGAAAATAAAACCAGTACTCAAATACAAATTCCTATTATCAAATGAAAACTTAAGTAAAGCATACATCAGTAGCATCAGTGGACAATGTAAATAGTGCACAACATACGTATGAATCAACTCATATATATACTGCATTAGATGATAACAATGGGTATGAACTCGAATTTCAGTGGAGACATGAACAATATTCAAGAAAAATGGAATGCATCAATGAGACTAAAGCTTGCACCAGTAACAGAGAATAGACTAACTGCATATAAACCCAAACTATCTCAAAGCAATACCACTACAACATGACCCAATCTAGTGCAAACTCGAGCAGGCATGTCATAGCACACTAGAATAACCTGAGTACAATAAATGGAGATGCAACAATGAAACTGGACTGTGCCAGCTTCCAAAACATCAGACTCGAGCACAAAAGAATGCAACTACCCTCGAATACCAGTGAACAACCAAACTGTTCAGACTCAAAAACCCAGAACAATACATCACAGTCCAATATGATATGGACAGTGGAAATTACAACACCAAGCTCAACAAATTCAAGTGCAAGCAATACAAATTCGAACATACATATATATATATCTATATCAAATGAAACAGGGTAACAATCAATCGTGTATATACATACATGAATGGATATATATATATGAAGCAATGCCACAGAGATAATGGAACTGCAGTGGGCCGAGCATTGAAAACGTTTCAAAGCCAAAGCCAAAAAGAAATATGCAATTCAACATCAAAGTCGGTTTTGAAAACGATGCCAACAGAGAAAATAACTAACAAAGCCAAAGTAGTCTTGGCTAAAGCCAAAGCAAGGTATAACCAAAGCAAAGTTAAAGACAATTTCTTTTTCTTTTTTATAAAACTATCAAAGAAGCAAATGAAAATCATCAAGCCGTGGATACCAAGGAATCAACAATTTAAAGCCGAAAACACTAGACAAAATCCCCATCAGCAAAAACCCAATTTGAGTTCGCAAAGCAACCGGAGGCCGAAGCCAAAATATTCTCACAAAGTCAAAGCGATCGAAGTCACAGTACTAGAGAATTCACCAATTAACAAAACATTATCACGTAGTCCCAGCAGAGAGAAAATCAAGTATCCGAGATGAATCAAGGATCTAGAATTTTATTCAACCAACAGAAATTCACATAGCAACATCAATTACTAACATCGAACGAAAACAAATAGCCGAGATAAACCAACATCGAAGAAAATCGAATTGCAGATGCACCGTACTAAGAAGGAACTAGATGTGAGTAAATAGATTTACTCACCTTTCTTCGATGCAAATAGAAGGAGCCGCGAGCAAATAGAGTCAACCGAAGATAGAAATTCCAAGGATCGAACATCGAAATTGAAGCCGAGGCCACAAAGAATCGAGCGAGGTCGAATTCGAAACCTAGCCGCCATTATTCTCTCGTATGTTTTGACCAGGGTTCGAATGAAAATGGTAAAGGGGGGACGGGTTGAATAGATTGAAAAGGGAACGGCTATTTGCCTTTGTAAATTTTCACGGCCCAATGAAAGATAGACCACTATTTAAATTTTCAAAGCACATCAACACTTAATAGATTTTTCAAAAGAGTTTCAAACTGGTTTTAAAAATTCCAAACAGTCATTAGCTAGGAAAGGTAATCGTCCAGAGATGATAAATAATCGGTACGCAATACCGGGTTGTTACAGACTCCCCTCCTTATAGAAATTACGTCCCCGCAATTTTCATAATTAAGGTCGTCATTACCAATAAATTTTCTAACATAAACTGGTTAAGCTAGAAAAATAAAGGTAGAGAATTTCAAACATCAAAGAAATCTTTTAATACCATAAGGAAAATTTACAGATTCTCAACAAAGTCTAATCATCAAATAGATAATCAGAAACAATCAAAACTGAACAAATACAATTATCAGCGATTATTTAATTATCAAATAGATAATTTAAATTCAGAAATCACAAAACAGCAATATCTAATTATCGATACAATAATTAGAAAATAGCAAAACTGAATAATTACAATTATCCGCAATATTCAGTTATCAACAAAGATAATTATGAAACACAAATCACAATCGCAAACTGCAAATATATAGTTATCCAACAATTAACTAGAAAACACAAATTCCATAATCAACAACTCTAACTATTAACAGAAATAGATAGAAAACAGCGATTCCATAAAATCAGCATACTCTAGAATCAATTGGAGACTAGAAAATCTCATATCAATAAAATTAGCAAACATCTAATTATCCAAATGATAGTCAGAAAACAAATCGACAAATATCTAATTATCAAAAACGATAACCAGATTTCAAATCAGCAATTATTCGATTATCAAAAACGATAATCAAATATCAAATCAACAAATATTCGATTATCAAAACGATAATCAAATTTCAAAACAACAAATATTCGATTATCAAAAACGATAATCAAATCTCAAATCAACAAATATTCGATTATCAAAAACGATAATTAAATTTCAAATCAACAAATATTCGATTATCAAAAATGATAATCAAATTTCAAATCAACAAATATTCGATTATCAAAAACGATAATCAAATTTCAAATCAACAAATATTCGATTATCAAAAATAATAATCAAATTTCAAATCAACAAATATTCGATTATCAAAAACGATAATCAAATTTCAAATCAACAAATATTCGATTATCAAAAATGATAATCAAATTTCAAATCAACAAATATTCGATTATCAAAAACGATAATCAAATCTCAAATCAACAAATATTCGATTATCAAAAACGATAATCAAATTTCAAATCAACAAATATTCGATTATCAAAAGCGATAATCAAATTTCAAATCAACAAATATTCGATTATCAAAAGCGATAATCAAATTTCAAATCAACAAATATTCGATTATCAAAAACGATAATCAAATTTCAAATCAACAAATATTCGATTATCAAAAACGATAATCAAATTTCAAATCAACAAATATTCGATTATCAAAAACGTTAATCAAATTTCAAATCAACAAATATTCGATTATCAAAAACGTTAATCAAAATTCAAATCAACAAATATTCGATTATCAAAAACGATAATCAAATTTCAAATCAACAAATATTCGATTATCAAAAACGATAATCAAATTTCAAATCAACAAATATTCGATTATCAAAAACGATAATCAAATTTCAAATCAACAAATATTCGATTATAAAAAATGATAATCAAATTTCAAATCAACAAATATTCGATTATCAAAAATGATAATCAAATTTCAAATCAACAAATATTCGATTATCAAAAACGATAATCAAATCTCAAATCACAAATATTCGATTATCAAAAACGATAATCAAATTCCAAATCACAAATATTCGATTATCAAAAACGATAATCAAAACTCATATCAACAAATATCTAATTATCACAAGCGATAATTAGAAACAACAAATATCCGATTATCAAAAACGATAATCAGAACTCATATCAACAAATATCTAATTATCACAAGCGATAATTAGAAGCAACAAATATCCGACTATCAAAAACGATAATCAGAACTCATATCAATAAATATCTAATTATCACAAGCGATAATTAGAAACAACAAATATCCGATTATCAAAAATGATAATCAGAACTCATATCAACAAATATCCAATTACCTGTAGATAATTGGAAACAACAAATATCTAGAAATCAATTAAGAAGACTAGAAAATCAACATAAAAGGTTGGATCGATCCCATCAGATGGCGAGTTTTTAATTCGCCGCACGTGCATCAACAAATGGCCGAAGCATACCAAGTACTCAACATAAATTTGGCGCCCATCAGATTGACCCGAAGGTCCACAGAGTGACCCGAAGGTCTAGTACTGGTATTTGACCCGAAGGTCCATCAGAGTGGCCCGAAAGCCCAACAAATGACCCGAAGGTCCTCATAGTGGCTCGAAAGCACACGAAATCATCAAATATTTCAATTAACGAGTCCGGAATTAACCAAAATAGTAAACACAAATGTCCCATAACCACGAGTTTTACTAAATCGTTTAATTCTCTTCATCGTTTCCTTGAAAGTGCAAAGTCATCAAAATCATCAAAACAGCAGATATTTCAATTAACGAGTCCGGAATTAACCGAAATAGCAAACGCACATGTCCCATACCACGTGTTTTACTAAATCGTTTGATTCTCTCCATCGTTTCCTTGAAAGTGCAAAATTGTGTATTTTGTAAAAATACACTTTACATTCTCAAACGGACAAGTCCGGAATTAAGCGAATCAGTAAAAGAAAGGGGTCATAATCCTCGATTTTGCTGAAACGTTTAAATCGCTTCCTCATTCTTTTGAAAGCGCAAACTGTAAAATTTCTAAAAAATTTTTTATTTATTTTATAAAAATAACAATTCACATTCTCAGCTGAACAAGTCCGGAGTTAAGCGAATCAGTAAAAGAAAGGGGTCATAGTCCTCGATTTTGCTGAAACGTTTAAGTCGCTTCCTCATTCTTTTGAAAACGCAAACTGTTATAAATTTTATAAAGCAATTTTCATTTTAAAACGATTTTCCAATCACGTGATTAAAGCAGCAAATCAGTAACAATTTCGATAAGGAAATTATACTTCTCAAAATACCGTAAAAACGGGTCACAAATCAGCATTGCGGTATAACCGCTTGAAAATCCACTTTTAAAAATTTGACTGTTACTGAAGTCAAAGCGACAGTAATTTTCAAACGTCAAAATATCATCAAAATAATTTACATCAAAATGTAATACCAGTGAATTTTCATTCATCAAAATGCCACAAAACACCGTGCTTCGAAAATTTAGCATTGGTGTAAAAATCCCGTTATAAAAATAACGACAACAAAATACGTTTCATAACCAAGCATCGGTTCAACGTAAAATAAATGCAGTAACATGCAATTCAAATTTGCACCTACTACAAAATGAACAAAGAAATCATTCGAATGTATCTTCAATGAAGATAATTCAAAACAGTTAAATCTAATCAATATATGATTAGCATAAAAGAAAACCAGCAAAGATCTCAACAAGAATCACATAACTGCAATCATTTCGAATCCTCAATTCGGATTCCAAATTCTCAAAGAAACAAAATAAATACAGCTATGTAAACAACAATTGAAATTTATTTCAATTTCATTTTTTTTTAAATCAAAAAGATTATCAGTTGTACTCAGCGAAGACAATTTCACTGTTTCCGCTGCGCACTCTGATAAACGGTCACAAATCAGTGAACCAACAAAACACAGTTTCACTATTATTTTTAAATAAAGATATTTAAAAATTTCATCACACTTTCAAAACTTTAGTTTTTTGACTCAAAGTACAAATAAAAACACCGACCAATAGTTGTAACATATGTTCCATCTAAGTTATGTTTTATATTATGTCCATAAACCCCAAGCTCTGATACCAACTGTGACGCCCCACCTCTATGCTCATAATAACAAAGCGTATTAAAAGAAATACTGTCTATTATTACGAAGAATAAGGCTGGATAGGAGCGGCCATCCGTAGTTGGCCTTACACTAGTATTGGTTACCTCGATAGGAGTGGTATACATTTTAAATTTTCATCTCTTATTTATTCACTCCCATCGACGTACCCAATTAACAGTATAAAACGAACTACGATGGTTCATAATAGTTTAGGACAATAAATATAATAATAACACAGATACAAAAAGAATGCGGACACAAATAACAAAAGTCTCATATATATAACTGATGTCAGTTACAATATAATTGACACAATACATATGATATAACTACAACTGTCGACTCTGGAAGTTATATATACAAATACATTATCAACTAATGTACATGGATACATATCAACCTAATCAGTACACTGACTACTACAAAAAGACGCAGAACACTTCAAATGATATGAAAAGTCTTCATATCTCAACAGCAACTCAAAGCAGGAAATCTACACCCTGAAATAACTCGGGTCTGACCCGAGTATTAAATTCAAAAGAAAATAATACATAGGTCGGTCTAATTCAAACTCAGTTATTAATGCACAGAAGCAATAATAATCGAATATCAAATAGACGACAGTTACAGAAATCTCGTATATCCAATCCTTTAATAAGAAATTGGAGAACGATAAATATAACACATATCAGTGTAAAACAGCAAATCAACAGATTCAAAATATCAACAAAGATAAATGAAATGATTATCAATAAGGATAATTTAGAAAACAACAGAATTGCCAAAACGGCAATTTACAACAAAATCATCAAATTAATCCAAGCAAAATACGATTTCAAAATTATTGAATTGGCAACACATAACAAATCCAGCAATTGAAATATCAATAAAAATCAATACTGTGTGGCTGCAGTACACGCACGCGTGTACTGCCTCTCCACTACAGTATAAGATAGGAATCAACACAAGGTCAAATCCGAGCTACTAGCTGGATTCAACTCAAGTGATTTCGAAAAACAAACCCAATTGGAATATGCCAACAGAAAGATGCAGTTCAAAACAAACTGCAATGGAAAATAATGTCACCAGTGAAGCACAGTGACCAAATGCAAATGAATACAAAGCATCAATGCAATGTATCAGATTCGAGAACAAAGGCAGTGCAGCAGTTCAAAATGGCAATTGACAGAGACAAGTGCATCTCTCCTAAATGTACATTAATATTTGCAACAAAATGGTGCAACATGAACCAACAGTGTGAAAAAGATTCGAACTCATGTCAGTGCACAAATTACTACACTAACATGCAAAATGAAACAGAGATTTGACTGTCTAAACCAATTCAAAGAAATGAACTGGTAGGAGCAAAGACAGTACACAAGTCAAAGACCAGAGACCAGTGCACCAGACGGTTGTAATTCAACAACTAAACATGAAGTGTGGATACAAAATGATACAAGTAAAGTGCACAGTATTCCAGATCCAAACAACACGAATGCACAAGGGCAGTTGAACAAGAGCAAGTGCAGCCCCAATATGAAGTTTGAACACTTACATCAGAGAGTGGTGGAAAATAAAACTAGTACTCAAATACAAATTCCAATTATCAAATGAAAACTCAAGTAAAGCATACATCAGTAGCATCAGTGGACAATGTAAATAGTGCACAGCATACGTATGAATCAACTCATATATATAATGCATTAGATGACAACAATAGGTATGAACTCGAATTTTAGTGGAGACATGAACAATATTCAAGAAAAATGGAATGCATCAATGAGACTAAAGCTTGCACCAGTAACAGAGAATAGACTAACTGCATATAAACCCAAACTATCTCAAAGCAATACCACTACAACATGACCCAATCTAGTGCAAACTCGAGCAGGCATGTCATAGCACACTAGAATAACCCGAGTACAATAAATGGAGATGCAACAGTGAAACTGGACTGTGCCAGCTTCCAAAACATCAGACTCGAGCACAAAAGAATGCAACTACCCTCGAATACCAGTGAACAACCAAACTGTTAAGACTCAAAAACCCAAAATAATACATCACAGTCCAATATGATATGGACAGTGGAAATTACAACACCAAGCTCAACAAATTCAAGTGCAAGCAATACAAATTTGAACATACATATATATATCTATATCAAATGAAACAGGGTAACAATCAATCGTGTATATACATACATGAATGGATATATATATGAAGCAATGCCACAGAGATAATGGAACTGCAGTGGGCCGAGCATTGAAAACGTTTCAAAGCCAAAGACAAAAAGAAATATGCAATTCAACATCAAAGTCGGTTTTGAAAACGATGCCAACAAAGAAAATAACTAACAAAACCAAAGTAGTCTTGGCTAAAGCCAAAGCAAGGTATAACCAAAGCAAAGTTAAAGACAATTTCTTTTTTTTTATAAAACTGTCAGAGAAGTAAATGAAAATCTTCAAGCCGTGGATACCAAGGAATCAACAATTTAAAGCCGAAAACACTAGACAAAATCCCCATCAGCAAAAACCCAATTTGAGTTCGCAAAGCAACCGGAGGCCGAAGCCAAAATATTCTCACAAAGTCAAAGCGACCGAAGTCACAGTACCAGAGAATTCACCAATTAACAAAACATTATCACGTAGTCCCAGCAGAGAGAAAATCAAGTATCCGAGATGAATCAAGGATCTAGAATTTTATTCAAACAACAGAAATTCACATAGCAACATCAATTACTAACATCGAACGAAAACAAATAGCCGAGATAAACCAATATCGAAGAAAATCGAATTGCAGATGCACCGTACTAAGAAGGAACTAGATGTGAGTAAATAGATTTACTCACCTTTCTTCGACGCAAATAGAAGGAGCCGCGAGCAAATAGAGTCAACTGAAGATAGAAATTCCAAGGATCGAACATCGAAATTGAAGCCGAGGCCACAAAGAATCGAGCGAGGTCGAATTCGAAACCTAGCCGCCCTTATTCTCTCGTATGTTTTGATTAGGGTTCGAATGAAAATGGTAAAGTGGGGACGGGTTGAATAGATTGAAAAGGGAACGGCTATTTTCCTTTGTAAATTTTCACGGCCCAATGAAAAATAGACCACTATTTAAATTTTCAAAGCACATCAACACTTAATAGATTTTTCAAAAGAGTTTCAAACTGGTTTTAAAAATTCCAAACAACCATTAACTAGGAAAGGTAATCGTCCAGAGATGATAAATAATCGGTACGCAATACCGGGTTGTTACATAATCCATTTATCTTATTTAACTTCTTAATCACCATTAAGATCTTATTAAATTAAAGCTTGAAATTGATTTATACAAAAATCTTTTAAGATCTTCTTGATTAATTAAAGTTTGATACCACATCATTATATTTCAAAAACACTTGTTAGCAATTTCTCTTTTGCTTTTAAAACCTTGGTTTCTTTCATTTTCTATTACTTTTAAAATCTGCATTTCCTTTATTTCAAAACTTACTACCATTACAACAACCCGAGCCAAACCCTTGTTTACCCGAGCTCAACTTCGGGTAACCCACACGCTTCTCTTCTCCGAGTATTTTTCGCGAATTCCTCGAGTCGAACCAGAGTACTTCATCTTCTCCTCTAAATCCACAACTTCAACTGATACAACAGTTGCGCGTGCACATGTACACTCAAATTGGCCGCCTTCGATCAACTACGAAACCATCAGCAAGTCATCGCCGACCACCACTAACCAATCGACCACCCAGATCCTACAATCTCGTCGTAGATCGATATCGAGCTTCTCGACCAAATACTGGAACCTGACCTGCTCCACCAAAACCACTCGCCACCACGATTCCGATCACAGGAACACAGGCCATCCCACCAAAACCTCCGTCGCAGTTCACTTCTTTTATTTCCCCAAGACCAGATTACTCCGATCAACCCTCGACGTTACACGAGCATGATGAACAACATCGATCAAATTGGGTCCTTAAACCCTAGAATCACGCCATGCAATCACCTCGATCATTAATAAATTTAACTGTTATTTTTCTGGTGATCCCTAAACCCCCGACCACCCCCAGCATCAACCCCGATGATCACTTCGTCGCCGATCATCGGAATTAATAAAAAACCCGATTCTGACCAACTCGAAATTCCTCGCTCATTACAATCTTAAAAATCTTGAATTTGTTATCAAAATTCATAATTTTCCACAACTAATCTGATGGTGAAATCCAAACTTTAAATTGTGATCATAAATTTTTACTTATATTTGATTACTACACTATATTTTCCTATTTTCGAATTGATTACTTAATATAAATTTTTGAACCCATTTTTAAAATTTGAATCAGGTGAATACAGTCAAATGTTATTTGAAGATCATTACCTAAATCTTTTTAGATTTGGAGATATAAATTTTTTCTTGAATTTTTGTTAGCTTGTTACTAAACAGAAACAAACCTATACATATATACAGGCATGCATTCAACATTATATAGATATATACACACAGACATGCAGGCATCATATATCTCACAATAACTTCAAGTATATATCATCAGAGATCGTAGTAGATTCAATTTTAAAATGATGGTTTGCTCACCTGGATATTTGATAAAACAGAAAAGAAAAGAACTTGAGCTTGGAAATGATCTGGAATTTGAATCTGAGGAGCATTTTGATTTGAAATGGATTTTGATGTAGTTGAGACTGAAACAGCAACTTAAATTTTACTGCATGCCTTTGATTCAGGTTGATCTTGAGAACGGGTTTTGAATTTGAATCTGGTTTGGAGATGATCTGTACTTTGCTTTGATTATTGATTTCATCTCTGGTTTATTTCAGTTTCCAGGTTTTCCATTCTCTCTGGTTTTAATTTTTTTTATCTCAGGCTTGTTCTTCTGGTTTTCTTGTTTTTGATTTCTTTTTGGTTTACAGGCTTGTGAAGTTGTAAAAGAGAATTGATGAAGCCTGGTTTTCTTTATTTTGATGTTTATTTACATTATAAATTTAAAAAGAAAAACAATACATCTTGCCACTTGTATTTTTGCTAAGCTAACACTTGTTAATCTTCATACTACATGGCTTACAAATGTTTAAAACACTTAAATTTATGTTTAAACCCCTTCTTTATTTAATTTATACATTTGTTTTAAACCCTTTTATCTTATATTTTACATGTTTATAAAGATATTTCTTTTTGAATTTCCAATCCATAAAATTTATTTATTTTGGAAAAATTCAAATTATATCACCAATTAATTCACAATTTGATTCTAAAAATTGTATTAATCACAAAATTAAAATCGGCTAAAAAAAGGGGATCGTTACAGGTTATAAACGTGCTGAAATTTATATCGAAATTTCAATATAATAACTGGATCCAAAAAGCTATCTTCTCCATACGATCGAATTAGGACTCGAAACCTTTTCCATTGCGTTCGGAATAGGGGTATAACATTATAAACACCTAGCAACATGCCTCGATAAGAGGTCAAGATTTTAACTTGCGATTTCGAGACAGTTTAAAAGTTAAAATATTTTATATAATATTGGCTAGTCAAAGAAAATTTCACATCAGCTTTATCCCTTCTTTTCATCACTGTACACCATCTGCTTTTGTTTTTTAAATGTCAATGTAGCTAGTTAATTCAAACACGTTAATATCAAATCGTGTTCCACCTCCTTTTTCTTTTTAAAAGCTCTCCAGTCCAATTTCATTTCAGAAAAAAACAAAATCAAAACCGAGACACTTTTTCTTTCAAACTTTGGTTGAAATCGATCTCGCAGAAATGGCCGCCTCCTATTTCGAAATCAATCGAATCTGAGGAAAAAAATATCGAGCCACGATCGAATCGAAGCCGATCGGAAATCATCGTACTCGACTAGATGGTCAGGTGATTCACGTGGAACTGGGGGAAACCTGGAGGCGCGAGCACGAGGTCGTCCAAGTAGCGATGGATGGCCGCAACGAGGCAGTGTCGCATTTGAGGCAAGGGCGATCGAGGTGGATTGGAAATGGAAAGCACGGCAGATCTTGAAGGCGGGTAGGCCACACTCGCGATTTGGGGATAGGGCTTCTGGTTCGTGAGGCAGTGACGACAAGGAGAGGCTCATACTCGAGCATAGCAGCGGCGGTTCGAATGGGAGTTGCGAGCATTGTGGGTTTAGTCGAGATGATCTAGTCGAGTGCAGAGAGCAGTGAGGTATATTCAGTTTATTCATCTCAATTTAATATATCTATATAAATATGTACAGAAAAATAGAAAATAATAATAATAGAATATATATATATAACCCAGTAATTGATTTTTACAGTAAGATGCAAAACCATTTCTGTTTTCTATTTAAATTTAATCATATATATATATATCAATTAGGAAACAGAGAAAATTTTATAGTAAAGTAAATATTCATTTTGTTATTTACTGTAGAGGAAAAAAAGTAAGAATTTTAAAAGGTTCGATTTATACAGATTATTTTTAGTATATGCAGTCTCAAAGAAAGTAAAGTAAAATAAATATACTTACACACATATTAAACTTACTTTTTTATTTTAGAATAATGTATTGTGGTGGTAAATTCATTTTATTAACTTATTAAAATATTTTACTTACTAGAAATTATTTATATTAGGAAAGTTAGTTTAAAAATTAATTATCAAGTTAATCTAAAAGGTAATTGATGTTCGATTATTTCAAATATTAATAAAACGTGTAATGTTTGTACAAGGCCCAAAATCGTGAAGGAAATAGCCAGTTTGGATTGGATTGCAAATCAAAAGTCAAAGGTGAGTTAAACTCACTCAAATTGGATTGTCGGTTAATTTAAATAGTAAAAATTTAAATTATGGGTTGATTGCTTGAATTGATAATTTATTATTAGTCTAGATGTGATATATTATATAGTAGTATATATATATTAGAGTGATTGATATTCCCGCATTATATAGCGGATGAGACCCTATGTGCCCCGCATAATAGCGGATGACCCTATATACCACGATATCCCCCTCGAAGTGGGATTGGCATTTTTATATTGTACTAACATATGTGGATGCGGGAAAAACATGTTGGAGGGATCTAACTGGATTCCTTGAAAATACTTAAATTTATTTTCATAGTCTGTGATTGTGATTTATTTGATAATCTGTGATAGATTATATTGAAAATTGAAGCTATTGAATGCTATGCTTTGGCTGAATATAATTTGGATATTTTGAGACATCAAAAGTAACAGTATTGGATTTTTTGGAAAGAAAGAAAAAGGAAAGAAAATGGAAAGAAAATGGTTTCAAAGTAATTAGTTTATGGTTATATCAATTAAGTAATTTAAACACTTAAGTTAACTTAAAACTTAGGAATGGTAAATGGCCAGGATAAATAAAATAATTTAAACTTAAATTTAATTAAGTTAAGGTAATTGTATATATGTTAATTATTTATTAATTACTAAGGTTTATTAAAGCGAATAAATAGTTATAACTAGTTAATAGTTAATGATAAAATAAAATGACCTAAACCTTTAATTTATTAAAAGTCTTAAGTTAATTATACTTGTTGGTTATTAGTTAATTCCATATATTTAATTAGAATAAAATAAAATGGTTTGTAATTAGTTTAATGATAATTAAACATGATTTGAAAATAATTGATTAATTCTATTATAAAGTAAATTAACTATTTGTGTGACTAGTTAATCTAGTCTATGAATAGTTTAAATTGGAATAACCTTAAGTGAACGCTTAAATATAAAGTGTGAGACGTTTTATTTGAATAGATATTGTGATGGGATTTTTATGTGAAGGTTGACATTCTGAAATTATATTGTTTTGTTGGAAACAACTTGGGTTAAAAGATGGCATTTGGATATGAAGAGATCGAGATCGGATATCAGCGATATCTAGAACCACTTCGATTTAATAACTACTTCAATCTTTACGGGTTTGATTTGTAGAATCAAATAGGCTGGAATTAAATAAATTAAGTAAATCCGACTATTTTGAATAAGTAACTGCACTTAGATATTATTTTAAATAATGGATTTAGTAACAAGTGTTGGTTATAACAAGATAAGAACTCGTAATGTTGGATGAGTTACCATGATTTTCAAAGACATTTTTACAACTTTAGTATTTCAAATTAAATGGGTTTACTCACGCTGGTTTCCAGCCTGACTCGGGTGTTACTTTATTGTAATGCTCGGGTCAGACTGAGTATTACAGATTTTCAGGTTAGGACATTTTGGAGCTCAGGAGACGAGCTGGATGGCAGAGACGTATTGATTGGATTTCGCTTTGTATTATGGGCTGTGTAGATAGTATTCATGGACAAGTTATTATAACTGTCCAGATTATTTGTTGATGATTGTACTCTGATATGTTGTATGTATATTGATAGTTACAGCTTTTCTTGTATAAAATGCTGCTATTTGTATATTATATTTTGTTCCGCTGCAATTGTGGGATTCTGTGATGTTGTTTTGTTTCTTCTTCACCTCCTTTTCTTCTTAACCCTAACAGTCTGGGGTTTCCGGCACTCGATTGCTCGGCACTCTATACAATGAACGTATTAGTGTCGATTTTCGGGGTCGAAAATCTTTTCGGGCCGTTACAACAATATAAAAATATTTTATAACACTAACAAGTACACTCTCGCATATACATACACCCATACAAACTCATTCTAGGGTATTACTATCCTATCTCTAATGAGTTAGACCCCACAAAGCTAAGGTTATCGCTAAACCAAAGCTCTGATACCAAATGTAATGACCCGCATTTTTGGATGGTTTAAATCGACACACATGCCGACTCAAACCATTCAAAAGGGAGGATTGTTATGGGATAAATAAGAAAAAGAAGAGAAAAGGATGAAAACAAAACACAGAATCTCACAGTGGAATGACAAAATATAATAATCAAATAAACAGTTCATGAAGCTATTTTACAAATAACATTTGATTACACTTTTACAATATATCAGAGTATACATATAACAGGAATAAATAAATAATGCAGTGGAACAACATGATGAAGTGGAATAAATATAATAAATAGATAACATACTAAGTCTTCGTCTTCGTCCTCCCAAAAATAGTCTTCAATACACTGAAAAGCTCAGATTGACACGAGCGTAATGAAAAGACAAATCATTCAAGTCAGAACTAAAAGATCTTATGTAAGTTAAATCAATAGTAAATAAAAATGAGTGAACGGCTTCAGAGATGTCTACGGGATTTTACATCTCTTATCCAGTGCCAAACGTGCGTGCAATAACTTAAGAGATGTTCAAGATTCCATCTCCTAAGGATCCGTTAAACTATCTACTATGTAGTAATATACGCTATTATAATATGTCTATCGGTAAAGTAAAGTATTAAAATAGCGTTACGACGTTACCCATATCCCCCTTTACACATTTTTATATAAATGTCGTAGTCTATACAGATACTATAAACTCCACCGTAAACTGGTGGGCTATCAGGGAGCACTCCATGGGTACGACACAAGCCAAACTCGTAATGGGCGCGATAAGGCATGTGACAAGGCACGCGAGGCAATCCCAGGGTAAGATTCTATCGTTTGCAGAACCAAGCTGGTGGTAACACATAGCAGCTACTACCGCCCACCTCGAAACACACTCCCATAATCAAATCGAGGTGTAGCCACCAAATCAATCACAAAGTAATAAATATGGTATCGAAGAAGCATGTCCGATCGGAGGTGCGACCTCACTTGGCCTAGGTATAGCTCCTGTTTTAGTCACATCAAGCTGACTTGAGGGAGTCAGGGCTACGTTAATACCTCATATAGAATCATTCACCAAACCATCCTACTTCATTCTGGATTCTCCACCACGTGCACCATTGTTAAAGTGGTTTTCAATATTAGCAGAGAGTATGACAGTATCTGATCCTAGTCTCTTTAATAACCAAACGCTTATTTCAAACCGGATGGTTCTTTTACATTTCCAAAACCTATTCATTATTGATATCAAAATATCATATTCAATTCAAAATATTCCTCATTTCAAAACCATCACATTTACTAAAAATATGCCATTCCTCCAAAAAAAATATCATTTAAATTCCAGCGTAGGTTATAGCATCGTTTAACCATATTTGCCTTTAAATCAAGGATTAAAATATAAACAATTCAACCTTGCATAGTTGAAAATTTTAAAATAGTTGGGATAGTTATAAGTAGTTTAAAATAGTTTAAAATAGTTTAAGATAGATTAAAATAGTTTAAAATAGTTTAAATAGTTTAAAATAGATTAAAATAGTTTAAAATAGATTAAAATAGTTTAAATAGTTTAAAATAGATTAAAATAGTATAAAATAGTTTAAAGTTTAAAATAGATTAAAATAGATTAAAACAGTTTAAAATAGTTTAAATAATTTAAAATAGATTAAAATAGTTTAAAAATATATTAAAAATGGATTTAATATAGTTTTAACATAAAATGGTTTGATTATTGGAAATGGTTTATATAGTAAACAGTTTGAAAGTCTAAATAAATCTGAATTTAAAATAATACATCTTTAAACAGTTTATATTAAAATAATTAATATGGAATTAGTATCAAATCAAACTGTTTCTTCCATTTCAACAAATCTGGACCATATCCAGATTTCAAATCAACAAACTCAATTTTATTCTTTCAATTCAAACTCCCAACAAAACCAATTAAATCTATATTGATTGCAAATCCATGTTTGAACTATAAATTTAAACCACTTCAAATTCAGTAGAATTTCAAAATTTAAATATTCAACGTTTACAATAACTCAATTTTGATAATTTCATTTATATTTCAAAATTCAACTTTAAAATTTCAATTTAAATTCTTTAAACGATTCATTTAAAACAATTTCAATTTCAACATTTAAAACTTAAACTTGAAAATAATTCAGTTTATATAATATAAGTTTTATTTTATAATATCATTTAACTGGATTCAAAAATTTAGGATTTAAAAATCATTTAATTTAACCAATCCGGTGTCCGTATATAATTTTATACATTATGGTCAACTGATACAGATATATATCATTTCAACCCGCAGTAATTTAAATTTACGAATATATATCAATTCAATCCGCAATCCCGAGTAAATTCAAAATCCATAAATCGCCCGAGTTTATCATTTCAGCCCATAACGATTTTTCCTTAATCTATAAGTCCATTCGGGTATGTATCATTTCAACCCACAGTGATTTTTCCTAACAGCAAACTATGGGAACTTGTAGTGTGATAACAATATGTAATTTAAACATACATCCAATCATCCAAATATCAATAATTAAACATCCATCACAATTATCAATCAAATTAACCAATAAATTACAACAAATATACTGGTTATCATTATCAGGTATTTAACTGGTAATTAAATTCAATATAAATTTAAATAGAAATTTAATTCAATATAAATTCAAATTAAATTTAAATAACAATTTAAAATACCAAACAACAATCAATAAATTTCTAATCACATCATAAATTCAATTTAACCAACATAAGATGATTTAGTATTTGTGAGTGGGTTAAATCACTCACCTTTGATTTGTCGTTGATTTAAAATCCAAAATTACCCCAAAAATTTAACAATCTCCAAATGCAGCCAAACAAGTTCCATAATGTCCGAAATTTTGATACGATCACAACGGAGGAAACCGGTCATGAATCCAAGCTCGTATGCAAAAGTTATTAACGTTAGAAGATCGGAAAATTTCGATTTCGAGTTTTACTTCGGTTCACCGCCTCAATTACCCGGTGCTCGCTCTGAGTTTTTTCCAAACGACCCAAGACCTGAGTCATTTGGTTCCTGACCCGAAGTCGCTGCAAGGTTTTCGTCTCCGGAACCCGAAGCGCGACCCGAAGTCGCCCTAGATCCGCATTTTTTTTAAATTGAAATTAGGTTTTGGAATTTGGAAATTAGGTTTGATGCTCTATCATTTGAGAAGGAGGAAGAAGATGTACGTACAGAAATAATGAAATGAGAAACAGCTGGGGTTTATAACAGCTTATATATAGGCAGAGTTGGATTGAAACGATAACAACGACCCGAAAAGCCCGTTTTGTTGTCGAAACGAAAATGTGTCATCCTATATATTAAAATATAGGTTTTAGATATTTTTAAACTCAACCGAGCTAGTTTCAAACCCTAATTCAATTGTATACAGAAGTTAGCTTTTAAAATCAGATTATATTCATTTAAATCCTTTTAATTGATCTCTATGCATTTCGAGCCTGCACGATCAAACGACAAGTCTGATCGCTACGAAACTTGAAAATCTATAATAATTCACTGTTACGGACCCGAGGAAACTAGTTTCATCGAAATCCGAGACAGTGGCCAAAATGGCTAATTTTCACGTTAATTAAATAAATTATTATTAAATTGGTTTAATCACTTTTAAAATCGACTTTACAAGTTAAACATTTTATCATTCTTGATTACAGAGAAATTTAATAATCTATTTAAAATAAATTTTCCTTATTAAACCTAGGATTTAAATATTACACTAATTACAGAGTTCAATTATAACGGTAATAAATTCATTAATTATAATTTTAAAATTCCAATAAATTCACTTATTTTGATTTCACTCTTATTATTTAATCAATTATTACCTTATGAATATAATTAACGTTAGTTTACATTCTATTACATTTATATTTATAGTTATCATCTTTTACCATATTAACTGCAATAATTAATTACATTAATTTTCATTGATTTCCAAATCAATTTCAACGGATTAAATAATAAGACGATAAATAAGCAATTGTTACTTTTAATTTAATCACATTTATAAGTTTATTGTTTACAACAAAATTATAAATTTACGTACAAATAATTGATTTCACATTATATACTAGAACCAATTAAGTAAAATAACATACAATTTCATTATTAATACAACATTGAATTTATTTCCTTATTTACAATTATCACAACATTAACTTTACAATTAATTCAATTGATTGAAATTACATTAAAATAATTGTCAATAACATTCAAACAACATTATTAAATTATATTCAAATTATTTTTCTTATTAATAAATCATAAATTTTATTTCTCAAACATTAAATTTCAAAATCTTATTTAATTTAATATATTTTTTAATTATCGAAAATTACGGGTCGTTACAGTGATAATAGCAAAGGGTCTAGGCTGCAGCTCCCCTATCTTGATCATTGGACAATCCTTGACGAGATGACCTTTTAGGTGACAGCAATAACATACTTTTGGTGCCATTTGCTTTTCAAACATTTGTTTTTTAAAAGCCTTTGTCTTCACTCCCAACTTACGCTCCCTCATAGAGTGATCTTTATCCTCATATCTGAAACGGCCTTGTTTGGGTAACTTTGTCTTGATTTCATGCTTCTTCTCCTCAGTTGGTATGGAAGTAGTTTGTTGTGGAATGAAATCTTCAAATTTCAAGGCATTGCTTATCATCTCCCTGAATGATCCATGGATATACTTCACCATGCTACCTTGAAGCTTGTCACATTCTCCTAACCAATTCTTAACTTCCATGATCGTTTCTGAACCGACAAACTTCTTTTGACTTAGGATTTCAAATTCTGAACATAATGAAGCAAAGTTCAATGGGTTTTGTTCTTCCTCAACATTATATCCCTTAGTTTCACAATTTCTTGTATTCGTAACTCCTAAATTTACCTGGATTTATATCAAACTTTTGATTTTAACTTAATTAAATTATAATTCCATTATTTCTTAATAACCAAATGTGTAGGAGTATGTGATTAAAATTCTAAGTATTAGATTCCAACTAATTATTTATTGATTCCTTATGGAACATCTTATAGTCAGATCGTGCAATTCTAATCACAAGATGTTCATATTTTACTAATCTATATTCCAAACAATCATTTATTTCCAACTACATAAAAATATTTCTTTTTATATAAAATATAAACCTTGGTAAAATTATTTCATTTACCAGCTTTTTAAAATAAAACCATTTTTATAAAATTAACAAATACGCGCTCATATATAATATTCTCAACTCATTCTAGGGTGTTAGTAACCCTATCTCTAATGAGTTACTCATCCTAGGATTTTACTAATCCCATCTCTGATGAGACTTACTCCTATCAGTCTTTGGTGTTTGCTCAACCAAAAGCCCTAATACCAAATGTGAAGGCCCGAAAATCCATACCCTTTGAATCGACAATAAACCACATATGTCTAACCCAAAGTGAATAGAAAGTCGGATCATCAAGGGTAAAATAAAGAAAATAGAAGAACATAACAAAATCTCACTCAAATGGAATAACATATAATATTGAACAAATAACTTTACAGCGGAAAACTTTTAAAATACATATATCAGAGTCTAACCTAATTTCAGCTTGGATAGTTATAAACTTCCGCCACCGACTTATATACAATATATAGAGACCACTCATTGTGATTTAGAATGTAAGGTCAGACACTCTTCTATACAAGTTGTCCAGGAACAGGACAAACCAAAGGCACTCTCCTACCACATTATAATATTGGTAGCGAATAGTCCTTGTGTTTTTGAGATTTTTCGTAACAAAGAGACCACCGCTACTATAAGTATTACGGGAGTTATCCCTAATCAAATCAACAAGCAGTCCTTTGTTACTATTCATCTCAATATCTTCAGCTTCTAATCTTTTACTTCAAATATGTAGATTGGTTCGAAGTGGTCTTCGGATAGGAATCACCCAACTCCGACGTCGGTTCCTTCGAAATCCAATTATCGATAAATATTGAATATGAGTACACAGCATTTATTAAGCCTTTTTCCGTTCATTTCTTTTGAGTTAATTACGAAAATACCTTTTTAATCTTAGAGTAATTCTAAGGTAATTCTCTTCTCTTAGGAAAATATTTTCAATATTCTTACTTAATATTCGATCATAATTCTTCAACTTTTAAGCGGGTCAAAAGCAATGTTATTTAAGACATCGTTTACTGTAAACCCAAAAATCAATCTTAGAAAAGATTATTGAGTAAATAGGATCATGGAAATCATTCAAATTTTCCTCAATAAAAATTACCGTTTTCAGCAAGTGTTATGGGCGGAATAACGCTGAAATCACCTTTTAAATTCCACGAATAGAACGAGTTCCCTCTTTGGACTTTAATACCAAGTATAACAAAATTATTTCTATGTAATTCAGGTTATAGTTTATTCACTTTGGAGATTAACCCTTTTTATACTTAACTTGCTTAATTTCTAGAAAATACTAATTCTCTTTTATTATGGAAAAACTTAATATGATCTTTTAGAGCATCCGGGCTTTCCCTTCGATCTGTTCCACCCCTCGTCTAAAAGATAAAGCAAAGGCCAGGTAAGTTCAAGGTACTGGTTGCTCCATTCCTAACCTTGGTTATACACCTTGTTTTATCGTTTAGCTCTCACAGACGGGACAAATGTACTAGTCGTTTCTGTATACTCAATGATTAACTTTTATTTTAGAGTCGATTGTAAAGTTCCCAACTCATTATTAAAAACACTTAATTATCTTTATAAAAATGATTATTAAAGAATCACCAAGTTAAAATGTCTATTTCATATGTTACACAAAATTGCCACAAAAAGCATTGCAAATAATGTTTAAAGCTATATTGACCAAATTGACTTTTCTATCACTTAAAATCCCATTTTTTTTACTTAGATCACTTTTAAAACATTTTTAAATATTTTTAGAGATTTTTTTCATATTTTTTAAAATATTTTAATATCAATTTCTGACTTTGGTTACTTAACAGCAATAGCGCGATTTTTCTAAAAATTTGTTTTGGACAAATTTCAAAATGTACAAGATGAAATCTTGATTTTCTTTCTTTATTTGAAAGATATGGATATATAGTTCGAAAAATTCTTATCTCGAAGAATTCCGAGCTAAATTCCATTCAATATACTTATTTAAACTTTTTGGCGCGAAATCGCGAAATACCGTTTCGCGACGCGCCTGGTTTTGACTTATTTTTCTAAACTTGAAATAATTTCTCCAAATTTAACTAAATTACGTATAAAATCATTACAAATCGTTATTTCCACTATTTGGATAATTTAAAATTAATTTTCCTCTTATCTTATATTATAATATTATTTTATTCATAATATTTTATTATTAAATTTTCCAAATTCAATTTCTATCCAATTAAAATTTTGAAATCAAATTCCATTTCAAATTCAAACTTCAACTTAAATTCAAATCAATTCTAATTTCAATTTTTATTTTAATTCCAACTTCAAAATTGATTTCAATTTCACTATTCATCTCGATTTCAATTTCAAAATCAATTTCACTTACAATTTCAAATTCGATTTCAAATTTAGTTATACTTCAATTTCAATTTGAATTTCATTTTCAAATTCAAATTGAATTCCATTATTCGAAAAGAGGCTTAATGTAACAAACCGCATATTTTACGATTGTATATTTAAATATTTTATTTAAATATAGCATCGTTAATCGGATTAAAGTCCGAAATGTTACTTTTTGTAAACAGTCGAATTGGGACTCGTGACCACTTCCATTGAGTCCAAAATGGTGTTTACAACTTTTTTGAGTATAAGCATCGATATGTTTGGAGTTGGGTGAATTTTGCTATTTTTCTATTGGGCTTTGGGTTTGGGTTTCAGCTCATTACTCGTCTACCCTATACTCCACTCAACTTCCTTCATTCATTTTCATTTCCTAACACTCTCAATCTTAAGAGAAAAATGGGGAAAAGAATAGGAAATTAGAATTCCAAACCCTAGTTTAATTAGGAAATACAAATTCTAGCTCTAACATCAAAGAGAAGCTAAGATAAGCATCATCTTCTTCTTCTCCATATCAATCTCTCTCCAATTTCAGAAATTTCCTATAACCTAACTTAGGAAATATTGCTTTTGATCTTAGATTGGAGCTTCTAGAGTTGAAGTTGAAGAGTAGTTGATCTTTCCTTTGCTTTAGAGCTTCTCATTCATCGTTTTTCGGTTTAAAGGTGAGTTATTTAACTCACGTCTACGTCTATAACTTTCTTTTTTGTTAGGTATGAATTCCTAACATTTGTGCATGATCATTTGCTTATGATTTGAATTGATTTGGTGATTGGTGTTTTGGTCCAATTTTATGAAAATCCTACTATGGATGTTTTGACATTGATATTTGGGGTGTATCGAAGAGCCTTTAAGGCAGGGTTGTCGCTAGGCGTAAATGCTTAGTCGTCGTTGCTCGTACAATCGCTCCCGATATGTTTTGGCCACTTTGGCTTAGGTAAATTGTTGCCCAGACCAGGTGACCAGACGTCTGGTGACCAAGTCCAGACGTCTGGTTTGGACCTGGAGCAAAAATATATGCACGCAGAATTTTAAAAAAAAACAGAGACTAATTCCAGACGTCTGATTTTTTGGTTCAGACGTCTGGATAGTTTCAGACGTCTGGATTGCCGAACCAGACGTCTGGTAGTTTTTTTTTCTGGAATTTCCAGAACCTAAATCCAGATGTCTGGATTGACCCCAGACGTCTGGAAATGTTCATTTTTTCTTGTTTAGGCTGTTTTTGAGGGAATTTCCAATGTTAATCGATTTTAGTTGCTCCGATTAGTTGTTATCACTTTTATCGACTTTGATGACTTCTTTTTCGGGATTTTTGGGAATATCCATTTTGATGGATTCGATATCGATTTCTATGGATTTGATTCACGTCTTTGTATGTGAATTTTTGGTGATTGATTGTTTCTACAATCATTTTGTGATTTTTCACTTTAAAATATAAAGGATTTTATACTAGTAGTAAATACTCAAACTCTTTCACAACCACGATTTCAACACTACTTTTAAATACAAAGCTCGTTTATAAAATCGTTTTCCAATCTATTAGTATATACAAACCTTTACCTCATTCGTATGAGAAATCTAATTAAACGACTTAGTAAAACAAGTGGTATGAAACGCTTGCGTTTACTTCGTCGATTAATTATTGGACTTTTCCAATTGAACTCTTGTGACAATTTTCGAGTGAAAATCTACAATTTGTTCGTAAATATTCAAGTTAAGCCAGTGGTTATGGGACACGAAGCTAAACTCTTATATTTACTAGCTTAGTGTGGTTCACACTTTTCATTGATCGATGGTGATCATTTTATGGTTTAGACTAGCGATATGCGATGTCTCTTTGTCCACGTGGGGGACTGTACCACGTTTTATGGAGCTTCGTCTCATTCTTTTTATAGGCTAGCGACCTATGGTTTTATGGAGTTCGGTTCATCGGGCGTACCGTTATTGTACTACGTCATTGTCCCGAATTACTTGAGTATCAGGTTCATCGGGCATACCGTTATTGTACTACGTCGTTGCACCGGCTCTATGGTTAGCGACCATGGGATAACGACCCATTTGTGGTACACATGTTGGCGATTTTTAATGCTCCCGTTTGTGATAGGCCTCCCCTTTTGTGATTTCTGGATTTCTAGTTGATGATTTTTAGAATTTGTGTTTCACCAATTTTGATGATAGGCATTAATGGGCCCTATCAATATTTGTGTTTTGGTGAATAATTTAAAGAATGTGATTCTTCTTGGTGTTATGAGATGATTTGAGATATTGTATGGTTTTTGTTGTTATTTGATGTATACTTGTCACAGTATGGCATTATTGTTATCATACTTTTTAGTTATATCTCTTATCCTATCTCATTTTATCTGATATTTATAGCTAGACTGATCCGTTTATTATTTTCTTCTTAAATAATATTCAGGTCAGACCGAGGTATTTCAGGTGCTTCTGCTGGACTTTTTATTAGGGCCCGTCACCTGACTTTTGGCTAACTACTTTAGCTTAGTAGTTTTTGTTAGTATACATTTGAGATAGAGACTCCTTGTTGTATACTTATTCTTTTGTCTAGCACTTGTATCTATTCTTTGGGATGTAGTGGATCTGATATGACCACTATTTTGATGTACACTTCTATGTGATATATTCATATTTGTTTCCGCCTTTGTGATATGAATATCTGTGACTGATTTGTGTTATGTTTATGTCTATATTGATTTCCGAAGGCCTCATAGCCACTGTGTGGTAGTTTTGAGTTTGTATTTGATATGTCGGATTTCCTCTTGAAATGAAATGTAAGTAATATTATCTGACATATCGGTACTCGCATGAAGCAATTACACAGATGGTCACTCCTTAATAGCCTTATTCTTCGTGCTAGTCGATGGCATTTCCCCATAGTGTCCTTGGCTAGTGTGAGTATAGAGGTGGGGCGTCACAGCTTGGTATCAGAGCCAAACTTCGGAACAATGTAGAATAATCCAGCAAGGATCATTATCCTAAGTCTTTCTTAGGAATCGTGCCATAGGATTTAATTCGAGTCTTAGGACCCGTTCTATCCTATTTTCTTTTATGATGCCTTGTTTTATCAATCAAGTTTGTTTGATATTCATTCTGAGAATAACCTTTTTCCTCTTCTTTCTTTCTTAAAGAAGAGAAATGGTTAGACCAGGCCGCCCCAGCGCCGGTCAATCTAGTGCTACTCCTCAGGACGGAGTATTTATGTGTGCCTAGCAGCTCTTAGATCTTGTGAAAAATGCTCAAGCTATCGGACCCATTCCAGAGCCTACTCATCCTAAATCTGGGTTTGCATGCATATGCAGTGATTACACCAGCTTGGGTGGAAAGCCTTTCAAGGGATCTGAAAGCGTTATAGAAGTCCAAGCTTGGCTTAGAACATGCGATCGCATCTTTTCCCGCACGAATCTTATTGATCTGCATCGAGTCCAAGTGGCTTCTAGCATGCTCCAGGAGAGAGCATTAGATTAGTACGAGCTTCTGATCTCAGAAATTATTAAAGCGGGCCTTACTTGGGAGCAATTCCGGGAAAGGTTCGAGTTAAAGTTTGTGCCGGAAGCTGAAAAGTATCTTTAGCCCGATGCTTTATCGACCTTGTTCAAGGTGAATCTTCTGTGACCAACTTGTCGCATCTTTCGAATCTCTATCTAAATTGGGGTCGAGTATATTAGTACCCCATTGAAGAAAAATCAGAGATTTGTTTATGGGTTAAATAAGAACCTCAAAAAGCCATTACTTCTAAAATTAGAAGTTTCTTTCGATCAGCTTGTTGATACCGCTCTTCGGCTTGAGGAGGCAGATAAAGAAAGTGATGTTGAAGTCAAACAAAACATCAACAAGAAGAGGCCTTTTAAATTCAAGCCTAATCCCAACAAGAAAGGGAAGCATGCAACTTCGGTAGCAAAGACTCCTACCTCTAGTCATGGAGAATGTTACAATTGTGGTTCTAAAGACCATTATGCAAATAGGTTCCCAAAGCCTCTTTTTGTCGTTATTGCAAAAGTTCGGGTCACTTTTATCTTCCTGCCCCAAACTTCCAAACAAGAAAGAGGGAAATCTAAATGTTGTGCAAGCTCCCAGTAACACTTCTCTTGGTCAAGGTATTTCTCATTCTATCCTTGATGGCATTATTATATTTTGTGATCTTTCTATTCGAGTTCTTTTTTATACGGGTGCATCTCACTCTTTTATATCAAAAGAACTAGTTGATGCTTTGTCTTTAAATGTTATTGGCTTGATGACTTCATTGAGAATTGCAAATCTGGTTGGTGGGTCCGCAACACTCAGTTTACTTTTTAAAGTTGTCGAGATTATTTTATGTGATTATTCTTTCCAAGCCGATTTGCATGTTATGCGCTACTTAGGTTTCAGAATGATTTTGGGAATGGATTGGCTTAACCGTTATGAAGCCCATATCCTATGTCCTGAGCGGACTATATATCTTCGACATCCTCAATCTGTTAAGAAGATTTCTCTTATTCTTAAGGATTCAGATTCCAATTCAGAAGCATCCTTGTATTCTCTAAATCCTCATGATGACGATAATCATGATGAGGAAGATGCCATTTCCCTCATTCACATTGTTCGTGAATTTCGCGACATATTTAAGCCTGTTTTAGGATTACCACCTAAGCGAGCAATTGAGTTCAGAATTAATCTAATCTGTAGAGATCTACCTATTACTCGTCCTCCTTATCGTATGTCCAATAAGGAAAATAAGGAGATGTGTAAACAGTTATCCGAATTGGAAGGAAAACAATTTATTCGTTCTAGTTCCTCCCCATGGGGAGCTTCGGCTATTTTTGTGAAGAAATTTGATGGTACACTTAGGCTTTGCGTTGACTACCGCAAGCTTAATGATCTCACCATCAAGAATAAATATCCCTTACCTCGGATTGATGATTTATTCGATCAACTTAGTGGTGCTAGAGTCTTTTCACAGTTAAACTTAGCAACCAGTTTTCATCAACTCCGTATTGCAGAGGATAGAATTCCTTTGACATCATTTCATACTCGTTATGGATCTTATGAATGGCTTGTTATGCCATTTGGTTTGATGAATGCTCCAGCTTATTTCGTTGACCTTATGAATCGAGTTTTCAAAGACTTCCTCGATTGATTTGTTCTCATCTTTATCGATGATATTCTTGTTTATTCTAAAACCGAGGAAGAGCATGAAAATTGTAACGACCCGTAAATTTCAACTGTTTTTATAACGGAATTAGTTGAAATTTCGTGAAATTTTAAACGATAAAATTTTGAAATATAAATTTAATATTTGGAATATGTCTAGTTAAACATAGCAACTGGTAAATTTTCGTCCGAAAATACGAAAATTTATTTCGCGCGTAAATTCACTTCAATTTAATCAGTTAAAAAGAAATGAAATAAAATGTTTCCGAAACCTAAATATTTTTACATAGAAAAATTCTAAAACATCTTCTGAGCAAGATGTCAGTTTGTCGTTTTTCCAAATTCGGACATCTTTGGCTCCGTCGATCTTATTTTTCAGTGTTTTTCTTGCATTTTTCGTAGTAGAAAAATTTGAATTTTATAAATTAAATCGTACTGCTAATATCTGTATACCGTTTTGATCGTCTCGCCGAGCTGATCTTCGCGATATATCTATATGTTCATTTCAGTGTCCAATTCGCGGCGAAACCATGAAACGATAAACCGTATCGATACGGGCTTTTGTGTCTTTTGGTTTCCCAACTCTTCGTATCCACTGTCTTTTAACCATCCGACCTTTACTATTTCTAAACTCTAATTTATTAATTGGTTCGTTTTATTTGCTGGGATTCCTCAGCATTCCTTTATTTTGTTCTCAGTTTCAATGCACTTTATATTTCCAACGCACAATGAAATGGCCGTTCGTTTTAGTTCAATCAACGTTCACCCCTTTACAAATTTTCATTTCTGCTATTGAATAAGAAATATAATCTACATATTTATCTTGCCTCTCCTCCATCATTTCTAACGTCTGTTCCACTCCACCACCATCTCGGCCAGCCTCGCCACTGCCTGCACCCTCTGACTCCACCTTGCCACACTCGCCCTCCATGCTATTTCCATGCAAGCTATCAGCCCATACGCTTCAACAGCCGCGCCTCCACCTTGCTCTCCTCCCCTTTCGTTTTTCCGGCCTCAGCACACAGCTCGCAACCCGATGCCACCGCAAACGCAAACCACGACCATCTGCTCCAGTGCCTTCTCTTCACTTTTGCGTGTAAGTGTATTTATATATAAACAGTTTTGCTTATATATGAATTTTGTTTAAATATTGTTTTAAAACTTTGTTTTATTAAGTATAGAAAGGGTTGTTATAAATAAAATTTCAACCGTTTGGGCATATATATATTATATTGATTTTTAAATTTTATAATAGTTTATAAATAATAGGTTGTTGCATGTTGAAACAATTTTATAAATAGGTTAGTTTATAACTTGGATCGGCTTTTAGTCTATAATAGGGTAAAGTTGTATTTATTGTATTTTCAACATCGGTTTTAGAGATAAAATATATAAGTTAGTTGTTAATGTTTTCTGTATAAACTATATATATTGGGTACGTATATATTTTAAAAGATGTATAAAGTTATGTATTTTGCTGTAGAAATATTAATGTAATATAACAGTATATATATAGTGATACCGTGATTTTTAAATGTATGTGTTTGAAGTTATATTGATTTTTAGTACATATATGCATGTGAAGCTTTCCTATCGGCAGTGTATATATATATATATATTAGTCTTATACAAAAGTTATATTATAAACACCTGATGATATAAGTATATACGCATATGGTATTTATTTTACTTTGTGGGTTTGTTTATTTGCTTTTGGTAGAATTATGAGGTTTTGTTGTAGACTCCTTATAGACCGTATATACATATATATGTTCTACCTTGTATTTATATGAGCCGCCTCTGTGTGGTATAGTTTTAAGTATCTCATGTTGTTTTAAGTATATAAATAAATTATCTTCAGGACATACAAAATATGATATATTATATGTTTCAAGTCTTCTACTATATATGTGTATATTATATGAGTTTTACGATTTGTTTGAGTCAAATTATATTACAAAGTAAGTTTATATTAATTTTATTATAAACATTGATTTTGAATTTTTAATATAAGGATTTCGTTGGATATTAACTAAGAAAATTTATAATATTATATATTTATATTTCACTTATGTTATATCAAACTGATTTTGATTCTTGATTCCTTTTGATCAGCTTTGTCCGTCGTGCCTGTTCTTCATCGAATCGTATCCATCTAGCGTTGCTTTGAAATTCGTAACTTGCATTGTTGTCAAACTTCTCTAGCCTCGAAAGGTGAGCACTCACTCACGATTAACGTTCTTTTATTTATTAGATTTGATTTCAATTGAAACGACAATTGAAATATGCTGCTATTAGCTAATGACACTGTTATATATGCTATTACATGTATCAGTTCACCTGTGACATCTGACACCATTATCTGTTAATTATTTATGTGATGATAATACAGTTTGGCTGATAATTGATTGATTGTTGATGTTTATATTGGACGTTAAATTGTTAATGTTAAAATGATAAATAGTATGAAATTGAACTTGATATAGGATAATTAAATGTTAAATTTGATTAACTGACGTTTGTATAATATGACCCCTTTAACTGTTGAATTTATTGACACGTAGGATTCGTTTAATTACATATTGAACCACTGAATGTATGTTGTTAAATTGATGATGTATGAAATTGTAATAGATGACAAGTGAAAAACCGTAATGTAAAAATCTTTAATCTACATGAAATGATAGTGTAGATTCTAGAAATAATTATATTAATTCGTACAAATAACAATGCGAATTAATACGGTTATTTCGGAATTATTTGAATTGATTTTTGGATTGTTATTGATTGTTGTTATTGCTTGTTTATTTACTTTGACACCATCCCAGCTATCACACTGCAAGTTCCCTTTGTTATGCTTTGATTTTGAATTAAATTGGAATCGGGTTGAAATGATAAATACCCAAATTTAACTTTGACCTAGGATAGAGAATTAAATAAAACCCGATTGGTCAATAATTTGATTTAAAAATAAAATAAGGATTTTATTTGAATAAATATTATGGTTTTGAAATGAAATTGAAATCTGAATTTTAATGAAAGGAAATTGTAATATTTAATAATCTGAAACAAATATTTACAATGTAATCGATGAAAGAATGTTGTTGATTTGAGAAATGATTGGATTAACTTTGAAATGATTTAACAATTAAGTTTGAAATTATAATTAAGTTTGAAATTATTAAACTTTGAAATGATTTAATAATTAAGTTTGAAATTATAATTAAGTTTGAAATTATTAAACTTTGAAATGATTTAATAATTAAGTTTGAAATTATAATTAAGTTTGAAATTATTAAACTTTGAAATGATTTAATAATTAAGTTTGAAATTATAATTAAGTTTGAAATTATTAAACTTTGAAATGATTTAATAATTAAGTTTTGAATTATTTAATAATTAATAAGATTGAATTATTTAATGATTAAATTAAATTGAATTTTTGAATAAGTGAATTTTACTTCGTAATAATTGAAATTGAGTTTCTTTATTAATTAAGTTTTTGGAAAATTATTTATGAAAGTAAATAAGTGAAATTGAATTTCTTTAACAAGAAATAAAATGTGATTTATTGAAATTAATGTAAGACTTGAAATTTAAAGAATTTGATTTGATGAATTTAATTTAATTCAATTTGAAAGTTTTGATATAATGAAGTTGAATTTTAATAATGGATTTAATGAATTGGAAATCAAATAGAAATTGTTTTGAACGATATATTTATTTAATATTGAATGAAATCGATTAATGAATTGAAACTGATTTGGAATGTTAAATTAAAGGATTTAGGAATGAAACTTATATACGAACTTGAATCAATATTTGAATTGTTTTAAATAAAGATGGAAATTGAATTATGAGATTTTGAAATGGTAACTTGGAAGTTTTGAAACGTAAATATTGGAAATTGGTTTAGAAAGACAAATGAAATGCTGGTTTACGAATTGAAATTTAAATTGAAATTGATTTGGTTTTGAAATATATAAACGACCAATCGGTGTAATAATTACAAAAGTTATTAAAGAGACCGGGATCGGTAATGGATATACTCTCTATCTAAACCGAAACCACTTTAATAACTATACGCGGAGTGATGATCCAGAATGAAGTGGTTGGAAGGATGTACGTGATGACTGAAGAAAGAGAACGATAATGGATAGCCTTGACACTTGTGTCAAATTGGAAATGACTAAAACAGGAGCTGTGCCGGGCCAATGGAGGATTTGCTACCTCAAGTGGACACACTTCTTCGAACTACTTATACTTGTTGTCGATTGGTGCACCCTTGATTTTGGGAGTGTTGTTTCACGGTGTTGCGGGCGCTGCGGCGTTGCGTTCTCACCAGTCCGGATCAGGCGAACGGTAGTATCACTACCTTGGGTATTGCCTCATGTGCCTTGTCATACTTATATTCCATTTATGCGCGACCACTACGATTTTGATTTGTACCTTTAGTATATGGATTGCCCTCTGGTGACTTCCGGTTTTGGGGAAACTACGGTCTTGTATATGCTTTTGGGAATAAAAATGTGTTAAGGGTGGAATGGGCCATGAATTAACGCTATTTTGATATCTTCTTATATTACTGATAGACATTATCTACTTAGCGTACATTACTACCTAGTAGATAGTTTGACGGATCCTTAAAGGATGGTTATTCCAAACATCCTTTGAGTTACTTGTATTTCAATTGCTATTTCACTTGAGTTGGATTTATTAATATAAGAATGTTAATCCTGACTCGAGTGTCTTGTGTTTTTGCTTTACGCTCAGGTCAGACTGAGTGTACCAGTATTCGAGGCTCACCTTTGAAGTTGGAGCTTTGCTTGAAGATCCAGCCATCCATTCTGCTTTCAGTATTCGATGATTCCAGTGATGTATTCTGATTTGTATCTGATGTATCGTATTTCTCTTCTGTGTAAACTCTGATGTATTTTATATATTCATATAGTAGCTTCATGAACTACTATCTCTTTTAATTCCGCTGCACTTATTACTCTGTGTCTTTGATCTGTGATTATTTATTTACTGTATATGCTTAGTTTTGCCAAATTTAAATTAACAACGCGGTATTTTGAGCCATTCAACTCCGGCATGAGTGTCTTCCTATACACTTATAATGGATGCGAATGGTTCAAAAATGGCGGGTCGTTACAGTTTGTAACAACCCGCATATCTATCAATTCTATATTTAAATATTTTATTTAAATATTTTATCGTTAGTCGGATGTTAGTCCGAAAAGCTACTTTTTGCATACGGTCAAATTAGGACTCGAGACCACCCCCATTGAGTTTAAAATGACGTTTGCGATCTTTTTGAGTGTAAACTTCGATATGTTTGGAGATAGTGAAATTTTCGTCACTTTTCCCGCTTGAGACTTTGGTTTGGACTGCACCTTCTTAACTCAGCCCACCCCCTCTTCTCTTCATCACTTCAAGCTTCTTCAAAAATGGTGGAGGGAAAGAGAAATTAAAACTCCCAAACACAAATTCCATTGCAAATCCGAGATTCAACATCAAATTCACGTTTAGACCATTGATTCAAGCTTGTTGGTGTTCTTGCTTTGCTCTCAAATCTCCATCTTCATCAAATTCCGTGAAAAGGTGAGATTTTTGATCTCACATCTTGCCTATATCTATCTTGGACTGTTGGGAATGATCCCCTATTGTATTTGCATCAATATTTGCATTTGGTTTGGATTGGATTGGCGAAAAACTTCAATTTTCAGCGTTTTGGTGATTTTCCTGGCCTTAAGTCGTTTCTGGCCTTCGCTGAGTCGTCCACGAGTTAAGCCTAAGTCGTGAGTCGTTCACGAGTTAAGGGCTTAGGTCGCGCGCGTGTATTTCTGTTCGTCTGGCCTGAGTCGTTCGCGAGTTAAAGGCCTGAGTCGTTCTCGAGTTAAAGTGTTAAGTCGTTCCAGGCGTTGAGTCGTTCTGGGTGTGCTAAGTCGTTCACGAAGTAAAGGCTGAGTCGTTCGCGAGTTACTGGCATAAGTCGTTCAGGAGTTAAAGGCCTTAAGTCGTAGGTCGTTTTGCAGTTAGCTCGCTCGCCCTGGCTTAAGTCGTTAAGTCGTTAAAGGCTTAAGTCGTTAAGTCGTTCAAGACTTAGGTCTTATGACTTTATCCCTTAAGTCGTAAGTCTCTTGCCTCCCTTAAGTCCTAGGTCGTATGACTCTTAAGTCCTAGGTCGTTGGCTTTAAATCGTTAAGTCGTAGGTCGTCTCAGACCTAACATTCCCGCTGCTTCTCTTAGGTCGCTTGACCCTAAGTCGTAGGTCGCTTGATTTCGTTAAGTCGTAGGTTGCTCGACTTTGTTAAGTCGTAGGTCGCCACCGACCTTACCCTTAGGTCGAATGACCTGTTATCTGCTAGGTCGTGTGGCATTCCTCCCTTAAGTCGTAAGTCGTTCGCGGGTTAGTACTTGGTCGTTTGACCTGTTCTTCTGCTAGCTCGCGTGGCATTCTCCACTTAGGTCGTATGACCTTATCCCCTAAGTCGTAAGTCGTTCGCGAGTTTGTACTTAGTCATTTTACCTGTTCTTCAGCTAGGTTGCACGGCAGTCTTCCCTTAGGTCGTATGACCTACTTCTCCTTAGGTCGTTGGACCAGCTTGCCTTCACTAAGTCGTACCGTGACGGGGCGCTACCCCGCACCCCGCCGTGGGCGCTGCCCCCTGGACCCCCGCGACCTGACCGGGCAGGTCGAACCCCGTATTACTCTGCGTAGGCAATCTCTTCTGAAAAACGTTTATCAGAATTTCTACTTTGATGGTTTTGGGATTGACTTCTTTGCACTTTACTCACGTCTTCGAACGTGAATTGATTTGTTCTACCATCGTTTTATGACTTGTCACTTTAAAGATATATGAAGGTTTCAATACTAATAGTAAATATCACAACTCTTTCATCAAAGCGATTTCAACACTATTTTAAGTATCAAAAGTTCGTTTTCTCAAACCGATTTTCAATCTACTAGTATATACAAGCCTTTACTTCACTCGAATGAGAAATCGACTTAAACGACTTAGTAAAACGAGTGGTATGAAACGCTTGCGTTCACTTCGTCGGTTAGCTCTTGGACTTGTTCGATTGAACCCTTTTTGTGACAATTTCCTAGTGAAGATTTACAGCTTGTTCGTAAATATTTAAGTTAAGCAAGTGGTTATGGGACATGAAGCTAAACTCATATATTTACTGGCTTGGTGTGATTGACACTTCCTTATGATCATGACGATCATTTTTGTGATTTAGACTAGCAATGTGCGATGTCTCTTCGTCCGTGTGTCGGACTTGCCTTCGGGCCATCCGTGTGTTCGGAAAATTTAAATGGATAGCTTCCATGAGATAACTTCTCGTCCGTGTGTCGGACTTCCCCCTTTTTGTGATTTCTGGATTTCGTGTGTTGATTTCTGGGATTTGTTCTGGATTTCGTGTGTTGATTTCTGGATTTAGTGCTTCACCAACTTTTGTGATTTTCACTGATATGATATCAGGTTTTTGTGTATTGGTGAATTCGTGTGTCATTACCTTTTTATGTGTTTGGATCTTTGAGAAGATTCTTGTGATATTGATTAATCTTTTGTTGATTATCATTTACATACTTATAGTAGTATGTCGCTATGGTTATTACATGTTCATGTCATGCCTTTTACTGTATACCATATCATCTGATATTTATAGTTAGACTGATCCGTTTATTATTTTCTTATAAATAATACTCGGGTCAGACCGAGATGTTACAGGTGCTTCTGCTTGACTTCTCTTCAGGATTATTCTGACTTTTGGCTAACTACTTAGATTAGTAGTTTTTGGATGTACACCTTTGAGATATAGACTCTATGTTGTGTACTTATTCTTTTGTATAGCACGTGATGCTATTCTTTTGTATTATCGTGGATCTTTCTGACCACTACTCTGATGTACACTTTCATGTGTTATATATTTATTCATATCTTCTTCCGCCTTTGTGATATGGATGTCTGTGACTGATTGTCGTTATGATTATTTCTATGTTTGTTTCCGAAGATTATATATAGCCACCGTGTGATAGCTTTGTGTTTGTATCGGTATGTCGGATTTCCTCCCTTAAAAGATATGCATTCTATTCTATCTGACGTATCGATGCTCGCACAAAGAAGTTACATGGATGGTCGCTCCTCCACAGCCTTATTCTCCGCGCTAATTGACAACACTACATCGTAGTGTTCTTGGTTAGCGTGGGTATAGAGGTGGGGCGTCACAGCTTGGTATCAGAGCCAAACTTCGGAACAATGTAGAATAACTTAACAAGGATCATCGTCCTAAGTCCACCTTAGGAGTTGTGTTTCAGGATTTAGTTCGAGTCTTCGAACCGATTTATCCTATTTTCTTTATGATTCCTTGTTTCATCATTCAAGATTGCTTGATGTTCATTGATGAATAACCTTCTTCTTTATCTTCTTTCTTTCTAAAGGAAGAGGATGTCAAGACCAGGCCGTCCCAGAGCTGGGACATCTACTGCGGCTCCTCGAGATGGAGTTTTTATGACAACTCAACAGCTTCTTGAGTTAGTGACGAATGCCCAAGCAGCTGGAGTTAACCCGGAACCTACTCACCCAAAGTCGGGATTTGCACGGTTGTGCAGCGATTACACCAATTTGGGTGGGAAGCCCTTCAAAGGTTCCGAACCTATTATCGAGGTTCAAGCTTGGTTAAAATCATGCGATCGAATTTTCTCTCGCATGAACCTTATCGACCTGCACCGCGTTCAAGTGGCTTCCAGTATGCTCCAAGAGAGAGCATTGGATTGGTATGAACTTCTCACTTCCGAAATTAATGAAGCGGACCTCACTTGGGAGCACTTCCGAGAACGCTTCGAATCGAAATTCGTACCCGAGGCTGAAAAGGTAACATTGGTTCGGCGATTTATTGACCTTGTTCAAGGTCAGGCTTCTGTGGCGGATTACGTCGCATCATTCGAATCCCTTTCCAAATATGGGGTCGAATATATAAATACTCCACTGAAGAAGAACCAGCGGTTCGTTTATGGCTTAAACAAAAGCCTCAAGAAGCCATTACTTCTGAAGTTAGAAGTTTCTTTCGACCAAATTGTAGATATCGCTCTTCGTCTTGAAGAGGCTGATAAAGAAAGTGATGTTGAAGTAGTAGCTTCCAAACCTGGCTTTAACAACAAAAAGAGGCCCAACAAATTTAAAGGTCCTTACCCGAACAAAAAGGATAAACAAGCAGCTCCTACTGCTAAGACTTTTTCCTCTAATGATGGGAAATGTTATAACTGTGGTGTTAGGGGACATTTTTCGGACAAGTGTCCAAAGCCCCGCTCTTGCCGCTACTGTAAAAGTACAGATCATTTTATGCACCAATGCAAAAGGCTTCAACAGAAGGAGGGAAAGCTTAATGTGGCTCAAGCCCCTGGTAACACATCTGGCCGTCAAGGTATGTCACATTCTGTCCTTGATGGCATTATATTATTTCATGATCAACCTATTAGAGTTCTCTTTGATACGGGTGCATCCCATTCTTTTATATCAAAGGAACTTGTCGATACCTTTTCTTTAAGTGTTACTGCTTTAATGACTTCATTAAGAATTGCGAATCCGGTTGGTGGATCCGCAACTCTTAGTTTACTCTGTAAAGACGTAGAGATTATTTTGTGTGATTTTTCTTTCCTAGCCGATTTGCATGTCATGCGTTACTTAGGCTTTGGAATGATTTTGGGTATGGATTGGCTTACTCGTTATGAAGCCCATATCCTATGTCCTGAGCGGACTATTTATCTCCGTCATCCGCAATCTGTTAATCAAATTTCTATTATTCTTAAAGATTCAGATTCTGCTTTAGTTGCATCATTATATTCTTTAAATCCTCGTGATGATGACAATGATGATGAGGAGGATGTCATTTCTCGTATTCGCATCGTTTGTGAATTTTCCGACATTTTTGAGCCCGTTTTAGGATTACCACCTAAACGAGCAATTGAGTTCAAAATTAATCTTTTACCTGGAGCTCAACCTATTACCCGTCCTCCTTATCGCATGTCTAATAAGGAGAACGAAGAGATGCGCAAACAACTATCCGAGTTGGAGACGAAGCAACTTATTCGCTCTAGTTCCTCGCCTTGGGGAGCTTCAGCTATTTTCGTAAGTAAGTCCGATGGTACACTTAGGCTTTGCGTCGACTACCGCAAGCTTAATGATCTTACTATTAAGAATAAATATCCATTGCCTCGGATTGATGATCTGTTTGATCAACTTACTGGTGCTAGAGTCTTTTCACAATTGGACTTGGCTACCGGTTTTCATCAGCTTCGTATTGCAGAGGATAGTATTCCTTTGACTTCGTTCCGTACGCGTTATGGATCTTATGAATGGCTAGTTATGCCATTTGGTTTAACGAATGCTCCGGCTTATTTCGTTGACCTTATGAATAGAGTTTTCAAAGATTTTCTCGATCGGTTTGTTCTCATCTTTATTGATGATATTCTTGTGTATTCTAAAACCGAGGAGGAACACGAAAAGCACCTTCGAATTGTATTGGAAACTCTTAGGAGCAATCAACTAAAAGCAAAATTTTCTAAATGCCATTTTTGGCAATCTAGTGTGAAATTTCTCGGTCATATTATTTCTGAATCCGGAATATCCGTGGATCCTTCAAAGATTGAAGCGATTCAAAATTGGAAGAGACCGGAGAGCGTGACTGAAATCCGTAGCTTTCTCGGATTGGCAGGTTATTACCGCCGTTTTATAAAAGACTTTTCTAAGATTGCCGTACCTCTTACTGGCTTAACAAAGAAAGGTGTTAAATACATTTGGTCGGACAAATGTGAAACTTCTTTTCAGAAATTAAAAGAACTCCTTTCTGATGCTCCTATTCTTATTATTCCCGAAGGGAATCTAGACTTTGTCGTTTATACCGATGCTAGTCGCGTTGGTTTGGGTGCCGTTCTTATGCAAAAAGAACGTGTTATTGCTTATGCTTCTAGGCAATTAAAGCCGGCTGAGACTAGATATGCCACACATGATTTAGAACTCGCGGCTATCGTTTTCGCCCTTCGAATTTGGCGACATTATCTTTTGGGAGAAAAGTTTATACTTTATACTGATCATAAGTCTTTGAAATATTTATTTTCTCAAAAAGAACTTAATTTGCGTCAACAGCGTTGGCTCGAATTTCTTGCCTCTTATGATCTTGACATTCTTTATACTCCCGGAAAGGGGAATCGAGTTGCCGACGCACTTAGTCGAAAACAACAAGCGGTTGTTTCCATGATGATATCTGAATGGAACGATCTCGAACTTTTATCCACTTGTGAAATTCGAGATCGCGTTTCCGAATTGTGTTCATCTCTTGTTTTATGTAGCCTTGAGGCTCGTCCTTCTTTATTAGACCGCATTCTTGAAGCTCAACAGCTAGATCCTGAGTTGGCTTTGCTTGGCCAAAATCTTAAGGATAAAACCGATATTGAAGGTTTGAAAGACTTTGATATCGATTCTCGTGGCGGCATTCGAAAATTTGGTAGATTGATCGTACCAAATATTAGTGATCTTCGTAGAGACGTTCTAGAAGATTCTCATCGTTCCAAGTATTCCATTCATCCCGGTAGCAGTAAAATGTACGCTGATATGAAGCGACTTTATTATTGGGAGGGAATGAAATCTGATATCGCTAACTTTGTTAAGTGTTGCATGACTTGCCAACTTGTTAAGGCTGAACATCAAAGGCCCGGTGGGTTATTGCAACCATTGGAGATTCCAGTATGGAAGTGGGATCAAATTTCCATGGATTTTATAGATGGCCTTCCCCGTTCTCGTTCGGGTCATAATAGCTTATGGGTGATTGTTGATAGACTTACTAAATCCGCCCATTTTATTCCTGTTCGGTCAAACCGAACCGTTCCTCTTCTGGCCAAACTCTTTGTCAAAGAAATTGTTAAACTGCATGGAGTTCCTTCTTCCATTGTTAGTGATCGGGATCCATTGTTTACTAGTGGATTCTGGAAGAGTCTACAAAAAGCTTTGGGAACAAAGCTTAATTTTAGCACCGCTTATCACCCCCAGTCCGATGGACAAACTGAGCGTGTGAATCAAACACTTGAAGATCTTCTTCGTGCTTGTGTTCTTGACTTTGGTGGAAGTTGGGAAGATCATATTTCACTTGTTGAATTTTCCTACAATAACAGCTTCCAATCTAGTATTGGTATGGCTCCTTTCGAGGCACTTTATGGAAGGCCATGCCGATCTCCTTCTTGTTGGCTTGAGGCCGGTGAGAAACTGGTTTTAGGACCAGACTTTATTCGAGATTCCACAGAAAAGATTGAACTTATTCGACATAGGATGAAAGAAGCCCAGAGTAGACAAAAATCCTATGCCGATAACCGAAGAAGGAAATTAGAATTTTCCGTTGGTGATCTTGTATTTATTCGTGTTTCACCAATGAAGGGTGTTGTACGTTTCAGTCGATCGGGAAAGTTAGCGCCTCGATATATTGGGCCATTTCCTATCACTGAACGTATTGGTTCCATGGCTTACCGCCTTTCATTACCGGCTCAGTTTTCTGCTATGCATGACGTGTTTCACGTTTCTCAATTACGGAAGTGCCTTCGGGATTCCGATTCTACTCTTGAGCCGGTGTTGTGGAAGAGATTGAAGTTTCACCTAATTTAACTTATGAGCAGCATCCTGTTCGAATTATTGCTTCGGAGATCAAACGGCTTCGAAATAAAGATGTTCCGCTTGTTAAAGTTCAATGGTCCTCAAATCCTAAGGATTGCTCTTGGGAAACTAGAGAATTCATCGAGCGTACACATCCGGAATTACTTTCTCATGCTCTTTGAGGTAAACTTCTTAATTCCAATTTCTTTTGTGTTAATATGCTTTTATGGTTGTTACTTTTTATTTCCACCATATATATATTGCGAGGACGCAATTTCTTTAAGGAGGGGAGTCTGTAACAACCCGCATATCTATCAATTCTATATTTAAATATTTTATTTAAATATTTTATCGTTAGTCGGATGTTAGTCCGAAAAGCTACTTTTTGCATACGGTCAAATTAGGACTCGAGACCACCCCCATTGAGTTCAAAATGACGTTTGCGATCTTTTTGAGTGTAAACTTCGATATGTTTGGAGATAGTGAAATTTTCGTCACTTTTCCCGCTTGAGACTTTGGTTTGGACTGCACCTTCTTAACTCAGCCCACCCCCTCTTCTCTTCATCACTTCAAGCTTCTTCAAAAATGGTGGAGGGAAAGAGAAATTAAAACTCCCAAACACAAATTCCATTGCAAATCCGAGATTCAACATCAAATTCACGTTTAGACCATTGATTCAAGCTTGTTGGTGTTCTTGCTTTGCTCTCAAATCTCCATCTTCATCAAATTCCGTGAAAAGGTGAGATTTTTGATCTCACATCTTGCCTATATCTATCTTGGACTGTTGGGAATGATCCCCTATTGTATTTGCATCAATATTTGCATTTGGTTTGGATTGGATTGGCGAAAAACTTCAATTTTCAGCGTTTTGGTGATTTTCCTGGCCTTAAGTCGTTTCTGGCCTTCGCTGAGTCGTCCACGAGTTAAGCCTAAGTCGTGAGTCGTTCACGAGTTAAGGGCTTAGGTCGCGCGCGTGTATTTCTGTTCGTCTGGCCTGAGTCGTTCGCGAGTTAAAGGCCTGAGTCGTTCTCGAGTTAAAGTGTTAAGTCGTTCCAGGCGTTGAGTCGTTCTGGGTGTGCTAAGTCGTTCACGAAGTAAAGGCTGAGTCGTTCGCGAGTTACTGGCATAAGTCGTTCAGGAGTTAAAGGCCTTAAGTCGTAGGTCGTTTTGCAGTTAGCTCGCTCGCCCTGGCTTAAGTCGTTAAGTCGTTAAAGGCTTAAGTCGTTAAGTCGTTCAAGACTTAGGTCTTATGACTTTATCCCTTAAGTCGTAAGTCTCTTGCCTCCCTTAAGTCCTAGGTCGTATGACTCTTAAGTCCTAGGTCGTTGGCTTTAAATCGTTAAGTCGTAGGTCGTCTCAGACCTAACATTCCCGCTGCTTCTCTTAGGTCGCTTGACCCTAAGTCGTAGGTCGCTTGATTTCGTTAAGTCGTAGGTTGCTCGACTTTGTTAAGTCGTAGGTCGCCACCGACCTTACCCTTAGGTCGAATGACCTGTTATCTGCTAGGTCGTGTGGCATTCCTCCCTTAAGTCGTAAGTCGTTCGCGGGTTAGTACTTGGTCGTTTGACCTGTTCTTCTGCTAGCTCGCGTGGCATTCTCCACTTAGGTCGTATGACCTTATCCCCTAAGTCGTAAGTCGTTCGCGAGTTTGTACTTAGTCATTTTACCTGTTCTTCAGCTAGGTTGCACGGCAGTCTTCCCTTAGGTCGTATGACCTACTTCTCCTTAGGTCGTTGGACCAGCTTGCCTTCACTAAGTCGTACCGTGACGGGGCGCTACCCCGCACCCCGCCGTGGGCGCTGCCCCCTGGACCCCCGCGACCTGACCGGGCAGGTCGAACCCCGTATTACTCTGCGTAGGCAATCTCTTCTGAAAAACGTTTATCAGAATTTCTACTTTGATGGTTTTGGGATTGACTTCTTTGCACTTTACTCACGTCTTCGAACGTGAATTGATTTGTTCTACCATCGTTTTATGACTTGTCACTTTAAAGATATATGAAGGTTTCAATACTAATAGTAAATATCACAACTCTTTCATCAAAGCGATTTCAACACTATTTTAAGTATCAAAAGTTCGTTTTCTCAAACCGATTTTCAATCTACTAGTATATACAAGCCTTTACTTCACTCGAATGAGAAATCGACTTAAACGACTTAGTAAAACGAGTGGTATGAAACGCTTGCGTTCACTTCGTCGGTTAGCTCTTGGACTTGTTCGATTGAACCCTTTTTGTGACAATTTCCTAGTGAAGATTTACAGCTTGTTCGTAAATATTTAAGTTAAGCAAGTGGTTATGGGACATGAAGCTAAACTCATATATTTACTGGCTTGGTGTGATTGACACTTCCTTATGATCATGACGATCATTTTTGTGATTTAGACTAGCAATGTGCGATGTCTCTTCGTCCGTGTGTCGGACTTGCCTTCGGGCCATCCGTGTGTTCGGAAAATTTAAATGGATAGCTTCCATGAGATAACTTCTCGTCCGTGTGTCGGACTTCCCCCTTTTTGTGATTTCTGGATTTCGTGTGTTGATTTCTGGGATTTGTTCTGGATTTCGTGTGTTGATTTCTGGATTTAGTGCTTCACCAACTTTTGTGATTTTCACTGATATGATATCAGGTTTTTGTGTATTGGTGAATTCGTGTGTCATTACCTTTTTATGTGTTTGGATCTTTGAGAAGATTCTTGTGATATTGATTAATCTTTTGTTGATTATCATTTACATACTTATAGTAGTATGTCGCTATGGTTATTACATGTTCATGTCATGCCTTTTACTGTATACCATATCATCTGATATTTATAGTTAGACTGATCCGTTTATTATTTTCTTATAAATAATACTCGGGTCAGACCGAGATGTTACAGGTGCTTCTGCTTGACTTCTCTTCAGGATTATTCTGACTTTTGGCTAACTACTTAGATTAGTAGTTTTTGGATGTACACCTTTGAGATATAGACTCTATGTTGTGTACTTATTCTTTTGTATAGCACGTGATGCTATTCTTTTGTATTATCGTGGATCTTTCTGACCACTACTCTGATGTACACTTTCATGTGTTATATATTTATTCATATCTTCTTCCGCCTTTGTGATATGGATGTCTGTGACTGATTGTCGTTATGATTATTTCTATGTTTGTTTCCGAAGATTATATATAGCCACCGTGTGATAGCTTTGTGTTTGTATCGGTATGTCGGATTTCCTCCCTTAAAAGATATGCATTCTATTCTATCTGACGTATCGATGCTCGCACAAAGAAGTTACATGGATGGTCGCTCCTCCACAGCCTTATTCTCCGCGCTAATTGACAGCACTACATCGTAGTGTTCTTGGTTAGCGTGGGTATAGAGGTGGGGCGTCACACAGTTGGTATCAGAGCCAGGTTTCGATCCTGGGACCTGTTCCACATCGATCTTATTCTTGAAGTTACGGACGATCCGGTTAAGATTGCCCGTGAATTAAATAAGCTTATCCAACCCGATTCCGTTAATTGAATCATCTTATCTTCTCTTTCGAACTTGTATTCAAATCAGATTTCTCTTTGATTTGAGTCCATCAAAAATTTGAGTCTCTATCCTTGCTTTGAATTCATTCCTGTATCGTCGAGCAAAGAAATGTATTTGTAAATTAATATTTAAAATGTTTTGAAATATATTGTGTTGTTTGAGTTGTTGATGTTGATTTGGGTTTCCGATCGATTCGTCTGATCAACGCTATCGATAGGATTTCCAAAACACTTGAGCAGAGCAAACTGACACAATATCGTTTTCAAAATTTGATAAATAAAATAAAAAGTTTTGTATGATTATATTATATATAAATATAAGTTTTCTGAAATTAAATTGTTAATAAATTGTCTGAAATAATAAAATTTGATTTTCATATATTGTTTTGTAAATCATTGACTATTGCATAACATAAATAAATGAATTTATAAACTTGGTTATAAATTGATTGGAATTTGAAATGAATTTAATTCAGAAATTTAAGAATTTATTAGTTTTCGGTGATTTCGAACTTTGGTTTTTAAAATTTTAAAGTATATATTATTGAAAATATTTTCGAATAGAAATCGTTTTCAAAGAATTTTAAATATTGAAAACAGTGCTCTTCTCTTTGCCGTTGGAAAATAATTTCGGTGATGGCGGCCGCATCATCGACATTCATTTTCGAGTTTCGAAGTGGAGATACTATTCTGTAGCTTTGCTACGGTTTTGTTTTGAAAAATATTTTGATTTGAATTTCTTCAGTATATTTTGATTTATATATATATATATAGGTATCTTATTTAAAATTTAATTTGATTGGATATAAATATATGATATATAACTCTAAATTGCTTAAAGTTAATCGGAAATCTAATTCTTAAATTTCGTTAAAAGATGATTTTAATTATAAATAAAACCAAAATTTGGAATAAATATTTAAACTCGAATAATTGAATTGGGAAAATTTTATTTGTATATTGTTCAACTGCATTCTAATACAACTTATCTAAATCATTCAGAAGTTGAATATGTAATTAGATAATATATAATATAAATTGAATTTATAAAAAAATAAATTTGAGTGTTTATAATAAATGTTATACACTGAATTTTGATTATAAAGATGTTAATAGAATTAGATAAGGCAATAAGTAAACCCTGTTAATAATTAATAAATTTGTTTTGAAAGAATTAATAAATTGAAATTTGATCAACTTATGAAAATACTTTGAATTTAAAGGCAATTAGTGAATATAAATTTATTTAAATCGAAACTTTTATGGTTTAAATTAATTTATATGGGTTAAATATATGGGATTAGATATATTAAGTAGAATAAATTTAATAATAACTTGTAATAAAGAAGAATTTAAACTGCTGAAAAAAATATGATTATAATAAAGGACTATTCAAATTTATGGTTAAAAATTTTAAATTTAAGATAATTAGATAATAAGATAATAAATTTAGAAATAGTTGAGATTGATTTTAGTGAACTCAAATGGATTAAATCAATTATTCAATATCAATTAATTTAAATTTGAATTTATATGGTTTAAATTAAATGTTATTGTGTATTTCAAATCTGTTTTTCTTTCTGGTTGTTTCTATTCTCCTACCTCGTTCCTTTTCGGGGACGAAAATTTTTGAGTGGGGGAGTGTAATGACCCGTAAATTTCAACTGTTTTTATAACAGAATTAGTTGAAATTTCTGGAAATTTTAAACGATAAAATTTTGAAATATAAATTTAATATTTGGAATACGTCTAGTTAAACATAGCAACTGGTAAATTTTCGTCCGAAAATACTAAAATTTATTTCGCGCGTAAATTCACTTCAATTTAATCAGTTAAAAAGAAATTAAAATAAAAGGTTTCCGAAACCTAAATATTTTTACATAGAAAAATTCTAAACCATCTTCTGAGCAAGATGTCAGTTTGTCGTTTTTCCAAATTCGGACATCTTTGGCTCCGTCGATCTTATTTTTCAGTGTTTTTCTTGCATTTTCCGTAGTAGAAAAATTCGAATTTTATAAATTAAATCGTACTGCTAATATCTGTATACCGTTTTGATCGTCTCGCCGAGCTGATCTTCGCGATATATCTATATGTTCATTTCAGTGTCCAATTCGCGGCGAAACCATGAAACGATAAACCGTATCGATACGGGCTTTTGTGTCTTTTGGTTTCCCAACTCTTCGTATCCACTGTCTTTTAACCATCCGACCTTTACTATTTCTAAACTCTAATTTATTAATTGGTTCGTTTCATTTGCTGGGATTCCTCAGCATTCCTTTATTTTGTTCTCAGTTTCAATGCACTTTATATTTCCAACGCACAATGAAATGGCCGTTCGTTTTAGTTCAATCAACGTTCACCCCTTTGCAAATTTTCATTTCTGCTATTGAATAAGAAATATAATCTACATATTTATCTTGCCTCTCCTCCATCATTTCTAACGTCTGTTCCACTCCACCACCATCTCGGCCAGCCTCGCCACTGCCTGCACCCTCTGACTCCACCTTGCCACACTCGCCCTCCATGCTATTTCCATGCAAGCTATCAGCCCATACGCTTCAACAGCCGCGCCTCCACCTTGCTCTCCTCCCCTTTCGTTTTTCCGGCCTCAGCACACAGCTCGCAACCCGATGCCACCGCAAACGCAAACCACGACCATCTGCTCCAGTGCCTTCTCTTCACTTTTGCGTGTAAGTGTATTTATATATAAACAGTTTTGCTTATATATGAATTTTGTTTAAATATTGTTTTAAAACTTTGTTTTATTAAGTATAGAAAGGGTTGTTATAAATAAAATTTCAACCGTTTGGGCATATATATATTATATTGATTTTTAAATTTTATAATAGTTTATAAATAATAGGTTGTTGCATGTTGAAACAATTTTATAAATAGGTTAGTTTATAACTTGGATCGGCTTTTAGTCTATAATAGGGTAAAGTTGTATTTATTGTATTTTCAACATCGGTTTTAGAGATAAAATATATAAGTTAGTTGTTAATGTTTTCTGTATAAACTATATATATTGGGTACGTATATATTTTAAAAGATGTATAAGGTTATGTATTTTGCTGTAGAAATATTAATGTAATATAACAGTATATATATAGTGATACCGTGATTTTTAAATGTATGTGTTTGAAGTTATATTGATTTTTAGTACATATATGCATGTGAAGCTTTCCTATCGGCAGTGTATATATATATATTAGTCTTATACAAAAGTTATATTATAAACACCTGATGATATAAGTATATACGCATATGGTATTTATTTTACTTTGTGGGTTTGTTTATTTGCTTTTGGTAGAATTATGAGGTTTTGTTGTAGACTCCTTATAGACCGTATATACATATATATGTTCTACCTTGTATTTATATAAGCCGCCTCTGTGTGGTATAGTTTTAAGTATCTCATGTTGTTTTAAGTATATAAATAAATTATCTTCAGGACATACAAAATATGATATATTATATGTTTCAAGTCTTCTACTATATATGTGTATATTATATGAGTTTTACGATTTGTTTGAGTCAAATTATATTACAAAGTAAGTTTATATTAATTTTATTATAAACATTGATTTTGAATTTTTGATATAAGGATTTCGTTGGATATTAACTAAGAAAATTTATAATATTATATATTTATATTTCACTTATGTTATATCAAACTGATTTTGATTCTTGATTCCTTTTGATCAGCTTTGTCCGTCGTGCCTGTTCTTCATCGAATCGTATCCATCTAGCGTTGCTTTGAAATTCGTAACTTGCACTGTTGTCAAACTTCTCTAGCCTCGAAAGGTGAGCACTCACTCACGATTAACGTTCTTTTATTTATTAGATTTGATTTCAATTGAAACGACAATTGAAATATGCTGCTATTAGCTAATGACACTGTTATATATGCTATTACCTGTATCAGTTCACCTGTGACATCTGACACCATTATCTGTTAATTATTTATGCGATGATAATACAGTTTGGCTGATAATTGATTGATTGTTGATGTTTATATTGGACGTTAAATTGTTAATGTTAAAATGATAAATAGTATGAAATTGAACTTGATATAGGATAATTAAATGTTAAATTTGATTAACTGACATTTGTATAATATGACCCCTTTAACTGTTGAATTTATTGACACGTAGGATTCGTTTAATTACATATTGAACCACTGAATGTATGTTGTTAAATTGATGATGTATGAAATTGTAATAGATGACAAGTGAAAACCCGTAATGTAAAAATCTTTAATCTACATGAAATGATAGTGTAGATTCTAGAAATAATTATATTAATTCGTACAAATAACAATGCGAATTAATACGGTTATTTCGGAATTATTTGAATTGATTTTTGGATTGTTATTGATTGTTGTTATTGCTTGTTTATTTACTTTGACACCATCCCAGCTATCACACTGCAAGTTCCCTTTGTTATGCTTTGATTTTGAATTAAATTGGAATCGGGTTGAAATGATAAATACCCAAATTTAACTTTGACCTATGATAGAGAATTAAATAAAACCCGATTGGTCAATAATTTGATTTAAAAATAAAATAAGGATTTTATTTGAATAAATATTATGGTTTTGAAATGAAATTGAAATCTGAATTTTAATGAAAGGAAATTGTAATATTTAATAATCTGAAACAAATATTTACAATGTAATCGATGAAAGAATGTTGTTGATTTGAGAAATGATTGGATTAACTTTGAAATGATTTAACAATTAAGTTTGAAATTATAATTAAGTTTGAAATTATTAAACTTTGAAATGATTTAACAATTAAGTTTGAAATTATAATTAAGTTTGAAATTATTAAACTTTGAAATGATTTAATAATTAAGTTTGAAATTATTAAACTTTGAAATGATTTAATAATTAAGTTTGAAATTATAATTAAGTTTGAAATTATTAAACTTTGAAATGATTTAATAATTAAGTTTGAAATTATAATTAAGTTTGAAATTATTAAACTTTGAAATGATTTAATAATTAAGTTTTGAATTATTTAATAATTAATAAGATTGAATTATTTAATGATTAAACTAAATTGAATTTTTGAATAAGTGAATTTTACTTCGTAATAATTGAAATTGAGTTTCTTTATTAATTAAGTTCTTGGAAAATTATTTATGAAAGTAAATAAGTGAAATTGAATTTCTTTAACTAGAAATAAAATGTGATTTATTGAAATTAATGTAAGACTTGAAATTTAAAGAATTTGATTTGATGAATTTAATTTAATTCAATTTGAAAGTTTTGATATAATGAAGTTGAATTTTAATAATGGATTTAATGAATTGGAAATCAAATAGAAATTGTTTTGAACGATATATTTATTTAATATTGAATGAAATCGATTAATGAATTGAAACTGATTTGGAATGTTAAATTAAAGGATTTCGGAATGAAACTTATATACGAACTTGAATCAATATTTGAATTGTTTTAAATAAAGATGGAAATTTAATTATGAGATTTTGAAATGGTAACTTGGAAGTTTTGAAACGTAAATATTGGAAATTGGTTTAGAAAGACAAATGAAATGCTAGTTTACGAATTGAAATTGAAATTGAAATTGATTTGGTTTTGAAATATATAAACGACCAATCGGTGTAATAATTACGAAAGTTATTAAAGAGACCGGGATCGGTAATGGATATACTCTCTATCTAAACCGAAACCACTTTAATAACTATACGCGGAGTGATGATCCAGAATGAAGTGGTTGGAATGATGTACGTGATGACTGAAGAAAGAGAACGATAATGGATAGCCTTGACACTTGTGTCAAATTGGAAATGACTAAAACAGGAGCTGTGCCGGGCCAATGGAGGATTTGCTACCTCAAGTGGACACACTTCTTCGAACTACTTATACTTGTTGTCGATTGGTGCACCCTTGATTTTGGGAGTGTTGTTTCACGGTGTTGCGGGCGCTGCGGCGTTGCGTTCTCACCAGTCCGGATCAGGCGAACGGTAGTATCACTACCTTGGGTATTGCCTCATGTGCCTTGTCATACTTGTATTCCATTTATGCGCGACCACTACGATTTTGATTTGTACCTTTAGTATATGGATTGCCCTCTGGTGACTTCCGGTTTTGGGGAAACTACGGTCTTGTATATGCTTTTGGGAATAAAAATGTGTTAAGGGTGGAATGGGCCATGACTTAACGCTATTTTGATATCTTCTTATATTACTGATAGACATTATCTACTTAGCGTACATTACTACCTAGTAGATAGTTTGACGGATCCTTAAAGGATGGTTATTCCAAACATCCTTTGAGTTACTTGTATTTCAATTGCTATTTCACTTGAGTTGGATTTATTAATATAAGAATGTTAATCCTGACTCGAGTGTCTTGTGTTTTTGCTTTACGCTCGGGTCAGACTGAGTGTACCAGTATTCGAGGCTCACCTTTGAAGTTGGAGCTTTGCTTGAAGATCCAGCCATCCATTCTGCTTTCAGTATTCGATGATTCCAGTGATGTATTCTGATTTGTATCTGATGTATCGTATTTCTCTTCTGTGTAAACTCTGATGTATTTTATATATTCATATAGTAGCTTCATGAACTACTATCTCTTTTAATTCCGCTGCACTTATTACTCTGTGTCTTTGATCTGTGATTATTTATTTACTGTATATGCTCAGTTTTGCCAAATTTAAATTAACAACGCGGTATTTTGAGCAATTCAACTCCGGCATGAGTGTCTTCCTATACACTTATAATGGACGCGAATGGTTCAAAAATGGCGGGTCATTACAAAAATCATCTTAAGATTGTGTTGGAAACTCTTAGGAGCAACCAATTGAAAGCATAATGTTCTAAATGCCACTTTTGGCAATCTCGTGTGAAATTTTTAGGGCATATTATTTCTGAATCCGGAATTTCCGTGGATCCTTCAAAGATTGAAGCGATTCAAAATTGGAAGAGACCGGAGAGTGTGACGGAAATTTGTAGCTTTCTCGGATTTGTGGGCAATTACCGTCGGTTCATATAAGACTTGTGGTGTCCCTCACTTTAAAACACATAGATTTTTTTTTGCCTAAACATTCAAAAGGAATTCACCACTAAACCCAATTTCTTTTATATTTGAATATTTATACAATTTCCAAATATTTTTCCCAAGACCCTGGATTTACTAATATAATCATATCAGTGCATAAACCAATTAATACAATTATATATTTGAAGATACATAATTGTTTCCCTTTGCCATTCAGAGCTAACAAGTTTGCAAAGAGAGTTTGAATCAAACAGGAAACCAAATTATCATATATGTTGACAACATAACCTTATAATTTTCTCTAAATTTATATTGTTCTTTAATATTGCAATGCACAGTGCACTTTTCTTAAGCTTTCTAGGCTTTCTGCCTAAATAATTTTATTAATACTGAAATGGTATTTAATTGACTTTAAGGTAGTTATCAAGTACTTGTATGAATTTACCACAAAAATTATACTTGTAGGCATGGATATTGGAACTAATTTCCATTTATCATTTCAGGTTGAATAGTTGAGGACTTTTAGCATTTTTAAGTTTAACATGGTGCAGACTTACATACTTGGTGTTTTATTGGATATGCTTGGTGTTATTTGAGGGCTGCTTGGTGTTTTCTTTTGTTTTGTCCCGGAAGCACTTACACTTCATTAATTGAGATGAAGTGGTTCCAGGCTCCAAGAGTTTGACCCATGGCCATCTAGGCCGGCCATAGTCCCTCTTTTACCACTTGCAAACCCATATCCCTCATATTAACAAACTTCTACAAAGTCCTACTCCTAATCCCAAGCATGTTTATGCCTAGTTTAAGTTTTCTGGAAATGCATCCTTATATGTATTCAATCAATTATTCAAAATACAGTATCTTCCAGGTTTACTTCTCTCATAGTTTTATTTGAAATTTAAATACACAAATACATGTAAATCTCCAGAATTCATGCACATGCCTGTATCAATTACCTGCCATGCACAAATTCATTTCTTTTGAATACCCCTACTCAAATCTTAAGAGTTCATTCCTAAAATCAACCCCTTAACTCTTTAATTTCCATAAGTCAAAATATAAATTCAAGCAATAAAAATCAGAGATCATCACATGCACATATCATATTTATATGATATGTCTATCCCTTTTTTTTTCAAATTAGACATTCATGAAATCAGCAATTAACCAAACATCATCAATAGTCTTTCATAGCAGGTTGACTTTAGTACATATTTTTAATCCAAATACTTAGTAATCTCCTTACAAGAAACTTCAGTTACAACATAAAATTTGACTAATAAATTCATTACAAAGCAACTACAAATTTTTAAAACTGGTTTCTTTTATTTATACTAGCAGCTAATTGCCATCTTCATCCATCAAGCCAACTTCAACTTCCTGCAAGCAAATCACTGAGCTGCCCCAATTTTAATGAGACACCCAGATGATTGCAAGGGCAACCAAAAGGGTCAGTTTTCACTGGTATGAGCATTTATCAAATTTGTATACATATTCATAATTTTTTTGGGTAATCTTGCAGTGTCTCCCTAGTTTAACAGATTTTTATACTTAGCATGTTTTGGTCCATAACAAGTGATACAAAGACACATTCATTTATTTAAACAATACACAGCAAACAGTTAAAATAAATATATGTACAATTCTTGATTCATTTTCTCCATTTCTAGATAAGTAAACTCAGGTTTTATACTCCCAATTTCACCCAGCAATTAATCAATGCACAATATTTATCTTAATTAATTTAACACCATATGTGGATATTTATAATCCAGATTTTTAAACCCTAGTCCCCATTTATTTTATGGTCTTTAACTCCTTGTCTAATGAACACCATGTATGCATTATGAAGAAAACTCCCAGGTTATTTAATTTATTCCATCACACAAAGGCCTCAGGGTGCAGTTGCACCATGCATATACTTGCTCCCACCTGAAGCAAGCAGATCATTGACTAACTCCCAAATGACCAGTTTAGTTCTTCTTTGATAAATCCCCCTCTAGTTTCAGCTTGTTTTTATTAAGCTCCTACTTATGAATTCAATCATAAAAACTCACAGTTCATTTATGTTTCAGAAAGGCTATCTTCTTTAATACTTTCTGGTTCAACCCCATGTTCCCCTATTTATTTTCCTTATTACAGAAAATACCCCGGTTTGCTTATAATAAATTTCTTTCCTAAGAATAGTTTAAGCATCATTGTCCTACTACCCAGAATTTCTCCTCCAACTTATGATATGAACATTTAGTTTCATGCTTCATTATCCAAGAAATAAACATAAGCTAGATCACTGTCTTGCTGCCTATTCCCTAAATAATCTATATCCATATTTAATGATGATAAGATAGAACAAAAAAAATGCTCAAACCATTTTAACTCTAAAAGCCCACATATAGATTAAAACTCCAAACAAGAATGCACAAACAAACATCCATATCACCCATAACAAATCATTTCAGAGATTTAAATGACTTATAATATTTTAGGCTGTCTGCAAGAGGACTTAATGCCATTGCATACAAAGGATAAATACTCACATAATGTTCTCCTTTTACTTCCTTAATCCCTTGAACAGCAAATCCTTCAAAGTCTCAAGCTAATGTTTTTTTCCTATTTTTATTTTATTTTGATCCCGAGAGAATGGTGGATATGGTTATGTGCAGTTATTTATAAAACCATTCTAGGGTTTAAGAAATATGGGTAATTTCCTTGATACCCTTAGATGTTTATGCACAAGTCATTTCCCTATGTGGTCCTTAACTGGAAATGTACATTGTTGGTTACCTTAATTAGTTATTTCGGGAATCAAGCATTTTTTAAACACTCCATACTATTTTCATGACTCTATTCTACTCATGCCATAAGCATGTGACCCTTGTTTTATTATTTTTTTATAAGTTTAAGGAATCTGAAAATCTCCTTTGTATTTTCTACCTATCTATCATCTCCATTCAATCATGCATACTATCATACCTAATCATGTAATGTAAAATCATTCACCCATGTTATTTGCTTGAAATAAATATAAGATATGGAAATTTTTATTTGATCCTGTATGTATATATATATATATATATCTCTGCCTTTTTGTCAAAACAGTAACTCCTCCTATATCTAAAAAAATCACATATATTATGCTAATTATTTCTAGCACAAATATAAGACATATAAACCTTTTTATTAAACTTCATTTTATTCTATCTTTAAATAGAACAGAAAACACCCCATATATATTAGATGTATGTATTTATATAATTCTTTGGACATAGAGCTATATTTATTTTGAGTTCCAATTTTCTTTTAATCACCTTAACTCCTTGCATTTTATCAAACAGAAGCTCCCATGCAATTTTATTTATTGCTAATTTTTCTTTTCTGTTTTAATGCATTATATATATATATTTATATATATTTTATAAATTTTAGAATTTCTTAATATAAATGTATTTTTCATTTTTATTTTATTTTTTTATCTTATTTTATTTTAGGGTCATTACAAGACTTTTCTAAAATTTCCATACCTCTTACTAATTTAACAAAGAAGGGAGTTAAATACATTTGGTCAGGCAAATGTGAAGCTGCATTTCAAAAATTAAAAGAACTCCTTTCCGATGCTTCTATTCTTGTGATTCCCGAAGGGAACCAAGACTTTATTGTTTATACAAATGCTAGTCGCGTTGGTTTGGGTGCCGTTCTCATGCAAAGGGAACGAGTTATCGCTTATGCTTCTAGGCAATTAAAGCCTGCCGAGACTAGATATGCCACTCATGATTTAGAGCTCGAGGCTAATGTTTTCACCCTTAGAATTTGGCGCCATTATATTTTGGGAGAGAAGTTTGTTCTCTACACCGATCATAAATCTTTAAAGTATTTATTTTCTCAATAGGAACTTAATTTGTGTCAACAACGTTGGCTTGATTTCCTTGCATCTTATGATCTTGATATTCTCTATACTCCCGGAAAGGGAAATCTTGTTGCCGATGCCCTTAGTTGTAAGCAACAAGCGGTTGTTTCCATGATGATATCCGAATGGAATGATCTCGAGACTTTATCCACTTGTGAGATTCGAGATCGTGAATCCAATTCATGTTCATCTCTTGTTTTATGTAGCCTTGAGGCTCATCCTTCTCTTTTAAACCGCATTCTTGAAGCTCAAAAGCATGATCCCGAATGGGTTCTTCTTAGCCAAAGTTATAGGGATAAAATTAATATTGAAGGTTTGAAAGACTTTGATGCTGATGTTCGTGGCGTTATTCGAAAATTTGGTAGACTTGTCGTGCCAAATATTATTGATCTTCGTAAAGACATTTTAGAAGATTCTCATCGTTCCAAATTTTTCCATTCACCCCGGTAGTAGTAAAATGTACGCGGACATGAAGCGACTTTATTATTGGGATGGAATGAAATATGATATTGCTAACTTTGTTAAGCGTTGCATGACTTGCCAACTCGTTAAGGCCGAGCATCGAAGGCCCGGTGGGTTATTGCAACCTTTGGACATTCCAATATGGAAGTGGGATCAAATTTCCATGGACTTTATTGACGGTCTTCCCCGTTCTCGTTCGGGCCATGATAGCCTATGGGTGATAGTAGATAGACTTACAAAATCCGCCCATTTTCTTCCCGTTCGGTCCAACCGGACCGTACCTATTTTGGCTAAACTCTTTGTCAAGGAAATTGTTAGATTGCATGGAGTTCCTACTTCTATTGTTAGCGATCGAGATCCATTGTTTACTAGTGGATTTTGGAAAGGACTTCAAAAGGCTTTGGGAACGAAGCTTAATTTTAGCACCGCTTATCATCCTCAGTCTGATGGACAAACCGAGCGTATGAATCAAACTCTTGAAGATCTTCTTCGTGCATGTGTTCTTGATTTTGGTGGAAGTTGGGAAGATCATATTTCTCTTGTTGAGTTTTCCTATAATAATAGCTTCCAATCAAATATTGGTATGGCACCTTTCGAGGCACTATACGGAAGGCCATACCGATCTCCTTCGTGTTGGCTTGAAGCCGGTTTGAAGCTGGTTTTAGGTCCAGATTTTATTCGTGATGCCACAGAAAAGATTGACCTTATTCGTCATAGGATGAAAGAAGCTCAAAGTAGACAAAAATCCTATGCCAATAACCGAAGAAGGAGATTAGAATTTTCTGTGGGAGATTTTGTGTTTATCGGGTTTCACCTATGAAGGGTGTTGTGCGTTTCAGTCGACCGGGAAAATTAGCGCCTCGATATATTGGCCCATTTCCCATCACCGAACGCATTGGTTCCGTGGCTTATCGCCTTTTATTACCGGCTCAATTTTCTGCTACGCATGACGTATTCCACGTCTCTCAACTACGGAAATGCCTTAGAGATTCTGATTCTGTTCTTGAGCCCGGTATTATTGAAGAAATTGAAGTTTCGCCTAATTTGACTTATGAGCAACATCATATTCGTATCATTGCTACGGAGGTTAAACGCCTTCGAAATAAAGATGTCCCTCTTGTGAAAGTTTAATGGTCCTCAAATCTTAAGGATTGCTCTTGGGAATCTAGAGAATTCATAGAGGGAACGCATCCGGACTTACTCTCTCGTGCTCCTTAAGGTGAACTTCTCATTTCAAAATTTCTTCTTTTGTGTTGTTGTGCCTTTGTATGGTTGTTACTTTTTATTTCTTTTTCTTAAGAATTGCAAGGACGCAATTTCTTTAAGGAGGGGAGTCTGTAACAACCCGCATATTTTACGATTGTATATTTAAATGTTTTATTTAAATATAGCATCGTTAATCGGATTAAAATCCGAAATGTTACTTTTGGTAAACAGTCGAATTGGGACTCGAGACCACTTCCATTGAGTCCAAATTGGCATTTACAACTTTTTTGAGTATAAACATCGATATGTTTGGAGTTGGGTGAATTTTGCTATTTTTCTATTGGGCTTTGGGTTTGGGTTTCAGCTCATTACTCATTTAATACCCTATACTCTACTCAACTTCCTTCATTCATTTTCATTTCCTAACACTCTCTAGCTTAAGAGAAAAATGGGGAAAAGAATAGGAAATTAGAATTCCAAACCCTAGTTTAATTAGGAAATACAAATTCTAGCTCCATCATCAAAGAGAAGCTAAGGTAAGCATCCTCTTCTTCTTATCCATCTCAATCTCTCTCCAATTTCAGAAATTTCCTATAACCTAACTTAGGAAATATTGCTTTTGATCTTAGATTGGAGCTTCTAGAGTTGAAGTTGAAGAGTAGTTGATCTTTCCTTTGCTTTAGAGCTTCTCATTCATCGTTTTTGGGTTTAAAGGTAAGTTTTTTAACTCACATCTACGTCTATAACTTTCTTTGTTGTTAGGTATGAATTCCTAACATTTGTGCATGATCATTTGCTTTTGATTTGAATTGATTTGGTGAATTTTCCAAATTTTGATGTTTTGGTCCAATTTTATGAAAATCCTACTATGTATGTTTGGACATTGATATTTGGGGTGTATCGAAGAGCCTTTAAGGCCGGGTTGTCGCTAGGCGTAAATCCTTAGTCGTCGTTGCTCGTCCGATCGCTCCCGGTACGTTTTGGCAACTTTGGCCTAGGCAAATTGTTGCCCAGACCGGTGTCCAGACGTCTGGTGACCAAGTCCAGACGTCTAGTTTGGACTTGGAGCAAAAATACATGCATGCATAATTTAAAAAAAAGACAGAGACTAATTCCAGACGTCTGATTTTTTGGTTCAGACGTATGGATGGTTTCAGACGTCTGGATTGCCGAACCAGACGTCTGGGAGTTTTTTTTTCTGGAATTTCCAGAACCTAAATCCAGATGTCTGGATTGACCCCCAGACATCTGGAACTGTTCATTTTTGCCTGTTTAGGCTGTTTTTGAGGGAATTTCCAATGTTAATCAATTTTCGTTGCTCCGATTAGTTGTTATCACTTTTATCGACTTTGATGACTACTTTTTCGGATTTTTGGGAATATCCATTTTGATGGATTCGGTATCGATTTTTATGGATTTGATTCACATCTTTGTATGTGAATTTTTTGTGATTGATTGTTTCTACAATCATTTCTGTGATTTGTCACTTTAAAATACAAAGGTTTCTATACTAGTAGTAAATACTCAAACTCTTTCACAACCACGATTTCAACACTACTTTTAAATACAAAGCTCGTTTATAAAATCGTTTTCCAATCTATTAGTATATACAAACCTTTACCTCATTCGTACGAGAAATCTAATTAAACGGCTTAGTAAAACAAGTGGTATGAAACGCTTGCGTTTACTTCGTCGGTTAATTCTTGGACTTGTTCGATTGAACTCTTATGACAATTTTCGAGTGGAAATCTATAATTTGTTCGTAAATATTCAAGTTAAGCCAGTGGTTATAGGACACGAAGCTAAACTCTTATATTTACTAGCTTAGTGTGGTTCACACTTTTCATTGATCGATGGTGATCATTTTATGGTGTAGACTAGCGATATGTGATGTCTCTTTGTCCACGTGGGGGACTGTACCTCGTTTTATGGAGCTTCGTCTCATTCTTTTTATAGGCTAGCGACCTATGGTTTTATGGAGTTCGGTTCATCGGGCGTACCATTATTGTACTACGTCGTTGTCCCGAATTACTTGAGTATCAGGTTCATCGGGCGTACCGTTATTGTACTACGTCGTTTCACCGGCTCTATGGTTAGTGACCATGGAATAGCGACCCATTTGTGATACATGTGTTGGTGAGTTTTCATGCTCCCGTTTGTGATAGGCCTCCCCTTTTGTGATTTCTGGATTTGTAGTTGACGATTTCTAGAATTTGTGTTTCACCGATTTTGATGATAGGCATTGATGGGCCCTATCAATATTTGTGTTTTGGTGAATAATTTAAAGAATGTGATTCTTTTTTGTGTTATGAGATGATTTGAGATATTGTATAATTTTTGTTGTTATTTGATGTATACTTGTCACAGTATGGCATTATTTTTATCATAATTTTTAGTTATATCTCTTGTCCTATCTCATTTTATCTGATATTTATAGCTAGACTGATCCGTTTATTATTTTCTTCTTAAATAATACTTGGGTCAGACCAAGGTATTTCAGGTGCTTCTGCTTGACTTCTTATCAGGGCCCGTCACCTAACTTTTGGCTAACTACTTTAGCTTAGTAGTTTTTGTTGGTATACATTTGAGATAGAGACTCCTTGTTGTATACTTATCCTTTTGTCTAGCACTTGTATCTATTCTTTTGGGATGTAGTGGATCTGATATGACCACTATTTTGATGTACACTTCTATGTGATATATTCATATCTGTTTTTTCTGTTGTGATATGAATATATGTGACTGATTTGTGTTATGTTTATGTCTATATTGGTTTCCAAAGGCCTCATAGCCACTGTGTGGTAGTTTTGAGTTTGTATTTGATTTGTCAGATTTCCCCTTGAAACGAAAATGTAAGTAATATTATCTGACATATCGGTACTCGCACGAAGTAATTACACAGATGGTCGCTCCTCAACAGCCTTATTCTTCGTGCTAGTCGACGGCATTACCCCGTAGTGTCCTTGGCTAGTGTGAGTATAGAGGTGGGGCGTCACACTTGATAATTCCAACACATACCATATTAATAAAATTGGTCATATTTAACAAAGGGGATTACTTAATCACAAATGAGCATAATCACTTTCAATATTCATCAATAACATAACGTCTATTCCCATAGCATAGTTGTTAACAAGTACCGAGTATATTGTCATAACTCAACTATCCAACCAACGTATTTAAACATTCATTTCTGCCAAACTTCCATATTATCAAATGGTGATAATTTCCATAACATATAAACGGGATAATCATGATTATTTTAACATAACAAAACATGATTTAAAAAGCGGTGAGAATTTCTCACCTTCATTTCCACTCCGTCAATCTTTATACGAATTAGCGTGCTTCTGTATTACGAACTAACGCGTACTTTTCTTGAACTTTCCGCTTTGAATTTCTTTTTGTTGTTAAAAGTGAAGGAGTGTATGGTTTGGCCTTGGGTATGTAGGGGTACGCTAGGGTAGTGGAGGGTATAGGGGGTTTACGGCTTGGGTAGTAGAGGGTATAGGAGGTGTACGGCTTGGGTATGCTTGGGTGGAGGCCTAGGGAGGTTGGTGTGGGGTGTAGGAGGTGGGTATGGTGATTAGATGCTTGGGTGAGGTGATAGCCGAGAGTGTGGAGGTGAGTGGGTGCTTGGAGGGCTCGGGTAGGAGCGTTTGAGGCTTTGCCGTGGGTTTTGGGAGGTGGGTAGGTGGTTGGCCGAGGGGGTGGAGGTGATAAGGACGGGGTACAGCTTGTAGAGGTGGGGTTTAGGGGTGTGTGGTGGCATGTAAAGGGTTGGTGCTCTTGGATTTGGGTTTGGGTGGTGATGGAGGTTGGGTGCATGAGTTTTGGGTGGTGTAGGTTGGAGTTTGGCTCGGGTATGAGTGGTGTAAGGATGTGGTGATGCTTGGTGAAGATGGTGGAAGAGAAATGGAGAAAGAACTTAAGGAAATGAAGAGAATGATTTGTGAAAAATGAAGTGAATGTTTTAGGCTATCTATACTTGAGCTTTGGATGGAAAATGACTTAAATGCCCTTAGCTGCCTTTTTGATTTTTTTTAGGCGTGATGTGAATTGCATTAATGGTGGAAATGATGTTAAGATGTTATTTGTACTTAAGTAATGATGTTTACCTCTTTTTCTTAATTTCTAAATTACTTAAAAACCCTTTTGTTCCTTTTCCACACTTGATAGGACTTGACTATTAATGGTGAGAAGATGTGTTAGGATTTTTTAGTAATGATTATGTTTAGAAATCTTATTTAATATGAAAAATAGTCAAATTATGTTACTTTTGAATTATTTGTTTACTTTGACTTTTCAAAGTGAATTTGCATTTACATGAAAATCTAAAGTATGCATAGTTTGTTATAGTTTGTAAGATGAAATATTTAGGTTAAAAGGTGGATGTGTTCATATAACATTACGACTTGTTATGATTGAAAACAACATTGTTATTGATAAATTTTACAGTCAAAATTTAACGTTTTTGATATATTATATATAAAAGTAAACCAAACCTAAAAATGGATTTCCTATTATATTAAACGAATTAAACCAAGTTAATTTAGGTTAAAATTTCATATCGTTAGGGTTATTATTCATATCGTTAGGGTTATTATCAAAATATTGAATGTTGGAGTTGCATTGACAAAATGTGAAAAAATTAGAATATTTTTGTAAAACGATTATAAATATATTTTTCAAACCTATAATATACTTTTATTATCCTTATTAAGTGATTTCGATATAGTTTGACTTTTCAAATAAATATTTAAAACTATTTATTTGAGCATTTATTCATTTTTAACAAAACTTAACTTTTGTTGATTTGTGATAAAAAAATCCAAATTCTTTATTTTCCATTATTAATCATAAGATAAATAATTTCTCCTTACTTATCATTATTTATATCATATTTACTTGAGTTCTAAACCTTTTTAAATTTAAAATAAGTAAAATATCTTATTTTCGAAGTAGCGAAATTACGGGTCGTTACAAAAAATATTCACAATATTTATACTAAAGTAAAACTATATTTAATTTCAGTCAACACCGATAAAGTTATTATTTCATAAATAATAGTTGGTGTATATATATATATAGAAGCAATCTTTCGTAATTTGCCGCATCAATTAATAAGTGTCATATAACGTACTCCTACTATTTCCACCATTACTATAATATTCTTGAAATATAAAGCTCCTATTTAACCACTTATTGTGGGCCATTTATTTTATCCATTGCAACTAGTTTACAGTTGAGAGTTTTAGATCAAATATCTTAAATTCAAAGAAATAACTCTTATAGAAAACAATTTTCTATAACAAAATACATTTGGAATATAAATCACATTTATCATTGCATATTAAGTATCTACTTCGTATTTTATATAATTCTTGTTTCTAACATCTCCTCATGAAGCAAAAGTGATCATTCACTCTTTTCATCCTAATACTTCCTATTTTACATCCACCATCAGACATTCGCTTTCCATTATAAATGGTCAAACCATTCAAAGGAAAACCCTTACCAGAAGAATGCAACTAACTCCTTATAAAATTGCATTCGAACAACCTTAACATTTTAAGAATGTCGAATAGGTTGCAATTAAGTAACTCAATCGAAACTGACATTTAAATGATCGAATTCCTAGGTTGATCTTTTAATCCTTGGTCTAATTATTTTCAACACAACAAGATTCTTTTCATATTCAATCGTATTGAACACATGATCTATCATTATGATTTACTTGCCCATTTTGAATGAACAAATTTCATTGAAATTTTATAGATTACCAACACGGTTGTTTACCATACAATTTTTGTATATGATCTTATGTGGATCTAAAAGTTATAGGATCTAATGTACTATGGATTATATCCAATAATATATAAACTTGAGAAAATATGTAGAGAAGTACAGTAAAAAAAAGTAAAATCACAACGGGGTTGTTATATTGGTTCGGACCTCTCATCCTACGTCCATCCCTAAGCTCCACTTTGGAATTTCGTTAACCAGAGTCCTCTCTTCATCCAAAGGAATAGGTTTACAAACTCTGCCTGAACACACGAACATGACTTCAGTCTACTATAAAGCAAATGCTTTATTTTTTGACTTTAATGTGTTCTCAACAACATAGATAAGTCACACTTCAGTACAACCTTCCTTATCCTTTGATGATATGTAAGTTGAATGTGTAGTACTATAGAAAGCAGAGAGTATTAATTTGATTGCTTTTAATTTAAAGAGTAATAAATTGGATAAAAATTAGAGAGAAAATTTGATGAAATCAAAGAATGAAATAGGTCTATATTTATAATAGTAAAGATATCTACTAAAGAGTATTGATTAATCAAGAGATCGCATCTTTTCAATTGCGGATAAAAATGGTGTCTGTTCAGAAATACAGCTATTTTTCTGTCTCAGATGTCTGAGCTAAAAAGTCAAACATTTGACTCTTTATTTAAAAAAACTATTTGGAACAAGGTCAGACGTCTGAACTACTATGGTCAGAATCTGAATGTATTCCAAAATGGATTACATTCATTTCTGACCTTATTCGGACATCTGTCCTAAAGATTAAGGCGTTTAAGTTCTTTTATATAAAAAATAAATTATGTAGGGTTAGAAGTTTGAATGGTTCGTTCAAACATCTGATACCCTCATCATACTTCCAATCAAACCTTTCAGATGTTTGGCTTTGTTCAAAAAAATAAAAATATAAAGTAGGTCAAACGCTTGACTAAATAGGTCAGATGTCTAACCTTTTACAAGGTTTTTTCCCGAGAGTTTCAAGGCTTATTTTGAATTTTTCATACGTCTGAAATATTAATCAGACGTTTGGCCCTTTTTTTAAATTTATGATTTTTGTGTATTTAGATGTCTGATTAATGAAGTAAGACATCTATGTTCTGTCAATTTTGAAAACTTGATTTTGACAATGTCTAAATAGTTTTTGATGTTTTTAAAATAATTTCAAGTGTGTGTAATCATCAAAGGATATTGTACATTATATTCTAGACTTACTATGATGACAGTACTTTGGCAAGTGATCTTCAATGCCTTGATTGCAGCAGATAGTTACCTTTTTTTGGAAATATCTTGTAAGATACGAAGTTGTGTAATGTTTATAGAAATATATAGTTGTGTCATCAAAACTTCAAAAAGGCAGGATTCAACATTCTCTCCTTCTTTAATGATGACAACTATATATATCTATAATATGAAATACTCTCCATATCAATATGCCTTATATTCCCACCCCCTTTTATCATTGTCAAAAATTCAAAAAGACAAGAAAAAATGAGGATGGAATGAAGTATTTGTACTTTCAATATATACTAGAATATATTGATGATTACATAAACAAAAATAATGATTGCAAGCAACATATATTCATTCATAACACAATACAATCCATTGCATGATCCATTCCAAAACAAAGCATACTACAAATTACACAAAATGTTTGGAGTCACCAACAACACACCATAACAAAAATCTACCACAAATTATTTGGAGACTTCATCAATACATAACAAATTTAAAAACTGGAAATAAATGACCAACAAACACTAGCAAGACTTCATGAGAGCAACAGGCAAAGGCAAAGAAAGCAAGGACTAATGAGCGTAGCCAATAATTCAAACAACTAAGAACAATGCAAAACTCCAAGAGAACCTATGACATATATGAAGATACTGTAAATATGAGATGAATGAACTATCAGTAATATAATCTTCTATATTACCTTTATTCCAAGCCATGAAGCGGTGACAACTCTTCGCTTTCCATCTTATACTCACTGCCACTTTCCACACTACCTTCTTTTGATGGTTTCTCAATGGATGGTCCAACACCTTGGTGTGGTGGTGGAGAAGGTGGTGGAGTGGTAGGAGATGGGGAACTTGATTTGCTTGACAACTTCTATCAAATTTACATAAATCATTCTTAATCCTTGATAGTTCCTCTTCAATTGTTTTCGTTTTAGTGTTATTTTTGGAATGGCATCTTTCAAGGATTTTTATTGTTTTGTGACCAAATAACTTCGGTTTTATGTAGTTGTGGCATTTCAAAGGTAGCTATGTTGGAAAAGATAACCTTAACCGATTCATTACTATTATCACTCTCATCTTCGTCATTTCCTTCTTCCTCAATTTCTTCATTAGTTTCTACAACTTTACCTCGAGTGGTTGCACATGTTGATGAGGTTTGTTATTATAACCATTGCAAATACTCAACATAGTTATATACAATGGAAGAGATGCAGGAAGCTTCATAAGTGAGAAAATTTTCTTACCTGCATAAGTAACATTATTCGCATTGTTAAGTACAAGAGGGACTTTTTTGGATATCATAAAGCGAGTTATGTAAGGTCCGTAGAAAATTGTTTTTCTCAAGTGCTCAATAAAAGACAACATCTCATCATGAAGAAATTTAGCCCAGTTCACTCAATATTACCAATAATAGCGTATAATGCCTTAATATCTTTGTCATAAATTTTGTTCGTGACTATCAGTGCAAGAAATAAAAGCGTTGATAATCATACATTCCAATAGACGAGGTCTAGGGCGTAAATCCTTAGAGATTCCTTTGGTGAATTGATTTTCCCTTAAGTAATGACCAATTTGATTTCTCCTATAGTGTGGGGATCTACGTCTTTTAATTCAAACCCCTTATAACCAGTTTCTAAAATTTGGCCAATGTGATTATAGTGAAGTTCTATAATGTTGTCATAAACACCAGTCCATATATACCCCTCATCATTATGTTTTTGAACAAATTTTCTCCCATGTCAGCATAGAAAAGTCTTATGGCTAGGGTGTCTATTTGGACATTATTAGAGCTATAATCAATTAGTGAAGTAATATGAGCTCTTTCAGTGAAAGCATGAAGGTTATAAGTAGGGAAATCATCTACGTTATAAAAGATACCATTAAAAAACTTCATTTTCGTTATACTTTTGTACCTCCACATGCTTTCTGGATCATGAAGCCAAGCCTTTAGTTGATCTTGCATGACGACTAGAGGTTGATAGGTAGTTGTTTCATCTGTCTTCCTCTTTTTAGGGTTATTTAGTTTTGTTTGAGATCTGGGTGCCATGGAATTAGTTTTAGGGTTTTGAAAAAAATTTGGTTGTAAAAAATGAATTAGATGTCGGTGAAAGGCTGTTTAAAGCTGAAGGGATGTGTAGTTAATGGGATGGTTGGCTAAGAAAATGAGGTAATAAATTTAAAATGTTTGTGTGTGTGTGTGTATAATTTCTGAAAGCCTTCAGACGTTTGAATAGTTTACTTAAACGTTTGAACAGGCTAGTCAGACATCTGACTTTTGATTTTCAGCAAAAATATATATAGATAAATGCACATGATTTATTTTTTTTAATAAAAATCAATTTATAAATATAAGAATATATATATATATATATATATATGTTGTTTCACTTATCAAATGACTTCCTCTAGTCATGATATCTGAAAGGAGTTATTCGATCAGATTCAGATATAGGTAATTTCTATGGATTATATACTTCTAAATGTCTTGAATTTTTCGAATGGTTACTAGTAATGCTATTCCTTATTTAAGTATTTCCACAAAGCACTGTTAACATCCGCTCAATGATATTCAAATTTTCACCTTGTCTTCGTTGCACTGATTGGATCCTTCTTTGCTCCGATATAATAGCGTCATTTCGAAGTTTTAATTTATGTCGTTAATCCTTAATTTTATCAAAATTTTCATCATGCCTAATTAAGTACCCATCGAAGGTGATTAACTCTTTAACCCTTTTTCCTTTAGGAGATTAATCACTTGATTCTTCCGAGGACGAAGACGAAGACATTATGTGGATTGAAGAAAATAAACTTTACTTATAAGCATTTTGAAGAGTATGTTAAAGTGAAGAAATGTTTAACTATAAATAAAATTATAAAGAAGATAAATATAGCTATGTTCCCAAATATTGTGTGTTGTAAATTTGTAGTTAATTAAAGTCAATTAATAAATAAACTAGTTATTTTTAGCTTATTCAAAAAACGTCATTTTGTGGACAAACTCCTAACCTTCTTCTTAATTTATAAAAACATTTTTAGCAAGTGGCTTAGCTACTTGATTTTCTGAATTAATAAACTCTAGTGTATCCATATTTTCTCAATATTCTCGCATAAAAAGTGGTGTCGAATACTTACTTGTTTTGTATGTGAATGATTAATAGGATTTTTTGATAATTTAATGGTGCTTGTATTATCATAGTATATAGGTGATTTTGAAGAAGAACACCATAGTCTTAAAGCGCTTGCTGCATATAAATGACTTGTACACTTGCCAACACCCCATAAATATATTCTGCTTCACATGTCGATAGTGAAACATTATTTTGGTTTTTACTAAACCAAGATATATGAGATTGACTAATAAAGTGACATGTACCACTAGCACCTTTTCAATCCATTTTGCATCCTCCGAAGTCCGCATCGCTATATGGTATGAGCTCGGAAAGACACTCTTTTGGATAAAAATGTCCATGATTTCTTTATTAGTTAAGTAATGCAATATTCATTTTACAGCTTGTATGTGCGATTGTTTGGGATTTGCTTGAAATCATTCACACAAACAAAAGATTATCATCAAATCGTAAGTTTGAGATTGAGTCCAATCTTGTGCAATTATATGCAAACGTTATTCAAATTCGGCAAGTTGAGGTGGCTGGAAGAAGGGTATCCTTATGCCTTTGCTATGGCTTGGGAGGAGATATTGAGGCATGAATGGGAGCAATCTGATGAAATTGAAATCGATGAGGAGGAGTTAAAGCTTAATCTTTTGGAAGAGGAAGACATAGAAGTGCTTGAGATCGACAGATTTTCTTACATCCTGAAGTCATTCCTTAAGCTAGTGAATATGTTGGGGGAAAATCGGAACCTGATATAAGGGATTTGGTTGAGAGTTTTGGTTTTTTCCCCAAAGGACCCACCACCAGGACTTCAAAGCCAACCATTGAGACTATTATTCCTCTTCTAAGCTCCACCTATATTCCCACTACTGTGATGACCTTTGACATTTCAACTACTCTGGCATCCTTGTGAGATGTTCATTCTTATCTCGAAGAGCCTGGCTTTGTGGGTACTAAATCATTTTTGAAGTTACCTATCCTATTTCCTATCCTAGAGGGAGGCTCTGGAAGTACTCTAGCTCATACGGTGTCTGCATCTCCTGGAGATATATCACTAACCTCATATGTATTCAAGATGGTTCATATGACATCGGTTGATGTCTCTAATCTCTACTTTCTATTTTTCAAGTTTCAGGTCAACCTTCTATTGTTCCTTTGCCTGAAGGAGGCTAATCTTTGAGTACACAAGCTACGTTGACTAAGTCAATCATCATATACACTTACATCTGGACTCCAGCCACCCTAAGGGGTACCGCTCTTGGTTGCAATGCTAAAATGATCCATTCCTTGGAAAAGGAGGCGACTGGCGAACTTCACGGGATTTGGGGAGATGAAGAAATTGTTATCACCGGGGTCTCTAAATACTTATGAGGTCCATCGATGCAAAAATCGCAAGCCAAGTTTGTTAAAGACATCAAGAAGGAAAAATTGGATGTCATTCCTCCTCCTCTTTCGTTTTTGTTTCCTACGATGCCAATTGACATTCCCACTTCTGAAGCCTCCTCCGATGGTGCTCAGAGTAAGGCTCTGAGATCTCCAAGGAGTGATTATGACTGGGAAACTGACCTTAAAGGCTATTTTCAAAAAGTGGTAAAGGTATAAATCATGCAAAAGACCGAAGAAGAATGCTTAATCATAGTTTTTCTTTTGTTTCTCTACTATTGATTTAGTTTTTTAAGTTTGTGTACAAAGGCTGGTTTTGTATGGGAACATCCCCCGCTTTTGTTGAAAGGAGTTGTTGATAAAGATTAAATTAGTTTCTTTCCAAACTTCACATTTATTTGTTTATGCACTTTCTTTTATTTAGCCTTTTATGCTAATTACAAATGCTCTTAAATCATAGCACATTAGTCATCTGTAATACTCATATGTGAATGGGAGATTATTTTACTGACACTTAGTTAGATTATCACTCTTAGTTTATCGTAGGTCAAGTGTCGTTTGACTAGTGATTATGTAGGATTCCCATATCACCTTTTGTTGTTGAGGAGTGATGTTGTGGATATATATGTCTGGATATCCATATTCAGTTCTATATATCTTTAGGCATTGACTGTGGTTATCCACCTCGAGTGGTGGTTTAAACGTCTATCTCTAGAGGTTTATACCTGATTTCACCTAACTCTGCTTGTTGATCTTATAAGCCCCATCTTTGAGGCTTAACAAGCAAGACGATAGTCTCTAGGCATCCAATATTAACCTTTCTAGTCTCTGGAAAATGGTTTGATGCCTTCCCTATCTCCAGGCAAAGGTCTTAGGGCATACTGTCTCATCCAACCCCTACGTGTTTATACTCCAACACGTAAATCCTAGGTCAAAGGAGTTAATTGGCATCTATCTCTAGATACCTGTAACGGTCATGTTCGGTAAGTCCAACCATGGATTGCAAAAATTCGAACGGTACATTTCTCCGAGTATCTATATACTTGCATTTTACAAACACATGATACTCAATTATGCTATTATTCACAGCGCATGGTTATGATAATAAGAATACAAATTCATCAATAACAGCAAGCCAATTTATTTTGTAGTCAAAAGTATAGCAGATTCTACCTGGTTACATAGAAGGACATCTTGGGTTCACATTCAATGCGTGGAATGCTATCTACAGTGATATTTCAAACATAAAGGAATGTGTCTAGGAAAACACCTTCTGATTTGCTGAGAGGAACCCTGCTAACTCCTTCTTCATCTTCATACTGAGTTGAGATCCGATCTTCAAGACCCGAGTAGGATCATCCTAATCGACCGGGATATTGATTGTTAATTTAGCTATGACCACCCTTGCATCCTATGACTCCTTCCTCAGATCCATAGCTTTGTGGAATTTGCTATGCTGATCAAGCCAGGGCTTAGCCGGTGGTTGATATGCATCAATCGACTTAACGTAGAGAGTCTTCTCCATGTTCTGTCCTTTTTCATGTCGCTTTGCTTCTCTAAGCTCCACGACGTAGCATTCACATCCTATATTTCGGTCACCTTAGATGACCGCTACCCCATTCTCTATAAGGAATTTCATCGTTAGACACCACGAGTCTAGGGCCACCCGAAAGCGAACAAGGGTCAGTCGGTCAAAAAAGGCATTATATGCAGAAAATGTCCATAACAACAAATGTCACAACATGCACTCTCTTGCCGTTACCTTCATAAAACCATTGGTAAATCCACACACCCAGTAGGCTCTACAACCACTTTGGTAAATCCCTAAATCCGGGACTTACACAGCTTCAGATCCTGATCACCCATCATCATCTGTTCATAAGCTTTTTTGAACAAAATATTCACAAAGCTTCCACAGTCAATAAGAACTTTTCTCACAGTTTTTGGCCCAATCATGGCCGTTATCACTAGAGGGTCAAGCATAGGCACTTTAATCCCATATGCATCGCGGTTTCTAAATACAATATCATCTGTCATAATCTTTAATTGCTTTGTTGGAGCTTTGTCTTCGTTGATAACGCAACTCTCCTACACAACATGCTTTAAATAACTCCCATGCCTTTCCATCTCATTCTAGCTCTTCTCAGTTGGATGAGGTCCACCAGTTATTATGTTGATGACAAGTCTTTTACCAAGCTTCCTATGTTCATCCTCACTAGGACCAGCCTGACCCCATTGGAGAAATTGCCCATAGGTTAAACATTTCCTTCTCCACCATCCTACGGGGCATTCGCATATTGTTGGAGTTTCTTCTTTTGGATTATATCTCCAGTCACGTCTCGCAAATGTCTACACTTGTACGTATTATGGCCATGCATCTCATTAAAAAGCCAATAATTCCTGAACGTTTTCTCTCTCTCAGTCGACTCCCTTGGAGCTGGTTCATATAATGTTCAGTACCCTGCATCGCAAGGTAGATATTTTCAACCATATCATTCATCTAACCTAGGTCCTAGACTAAAACTACCACTTTGCAATATACCATCCCTACTTTAGGAGAACCGATAAGGAGAAGGAGTGAGGTTTAGCCAAAATCTACATCGAAATCGTCCAACACTCCAATAAGACAAAAAGAATGAAGACATCCTAAGCAAAGGATAGTTTTCTCTTATAAACTACGATGATGGCTCTTACTATGCTGCTACCAATATCGAGAATACTATGGTCAACAAGTGCATTGACATGGACAACAACTGCTAGCCCTAGAAGTAATCATTTCCACTTCATATATTTTTTTTTTACTTTTTGGATCATTGTGTAATGATATTTTTGGAATATCTTTCATAATGCAATTTGTTTTGGCTATGATTTATTTCTTGTTTTCTTTTCAAATTTTCTTTTATTTTATTTATGCATAAGTAGCATGTAGTTTGCATTCACTGATATTTAAGCAAAATCAAAAATAGAAATGCAAAAAAATGTAAAACCTATAATTTGGCAAGAAGTAACGAGGATTGATTGTTAGAAATTTATATTTTGATGTTTTGATAGTGATAACTATGCGAGTATATACTGTATATACTAACCACTTTTGGAGGAAATATCAACTTTCCAAAGAGACAACTATATCAAAATAAAGACCAAATTGACGCTACAAGGTACTATTAGTCATAACATCTATGTCTAGAGGTATACAGTTGTTAAAATCTCTTCTATGTGGTATGTATACTCATACGATTTCTCAGAATATGAATTTTCAAAAAACATCACAAAAAATTGAAATTCAGCCTGTTGAATCATCCAGGTCAGCCGACTGAATCTGTGCACTGACACATGAATATCTTTGAATACTCAACCGACTGAATGACTGTATTCAGCAAGCCGAAAAATGCCTAAAATGAACTATTTCCTTGCTAATTCCAAAATCGTGAATTCAGTTGGCTGCCACACTCAATTTAGCCGACTGAATCTGTATAACGGCTAGTTTTTTTAAAGGGTACCTTTTCTTCATGAAGGGTTACATCTCTTAAATCAAGACTTGCAGTCCTAACTTTCACCGTTTCTTTTCATGAACGATTACAACTATTAAACTCTATATAAAGCATATTATTTCACTGTTTTCATAATCAATTCTATTTGCAGTTCTCTCTATCTTTACTATTGAACTCTCAAGCATTCAATTCCAAATCGCTTTATATTTTTTATCATGGGATCATTCAATTATTTTCTTGTGATTAAATTACTTCCTTTCTTCACAAACTACATGATATACCACAAAGGAGAAGATTATAGGAAGGATGTACGTTATTGACTTATCAGTGCTAATCAAGATTATACTTAGTCAAATACATTTCTGCTATTATAGTTGAAGTTCTGTTGTAGTATCCTTAGGCGATTGAAGTCCTATTCGGTTGTCTAGGTAGTTGAAGTCCTGTTCAGTTGCTCAGGCGGTGTAATACCTGTTCCTCTGGGTTAAGTGAGGGTATCAATTAAATCCAGAAGGAGTCTGGGACTGGACGTAAAACGTGAAGTTTGAACCAGTATAAAAATCTCTAGTGTCATTTACTTTATTACTTTTACTTTTATATTTATATTCCGCACAAGTAACTAGTTTAGTTAATATTTCATATTACACGATCCTTAGTCACTTTCAATAATATCATGGGCAATCACAGCCCTTTTTCCTTATTTCTGCCTATCCTTATGTATTTCTAAGACTCTTACATTGTTGGTCAGATGTTTTTCTTATACTTTATATTTTATGCCATGTTAATGACTAGATATTTGTATGAATGTATGTGCATTGAATGATGAGGGAAATCTATTTCTTGATCACTAACTATTGGAGCATCCTTGCTTTAATACGAGACTGATTAATGTGCAGTGTGCGCCATCCTTGTGCCAATGCCTTCCTCCATCAAAGGGAAAGTAAGTGGGATCATTATGGATGCAATTTTTGAAGCTTCTTTTTGGGCATTGCACACCATTTGTGCATGGACACGTTACTCCACTAAAGGGGAGTAAGTAGAAGTAATATGGTGTAAGAATTAGAACTTCTTTGAAGGTAGTTTGCACCTAATAAAAGGGATGGAAGAAGGAATGCTATGGATGTTATAGCCGGAGGTTGCATGGGCAGTGCATACCATCTATGCACTAAGGCCTTACTCCGGTGAATAGGGAGTAAATGAGTGCTTTATAGATGCAAGGATTGGGATTGTTTCATAGGCAATGTGAACCGTCCCTGTGCAAATGCCTTACTTTACTGAAGGGGTAGGGTCAGGGCCGCTGTTGGGGTAGCACTCACTATCAAGTGCCTTCATTAGCACATGAATTATGCTCTTGTGGGTTTATTGAAATATAACATTTACAATACAATATTTTCACTAATATAATCCGTGTCAAACAATTCGAGATTCTAAGCCACATAGATATTCCCCTACACAACACAAGGCCTTACAACTTGACCAGCAATGCATAAAAACCCACTACATATAATTCGCTCTTAAGTGCTCTCCATTTCATGTATGGCTATGTTTGCACCTTCATAAAGGTTAGAGAGTAGGCTGCCATCACCAAAGCTTAATTAGTGACACAAGAACCCCCCCCTAATTGGGCTTGAGGACGCCTTCAGTAGGGTCCTTAGAGTCGGCAAATACCAACCGCAAGACTTGGTTCCCTACCATGAATCTTCTCTTCTTGACCTATGAGTTGTAGTGTTTTGTGACTTTATAATTACAAAATTCCAAGCGAAGCTCGGTCTCTCTTCTTATTTATCCACGGGTCCAATCCTAACTTCAACAATTCTTCATTCTCTTCAGTTCATATGTTAGGCACTCGGGCAAAGGGATATCAAATTCAACTGGCTACATTTCTCATACTCATAAGATAGGGAGAAAGATGAGTGCATAGTTAACGTGCAGTTTGTTGTCTTATGAGACCTCAACACCAATAAGTGTTCTTCTACCCAATTTATATCCTTTTTTGCCCAATGCTTCTTCAAGGTGCCTTTATAATTTTTTTGATGACCTCGATTTAAAGATTTGCTTGGAGATGGGTGAAAAATGAGAAGCACCTTTGTTCCTTCCATAAAAATCTACGAGCTACCTACTTTTAAACCACATACCATTGTCTATGCTAATTTTATTGGGTAGGCTAAACTAGCATAAAATAGTTTTACATAATAATATAATTTTTTGAATAACTATAAAAAAGAATGGGTATTGATGTGAAATAAGCATCTTTTAAAGCTTCAATGGTTGAACATGTACTCAAATCCAACAATATCTAGAAGAATATATTTTACCGAATGCAAAAAAAATGGTAACATGTATGGCTTGATCATGGTCAACACAAATGTAAACTAAAATGTAACCATAGTTCTAAACAAAACTCATGATCCTACGTAATATCCATCATTGATGAATGGTATAGAAGCTTAACTGTAAGAGCATTATTCTACAAACCATATCACATGTTCATGTGCCTTATGTTAAATATATTCTTATCTTGATTTTTTTTGCCAAGATTCCCATATGCAAACCACAGTTACAACTAACATATTAAAGTAAGACTTTTATCGATTGTTAATAATTTGCAAGTTCTTTTAATGTTGTTGATTATAGGCCTTTTCCAAGCATAATCAATATTAGCATCATGAAGTGCAATATTTTAGAATGATTATAAGATTTGGAAACTAATACATATTTCATTGTTCACCATGCATTTTCTGCACTTCCACAAATAATACATGTCATGTTTGGGAATGAGTATTATAGGGTCGAGTGATATTCATGATATGTATAAATTTCTATTCAAAGCAATGGGATGTGCTACTTTGAGTATAATTAGTGTGTATAAGTTGTACGTCAAAGGTAATTGTTGCTCGAATTTCTCACAAGAGTGAATTGGACTAATCTGCATGGTCAACCGCACACATCATAGCCCGCGTACCCTAATGATTCAACACTTTAATCAGTTCTGATGCAGATAGCAGTGTTCTACCCATGCACCGCACCCATTTAGTATGTAGCTCGCCCACGTGATGTCACTCCCTGGTCGACCTATGCCAATAAGTTTCTCTAAAGGAATGCCTCTCTCCAATGATGCAGGAGCTTGGGCCAGCTCCTCCTCTATAGGCATCGAGCAATGAGGCTAGAATAAATTTTTCTTTAAAGTGCTTCTTTACCATCAACTAGTTTGTTCACCAAGTCAATCACCAAACAACTCTCTCGTCCCTCCAAGCTCCTCTGTACATGTGCACTAATTCCTCTAGCAACATTCACCCGTAGTTGCAGGCATCGGTCTGCTATTTTCTTAGAGAAGCTTCGCCTACACTACTCCTTTAAAGAGACTGGCTTAACCAAGTATTATTCATCTGATAAAAGTGCCACTATGCAGTAACCCCTTTATTCCCTTTACTGCTACCATGAAACCATTCCCTGATCCCACGCCATCTACCATACTCCAAGCCCTCTTACAGCATTGTTCAACTGTCCCCATCTGCACCGTGTAGGCCATTTGGCATCCTTGTTGGCATGCACATTGACCATATACTTCTATCAACTGCCAAGAGAGAATCCTAGGCATGGTCAGCACAATCTCGGTCACCCAAGCATCAACTTCATCCATTATAAATAGACCAAGGCATGCATTCATACAAATGTTGTACAACACTAGCTTTCAAGTATTCACATTCTAGTCACTACCTCTTGTAATCTAGGCCATTGTATTAAAAGTAAAGCAGTAAGAAATTTCTGATGGTGGATGTAGATTATCTTTGATTGAACCACTCGAAACTCTTCTCTCCTCACTTTTACATATTTATGTGTCTTTGTTTTACATTTTTAACAAAGGTATTAGTAACCAAGTATAGCTAATATCACTCCCTGATCACATTTTTTAGGTTGGCTAAAATCATGCTCAATATTTTGGTGCTAGAAGGAGGTCTCCCACTAAAATCTCACCTTTTATCACTTTTCCCTGTAAAAGATAAGTTCTAGATTGTTATCATGGATCTAATTGCCGAAAACAAGGATAATATCTTAAATGACCATAAGACTAATGGCAACACCATCGCTAGTGATGTCTACCCTATTCTTAGGCTTAGTAGTGACATGTAGCATGGCGTACTCTAAGGATTGACAAACATGGGCACTCTGGCCTGCGAAGTTCAAACCTTGAGGATGAGATTGGATGCTCAAATAATAGTAAAATTTGTCCCACCCGTCCCTCCACTTGTTTAACTGACTTCTCAACCCACCTCACACTTCGCTTACAACCTCATGAGCATTGCCAAAGCCCTAGAGAGAGTAGTGCTTGAACCTCGATCGGGGATTCCTATGTTCAATATAGGAACATATGCACTGGGTAAGTCAAGGAAAACATCCATGAAGTCCTTAAACTAGAGCCGGTAGTATATCACCGATCCCCTTCGGCCGAAAGATGGTCCACTTTCCATTGCTTTTGGGTGACGGATGAGGACCATGACTTGCAATTGAATGCCTTAGTAGCAGAGGATAAGGTAGAGCTCAAGGACATGAGAAAATCAGTCCATTCCCGACCCTAACCAATGGGAGGGCCAGCCCAGGTCCTGAGAATGGCATCCCTATCTGCCTATATTATCATATGTTATTAGGAGCGGAACTTCCCCTAGCAAGGGGCCATCATCATCTACGACATATAGAATCCGAATTTCAAAAGAAGATGGCTACCCTATGCTAGCAAATGCGCAAGATTCAAACAAGAAACACTAGTGGTGAGGGCATATCATATGTTGAGAATGGATTCCCCTTCTTCAAAGAAAGTTTAAGCATTTATATCCATTATAGATATGTCTTGCCTCCCATGGATAAGTAGGATGGGATTACCGATCTCTTCGATCATATCAACACCTTCAACTTATTGACCTAAGCCAGCCAGATTTCTGGTCATGCAAAGTCTCTCATGTTTCCCTCTACTCTAAACTAGCCGGCATCCCATTGGTTCCTTCATTTTTAAGTCGATAGTATCTACCCTTAGGCCCAATGGTGTTTTGACTTCATGGTTTGCTACTTCGCATCAAAGATAAGGGTCGTGATGGAAAATGAGCTAGGAAACATTAGGTAAAGCCTACCTGAGTCCCTTCGTTCCTATGTCAACCATTCATGTTAGTAGTGGCATGGCGAAGTCGGGGCCGGTTCATGCTCGATTTAGTCGAGTAGAGAGGTAACTGTTATTTTAATTTAATTTAAATAAATTCACAATGGGAATTTTATAAAGGAATGGGTTATTTATTTTAAAAATAAATATTGATAAATTTGTCAAGTTGGATCAAATGAAGCAAAGAATTGAAATTGTAAATTGAATTCAAATGGAATTGAAAATGTAAACTTGTATGGAGATTGAATAAGAATATTTTTACAATAAGATATAAAAGCCATTTTGTTTTACATTTAATATATGTATATAGAAGACTTTGGGAAAATATAGAAATTTGTAAAATATTAAAAAGTTTGTAATTGAATTGAACAAAATTATTTTGAATGTTGTAATCGGACATTGTTACAAAGTGGTATAAGGAACTACAAAAGCACCCTGTTTCCTCCTTGACTAACTTTTTCCGAAGGGCAAATGACATTATGGGGATGGAGGAACCCGACATCTCCCACATTTATGAAGAAGGAGGCCAAAAAAAGAAGACAGACTAAAGAAGATAGTTGTCGAAAAAATGGTCAATGGAAATGTAGCAAAAAGCATACTAAGGATGGTGCATGCATTAATCCCTGGTACAATAATTATATATGCAACCCTAAACCGTGACATGGAAACTATCTATCTTGCATCATAAGACTGCATTCCATTTCAATGGTCTGCTCCTTAGTTGTTAGGGCAGAAGTAGGAGCCAAGAGGCAACTGTAAGTACTGTGAATTCCACCAGTTCAATGGCCACTTGACTAGTGAGTGTCCACACCTTAAAGATGAGATAGAGCGATTGATCCATGCAGGAGTATTTGTTTAATATGTAAGACAATAAGTAGAGAAGCACAATGCTCGAAAAAATCCGCCTTCCCAACCCTAGCGGGTGGACAACAAAAACATGGCCATAGTTAATACAGAATTTTTTTTCCAGTTTGTGGCGGTCCTCATGTGGCAAAAAGTACTCGAGGGGCTCAACCTTGCTATATTATAGAACCCTCCTTCGATCGTGTTTATTCGGTTGATCTTTGGACCCTAAAGGTCCCTCAGGTTGAGGAAGATGTCATTAACATTGCTTTCACTACTAAAGACAAGAGAGGAGTTGGTTTCTTTTATCATGGCACCATAGTCATCTCAGTCAACATGGCCAGCACCAAGGTCCATTGGGTCTTCATTGATGGGCGTACCTCCGTTAATGTGATGTTTAAAGAAGTTTTCGACAAGATGAAGCTTCCAACCTCTAGATTGCTCCATGTGCACTACCCATCTATGGGTTTTGGGCATTGGCATAGTACCCCTTAGGATTACCTCTCATATAGTCACTTTTGACAATGAACTTTTGGTGGCCAAGAGTTAGGTATAATTTATTATGACATACTATCTATCATCATATAACATTATGATACGCCGACCAACTTTGGCGAGCATGGATGTAATTGTAGCCTATCAGCATATCATAATGAAGTACCGACCAAGGGGGAATATGATTTGTCCGAGGCAACCGGCAACCCTCCAAGGATTGTTGTAGCATTTCTTTGCTGCAAGCAAAGAAGGGAATACTCATGCTACAATAAGAAACAACAATGCACAGTGGTGAAATGGCCGAGAGAATGTGCGAGCTACCCATTGCTCTCGTTTATGTTGGGGTAACCCAAAGTCTTGAAGATGAAGCATCCACAATGATCACCACTAGCCAAGAAAGCATAGTCGATGGTAATAATCTTTTCCTAGCTAACCCAAGTAAGACTAGAGAACTTATAGCCACTTGGAATGAATAAGTCCACCCCGTTGGTATGTAGGGATAGAAGATACTATCACTCCTTTCCTTTCAGCATCGGAGGACTCGTCTATGAGAGCCGAGGTAGCCATAGCCCAACGCTCGAGCATCGATGTCTGTACAAACTGAGGATGTAATTGAATCAAGATATATGCGTTGGACCAGTATGACCTGGAGAATAGTGGGGGGATGGTGATGATGATCTGCTCGACCTCCATATAAAAGACTCTAGTCCCAACAATAGGCGAGCTACTTCACTTGAACCAATATTAATTAACTGCGATAACCCCAGCATGGTCATCCATATAGGTAAAAAGTTAAGTTTAGAAATAAGGGATGAGCAAATTTGTTTCTTGAGAATGTGTAAAGATGTGTTTTCTTAGGGGCATGCTGATATGACCGGCATAGATCCCTTAATCATATGTTATACCCCCAACATTGACCCGGCTGCCTTTCTAGCCCAGAAAAAGAGGCGGTCCCTCAACTCCGACTAGTACAAGGGACTCAAGGAGGAGTAGAGAAGCTACTGGCAAATGAGTTCATTTGCAAAGCAAATACCCGGTCTGGGTAGCTCACCCAGTATTCGTTCGAAAGCCCAATAGAGCCTAGAGGACTTATATCGATTTCTCATATCTTAATAAGGCCTACCCCATAGAAAATTTCTCATACCCTGCATTGACCATCTTATAGACATGACCAACATACACGAACTACTTACATTCATGGATGCCTACACCAAGTAGAACCAAATTGCAACGCTCAACTTGGATCAGGAGCACAACTCCTTCATCACCAACATCGGACTTTACTACTATTAAGTCATGCCATTCGGCCTTCAAAACGCCGGCACTACTTATTAAGGGCTCGTTAATCAGGTGTTTGCCCAAAAGATTGGCCACTCAATGGAGGTCTACGAGGATGATATGTTGGTTAAAATTGAAAAGGCAGGGACATGTAGAAAACATAGTCGAGAATTTCGGCATCCTCTACAGGTACAATATGAAGCTTAACCCCAGGAAGTGTTCCTTTGTAATATGTTCTGGGAAGTTCCTCGATTTTATGGTAAAAGCCAAGGGCATTGAAGCAAATCCCAACAAGATTCAAGCAATTTAAGAAATGTGGATACCTTGCACAGTCAAACAAGCACAAAGTCTAAATGAAACGATAGCAGGGCTTAGCTACATTGTGTCAAAAGCCACAGATCATTGTGTACCCTTCTTTAATCTCATCAAGAAGGGTAATTCATTTATATAGAGTAAAGAATGCATGAAAGATTTTGAGGACTTAAAGAGACACCTAGCCATACCCCATGCTTTCCAAGCACATCGGTGGAAGAACTTGTGTACCTTGTGGTAGCTGACCATGCGTTCAGTGTTGCCGTGACTCGCGATGAAGAGAAAGTCTAATAGTCTACCAATTTTGTAGGAAAGAGGTTAATGGGCCTAAAAACAAGGTACTCCAAGTTGGAGAAGATGGCTAACTACCTTCTGATTGTGGCCCAATGTCCAGAACAATATTTCCAAGCTTACCCCCATTAAAGTTCTCATAAACCAACCATTAAAGTAGGTGTTAAGCCAGCCCGATACATTGGGCCGACTCCTAAAGTGACCTGTGAAGCTCAAACAACATCAAATCACTTTCCACCATCGCACCTTGATCATGGGCCGAGCAGTAGCCAATTTTATAGCATAATATTCTTGCCTAGATAATATGATAATGGGCCAACAACCAACCCACCTTCATGGCAGCTTTTTGTTGATGGTGTTGTTATAAACTTGTATTTTGATGTTTTGATCTTGACAACTATATAAGTAAATATTGTATAAACTAACCATATTTGCAGGAGAAGATACTGTTCTACTCGACAATAGATTGAAGACCAAGAATTCATAAAGAAGTTTCAAATTTATTAGTGGTTTGTCTATAGTGTAGTTTTGTAGTTAATCATTGTTAAAATCTCTCCTAGGTGGTATATGCATGCACACAAGTATTTAAAATTATTTTCTAATCATATACACACAAAGTATTTCATTATTTGCAAATTCCATTATCAAAAAGTTTTCACAAATACTTTAATATGGCAGAAAACTCTAAATTCAGTCGACTGAATAAGCAGTTTCAGTTAACTGAAAACCTATGCACGTGCACCATGCACTTGAAGGTTCAGTCGACTAAACCACCCCATTCAGTTGACTGAACTATGTGTCTTTTCAATATTAAAATTTAAAATTCGAATTTTTGAATATTCAGTAGACTAAATTTTTTTCCTTGGTCGGCTGATATTCATAAGGGCTATTTTTCTAAACGGTCATTTCCATTTAACTAACAGAAACAACCCTTGATTCAAGGGTTGTTTCCATATCTTTTGACCATAACTCTTTACGAAAGATTGCATCACTTAAACTCTATATATAGCCTTCATTTCAGTTGTTTTAAGAAATTAATTTTCTGATTCTATTCTCATTATCTAAAATATTCTACCATTTGCTTTCAATCCCGTTTTAATCACTTGCACATTCAAGCACAAATTCATTTGTGATTAAATTAACTTCCAATCTTCATGAACTACACCATATACCACAAAGAAGAAGATTATAAGAAGGGTGTACTCTAGAGACTTATCCGTACTATCAAAAGAGCACAATTAGTCAAGAAAATTCTCTATATTGTTGAAGTCCTATTTGGTTGCTTAGGCTGTAGAAGTCCTATTCAGTTGTCTAGGTGGTAGAAGTCCTGTTCGGTTGCTCAGGCGGTGTAATACATATTCCTTCATGTTAAGAGAGGGTTGATAGTTAAATTCCAAAAGGAGTCTGGGACTGGACGTAGAACGGTAGTTCAAACCAGTATAAAAATCCCTGTTGTCATTTAATTTACTATTTACTTTTTATATTCATATTCCGCATTAGTATATAACTTAGATTATATTCCATATTACGATCCTTTGTAGCACTTTCATTTGGTATCAAAGCAAGGCAATTATATAACCATAACACAGTTATTTGATATTCTGTTAATATGGAAAATAGCACTAACAAATTTTTTGTTGAAGGTCAATCCACTACACGACCACCACTATTAATTGTTTGAATTATAATTATTGGTCAACTCGAATGAGAATTTTTATGCTAGCAAATGGATATGATACTTGGAATATCACTCAAAGTGAATACACTATACCTACTACACCATTTGCAGAATGGTCAAATACACAAAAGTTAGATGCTACATCGAATGAAAAAGCCATGAATATGTTATTTTGTGCCTTAGATAAAAATGAATTTAATAGAGTTAGCATGTGTACAATTGCTTTTGAAATTTTGGAGAACTCTTAAACTCACACATGAAGGAACTAACAAAGTTAAACAAAGCAAGATTTCTATGCTTAAAATTCAGTTCCAAAATTTTAGAATGAGACCGGATGAAACTATAAATGACATGTAATCTAGATTCCAAGATATACATCATTCACTATTGGCATTAGGAGAAAAAATTTCAGATTTTGATATTGTCTCAAAAATTCTAAACTCTTTAGCAGATGAATGGGAACGAAAAGTCTTAGCTATTGAAGAAGCTAATAGCATTTCTACCATCAAACCTGAAGAGTTAATTGGAAACCACATGTCATATAAAGTAAATTTACAGGCTAAGCAAGATCAAGCACAAGATAAAAAGAATATTGCCTTTAAAGCTGAACAAGATGATTCGGATTCAGATGAAGATGACATGGCATTAATTGCAAAGAATTTCAAAAGTTCTTAAAATTTAGAAAGAATAAGAAGTTTGGAAACAACGGGAGAGACAATTCCAATAAAATGCCAGTTTCGAATCTCGAATGTTATGAATGTCATAAGAAGGGTCACATGAAGAAAGACTGTCTTGATAGAAAGAAAGACAGATTCAAGAATAAGAAGGACAAGTACAAAAAGAAGTAAGCATCCTCTATTACATGAGATGATTCAGAATCGTCTTCATCATCAGACAATGACACAGACAGTGATTCTGAGCAAGCCAACGTCTGATTTATGGCTTCGACTAACAATGTAAGTGATTTGACTTTTGATGATTTAATTGATATAAATTCAGAACTATTAGATAAACTCAAAGAAGTTAAAAGAAAAATATAAAGATGCACTAGAAAAATTAAACTGAACTGAAATAGAAGTTGATATGCTAAGAGATGAAAAGAAAATCCTAGAAGAAGAACTTGTTAATACACAAGAATCTTTGTCTGATTTTTCTTCTCAACTCACTATGCTATCAAATGAAGTAGAAGTGCAAAAGGAAAAGAATATGACATTAGCTTCAGAAAATCATGATTTAAAATCAAATGTCAAAATTCTTGAATTGAAAATTACTAATCTTAAAACTGAGTTAGAGAATATCACAAAAAATGTAACTAATTTTAACAAAGGAAGAGAAAATCTTTCTAAAATTATCAATAATTTTGAAGCTACTACTAATAAAAATGGATTAGGATATAAAAATTCTTCAAAGACTAGTTCAAAGAAGAATAGTATATCATATAAAAATTTCAATTTACATAACAATTTTGTAAAAGCAAAATCAAAACCAAAGGTTTTTACTCAAAAGAAAGAAATTGGTAGCATAAATACTATAAAAATTTGGGTAACAAAAACTAATAACAATTTAACCAGAAATAAGTATATTAAATCTTTTATAACTTCAGTTCATAAAAATAAAAAATTTACTTATAAAGGAAATTCTAGACCCTCTTGGGTTTGGCTTCTTAAGACCTAACTCTTAGGACCCTAATAAAAAGTGGGTACTAATGTCATTTCATATTTTTTTGCAGGTACCAACTAAGAAAAGAGGAAAGTAGATACTAGACAGTGGTTGCTCAAAACATATGACAGGAAATAAAGACATGCTGACCAACATTATCTACTCAGATGGAGGATCTATCACATTTGGAGATAATTCCAAAGGCTATATCATCAGTAAAGGCGATGTGAGCAATGACAGTACATCTAACTTACTTTTTATTACAAATGTTTTACTAGTTAAAAATTTAAAACATAATTTGCTAAGTATAAGTCAACTATGTGATAAAGGTTTTAATATAACTTTTTCAGAAAATAAATGCAACATATTTGATCAAAATAATAACCTTATATATGAAGGAACAAGAGAAAGAAATATTTATATGTTAAATATGAAAGTCAACCATTACACTATTATGTGTCTAATAGCTAAAGAAATGATCCTTGGTTATGGCACAAAAGATTTTGTCATATAAATTTTAAAGCAATAAACAAATTATCTAAAAATAATTAGTTAAAGGTTTACCAAAAATGTATTTTAAAGTGAAAAATATTTTTGATGCTTATCAATTAAGAAAATTAACAAAATCTTCTTTTAAATCAAAGAAAATGATTACTGCATTACAACCACTTGAGTTATTACATTTGGATCTTTTTGGACCAACTCAAGTTCAATCTATAAACCATAATAGATATGTTTTTGTAATAGTAGATGATTTTTCAAGATATAACTGGACAATATTTTTGAAAAATAAAAGTGATACTTTTGAAAATTTTGAAATATTTGCTAAAAGAATTCAATATATTAAAAATTTGAAAATTAAAAATATTCGAAGTGATCACGATGGTGAATTTGAAAATGAATCTTTTGAAAATTACTGTAATAAGAAAGGAATTGTTCATAATTTTTCATTTCCTAGAACTTCATAACAAAATGGAGTTGTAGAAAGGAAAAATAGAACACTTCAAGAATGTGCTAGAACTTTATTAAATGGAAGTACTCTACCAAAACATTTTTAGGCAGAAGCTGTAACAACTGCTTGTTATGTTTTAAATAGAGTTTCCATCAAACCATTAACTAAACATACACCATATGAGCTTTTTAATGGAAGAAAACCTAAAATATCATATTTTAAGGTTTTTGGTTCAAAAAGTTTTATATTAAATATAAAAGATAAGCTTGGTAAATTCGATCCAAAATCTGATGAAGGAATATTCATTGGATATTCGGAACGAAGCGAAGCTTGCAGAATTTATAATAAAAGAACTAAAATAATCGAAAAACACTTCATGGGTCATTCGATGAAAATTTCAAGTTAACCATTAAATAGAAGGTAAAGAAATTATTTCTAAATCAAATGACTCAGATGATGATATTGAAAGTAATACAGACAATAATTTACCAAATAATAATGAAATAAGATCTCTACCAAGACTTCTAAGAAATCACCATGCTGAAAATATCATTGGATAAATAAATACCAATGTAAGAACTCGAAATCAACTAAATAAAATGGGTCACATAGTTTTTCTTTCAAATATTGAACCCGAAAATGCTAAAGAAGCATCAACTGATGATTACTATATTATAGCTATGCAAGAAGAATTAAATCAATTTGAACGTAATAACGTTAGGGACTTGGTTTATAGACCAAGTGATCAAGCCGTTATGGTACAAAATGGGTTCACAAAAATAAAGCTTAGCAAGGAAATATTATTAGAAATAAAGCTAGACTAGTTTCTCAAGGTTATAATCAAGAAGAAGGAATAGACTATGATGAAACATTTGCACCTGTAGCTCGTCTAGAAGCTATTCGTATTTTATTAGCTTATGCATGTTTTAATAATTTTAAACTATATCAAATGGATGTAAAAAGTTCTTTCTTAAATGGTTTTATAAAATAAAATGTATATGTAGAACAACCTCCTTTATCCACACATGAAAAATTTCCGGATCATGTTTATAAATTAAAAAAGACTTTATACGGTTTAAAACAAGCACCTCGTGCTTGGTATGACTGTCTTAAAAGTTATTTAATTAATTCAGGTTTTAAAATTGAAAAAGTATATCAAACTTTATTTATAAAACAAGATAAAAATGATATTTTAATCATTCAAATATATGTAGATGATATTATTTTTGATTCTACAAACGAAAAATTATGTCAAGAATTTTCAGAAATTATGACAAAAGAATTTGAAATGTCTCACATGGGAGAACTTTCATATTTTCTTAGTCTACAAATTAAACAATTAAAAAATGGAATTTTTATTAATCAAGAAAAATACTTTAATAATCTCATAAAATGATTTCCTATGGAAAACACTTCTGCTAAACCAACTCTTATGAGTACTACATTACATCTCGATAGAGATAAAAATGGCAAAAGTGTTGACAAAACACTATATCATAGTATGATTGGTTCATTACTATATTTAACTGCTAGTCGACCAAACATAATGATGAGTGTATGCTTGTGTACATGATTTCACGCAAATCCCAAAGAATCACATTTGCTGGCAATGAAGTGAATTTTGCGATACTTAAGCAAGACTAAAGACTACGGTATCTTTTATCCAAAAGAATGTCCTTTTGAATTAGTGTCATATAGTGATGCTAATTTTGGAGGATGTCAAACGGATCAAATGAGTACTAGTGGTACTTGTCACTTTATTGGACAATCTTTAGTACCTTGGTTCACTAAGAAACAAAATTGCGTTTCACTTTCGACGTGTGAAGCAGAATATATCTCTGCTACTTTGGCATGTGCTCAAGTAATCTACATGCAGCAAACACTTCAAGACTTTGGAATAAATCTTTCTAACTCAACAATTTTTTGTGATAATACAAGTGCTATAAATTTGTCAAAAAATCCTCTAAACCATTCTAGAACTAAACACATAGATATCAGACATCATTTTCTTCGAGATAATATAGAAAACGGAAATATTTCATTAGAGTTTGTATCTTCAAAAAATCAGATAGCTGATATATTTACTAAAAATTTAAATGAAAATACTTTTATTAAATTACGTCGAGATTAGGTATTATATCTTTGCATGATTTATAATTAAAATTTATTTTATAAATTTTTGAAAATAATTTTTTTTTCAAAAATGGAGCTGTTGGCACTCGATCTCTGGTCATTGGTAAGGAAGTTATATGCATTTTCGTTATGCTATGTTGTTTCTTAGTTTAACAACTATTACCTACCTCAAATTACCTATACGGTCAGTATTTCTTATGTTTATCTACTTATAATTTTTTCTTTGGTCATAAACGTTCAATCAATTTGCTTCTCAGGTTTTTTCAACCTAAAAATAGTGTATCCTCACGGTATATAAAGGATTCCCACCTCATCTTTTTCTTCATACTTTCTTGCATTAAAACTTTTTAACTTATTACTTTCCAAATTTTTGTACAAACTCCATAATGTCTTCACAAGAAGGATCAAACTAATCTTCCATTGTTTTCAATACTGCCACTTCCGAATCATTAAAAAATTCAAACAACTCCAATCCTGTATACATTTCAGTTAAGATTACACCATCTCTAACACATCACACTGGATATACGCCATAGGGGAAGCGAGCTAAACGTAACTTACGTTTTGGCTCTCCATCCACTAAAGATAAAATTGATGATATTCACCATTACCAAAGAGAGACTCTGGAACTTCAACGTGAAATGTACTATGAGCAGAAAGTTAATGCTAAACACTTAAGCTTTCTATAACAAGCCGCTTTGAAGCTTTACGGGTCATCATCAAAACAATATTTGCATCAACCATCACCACAACGTCCTCAAGTGCCACTGAACTCTTGGAAACAAAGCCCCCAACGTCCTCAGATGTCATCAAACTCCTTGGAACATAGTAAGGTATGGTCATCGATCCATCCATTACAAGAAATTACGAAGCTTGAACCACATTCTGGTGATTCAAACTCTTCTGAAAACTAAGACTTCTTTTATATTGTTGTATATTTACATTTATATTTCTTATATGTTTTCACTATTAAATAATAATATATTTTTGTTTTCCGATGGATTATTGATAAGTATATATATTATTTAATCATGTTATAGAAAAATCTTTAGTATAGAGGCTAAGCTCACCAAAAAAGCATAGTTTTGGTCTACTAATTAGGACAGAGAAGTCGGCTGAAACTTTATATGAACTATTTTAGAACTACAGATTCAGTCGATAGCTCCACTAAAAACTGTCGACTGAAAAGCTTAAATTTTAGTTATAAAGTTGTGGCCTAAAATTTGCTGCATAACAATCGACTGAAATATAGATTTAGTCGACTGAATATTCATCTATACTTCAAATTATTTCAGAAAACAGTCGCCTGACCTGATACATTTAGTCGACTAAATTTGCCAATTTTGCACTGAAAACTTACAAAATGATTTTCCTACATATCAGTCGACTGCCCTTACCAATTCGGTCGACTGATTCGTATATTTCTGGTTTTTATAATCTTTATACACATTTCCCAACCTACCTTTTCACCAACCCTATATATTCATCTTCTTTCTCATCAAACCCTTACCTCTTCAGCAACCAAAAACCCTGGCCCCCATTTCTTCAAATTAATTTTTTAATTTCAAATCCAATCAATCCAATGGCCCCAAGAACTAAGAGATCAAGAGAATCCTCCACCAGACCATCAAAAAGTCAAGTAAGATCATGGCTTCATAATGACATTGCGGTTACTCGATTCAATGCCATCAAGAGCTCAAAGATTTTTGATGGCTCCAACGTCAAATTTCCAGAGTTCAATGCTTATATCATCCATGAAATTGCCGAAGCTAGCGGGCTTGATAGTTTGATTGGGTTCGATGCTAATAATGTTAAGATTTACCCCTCCTCATCAAACTATTCTTCGCAAACATGAACTTGGATCACCAAGATCCAAGAAATAAAGATGACTGCATTTGGACGTTAATTTGCGGCGTCCGCTTCTATCTTCCTCTTCAATGACTCGGCCATATTGATGGAGCGAATATCAACAACATTGATGTCGACATGGACAACAGAGATGAAGTCTCTCATAGATTTCTCTTCGACGACTTGACCGCTCTTAAATCCGTTGCCTTGCGACCAAAGACGCGCATTCTTCATCGTGCTCTAATCCGATCTATTCAACCTCGTACCGGGAGTTACAAGAAGGTTTACAAAAGATAATTTCAAGCACTCTATGCCATTTACTCCTCCCAATGAGTAAATTGGGATAAAGTCATTCTTGACGAATTCCTAAGCATCAATCACAAGCGAAGTTATAAGACCATCTTCTACGGAGCCTATATCATGTGCATTCTCATGAATTTTGGAGTCACCGTTTTCGATGCCAATTTCATCACTGTTGGCGAGCTAAATTCTAAGACTTTAAGTCTTATGGGTTTGCCAAAATTCCCTCCACCACAAGAAATCATTAGTTTCCAACAATGGGCGGCGAATCGAGAGCAAGGGATTCCACAACCCCGAGAAATGCATATTGCCTCCTCCTACACTCAACCTTCTTGCCAAATAGAGGAAGTAGAAGACGATGAAATTCAAGAGCTTCAAGGTGTATTCCAACCAAAGCACACTCTTGCCACACTCTCCCAAAATTAAAGCAAGCTCAATCGACGATTGGTCACCGTCGAAAAGGACGTTGTCAAGACCAAAAGAAACTTAACTCCATTAAGGGCTTCTTAAACAAGATATAGGAGAAAATTTCTTGTACCGGCTCTACTTCTACAAGTATTGTTGAGAATCCCACTCTTTTCACTTGGTCTACATCCGAGGAAGAAGAAGAAGAGGAAGAGTCGGGGAGTGAGGAAGTTTAGTTTTCTTTATCGTAGTTTATGCCTATCTATTTTCATATTGTTCCTTATTATGTTCGTTTAGATATTTAATGTTGTTTTGATGTTTGTTTAGTACTGTTTGGTGTTTTAAAACATGTTTGTCTCTAATGCTAATTTCATTTATCATATTTATCTATTTATGATTCATTTGTGATACTGTTGTTTATTTTAATATTCATGTATTCCTTTTTGTTGATGACAAGGGGGGAGAAGTATATATGTTCAGCAGGTAAATCAAGCAAGTAGGTCATTTATTCGGGAAGTTACCATTTTTTTTAGATTTCTATAAATTTTAGACTTACATAGTTGTCATCATAAAAAAAGGGGATAATGTTATAACCTTGTATTTTGATGTTTTGATCTTGACAAAAATATAAGTAAATATTGTATAAACTAAACATATTTGCACGAGTAGATACTATTCTACTCGACAATAGATTGAAGACCAAGAATTCAGAGAGAAGTTTCAGAATTTATTAATGGTTTTTCTATAGTCTAGTTTTGTAGTTAATCGTTGTTAAAATCTCTCCAAGGTGGTATATGCATGCATACAAGTATTTGAAATTATTTTCTAATCATATACACGCAAAGTATTTCATTATTTGCAAGTTCCCTTATCAAAAAAAAATTCACAGATACTTTAATATGGCAGAAAACTCTAAATTTCGTCGACTGAATGAGGAGTTTCAATCGATTGAAAACCTGTGAGCATGCACAGTGCACTTGAAGGTTCAGTCGACTGAACCACCCCATTTAGTCGACTGAACTATGTGTCTTTTCAATATCAAAATTAAAAATTCAATGTTTTGAATATTCAGTAGACTGAAATCTTTTCCTCAATCGACTGAATATTCATAACGGCTATTTTTCTGAACCATCACTTCCATTTAACAAACAGAAACAACCCTTGATTCAAGAGCTATTGTCGTATCTTTCGACTATAACTCTTCGTAAAGGATTGCATCACTTAAACCCTATATATAGCCTTCATTTCAGCTGTTTAAAGAACATAATTTTTTGATTATGTTCTCATTATCTAAAATGTTCTGCCATTTGCTTTCAAATCCCGTTCTAATCACTTGCACATTCAAGCACAAATTCATTTGTGATTAAATTAACTTCCAATCTTCACGAACTACACTATATACCACAAAGGAGAAGATTATAGGAAGGGTGTACTCTAAAGACTTATCCATGCAATCAAAAGAGCACAATCAATCAATAAAATTCTCTGTATTGTTGAAGTCCTGTTCGGTTGCACAGGTGGTAGAAGTCCTATTCAGTTGTCTAGGCAGTAGAAGTCTTGTATGATTGCTTAGGCGGTGTAATACTTATTCCTCTGGGTTAAGAGAGGGTTGATAGTTAAATTCCAAAAGGAGTCTGGGACTAGATGTAGAACGAGAGTTCGAACCAGTATAAAAATCCCTGGTGTCATTTACTTTACTGTTTAGTTTTTATATTCATATTCTGCATTAGTGGATAACTTCGATTATATTCCATATTACGATCCTTAGTAGCACTTTTAGGTGCATCTAACGGGAAAGGTTCAGGGGTAGGAATGGTCCTAATCACTCCCAATGTTAAATAACTTTGGTTCATCGTCCAACTAAGCTTCAATGATATAAATAATAAACCTGAGTATGAGGCTATCCTAGCCGGTCTCAAAATTGCTAAAGATTTGCGGATAGAGCTTTTGCATATGTTCAGTGACTCCTCATTGGTTATTAACCAAATTGGAGAGCACTTTTAGGTTAAGGACAAAAGGTTGGCCCTTACATCATAGAAGTCAGGAGACTCATTATCACCTTTATAAACTTTAAGCTAGAATATATCTCTTGTAAGAAGAACGCCAAGGCTTGGTCAACGCAGCAAGCAATCCCAAGAAGAGTATCCCTAGGGTCCCAATGGTGGTGTGGTTTGCCCCATACTTTTGACCAAGGGCAACCTATATGAAAATTGGTGAAGCCCGCCTTGATTTGTAGATGACTCTATTACTAAGGTATCTCACAAGCAACAAACTGGCCGTTAAGAGAAGAGAGGCTCAGAAAATTCAGTACCAGGCACCCCATTATGCCATCATGGATGGAGAGCACTACTGGAGGGGTTATTCAACTCTCCTCCAACGATCTGTGACAACCAAGGAGGCCAACCATATATTAGAGGAATTGAATGAAGTCTTATATGGAGACCATGTTGGGGGTAGATTCTTGCAGAGAAGGCTGCCCGCCAAGGCTACATTGGCCCACCATGACCAAGGATGCCAAGTAATATGTTAGGAAATGTAATAAATGTTAGCGTTTCATTAATATCTCTAAAGCTTCTCCAAATCTCCTAACCCCTATGACATCCCCTGGCCATTTGACACCTGAGGGATAGATCTGATCGGTGAGCTCTCAAATGCCAAAGGTGGATACAACCATGTTATAGTCGCCATCGACTGCTTTATAAAATGGATTGAGATGGAGCCTCTCGCTGGGGTCACCAAGCCCAAAATCCTCAACTTTGTGAAACCAAAAACATCGTGTGTCGATTCAGACTCCCAAAGAAACTCATAAGCGGAAATGAAACTTCGTTTGAGAGTGGTTTGTTCTAGGATTCTACTTGTGGAATAGGATAGAAAAATGCTTCTTCTCGGTTGCACATCCATAGGAAAATGGGTAGGTCGAGGCCATAAACAAGACTATTAAGGAAACATTGAAGAAACGCCTAATAAAAGCCAAAGGAAGCTAGGCTGAAGATCTGCCGCTCGTACTCTGGTCATACCACACCTCGAACCATACGTCAAATGGGCATTCTCCATTCTCCTTGGCTTACATGTACGAAGCTATGCTACCCATCAAATTCCACGTTCCATCCCCAAGGGGCTTCACTCATAACCTCAAAAAAAAATGAAGAACCACTCGAGCTTAGGCTAAATGGTTTAGAAGAAAGAAGAGTGGAGGAATAGCTTTACATGGATGCATATAATAGGAAACTAGCTAAATAGTACAATGCAAGAGTGAAACTCCGCTAATTCAAGGTCGAAGACTTAGTGCTACGTCGGGTTTATGCCAACACATAAAACATGATTGAAGGGGTATTAGGGCCAAACTGGGAGGACCCGTATGTGATTAGCATTGCCCTCATCAACGGCGCCTACTGCCTCTCATACCCCAATGGTACCCATGTGTCACGCACATGGAATCCAAAGTGCCTTTAGGCTTATTATGTATAGTACTATATAAGCCATTGTTACAAGGGAATGGGACTTCGCTGCAATTATAAGGTAGTAGAATTTGTATTGAATCATTTGGTGTATGGAATGTAAAATATAACATTCTTTATCCAAGTAACCATAAAGCTAACCGATTGGAGTAGGCCCATTCATGCCTTAATATTACTAGGGATGTTATAGCCATAATTCTTTGAAGAGCGTAGGCCAGAAAGGACCGCCTCTACAATCGTGGAACACCCAAAACTGCTCCGTGAGGATGCATGAGCTATTTAACACTCCTTTTACATTGGAGGCACCAATGAATGTAATAACCTGGATTTTTGGGTTGATTAAATACAATAAATAATGATTTAAATTGGTGAATTTAAATCATTAATTTGTGTTTATATTCTTTTTATAAACGATAGTTTGTTTTGGAATGATTAATTTTAAATAATCGAGAAATGTAGACTTTTAGATTTCTTTTAGAAAATAAGTCATTCATGTTTAAAATCCAATTAAGAAGGTATTTTATTTAGTTGCTCTATGGTTTAAATAATTAAACTATTTGGTTCATAGGGATATTAGTGAGAAATTAAATAAAAGGAGGTTTTTTAATCTTATTAAGTTAAAAATTAATTTATGAGGCCTAAAATAAATTATAAGTTTGAGAAAGAAGATAGAAAATTTATTATTTCCTTATTGAGTTAAATTTCATAACCAAGCCCGTTCTAATTATTAGTTGGAAGAAAATCCTCCTCCTCTCTGGTATTCACTATGTTCATTTTTTTTTAAACTCAGTAAACAAAAACTAAAAAAATCAAACTTTCTCTTCAAGCCTATGAGAAAATTCTTCAATTCAAAATGGAAATAATTTGCTAGAAGATCTAGGAAAATCAAAGTAAGTTTTCTAACCCTTATTCACCATTATTCCAATTGATTTCAGTTTATATTGTGTTTTGAATTGTGTTTGTTCTTCTTTTCGATTAAGGTGAAATTCTAGGGTTTGATGTATAATTTAAAGTAGTGAATAAATTGAAGTTAGAAAGCTATTTAAAGGAGTAAAAAGGTGAGTCAATCCTCACACAACCTATCTAAAAATTTCAAATTTGAATGTACTAGATTTTTATGATGAATGATTGTGGAATTGGGTGATAATTTGTTTATTGCTTGCTGAAAGTTTTGGTCATATATAATTAGCAAACTTGATAATCAAATTGATGTTATAATGCTTTGCATGACTTGAAATGGTTGTATACACACCTCAAAACAACTGTACGAAACTCAAAACCAAAGCTACCATCATCAGGATTTGTCAAACGACTTCCTAGAGCTGAAATAGCTCTAGGATTCGTCCCCACCGATGGACCAATAGGGTACCACCGGTGCACCGGTGGCAGTCTCCTAGAGCTATTTCAGCTCTATTGAAGGCCTCTGATTTGGCCCTTGTCGTCCTGTTCGTCATCCAATTTGATGTCGTTGTTTCCTATGTCTTGTATGCTCTGTTGCGACTCTTTTGGCATTCATGTCAAATGGTTTGATAATTTATTAAAATATGTTAGGAGATGATATAGAGTCGAACCCTATAGACCAGTTTGTTGTTATGATCTTGTGATGTATTGTAGTGTATTCTCTTATGTTATGGACTTGAAATCACCTTGATTTAAAGGTTTGGAAACTTATAAACTTACGTCTATCTATTTTCTAAATATAAAAATGGATATAATTTTGAATTTAGTTAATTTTACAATAGAGAGTTTATTTAAGTTTACAAATCTAAATTTATTTCTAAGTTAATCTGATAACTTTTATAAATGATTTCAACAAGTAGTTATTTTATATTAGGTATTATTAATATAAATGGATATAGACTGTGAAATATGGTTTTGGAAATATAAACATAAGTTATTTTAAACAAATATATAAATAATAATTTAAGTTTGGAATAAGAGAAGTTAAGATTTTGTAAAATATATGGTTATATATATGTGGCTTTTGAAATATAATCTGTGAAAAATATAATTTTATGGAATTTTAAGTATCAATATGGTTTTGGAACATGGAAAATCTATCGGTGTTAAATTGGAAGTTTGGTTTATTTTATCCTATGATAAATATTTTAATGGAACACTTCAGATTAATGGAACATTTTAATAAGTGATAAGTACAAAAATGTTTTGAGAATCTTAATTCTATAATTTAATAAATACTAATAATCGACTTAGTATTATCGATTGATTTAAATGCTCTCGAGTAATGCTTCATCGAATATTGTACAACTCGTTGAATAGAATGTTTGAGTGGTACTTACTAGCCCATTAGTGAATACTTGAATTTCACCGGGTAATATGAGATGCCTTGGTTAAATTCTTGTGATTGCTACTAGTAAGTATTTAATACTTTAGGGTTGTATTCTCTTTTGGTGTTCGGTGGGACTGATTGATCGTTAAGTGAATGTAGTTCAGGTTTTCTGGTATATCCGTAACAAGTGAGATTTACTAGCTTCTGGTAAATACTTGAATTTCATTGGACGCTACAGGATGTTTTGGTTTAGTTCTTGTGATTACTAAAAGTGATAGTATTTGAAAGTTTAGAATTTACTATCATTTACAATTCGATGGGAGCAATAGATCCTTAAGAGGTATACTTATAGATTTCTTCACAATCATAAATATATAATAGCAATGAATAATCTAGAGTCTTCGAGTCATGGTTTCTATGATCGTCATTATTAGTATAGTTTATCCTTGAGATCGGTTGTGATTCTATGTTCCCGGTATGAGTACGATCTTTGGTAACGGATCAGTATGAATGATACCTTTGTCATTTTGTTTGCTCGGTCTGAGTATAACCATTGCGATTGGTATGGACGACCATTAAGATCTGTACGGATTAAGATCTTTTGGATTCTTGAAATTTAGATTTTGTGACTATTCTGTGTTCATGAAATAAATTTATATTCCTGTATTTTGTGATGAATTCTGATTTAAATTAACTCTATGACTTGTTATATCTTGAAATTTTGGATTTACTTATGCCATATATTCTTTTGTTACATCTAGTTCTCATCTTTTGAATATTTAGAGACAGTTTGACCCATTTATTTTATAATACTAGAGTCAGGCCGAGATTTTTCAGGTTATAGTGCAGGTAGACCTTTAGATGGTTGCGCAAGTAGAGAGATAGCCATTTTGACCTTTAGTTTATCTCATATAGGATTTTGTGTCTATATATGAGATGTATATTTAAGTTAGAGATTTGTACCGTGTGTATATTATGTGAGTCTAGTGTTATATCTGATAAACCCTCAGTTTTGTAAATGTATGTCATGTTTATTATTCCATTGTGATTTGTGACTATTATTTATATGATATGTTGTTCTGATTCTGAGAAAATGGTGTGTTTATTATTTTAAACTGAGACTGAACACGTCAAATTTTATTTTAGAGATTTAGTAAAATGGCAAGTATGACGTGTCTGTGTTTGTTTAAAGTGATATCCATATTTGGTCGCCCTTAACAAGCCTTATTCCCCGTATTATTAGACGATGTTATTTATAATGTTCTTTAATAATATTGGTATAGTGGTAGAGTTGTTACGGTTTGGTATCATGGCCGAGCCAGAATATTATAAGGTACAATATTATAGATTTAGACCTAGTGAGACTTAGATTTCGTCCCCTGGGGTATGTGGTAGATACTTAGATTAATTAGCTATATAGGGATAGGAATATAAATTGATTATCGTGATAATCAATTGAGGCATATTTTTTATTTAAAATTTTAGTTAGATAAATTGAACTTCGTAACATCCAAATTTTAGAAAGTGATGTGTTAAAATCTTTTAGAGTTTGGAAAATTACTTTTGGATTATTGGAAAATTAATTTTAAAAGAGATAAATTAGAATGAACTAATTTAAAGTGAAAATTTTTCTTTTAATAGAGAATTTGGGAAATTTTAGTAAACAAGTTTAAGGTTTAAATAATCTAGGAATAATCAAAGTTGCGCAGCGGAATTTAAGGAATATAATTATTCCACTAAAAGAGATTATTTAGTTTTGTTTGATTGGTTGTTAGAGATTAGTTGCTTGGTTATATTTGTTTATACTGGATGCTTGGATGCTTGTGATAATATAATAAATATAACTAAGGAAAACTTGTGATTATTTTTTGTGTCGAATTGTCCAAAAAATGTTTAAGGATTCTAATCGGTACATGGAATGCCATGTTATCGATAGGAGTTTATAAACATTGAATGAGACATTTTGGCAAAAGAAGATAAAAATTAAGAAAGTGTGAAAATAAATTTTTGGAAGTAAAAAGATATTTGGTGGAAAAATATGTATACTTGTATATACAAATGTGATAAGTAAATATATTGGATGTAAATAATATTTTGAAATAAAATATTAATTAGAATATTAATTTGAATTTTAGTTATGGTATTAAGTAAAAATTTTGGGATATTAGTATTTGTGAAAGTAAAATATTTCTGTAGAAAAATATTTTGGGAAATAAATTTAAAGGGAAATTTATCTACTAGTATATATGGGTTAAATGTTTAGTGGTTTAGAAAATTATAATGAAAAATGATTTTTCAAAAATTGGTAATGGTCTCTTGTAATGGCGAGCCCTGAATTGGCGATTTTCGCGAATCTTTGGTAATATTTGTGTCTCGCTTCTCCCTCCGTCTGTTCTTCCCTTTATTCATCTTCACCTTTCCTATCCTCTCCTTCGCTCGTCTCTCCCCATCCCCATGAAGAATACAAAAATAGATCTGGTGCGCGAATCTGGGGTGCTATTGGCTGCTGCGAATGTCATTGTTTCTATGCCTCCGAGTAATTTTTCCGAGCTTCCTGTTGCCGCTTGAACTCTTTGTGACTGTGCTTTGCCTGTGGTGGTGAGTGTTAGCCATCTGTCTGGTATTCAGTCAGACATAATCTCCCCATCTTTACCCGCTCCTCCTGTTCATGGCTATAATTCAAAAACAGGTGAGTCCCCACTGTCACCGTTCTTAGCTTCTTCTTTTATTAACGCTTGGTTGATTTTGGATGTTGGATTACCTATAGTCTCTGAATTGGGTGTTTTTAAATCTGAGTTTATTGATAAAAGTAGCAGGGGTAAGGCTGACAAGGTGGTGGCTTTGGCCGTTGATGATGGAGTTGATATTCCAAGTGTAGTTCTGCAAGATGGGTTCGTTTCCACTAACATTGGTCAGTCTATTAGTTGCACACCAGGTGATCATGATAATGTTGAGCTCGTTATCCCCTCTCCTGGTACATCTCTATGTGGTGCAAGTCCAGTTCCTAAGGTTGCTTCTCCTCCTTGGGCTATTTTTCAGTGGTCGTCTTTGTTCACCAAATTGCCAAAAAATGCGGGTGTACATTCTCCCCGTTGTTTTGATAAAGTTGAGATTGACGGAATGATGATTCCACCAGTGGAAGTAATTGAGGCCGATATTGATTATTGGAAGGATTATTTGGTGGGATTTTTCCTCGACTCCAACCCTGCCTATCAGCTAGTTAAGGCGCATTGCAACCAAGTATGGAAGCCTAAAGAGGGTATAAGTGTTCGTTTCAATAATGCAATGTTCTTCTTCAAATTCTCATGTAGTGATGAAAGACAACGTACCCTAGAGGCCAATCCTATTCTCATTGATGGGAAACCGTTCATTATTACCATATGGACTTCGTTTGTCGATAGGGCTAAGGATTAGGTGTTATCTATACCTATCTGGGCCCACTTCTCTCACACTCCTTCTGTTCTTTAACCTCTGATTGGGATCGATTAGCTAGCAGGCCTTGTTGGTAAGGTGATATGTTATGATGCTAACATAGTAGCCAGAAAGAGATTAGTTTATGCCAAAGCTCTAATTGAGATAACCCCAGACAAGTCTTTGCCTTCGGTGTTCAAAGTCGGACTTGATGAGGGGCATTTTGCTAAGGTCAGAGTTCATTATAGTTGGAAACCGGAGATTTGTACGACCTGTCAGTTCTTTGGGCACCTTTCTACTGCATGTACAAGTTCTGCCCCTGCTAATCTTGTTCCCCTATCTTCTCGGGTTCCACTTCCTCGTCCTCCTGTCAGGAAATGGGTCAAGAAAGTTACTCCTATCCCCTCTGATCCCTCTGTTTCCCCTTCTATTGACGATTCTGCTGGTTATGTTCCTACTGTTGTTGCTCCTGTTAGTACGGCTGAGTCTAAGCTTGCTACTACTTATGTTCCTACTGTTGTTGCTCCTGTTGGCATGGCTGAGTCTGAGCATGCTACTACTATATTGTCTGAGACTATCATCTGGAACTCTAAGGAGCAAGCCTGGGTACATGTTCCACCTGATATACAGTACTCGCCGGAGACTCACACTTTTTATGCTTTCATCAATGATGTTGTGAGTGAGAGTCGTTTTCTTATTTATCACATTAAGGGCGAGGGTTTGACACTTACTAGGGATGATGAGATTGGTGAGGAGAATAAAAGTAAGTTCTATGATGTCATTTGGGATAGGAAATTTATTTACTCTCCTTCGTCTGAAGGTTTTGACCCGAAACTGCCTACTCTTTTCTCTGGGTATTTTCATGTTACTAGCCCATCGTCTAATGTTGGCAGGGGCGCTTCATCTTTGGAAGGCGTGTAGTCCCTTTTGTTAGTAGTTTAGGCTCCTTCGTCCTAGCTCTTTTGTTTTATTTTCTTTTTCTTTGGGTTTTTCTCCAATTTAGCTGTCTATGCATATGCAAAACACCTATTTTCACATTATTTAAACAATGGCACGGCCCACTATAAAGTCGGCTAGCTTTGCTAAAAAAAGAAAATTTTAATGAAAATTATAAAAGTGCATTATATGAATTGGTTTAGATGACGTGTGTAGCCATTGAACATTAGCAATAGCAAAGATTAGCAGGAGGCCATGTTGATTTCATGATCAACATCGCAGCCAATTGACAAAGCGATTTGTTATAGAAAGTTGGCAAGGCAACGTTATTTTATCATTTGATGTTTATAAATTATGGATGCTTATTTTAAAATATACGCTAAGATGAATAATGCATGATATTTTGATTTATTGTGTATACCATTTTATGATTTGATGAATGTTAAATTTTTAAGTTTAAATAAGAAATAGTTATTTTTGGGAGTTTGGCAAATTTTCTGAGCATAAATAATTTAAGATGATATTTTGCTATCGAATAAATTATGAGAAGTGGACAGCATGGCGAGGCAATGTTGATATTATATGTCATCAATTTTTCAGCCAAGTGACGAAATGAATCACTAAATTTTATTGATTAATATTATTTTATATAATAAGATAAGTTAGGAAAATGTTTTAAACTTTGGAATTGATTTATATAAAATTTAAATGGAAGTTATTGGAAAGTTTTTTGAAAGGAGAATAATCAAAAATCTACTTCCATTTATAAATTTAACTTTCAAATTCTTTGATTTGAATGAAAGTAAATTGTTATATATGAGTCTTAATTTATAAGAAGTTAAAGTAAAAAGGTGTAATAATGTGCAAATAAATTTGGAAGTTCAAAATAAGAAATTAGGTGAGTCTTATATTTTGATGATTTGAAATCTAAGTGATGGATTATATAAATATGATTTGGTAAAAATAATTACCATAAGAAGCTATTTTATTCTTTTGGAAAATGTAAATTTTGAGAAGAATTATCGTAAGTAATAATAGAAATTTTGAGAATGAAGTCAATTTTTTTATTAAGGGCTTAATTAAATAGATGTCTTTTTGTTGACAAGCAAAGTGCTTGCCCTTAGGATTGGACATGCGAAGTGTTGTTCATAAATCTCTTGTATGCTTGATGTGTTGAGTTGATTGTTATTTTGACCACAATGATTATTAAATTTGGCATAACAAATTAATGAAGATATTTCAAATTTTAAGATGAAAAAAGATTTTGAAATGAACTTTTGAAAATATTTCATAGACTTTTCTCTAGATTGGAAATTGCGAGGACGCAATTTCTTTAAGGGAGGAAGTCTGTTACAACTCGGATTTTTAGGTTGATTAAATACAATAAATAATTATTTAAATTGGAGAATTTAAATCATTAATTTTTGTTTATATTCTTTTTATAAAAGATGGTTTGTTTTAGAATGAAAATTTTTAATTTTGAGAAATTAGGATCTTTAGATTTCTTTTAGAAAATAAGCCATTCATTTTTAAAATCCAGTTAAGAAATTATTTTATTTATTTGGGCTATGGTTTGAATAATTATACTTTTTGGTTCATAGAGATATTAGTGAGAAATTAAATAAAAGGAGTTTTTTTAAATCTTATTAAGTTATAAATTAATTCATGAGGCCCAAAATAAATTATAAGTGTTGAGAAAGAAGATAGAAAATTTATTATTTTCATATAGAGTTTAATTTCATACCCAAGCCCATTCTAATTATTAGTTAGGAGAAAATTCTCGTCTCCAATATTCATTACGTTCATTTTTCTAAACTCAGAAAATGGAAAACTAAGGAAATTAAACTTTCTCTTCAACCCTAGAAGTAAACTCATTAATTCAAAATATAAATAAATTGCTAGAAAATCTAGGAAAATCAAAGTAAGGTTTTCTAACTCTAATTCATCCATTAGTCCAATTGATTTCAGTTTATATTGTGTTTTGATTTGTGTTTGTTCTTCTTTTTGATTGATGCAAAATTCTAGGGTTTGATGTATAATTCAAAGCATTGAATAAATTGAAGTTAGCAAGCTATTGTAAGGAGTAAAAAGGTGAGTTAATGCTCACACAACCTATCTCTAAATTTCAGATTTGCATCTACTAGATTTTTATGATGAATGATTGTGGAATTGGGTGATTACTTGTTTGTTGGTTGCTGAAAGTTGTGGCCATATATAATTAGAAAACTTGATAATCAAATTGACATTATGATGCTTTGGATGACTTGAAATGGTTACATATACACTTCAAAACAACTACACGAAACTCAGAACCAAAGTCACCATTGTTGAGATCTGCCGGAGGACTTCCTAAAGCTGAAATAGCTCCAGTATTCATCCACACTAGTGGGCCAATGGGTTACCACCGGTGCGCCGGTGGCAGTCTCCTGGAGTTATTTCAACTCCTAGTGAAGGCCTCTGATTTGCCCCATTGTCATCCCATTCGTCGTCCTGTTTGTTGTCGTTGTTTCCTATGTCTTGTGTGCACTATTGTGACTCTTTTGGCATTCATTTCCATTGGTTTGATATTTTATTACATATCTCAGGAGATGATATAGAAGTCGAACCCTATAGACCAATTTGTTGTTATGATCTTATAATGTATACTAGTGAATTCTCTTATGTTATGGACTTGGAATCTCCTTGATTTAAAGGTTTGGAAACTTATAAACTTACATCTATCTATTCTCTAAATATAAAAATGGATATATTTAAGTTTGCAAATCTCAAATTTATTTCTAAGCTAATCTAATTCCTTTTATAAATGATTCAACACGTAGTTATTTTATATTAAGCATTATTGGTATAAATGGATATAGACTGTAAAATATGGTTTTGAAAATATAAACTTAAGTTGTTTAAAAAAAAAAGTATAAATACTAATTTGAGTTTGGATTAAGAGTAATTAAGATTTTGAAAAATATATGGTTATATATATAGCCTTTGGAACATCATTTGTGAATGATATAATTTTATGGAATTTGGAAAACCTTAGTTTCTTAAAATAAGTATTTTGGTATTAAAGTGGAAGTATGGTTTATTTTATCCTATGATAAATATTTTAATGGAACAATTCGAATTAATGAAACATTCTAATAAGTGATAAATCAAATAAATGTTTCGAGAACCTTAGTTCTACATTTTGGGGAATACTAATAATCGACTTAGTGTTACCGATTGGTTTAAATGCTCTCGAGTAATGCTTCATTGAATAATGCACAACTCATTGAGTAGAATGTTTGGGTGGTACTTACTAGCCCATTAGTGAATACTCGAATCTCACTAGGTAGTATGGGACGCCTTGGTTAAATTCTTATGATTGTTATTAGGAAGTATTTAACACATTAGGGTTGTATTCTCTTTTGGTGGGCATGATAGATCCTTAAGGAAATATAGTTCAGGTTTTCAGGTATATCCGTAATAAGTGAGATTTATCAACTTCTAGTAAATACTTGAATTTTAGTAGATGGTATGGGACGATTCCGTTAAGTTCTTGTGATTACTAAAAGTGATAGTATTTGATACTTTAGAGTTTACTATCTTTTGATGTTCGGTGGGATCGATAGATACTTAAGAGGTATACTTATAGATTTCTTCACAATCATAAATTTATAATAGTAATGAATAATCTAGAGTCTTCAAGTCATGATTCTACGATCATCTTGATCGGTATGGACTGTCATTAAGATCAATTGTGATTCTGTATTCTCAGTATAAGTACGATCTTTGGTATCAGATCGGGATGAATGATACCTTTGTTTCTTTGTTTTCCATGGCCTAAGTACAATCGTTGAAATTGGTATGGACAATCATTATGATCAGTACGGATTAAGATCTCTTGGATTTTGGAATTTCCATGACTATTCTGTGTTTCTGAAATAAATATATATTCTTATGTTTTGTTATGGACTCTGAGTTAAATTAATTCCATGACTTGTTATTTCTTGGACTTCTGGATTTACTTATGCCATGTATTCTTTTGTTATATCATGTTCTCACCCTTTTGATATTTAGAGATAATTTGACATGTTTATTTTATAATACTCGAGTCAGGCCGAGACTTTTCAGGTTACAGGACAAGTAAACCTTTGGATGGTTGGGCTAGTAGAGAGATAAACCGTTTGGACCTTTAGTTTATCTCATGTAGGATTTTGTTTCTATATATGAGATGTATATTTGAGTTAGAGATTTGTACCGAACGTATATTATGTGAGTCTAGTGTTAGATTTGATAGACTCCCGGTTTTGTATATGTATATGATGTTTATTATTCCACTGTGATATGTGACTATTGTTTATATGATATAATGTTCTGATTCTGAGAAACTGATGTGTTTATTATTTTAAACTAAGACTGAGCATGTCAAATTTTATTTTAGTGGTTTAGTAAAATTGTAAGTATGACGTATTAGTGTTAGTTTAAAGTGATATTCACATTTGGTCACCCTAAACAGGTCGTATTCTCTATATTATTAGATGATATTATTTATAATGCTCTTTAATAATATGAGTATAGTGGTGTGGTCATTACAACAAATCACTAGAGAGACCACCCACGTAGTCCCTATTCATTTGCCAATGATGTTTCCCATCCCACTAGTTGGATGGGGCATTGGTGCCATGACAGTTCAGTTACCTACATGGTAACTCCAAACTAAGCATTCATAGTGTTGCTCTATGAGGATGCACGAGCCATTCAATATCCCTTCTACGTCGGAGGCATCGACAAACCGATAGCGAGGCCACCGATTTAGTGGTCTTGATTCGTTCGCCCGTGATACTACACATCCCTTTAGTGGGACGGCGCATTGGTGCTATAGTGGCGTAGTTACCCACATTGTTACTTGGAACCTGATATCCACGGTGTTGCTTTGTAAGGATGCATGAGCCACTAAATGCTCTATTTCCCACTAGAGGTATAGAGAAACCAATGGCGAGAATGCCCTGGTATTGATTCGTTCACTCATGATGTTGCATGTCCCTTAAGAGGGATGGGGCACTAATGTTATGGTGATGTAGTTACCTATGTTATAACTCTGAACCTGGCATCTATAGTGTTGCACTATAATGATACACAAGCCACTCAATGCTCCTTTCCATGCTTGAGGCGTTGACGAACCGATGGCGAGACCACCCACGTAGTAGTCTTGATCCGTTTGCCCGTTATACCGTCCACCCTTTCAGCGGCACATGACACTTGTGCCATAGTGGCGTAGTTACCCACATTTTAACTCCAAACCTGGCCTCCATAGTGCTTGCCGACTTGAACACCTAAAGTAGTCCTATCAGACAAAGTTGCCCCCTTTGACGGGCTGTAAACAGAAAATAAAGGCAACCTCACATAAGCATCGAGTGACCGCCTAAGGATGCCTCCTCACCAGCTGACAACCGATGTGCGAAGCTGCAGGCAAGCTACCTCAACAAAGATAAGTATTTTAGTTTAGGTTCTCTTTGTTTTCTTTATGTATACTAATATGTTATATTGTGCATATAAAGCTAAGTCAACGTGTTTACTTAACAATGTCTAGGGCACTTGAATAGTTCGGTTTAAAATAGATAAAAAGTAGGCATGAAGGACATGCATATGTATATATACATGCATATTACTAGCAAAGAATACAAGACAGGTGCAGAATATTCAAATAGACGAACAAATCTATAATGACATATTTCATCATAAAAAAAGGATTCATATTATTCAATAGTCTCATGTACAACAAAATAGGCCACGACCTGGTAAATACACCAACAAAAAACACAAAAAATGGATGTATAGACTAACCACTCAAGGGGGTAGGAGATGCCCACTGATTTGGCAATCACTATAAAAAACCATATGCTTTTCCACCACGGAGGGCTCGGTAGTAGCTAGTTTGCTTGACTCTCCTGTCAAGGAGGCGATCTGTTAATGGTCAAAATCGTTGAGAGTGCCCTCCCTGTCATTGCCATCTTTACCACAACCCCTTGCGGATCTCATTGTACTACTCTTGGACGACGAAGCCAATTGACAGTGGAAGATAATCGCTGGGCAAAAAGATCAACTTTAATATTTTGGTTAGCTAATCATTCCACCGGTCGTCCAAGGCGCCTTTATCCCTCGCAAGCTCTTCTTGGGTTATGTAGTGCACATGTTGTTGTTACCTCTCTCTCATCTCATCTTCCTCCTTGCTGCTCACCTCTAAATCTGCCTACACCCGACTGAGCTCACCCCGGCTTCTCCACCTCCTTGACATGCTTCCTGGCAGTGGTATCCCTAGCCCTCTCGACTATGTGCCGAGATCCTTCCACCTCTAAGGACCTCCTCTCATAATCCATGGCTTTCTCCTTAACCTCTAGAGCCCACCACTCAAGCTCTCCCTTCACCTCCTCCGCTTGTTGGCATGCTGCCTTCTCCTCCTCCACCTATTTCTTTAGGTCCATTGGAACCATGTGGATGCAAAGGGCTTATAGGGTGGCCTATATAATAAATGTAATTAAAATAAGAACAAAGGTGGCGAAAGGAAAAGGAAATGGTTGAGAACAAAGATTCTTACCAAGTAGGAATTCGTCGGATGGTGTTCAAGATGGCCTCTAAGGAGTGGGACTCCTAGCACGACTTGGACTGATGTTATTGGAAGTGCCACTAAGGCCACCCGACCATTAAGTGCACCAGTATCTATAGGCCGATCCCTTCATCCTTCTCAACCGTCCTTAGAAAAGCCGACCCCACCACCTTGTATTACGCATCTTCGGGCAGGGGCCTAACAACCTCTAACTCCTCAAACATATCCATAAATAGGGACAGTCCTGAAGCCTTTCGACTTAGCAAGACAAGCTTGCTTTGACGGGCTCCTCTTCTCCTTCGCCTTGGCCTCTTGACGGCCTACCTCAACCAGGACCTACTCATGCAACATTAGGTCATGATGAGGAAAGACATGTCCCTTCCTCAAAAGGGTTAAGAGCTGGTCGGTGTCTACTGTATGGCACTAGGATCCGACAACTGCTACTAAGAACTAGTGCACCCTAACTGGGTACGCTCTATGGCCATAAAGTCAACATTGGCAGCCAAGTCCAAATGTACCGCTGCAAAACACAATTAAAGAAAAAAAATAGGGATAGAAAAGGGCATGAAGAAAAATAAAGAAAGGGAAATGCAAAGCTAAGATACCCTCGTTAGATCAATCTATCCACCACCTCCCGACTGAAGGCAAGTTAGGGGACTTCGTGTTGTTACTGCTAGATTGTGCCCCTTCAAGGTTTTTTATATCGGAGAGAACAATGTAATTTTGGGTAGGAGACCGACCAATGGTTGGGATCTCGGAGGAGGATCCCTCACTTGTTGGAATATCCGGCTTTTGTGCTAAGTCACTCGTCCTCTCTGCCTTCGGTATCTCTGGTGTGCTATAATAACTAAAAGACCAATCAATAATAGGAGCATGTCTCGTAACCATAACATCCTCCAAAAGGACCGAGTCGTAAGTTTGCCGCTCACCATGATCACCCATTTCATTCCACCCCAGATTTGACGTAGTGACTTCATCATCGTCCACACCTGGTGCCACCACCGTCTATTCTGTAATAACGACTGCTACAAGCCATGCTAGTCATATGTCTAGGGTCCACTCTATGGTTATACCACCACCCATTGTCTACCTTGGGCCCAACAATCCCACCCGGTGGAGGTTCTTGTCATTCAAAATCATGACCAAGTTTCTGGCATCATTTTCGGTCACCTTAATCCAAGGAATGTAACCCTTATACATATGGGCGCTTATGCCTGCCCCGGTGGGGTTCACTGCAACATGAAGAAAAAGAATGGTTACAAAAAATCATCGTGAAAAAAAATCTATAAAAGAAGTTAAAAAGGAGGCATAACAGGCACTTTTTACGCTTGTGTGGTGAGGATCGGGTTGATGGTAGCAATATTAAAGAAGAACTGGTCCTTTTGGGATGGTGCATTATTCGGAAGGCCAAAGAAGAGAAAGGCATATCAGTTCCTTTAAGATAGTAGTGGTTGCCTAGGTCAGACTTCACCTATTGGCAATGTCTGAAGGTTAGTCTGATCAAGGTCGGGTCAAGCTTTAGAATATTCAGGTCATAGAAAAATATGAAGAGCCCAGTCAAGAGCTTATAGCTTTTTGGGTAAGCTTTCCCGGTGCCCATGTGGTTGAACATAAAAAAATCTAATAAAGTATGGATAGGAGGAAGAGTCGCCTCGACCTTCATGTATGCAAGCGACCAAGAGAAGTAGACCACTGGGGGTTGGTTAGCTCAGTCAATGATCAAATGGTAAAGAAGAATGTTGTTTTTGCAGCTGAAATTGGCCAAAGAGCGAGTGGGGTTGAATCGGTCCTCCCCAATCCTAGATGCCACCCAAGGGACAGGGTGTCGTCCGCTGAAAGAAGTGATCTCGGCCATCTACAATCAATAGAGAACAACCTATATTATCGAACCGCCCTAATCTATTAAAAGAGTAACATAATTGGGCTCATGGGCAAGCTTTTCGCCCACCACTAGAGTGGGCAACCACCTGTCCCCCGGCAGGTCCACTCATACTATAACCTAAGTCGGGCTATGTGACCCGCATCCTACTAGCCCACTACCTAACTTTGTCCATGGGTTTGGACTCAAAATACAACCTTCCTATCTTTTAAGTCGAATGGGAAGTTCAGTAATATTGACAAAAAGTCCTAGTTTGATCTATTTAGTATTCGATGTCAGAAGATTACTGTTGATGGCACAACAATGATCGTTAGATGCCATACACAGTGGGAGTTCATTAGAGAGCTCATCAGTGTAACACACAAACAAATTTCAACGATAATGGTAAGTAAATTCCATAAAGGCAATATAACAACATATAAAACGAGATATAACAGCAGAAAAAATCCGATGGAACATTTCGAAAAAATTAAATAGATAATACCATGCCAAGCGATGGAATAAGAAACATGATGAATCAGAGTTAAAAAACCACTTACTGTTGATGTGTTAAGCTTGCAGTAGAAAATCGAATCTATAGCTAGAGCAAGAATTTCAAAACTCTTTAATGGAAAAAATTCTTAAAAGCTCGGTAAAGAGTGAAATGATGAAGGGAAAGAGAATATATAGGCAGAGGGAAGTGATATGAACCGTTAGATCTGCCACATATGAAGTAATCTGATCCGTCTTAGTATCATAAATGTAATGATCAAATCACCACGATAAAGAAAGTTTTACCTTTGTAGCACATGGGAAAACTAATTGCTTCTAGCGATTGTTTGACGATACGTGTTGCAACATTAAATACATGAATGACAAGCCCGCACATGTGCACGGGCTCAGACTTGGGTGGAAAAATGCTGCTCGAGTTTCTCACAAGAGTGAATTGGATTAGCCCACTTGGTTAATCGCACTCGTCTTAGCTTGCATATACCTATGATCCAGCACTTTAATAAGCCCTGATTCAGATGGCAGTAACTTGCCCATACACCACACTTGCCCGGTACATAGCTCGCCCGCTTATTGTTGCTCCCAATCCTACCTAGCCAGCAAGATTTTCTTAAGGAATACCTCACCTACACTAATGCAGGTGCCCAGACCAACTCCTCCCCTCATAGGCACCAAGCAACGAGGCCAGACCAAATTGTCCTTCAAAGACTTCTCTAGGATAAACTAGTTTATTCACTCAGTCAATCACCGGACAGCTCTCTCACCCGTCCCCAACCTCCTCCCTCCACATTAACTAATTCATTTTGCAACATTCAGCCATAGCCATGGGCACTAGTCCACCATTTGCTTAGAGAAGCTTTGTCGTCACTACTCCTTTGAAGAAACTGGCATAACTAAGTACTATTCATCTGACAAAAGCGCCACTATGTAATAACCCTTTTATGTCCTTTTATGCTACCACAACACTCTACTGCAACCATTCCCTAGTCTTATGCCGCCTACCATACTCTAAGCATGCATATAGTATTGTTAACTAGTTGTCACATACTACTATGCAGTTCATTTGGGATCCTAGCTAGCATGCACATCAACCATATACATCCATCAACGGCCAAGAGAGACTTCTGGGCGTGGTTAGCATAATCTTAGCTGCACAAGCATCAACTTCAGCAACTATAAATAGACCAAGGTATGCATTCATACAAGGGTTGAACAACTAGCTTTCAAGGATTCACATGCTAATCACTACCTCTTGTAATCTAGGCTATTGTAATAGAAGTAAAGTAATCGAAAATTTCTCATAGTGGAGGTAGATTATTTTTGATTGAACCACTATAAACTCTTGACACTTCACTTTTATGCATTTATGTTTCTTTGTTTTACATTTTTAACAAAGGTACTAATCAATTATTGCTAATATCACCCCTTGATCATATTTTCGTGACTGGCTAAAATTCTAGTCAACGGTATTGGTGCATGTTTGGTCATTCCACTATTAGATTGGTTCAAAACTGAATCTAGCTAGTAAATTAACCACAAAATTAATATGTATTTTGGTAAATTGTGTAAGATGTAATACAGTGACAATGAAATTAATGTATTGTATTCTCAAACTATTTCAGTTCCTTCTTTAGGGAAAAATTGATCATTTATCACTATACTATAGTAATAAAATATCCAAAAGTAATTTTCTTGTCGAGTACACTTGGATATAAGATCATTGGTATAATTTTTTTAATAGAAACTCGTTTAAATAGTTGCACATATTCTCATGAACTATTTCTATTTGTATAGTGACTGTTGAAGTTTGATTGTATACATATTACATGTTCTAGTACTTTCTTCAACGAATTTCATATGAATTTCAATGTCTAAAGTTCCATACAAATACACAGTTACAATGTCCGTTAGATACATTTCAAATCCTTCTAATGCAAAAAAATTTATAAGATTTGAAAAGTAATTGAATCCATAAAATGTGCATATGTTTCATAAGGATCAATTTTAAATCCCTACTAGAAACCTTGAGCAAAAAATTAAGCTTTATGTAGGATAATTTTTCCCATTCATTTTGTTTCCTTTCAAATATGCAACTGTAACAAACACGTTTGAATTATAGGCCAAAATCTTCTCCACTTGCAAGATACCTTAATTAATCAAGATTTTTTCTTTTCATCTTGGCCAAATATTTTTTTTGCCAACATTCATTCAAAGAAGAAGGTTAAATACTATAACTTGTAATAATTACGTTAGCTACATAGTGGAAATATATCATCAATGATTATTTCATTTCGATTCCGTACTTTATTTGTGCATTTATAATATTTTCGAATTTTCTTGAATTAAAGATATTGTAGCATATTAAAGAACTTTTATTTTTGAAATTCATATCCCATATTCTCTTTAGGAGAGTCAATATTTAGTTTAACTCATTTTATTAGAGGAATATATATTTTGACTTATAAATCATCTTTGCATTTGGCAAGGAGTAGCCAAAACATTAGTTGTTGCATTTGTATTTTGTTTTTTGGAATTTTAATGCACGACAATGAATTTATAATGGGTATGTGGGATGTATTCACTCATGCAGTTCTCATAACTGTATTGGGCATTTAATTTGTAATTTTGTAGCCACTAAATATCGTTTGTACTTGAGTTTCATATAAAGAAGTGTTCAAATCACAATAGAAAAAAATGACATTTTCTATGTAAGTTCATGTCATTATTTTAATTATTTATTTTCTCTTCCTAACATAAATAATACTATCTCATTAAAATGCCAATGTTCAAATCGTACAATAAGACATAATCCATATTTAGTTAAAGGTGAGCAAAAATCAATATAGATTCTTAGTCAGTATTGCAGAAGCATTTTAATGCATCGAAGGCGAATATGTGAAGCAAAATACTGTTAATGAAATTCCTATGCTTCGTCAAAATACTCATCCTTGGATCATTTTTGGTGACTTCAACTGCTGTAACAAACTTGATGATAGACTTGGGGGAAATCCGCTCTCTCTTAATGAAATAGAACCTCTGCGGTCTGCTATTTCTGATTCTAACTTAGTGGAAATAAAGACCACTGGCATGAGATTCACTTGGAACAACAAACGAAGACATGGGAGTAGGACCTATACCAAGATTGACCACGCTTTTGGCAACCAGCTAGCCCACTCCAAATGGCCTACCTTATATAACCACCTTCCTCCTCCGCTTCTTTCCGACCACTCTCCTCAAATTGTTCACCTTCGGGAAGATGGAATCAATAGCATTTCAAGTTTCAAATTTTTTAATACATGGGTTAATGAACCTGATTTTATTGACTTAGTTAAAGATGTTTGGGCTAAACCTGTGTATGGTAATCCAATGTCTATTTTGTAGGTCAAGTTGAAAAGTACCAAGATAGCTCTCAAGCAATGGTCCAGAAACAGATTTGGAGAAGGAAGTAAACAAAGTTCGTACTGGAGGAATAAACTGGAAGAAATTCAAATTACTTTCCAGGATGATCCCCTCAATATTTCTACCAGTGCAATGGAGACGTACATATCAACTTAGTATCACGCTGCTCTGTCCAATGAGATTTCTATGATGAATCAAAAAGCGAGACTTAAATGGAGAACTGACGGAGACAGGAACAGTGCTTTCTTCCATGCTAACTTAAGGGCCAAACATTCCAGAGAAAACATAGTTTCCATCCAGGATGGCGAAGGTAATGTTCAGAGTACTAAATAGGGTGTGGACGAGGCTTTCATTAATCACTTCACCAATCTTTTCAACAACTCCGACAATTTCGAACCTGACGTTAACCTCATTACTCCCTCATCCCTTCCCAAACTGTCTGACAACGAACATGCCTCCTTGCAACTTGCTGTGACTGACGAAGAGATCAAATTGGCTATGTTTTCTCTTAATAGGAAATCAGTTGGAGGACCGGATGGGTTTAATGCTACTTTCTATTTTGTTTGTTGGGACATTGTCAAATATGAAGTGCTGCATGCTGTGAAGAACTTCTTCAAAAATTCCAAACTGATTCCATCTTTTAACAACACAAATATTGCACTAATTCCCAAAGTTCACAATCCTAACATGGTGTCCTCCTTCAGGCATATCCCGTGCTGTAATACAATCTATAAATGTATCTCTAAAATTATTGCGACCAAGTTGAAATCTGTTATGAACAGCATTATATCGCCTAATCAAGCTGCATTTTTGCCAGGTCGTAACATTTTAGATAACGTCCTATTGGCTCATGAACTGTTGTATGAGTATAACAATAAGAACTCTTCTCCTAAAGCTATGCTGAAATTGGACATCATGAAGGCTTTCGACATGCTTCGGTGGGAAGCCATTGTAAAAGTTATGCAGTGTATGAATTTTCCTGCTTCATTCATTGCATGGATTGTTGAGTGTCTCTCCTCCGTTCGTTTCTCGGTCAACGTCAACGGCTCCAGTGTTGGTTTCTTCGGAAGTAGGCATGGTATCCGTCAGGGGGACCCAATATCGCCATATATATTCATCCTCATCATGGAACTTCTCACGAAACTGTTTAAAAATAAAATGGCTTCTGGACATATCAGTCTCCACCAAAGATGCACTAACCTTGAGATCTTTTCATTAATGTTCGTTGATGACCTTGTTATATTCTGTTCCTCTGACAACACTACTATGCACGCCATTATGGATGTTCTTCATGTCTTTCATGCTATAACTGGTCTATCTGTCAATCTCCACAAATCTAAAATGATAACTTCTGGCCTCACATCAACCCAAAACAATGCTATTAGGGCTATCAATGGTTTATAGTTCAGTAACAACACAATCTCTTATCTTGGTCTTCCCCTTACATTCGCCAAAATTACTGTCAACCAATGTTTACCCATATATGAAAAGATCATCTCAAGACTCGAATCCTGGTCAAGCAAATTGTTGAGCCAAGCTGGAAGAATTACTCTATCTAAGTCAGTTATCTTCTCCATACAAGTCTATTGGGCTAGAACGTTCATTCTACCTCAGAAACTCATCAACATGATTCGTTCCACTATCATGAGATTTATTTGGACTGGAAAAACTCTGGGACGATATATAGCCCCTATTAGTTACAAGAAATTAGAAAGGCCTATTGCTAACGGTGGCCTTGGAATTATCAACATGCTTCACTGGAATCGTTCAGCTATGGCTCGTCTTATTTTCGACTGCATTTTTGCCAAAAGTAACATATGGGTTAAATGGTCCACTGTTCATGTTCTTCGCGGCGGGAACTTCTGGAAAATGGCTACTCCTACTAAGATCAGTTGGACATGGAGATCTATTTTCAAGCTTAAGGAAGCTATCCTACCTCTTGTTCGATACCCACTTAACCATAGTGCTGCCACCAGTTTTTGGGATGATCCCTGGATTGGTCATGGGGTTATCTTAAGGCGTATTCTTTCTTACGCTGAGTTAGTGCAATCTGGTGTGAGACAGGAAGCGACTATTCAGAGCTTAATCCAAGGCAATACCATTCGTCTCCCCAGGACTTCTATCTTTAGAATACAACAACTTTGGAATAGGGAGGCTCAGTGCGATATTACAAATGATAGTAGCAGCTATGTCCAGTGGGGTAAAAACGTTAACAGGTTCAGTATCAAGGAAACATACACTTTCCTGTCTGGTCCTTTTGGAGAGAAATGTAAATGGAGGCGACGTATATGGAGCACTGATAATGTTCACACAGACAACCTTCTTCATTGGAAAGTGATGAACAGGGCGATCAATACTAAGATTAAGCTTCTCACTAAAGGTGTTCCTATTACTGTTGGTTGTGTCTACTGCCATCATTCTCCTGAGACGGTAGAGCATTTGTTTTTTGAGTGCGCTTATCTGAATGCCCTTTGGAAGTCTTGGATCAGGAGAATAGGTAGAAACTGGAAAGGTAATAACAATGTGGTGCAGTGGAAGTACATCTACGATAACATTGGAGGTAAAGGTAATTCGAGTAGACTCTTCCTTTTTGTCGTCAAAAGATTCATGAAAGTGGTTTGGGACGAAAGAAACCGTCGTGTTTTCCAACCGGAAATGAGCTTCACCCCTGCCTTGTTCGAGAAGCATATGACGAGGGAAATCAGACGTGACCTTTGCCATGTTTCTTTTGCTTTTAACCCTGGCATTTTCTGTTAGTTTCCTTTTTATATTTCAGTTTTTCGTTGTGTTTTCTTTGTCTTCCCCAGTGATTGCTGCACTTTGTTTTCCCTTGTATTTCCTGCAAGTTTGACTTGTACTTCCCCCTTCTTTCGAGTGTAGCAATAAAATGGTAGGGGTCCATTTAACCCCGTTGGCTTAGCCAAAAAAAATTAAGCCAAATTAATTTTATATCATGTAAAATGACATATCTTGAAGATGATATTGGTAAACTGGTTCACACGAGTATGGACCTAGCAATTAAATATAGAATTAACTTAAGGATTCATCCATGGTATTTTGGATGTGGACGTAGGTAAGTAATGTTCTATTTCGATATGCACAAACATGTAGTGGTCTTCAAAATACCACTTGTGAATTCACAAATGTCATTCTAATCAGATCTTCTGGATTTGATTCGAGAAAATGTGGATTTAATTTAGTAGTTTGTACTAGTAATCATGCAAATAGAACTTATGGGTTGAAAGTAGAGCAACATAAAATGACCCATTTGTAAACACCTTATAGTATGTCATACTTCATGGATTGATTTTCCAAAAATATCACCTTGACTTTGTTGCATGAACATTGGTGGCATTCCATTAATTTATGCTTTTGATGGTTGTGTAATTAATTTTCTTTGTGACAAAGAAGTGCATAAAATAATGTTGAACAAAAGAGTCATCTTATTCTTTTATTAGTGCCCAAACAAATTGGTAATATTCAATGCATCCTACGTGACCTAGGAATTATGCAAAGGAATAAACATGCCACTGTCATTAGTATTTAGATTGTTGACCCTGGATAATTTGTAAGTACTCATAATTGTCTTAAATGTTTGTATTTGTTGACTAGATTTCTAGCCAACCTCAAAATCATAATTAAAGGTGGATTTTAGCAAAGATTACCTTACTAAAATCATGGGTATAGGTGTAAGATGAGGAATGAATGATAGTGTTATAGATAGTGTAAATAAAGTAAATGACACGAGATATAGATGTGTTCGATCTTAATAAAGATCTATATCTACCGTGGTTGATGATTTTACTACTTTGAGTCTTTCAACTACAAAATATAATTTTAATAGCTTTTAAAATAGTGTTGAGGTAAGTATATCTTGTGACGGTACGAAAAACAATCTTTCTAGAAACGCATATGATCTCTTATTTATAGTTAAGGGATCATCTCTTGAAGGGTTTGGATTAATGTCTTGAAGGCTAAGTTTCCTCGTGATAGTCGATCACGATCTATGGTTTGGAATTCTACTAGCGCAAAATTCCATATGGAAATAATGGCTCTAATGCATGACAACTACTGAGATATATTATGTCATGCTCGTGTCATAAGGACAACATGGACTAAGGAGCATTTGATGTACAATGGTGCTTTTTCCATGTAGAGAGTAAAGTACAGAGAGCGATTGATGTACAATGATGCTTTTTTCGATGAATAGTATCATTTTTTCACTTTGTTAAGGGAGTAGTATTGGATCTCACCCTCTTTTGGCAAAGGCATTTAATTACTTTTTTCAAAGGTTTAGCAAGTTGTGACAAGATGAGGCTCGTAAAGAGAATAATCAGCAAGGAATTTATGGAACCCAAGGAGAGATATGGGTGGGACTAGGGGCTTTAGATGTACTCCGGAATTGATGTTATGTAGTTGTGATGCGGTTGCCAAGTGATGAGGCTGGGGTGCTATTCGTGAAGCTTGAAGCATATTGTCGATGTAGAGGTTATGTCGAAAAAGGTCCTGGAATTTAAGGAAAGCGAAACGACCAGTCCTTTATGGATTGGGATTTGAAGGAAAAAATGCTATTAGACTTGAAATGATATTAGTCGATACATGTCGTGTTGGCCTATGCTGTTGGGCTTTGAACTGATAGGTAAAGGAACCGGGCTGGTCGGGAAGTCGATGAAATAGGTAGATTAAAAAAATCCAACTATTGGATCTATTAAGCCTATGAAGTCTAATATGGATTTATTAGATCCAATCCAATACTGTTTTAAATAAAAATTTATTTGTTTAAATGGAGTTTCATATCATTTAAATTAAACATTTTATCATGAACATGTCAAGTACAGTCATATGCGTATAGTGCAAGTGCAACATATAAGCAGTGTACATGGTTAATGCGTATGTTTATAGGTGTTGGGATTTACACCACAACGGTGAAGTTTTTTCATTTATACATGCCTTTATTGTCCATGGTTTTTTAATTATATATAATAATAATTATGTGTATACACACACACACATCAATTTATTTTGACTATTTTACACATTTTGAAATCTAATATTAACAATTTGAAATCTAATTTTGACTTAAGACAACATTAGATCTAAAATTTTACACAAAAGTACTTATATAATTTTGAATTGAAATAACATACACACACACAAATATATAAATGATAACAAACTATATATAAAATAACACATACATATATAACTAATAATCACTACAAGAAATCATGTTATTAATAATGCCATTTAATAACGCATTATTCTAAAGCGTTATTGTTTACCTTTAATTATTTGTCCTTTTGTTTTGTACGGTACATGTGTAACGTTTTGGCCCCAAAATTTGCGTCTCCCTCCAAAAACACTTAACCAATTTGGTCTCCCTCCCAAATAACACTTAACAATTTTCATCTCCCTCCCAAAACGAAATTACCCTAACCGACGTTCTCTTCCAATCTCCATCTCTAGTTACCGAACTTCAGCCGTTCTACTCCATCTCATAAGCTTTGATTCACATTTAATTGCATGTTTTATGATCCTAAATCCCGAATCCCAAATCAACATGTGCCCCTTCTCTACCTTTATCGTGACTTGCTTCTCGGCAGTGGCTCAACATATGTGCCACTTCTTCAACTTAATCAACATCAAAACCCGGCGGCTAGTACTCTTCTTGTAACAACCCTGGTTTGGAGATTACCTTTCAATATTGAATTATAATGATAATTATAATTTAATATTGTAAATTAAATTAAAATTGGAGAAATTAAATTGTTTATTTGGAATAAACAATGAATTTTGGAATTTAAAATGAGAAAATGAAATTCCAAGCTTTATTATTTTTTGTTTGGAGAGATAAAAAATGAAATAGGAGCTTTAAATAATGAAAATGATTTCATTTTAGAGAAAATGCAATAATTATATTAATTATTGTCTAACTGCTTCTTTTAATAATTTTAAAAGAATTATGTAAATTTTAAAGGTGGTATATTGAAATAAAAGGTGGAAATTGGGTTAAAAATAATTTTTGGCTATAAATAATGTTTTAAAATGGGTTGAAATATTTTTCTAAGTGAGAAAATAAATTTTGTGGAATTTTAGAAGTTAAAAACAATGTTTTATTCATTTATTTGAATAAATGGTGTATTTTTGTTAAATAAAGGATTTAATAATTAAAATGTTTTAAAAATATAAATTAATATTTTTATATTGTAAGAAATGTTATATTTTACAAGTATGCATATTTTTATATTTTTCTTTTGTGCAAATAAGAAGAAAATGAATTTTTATTGGTGGATATGTGATATATACACGTATTTCTTTGTTAAGTGTTGATTTTTAGCCTTAACCATTATATTTCCTTTTATTTTCAAACCCACCTTAGCCCATTTAGCCTTGGCCTGGTAAGAAGGAGAAAAGGAGTTGGTTGTACGTTCTTTTTTCAGTCCTCCTTCTTCTTCCTCCAGTTGAAATAGAAAATAAGAAACATCTTCACCAATTTTTCAAAACTAAGCTAATTTCTTCAGCAAATTCAACCAAAATTCAAGTCTTTTTGCAAGTTAGAGATAAATAGAAGGTATACAACTCCAAATAATACAATTTCATCACCAAATTCCTTTTACAGTAAGAATTTTTTTAATTTTTTACTATATTTGTTTTGCATGTTATGTAATTGCTTTCTATAGGTTCTCAAGGCTTATAATCTCAAGCAAAGCTTCCTCCTTTCATCAAAAATCCAAGCTTTTGCAACAAATCAGCAAGGTGAGAACAATATCTCACAAATACTAGCTAAATCGCTTGAGAAATTGCCTGAATCTGCTGCCTATGCAAAAGTTTATTCACTGTAAACTCTATTTTCATTTCTGGCCTGAAGTGCCAACTTTGGATGTCCATAACTTTCATCTCCGGCAACGAAATGCTGCAGGATCTTGTTCTTAGTCAATTTTATATGTTGAACTTTGTTTCTGAAAAATTTGGTTGAAAAATATTGTCATTTGAGTATTCAAAACGTTGCTGCAAAATCAACAAAACTCAGTTTTTCTGCCTGTAGAAATTGTGTTTTCTGAGTTGCTGCAAACATGACCGAGTCCATGTTTGATATAGCATAACTCTTTCATTTCTTACTGAAATTGCGTGATTCATTTTTTTTTTTGAAAGATAAAGTTTTTTACTATAAGCGTACCAAATTTCAAGTCATTTCGACCTATATAGCTTATAGAAATATGCTGCCGAACTTTGATTCGGAGCATGTTTTTGCCCAGCTTTTTACAGTGAAAACACTGTCTGGGTTTAACTTTGAGACATCATAACTTCCTCATAATTTATCCAAACTGCATGATTCTTTTTTTTTTGAAAGATAAAGTCTTCTACTATATGAATACCAATTTTGAGCTCAATCCGATGCCTTTTGTTGCTCTATTTTATGCCTGGAAGTTGAACCCAGAATGGATTTTTAGGCCTTGGCACATTCTTGTAGAACTGTTACAAACATGGTCTGAGTCCATGTTTGAGACAGCGTAACTTTTTCATTTTATTTCGGAATTCATTGATTCTTTTTTTTATTTTAAAGATGAAGTTTTCTACTTTATGCACACCAATTTTTAGTTTAATCAAAGGTCGTTCGGCCACCTGTTTTATGTCCGAAAGTTGAACCCAGAGAAGATTTCAGACTTGGGTATTATTTTGCCCAAGGGTTTTTTTTATGTTCTTTTTCCGTCCGATTTTTGACTTTTACTTCATGTTTTTGTGATATTTCTGAAATGTTTTAAGGGCTATGATTCGTATCAATAGGCTAGCCAAGTTTTGATAAATTTGAAATTCAAATTTGAATTGAATTTGACTGACAGTTTTGAGTGATTTCTTTGATTTCGAGCACAGATTTTTCCAAATAATTTTGAAATAATTTTTAAAATAAATTGGCATTTAAAATAATTATTATTTAGTATTTTTAAATTATTTTAAGCTACAAAATCTATTATTCTCTAAGGGAATTTTCAAATATCGCCTTCAAAATTGATTTCGGAAAATGGTTTTAAAAGCTTGTTTTCTCAAATAAATTATTTTATATATAAAATACACGTTTTTGCACTATTCGAGCGAATGAGAAGGAGAATTAAACGGTTTGGTAAAGCACATGGTATGGGACACGTGCGTTTATCTTATCGGTTAATTCCTGACTTGTCCGTTTGTTCCTTTTGACCTTCGGGTTGAGTTTACCGATGAGATGAGGTAAACTTTTTACTACTTTGAGTGTGAGATTTACTGGCGATTAGTAAACCGTTTAGTGCGAACGTATGGTATGGGATGCACGTAAACACTATTCGGGTTCCTATTCGGGAGTTTGTGACACATTTGCCATTGCGGCGTGCCAGTACTGGATCTTCGGGTCATTGCCATTGCGGCGTTTGCCATTGCGGCGTATTTGTCATCGAGACATTTGCCATTGCGGCGTATTTTCCATTACGGCGTATTTACCATTGCGGCATATTTGTCATTGTGATGTTTTGCCTTAGGGCAAGGTACCTATTTGAGATAACAGTAGTTGGCAAGGCTTCGGCCACATGCACATGCAAACACTTTTGAGATGGTTTCTTTGACTATTTTCCCTAATGTATCGCCCCTTTTTGGAATTGGTCCTTTGAACTGTGACGCCCCACCTCTATGCTCATAATAACAAAGAGTATTAAAAGAAATACTGTCTATTATTACGAAGAATAAGGCTGGATAGGAGCGACCATCCGTAGTTGGCCTTACACTAATATTGGTTATCTCGATAGAAGTGGTATATACTTTTTCTTTTTCATCTATTATTTATTTACTCCCATCGACATATCCAATTATCAGTATAAAACAAACTACGATAGTTCATAATAGTTTAGGACATTAGATATAACAATAACACAGATAATATAATTGTGGAACACAGATAAAAACAGAAGTCTCATATATATATATAACTGATGTCAGTTAATACATAGTTGACACAATACATACGATACAACTACAACTGCCGACTCTAGAAGTTATATATACACGTACATTATCGACTAATATACATGAATACATATCGTTCTATACAATGACACGACTACTATAAAAGGACAATGACAACTTCAGAAGATGCGAAAAGTCTTCAAATCCCGAACAGCAACTCAAAGAAGAAAATCTACAACCTGAAATAACTCGGGTCTGACCCGAGTATTACATTCAACAGAAAATAATACACGGGTCAGTCTAATTCAAACTCAGTTATTAGTGCATAAAAGCAATAATAATCAACATCAAATAGATGACAGTCACAGAAAGCTCGTATACCCAACCTCTCCATAAGAGAATCGGATAACGGCAGATATAACACTAAACAGTGTTAAACAGCAATTCAGCATATTTAAATCAACAAAGATAAATGAAAAGAATATCAATAACGATAATTTAGAAAACAACAGAATTGCCCAAATGGCAGTTAACACAAAGTCATCAAATTAAACCAAATCAAATACGATTCAAGATATATTGAATTGGCAACATAAAACCATCTTATCAATAGAAAACATCAATTAAAACATCAGATCTAGTAGGGCTGCAGTACACGCACGCGTGTACTGCCTCGCCACTACAGAAAAAAATGCATAAACGATCAACAAAAATATCAAAGTATCACTGCATTAATGAAACTGTGCATGTACACAGATTTTAAATTTCACATGCCAATAGAGAAACCAACAAAATAATAAAGAAAACTGGATGCTCCAAAACAGTCACCTGAAACTCAAATGAACAACATATATAGGAAAGGTCAAACTGCATGTACACTGAAGGCATCAAGTTCAAATATCAACAAAGCACTGAACCTCAGAGACCATCAACATAAAGTAACAAGTGCTAAATGACTACATGCCCTGATACATGTGCAAGCATACGAAGGCAAAACGAAAAAGACACCCATGAACAACAAGTTCTAGTCAAGTTACACTGCAATGATGATATACAGATGCAATATAGTCTCAAGTTCAGGTTCAAATGAACATCTACAACTGGTTAAAACACTAGTGCACATGTAACAGTGATGATAAAAACAGTGATCATCACCAAACAATAGTCATATAAGATCAAAGTAAAGTGATGACAGAAAGTATGTCAAAGTCAGGTTCAAGTGACAAACAATAACAGCAGCCTCAATTGTCTAACAAAGTTATCAAGTACAGCAGCCTCGAGAAGGAAACCATTCAAATTCGAAGATGTATCAAATGTAAATGCAGACTCAAATACCCAGGAATGCAACTACCAATGCAGACTAGGAATGGTAAGACACGAGTGCAGTGAGTCTCAATGCAATCACGAATGTAACTGTACACAGAAGTATCAGACTCCAAACATCCTAGTGAAGAATGGATATAACCCAAGGTAACTCGAAATACAGTGGACAGAAGTAAATGCAGACGACCAAATATACAACCAAGTTGCCAACAATGACCATACTCAAGTAAACTGTATGCAAGCACATAAAGCTAATGTACCAGTGAAACAAGGATGCACCAGTGAAGCTGCACATATATTACTTGACTAGAAATATCAGCTACAACATGAAACAACATATGTGCAGTATGGGTAAGAATGCAAAGTCGAGTATAGTATAAATCAAAAATGAATGAAGTCTAGGCTGAACATTTTATAGTAGCAGTTTCAAAATAGAATCGTGCTGAGTGTCAGAGAGACGAAGTCGTGAGCAACAGGAAGCAAGTAAATCACAAAATCAAAAATGATCAAAGTCAAAATATGATCGAAGTCAAAGTCATGATTTGATCAAGTTAAAGCAAGAAATTCACGGAGCAATAAAAACAAAGCCGTGCCAACCAAGCTACCAGAATTTAAACGCATTTGAACAAGTCGCGATCATCTAAAACATTTAAGCATTATCAAGCGGCCAGAGCAAATCGACTGACGAATTCAAATAATAATATACGAACGAATATACAGGGGTTTGAACCCTATAAAAGATCTTAACATCATCGGCAAAGGAGTAAGAATTTCGAGTACGAGCAAAACAGATAACAAAAATCCAATATCTCGAAATCAATCGAGTTCCAGTAAGCAAATCACAAGAACCAAGAGGGAAAGTTTACATACTAACGAAAATCACACGAAACAATTCTCTACAATTTGAGGCTAAATTAGATGTGAGAAATTACTCACAATTTTTCGACGAACAAGCAATTCAACCAACGCGAAGCAACCGAGATTCAAGAAGCCGGAGCTCAGCAATCCAGAATCGCCAGAGAAGGCAAAGCCCTAATTTTGAAAAATGAACGAATGGCGATATCGTGGCCGCCATTATTTTGTTTTTCCGTTTTTAGATTTAGGGTTGCCAAAAAATGAAATGAAGAACGGGACGAATTCTTCTATTATTATTATTATCATTTTTTTTTAAAGGGAATGGGCCAATTAAAGTAAAAAGTATATTTATTTAAAGCCCACATAAATTTTTAACCATTTTCAAAAAGGATTTCAACCAATTTAAAATCCCAACAGCAACTAGTTATCAGATTAATCGTTTAACGACGATTATAAAATAGTGCAATACCCCGGGTTGTTACATGAACCATTCGATATATCTTTGTTACGATTACCTTTTGGGAAGTTGAACTCTTGGAAGTTCTATTTTGAGATTTGAATTGCCTACACTGGCGTTATATGAGATTTCCCTTTTGACGTTTACTTGAGATTTTATTCTCCTTTTTGGAGATATATTTGCCTTATGGCGTGTTTGAGATAAGATCTTTTTATGCATTGTTTGGGTTTGCCAAGATGGAGGGTTTAGGTTTTCCCCTAAACCATATTTGATTTTTAATGAATGCAGATGATATGAGGCTCGCTACTTTTAGCGTTTTATGGGTTATTTTATCTCTTTTGAGATTATATGTTTGTGTAGTGATACCATATTATCACTTGATGTAATCATACACTTTAGTTGTCCCTTCTCACTCGAGAATATTATCACATTATCCTTATGCTCATATTATCGCTTATCCTCGTTAACTGATTTGTTTAGCTAGAATGACCCGTATATTTTATACTCGGGTCAAACCGAGGTGTTTCAGGTTAGGTACCCTTTAGACTTAGCCTATTCTGCTTCCGCATGGACTTTTCTGCTAGCTCGTTTTGTTGTAGCTTTTGTGTAGTCCTTTTTGTTGCTACCGTAATATGTATATTCTTTTGACTCGTGTTTATATTGTGGTCGTCATACCATATATGTGATGTATCATTTTGTATACTCTGTAATATATCTGTATATGTGCATATATCTGATTATCTGTTGTTCTGTGATGTGTTTTGCATTTGAGTTGTTGTATTTTATTCTGAAAGATCCTATAGCCACATATGGCTTTGTATTGAGTATTTATTGGATATGTTGATCCATAGAAAAAAAATATAGAGCATTTATCGACGTATTCAATAGATATTTAAGACAAGGCTATAGATGGTCGCTTCTATCCAGCCCTTCTCTGCATTAGCAGACTGTATTACCCAGTAATACTCTTTGTTAATGTGGGTCTCGGGGCGGGGCGTCACAGCTTGGTATCAGAGCTGAGTTTAGAACAAAATACGATAAACACAAAACAGAAACACATATTATGGTACATCAAAGTGTAATACAAATGTTACGAATCCCTGAATCATCGTGCCTTTGTTCTTTTCGTGTCCTTTGGGGTAGATAGAATTTTAGAAATACGTCTAGGAATGCATTTTAATTCCATGGTATTCCATATTTGAATTAATGATATCTACCATGTGAATAATCTTTATCTTATTTTAACTTTCAGCTAATGGCTGGAAAAGGCAGAGGACGACGCTCGGATGTTGGGCAATCCAGTGGCTCGCATACGGACGTCATTTATATGTCTACTGACAGTTTATGGAGTTATTTAGGAGCACTTGGCCTCCAGCTCCTACTCGAGCATCTCCGCCATGCAAGTCTATCTTTGCACGCTTGTGTAGTGATTTCTCTCATCTCAGAGGAAAGTCGTTTAAAGGCTTCGAGTCCATTCTTGAGGTCCAAGCTTGGATTCGTACGTACGAGCGCCTCTTCTCTCGCATGGATCTTTCTGACCACGACAGAGTTCTTGTAGCATCTTGCTTATTGCAAGAGCGTGCCCTTGATTGGTACGAGCTTCTCATAGCCGAGCTCGATGAGTCTACTGTTTCTTGGACTCGGTTTTGGGAACGATTCGAGCTCAAATTCGTTCCTGAATCTGAGAAAGCTTTATTGGCCCGTCGCTTCCTTGAGTTGAAGCAAGGGAAGTCTTCCGTCTCTGAGTATGTTTCATCATTCGAGGCCTTATCTAATTATGGTCTTGAATACATTAGCACCACTTATAAGAAGAATCTGAAGTTTGTCTTTGGTCTTAAGAAGTATTTGACGAAGTCTTTGATGCTCCAGCTCAAGCTTTCTTTCGAGGAGTTGGTTGACTCGACGCTTCATCTCGAAGCCATCGAGAAGGAGTGTGGTAGTGGTGATTAGGCTGAGGTTCGCAAGAACCCCAATAAGAAGAAGTTTCCATTTCATAAGCCAAAGTTTTTCCCTTCCAAGAAGAAGATGCCCGTTGGATCTAGTCCTAGTTCCAAGCCTAGTGGTGCACCTCCTACTCGAAAGGGGTGTTTCAATTGTGGTTCTCCTGACCATATGATTCGAGATTGTCCTAAGTCTCTCTTCTTCCGCTATTGCAAGAAGGAAGGCCATCGTATTTCAACTTGTCCTATTGCTCCGAATAATTCTAAATCTGGCAAGCTGAATGTAGCGGATGCTTCTAGAGGTTCTTTTCAGTGCAGCGATACTTCTCCTTCTATTCTTGAAGGTTCATTGTTGTTTTGTGATCGTTCTATTCGAGTCCTCTTTGATACAGGTGCATCGCATTCATTCGTATCAAAGAAGCCCATCGATGATTTGTCTTTGGATGTTTCTTGTATGGTTACTTCATTGAGGATTGCGAATCCTATCAGGGGATCCGCAACCCTTAGCATGCTTTGAGATGATATTGAGATTGTTTTATGTGGATTTTATTTTTGTGTGAATCTACACGTTATTTCTTATTTGGGATTTGATATGATTTTGGGTATGGACTGGCTAATGCGATACAATGCCAAGATTATTTGTTCTGAGAGAATTTTATATCTTCGACATCCTGATTCGTCTACTCGACTATCACTTGTTCTTCGGAATATGGATAATTCCGAAGTGGCTTTATATTCTCTAGACTCACGAGATGATGATGATATATCTCGTATTCCTATTGTTTGTGACTTCTTTGATGTATTTGAGCCTGTTTCGGGTTTGCCACCCAAGCGGGCGATTGAGTTCCACATTGATATCATTCCAGGCGCACAGCTAGTTAGTCGTCCTCCCACGAGAATGTCTACAAAGGAAAATGAGGAACTCAAGAAGCAGCTTTTAGAGCTTGAGTCCAAGAAGTTGATTCAATCTAGGTTTTCACTGTGGGGTGCCGCAGTTGTCTTCGTGAAGAAGTCCGATGGAACTCTTAGGCTTTGCATCGACTATCGCAAGCATAACGAGTTAACCATCAAGGATAGGTATCCATTACCTAGGATGGACGATATGTTTGATCAATTGAGTGGCGCTAAGGTCTTCTCTCAACTCGACCTTGCCACTGGTTTTCATCAGCTCCGAGTCGCGGAAGATAGCATACCTCTTACAGCTTTCCGCACTCGATATGGATCTTATGAGTGGCTCGTTATGCCGTTTGGTTTGACGAACGCTCCTGCTTTCTTTGTCGTTCTTATGAATTGAGTATTCCGGGAATATCATGATAACTTCGTCCTTATGTTCATCGACAACATCCTTGTTTATTCGAAGTCTGAAGCCGAGCATACTAATCACTTGAAAATTGTCGTGAGTACTCTTTGTCACCATCATTCTAAAGCCAAATTCTCCAAGTGCCATTTCTGGGAGAATAAGGTTAAGTTCTTAGGCCACGTTGTTTCTTTCGAAGGCATTTCAGTCGATCCTTCGAAGATCGAATCCATCCAGAATTGGAAGAAGCCTGAGAATGTTCATGAGATTCGTAGCTTCCTTGGATTGGCGGGTTATTACCGCCGATTCATTTAGGATTTCTCTCGTATTGTGCTTCCTCTCACCAGCCTTACTCGGAAAGGCGTTCGATTTATTTGGTCCGACAAGTGTGAAGGTTCTTTTCAGCAATTAAAGGAGCTTCTCACTAATGCTCCTATTCTAGTGGTTCCTGAAGGGAATCAAGATCTTGTTATCTACACCGATGCTAGTCATTGTGGCCTCGGTGCTGTGCTTATGCAGAAGGATCGGGTAGTTGCTTATGCTTCTAGGAAACTGCGACTGAATGAAGTACGATATGCCACTCATGACCTCGAGTTAGCCACCATTGTCTTCACCTTGAAGATTTGGCGCCATTATCTATTAGGCGAGCACTTCATTCTATACACTGATCACAAGTCCTTAAAATATCTGTTCAAACAGAAGGAGCTCAATATGAGGCAACAACGTTGGCTCGAGTTCCTTGCCTCCTATGACTATGATATCCAGTATACCCCTGGTAAGGGTAATCGTGTTGCTGATGTGCTTAGTCATAAACATTTGGTTGTTGTTTCTATGATGCTAGCCGAGTGGGATGTTCTTGAGACCTTATCCCTTTATGATATTCGTGATCGAGCTCCATCTTTTGATTCTCCTATTTTATTATTCAGTTTGGAAGCTCGACCCAGCTTATTGGATCGTATTGTCGATGCTCAACGGTGTGATCCCAATCTTGTGCACCTTATTCAGATTTGTGACTCAGTGTCCCGTGATGTGGAGTTGCAGGATTTCAGTATTGATTCTCATGGGTGTCTTCGCAAGAAGAACTGTCTTGTTGTGCCTTCTGATTCTGCACTTAGGCATGACATTCTCGATGACTATCATCATTCTAAGTATACCATTCATCCTGGTAGTAGTAAGATGTATGACGATATGCATCACCTTTATTATTGGGAAGGCATGAAGCGCGATGTGGTGAGTTATGTGAGTAATTGCATGACTTGTCAACGTATCAAAGCCGAACATCAGCACCCTTCTAGTCTCCTTCAGCCTCTAGAGATTCCATTGTGGAAATGGGATCAGATTTTGATGGATTTCATTGACGGCCTACCTCGTTCAAGATTGGGCCATTCTAGCATTTGGGTTATTGTTGATCGCCTCACCAAATCAGCTCATTTCATTCCTATTAAGTCTAATAGGAGTGCTTTTCATTTGGCCAAGTTATATATCAAGGAAATAGTGAGACTTCACGGAGTTCCTAATTCGATTGTTTGTGACCGTGACCCGCTATTCACGAGTTATTTCTGGCAGAGTCTTCAGCAAGATTTGGGAACAAAGCTTAATTTCAGCACAGCATATCATCCGCAGTCTGATGGACAGACTGAACGGGGGAATCGTATTCTCGACGATCTTCTACGTGCTTGCATTCTAGATTTCGGTGGTAGTTGGAAGGACCACCTACCTCTTGTGAAATTATCCTACAACAATAATTTTCAGTCCAGTATCGGTATGGCTCCTTTCGAAGCCTTATACGGAAGGCCATGTCGATCACCTTCTTGTTGGTTGGAATCTGGTGAGAAGCTTATTCTTGGCCTAGATTCTGTTCGTGATTCTTCTGAGAATATTGTTCTTATTTATCAGAGAATGAAAGAGGCATAGAGCCGCCCGAAATCCTACGCGGACAACCGTAGAAAGCCTCTTGAGTTCTCGGTTGGTGATCTCGTCTTTATTCGTGTTTCTCCTTTGAAGGGGGTTATGCGTTTTAGTACGACTGTGAAATTGGCTCCTCGCTTTATAGGACCATTTCCTATTACTGAACGTATTGGCCCTATGGCTTATAGAGTTTCACTTCCAGCTCATCTATCTGGCATTCATGACGTGTTTCATGTCTCTCGGCTTCGGAAGTGTCTTCGAGAGTCAGATTCTGTTATCGATTCTCTTGATTTGCAAGAGCTTGAGATCTCACCAAACCTATCAGTTGTGCAACAGCCTTTTCGTGTACTTTCTTCGGAGGTGAGACGCCTTCGAAACAAGGACGTGCCGCTCGTTAAAGTTCAATGGTCCGCTAATCCCAATGACTGCACTTGGGAAAATAGAAATTTTATCGAGCATTCATATCCTGGTTTTCTATCTTTGCATAGCGATGGTGAGAGTATATCTTTATCTCAAGCTTATTTTATTTTCTTTTGAGTGATGAAATTAAATAGTTGAATAAAAATTCTACTCAAGGAATTGCGAGGATGTAATTTTGTTAAGTGGGGGAGTCTGTAACAACCCTGGTTTGGAGATTACCTTTCAATATTGAATTATAATGATAATTATAATTTAATATTGTAAATTAAATTAAAATTGGAGAAATAAAATTGTTTATTTAGAATAAACAATGGATTTTGGAATTTAAAATAAGAAAATGAAATTCCAAGCTTTATTCTTTTTTGTTTGGAGTGACAATAAATGGAATAGGGGCTTTAAATAATGAAAATGATTTCATTTTAGAGAAAATGCAACAATTATAATAATTATTGTCTAATTGCTTCTTTTAATAATTTGTAAAAGAATTATGTAAATTTTAAAGGTGGTTTATTGAAATAAAAGGTGGAAATTGGGTTAAAAATAAGCTTTGGCTACAATAATGTTTTAAATTGGTTTGAAATATTTTGCTAAGTGAGAAAATAAATTTTGTGGAATTTTAGAAGTTAAAAACAATGTTTTATTCATTTATTTGAATAAATGGTGTATTTTTGTTAAATAAAGGATTTTAATAATAAAAATGTTTTAAAAATATAAATTAATCCTTTTATATGGTAAGAAATGTTATATTTTACAAGTATGCAAATTTTCATATTTTTCTTTTGTGCAAATAAGAAGAAAATGAATTTTTATTGGTGGATATGTGATATATACACCTATTTCTTTGTTAAGTGTTGATTTTTAGCCTTAACCATTATATTTCCTTTTATTTTCAAACCCACCTTAGCCCATTTAGCCTTGGCCTGGTAAGAAGGAGAAAAGGGTTTGGTTGTACGTTCTTTTTTCAGTCCTCCTTTTTCTTCCTCCAGCTGAAATAGAAAATAAGAAACATCTTCACCAATCTTTCAAAACCAAGCTAATTTCTTCAGCAAATTCAACCAAAATTCAAATCTTTCTGCAAGTTAGAGATAAATAAAAGGTATACAACTCCAAATCATACAATTTCATCACCAAATTCCTTTTACAGTAAGAATTTTTTAAATTTTTTGCTGTATTTGTTTTGCTTGTTCTGTAATTGCTTTCTATAGGTTCTCAAGGTTTATAATCTCAAGCAAAGCTTCCTCCTTTCATAAAAAATCCGAGCTTTTGCAACAAATCAGCAAGGTGAGAACAATATCTCACAAATACTAGCTAAATCGCTTGAGAAATTGCCTGAATCTGCTGCCTATGCAAAAGTTTATTCACTGTAAACTCTATTTTCATTTCTGGCCTGAAGTGCCAACTTTGGATGTCCATAACTTTCATCTCTGGCAACAAAATGCTGCCGGATCTTTTTCTTAGTCAAGTTTATATGTTGAGTGTTCAAAACGTTGCTGCAAAATCAACAAAACTCAGTTTTTCTGCCTGTAGAAATTGTGTTTTCTGAGTTGCTGCAAACATGGCCAGAGTCCATGTTTGATATAGCATAACTCTTTCATTTCTTACTGAAATTGCGTGATTCTTTTTTTTTGAAAGATAAAGTTTTTTACTATAAGCGTACCAAATTTCAAGTCATTTCGACCTATATAGCTTATAGAAATATGCTGCCGAACTTTGATTCGGAACATGTTTTTGCCCAGCTTTTTACAGTGAAAACATTGCCTGGGTTTAACTTTGAGACATCATAACTTCCTCATAATTTATCCAACTTGCATGATTCTTTTTTTTGTTTGAAAGATAAAGTCTTCTACTATATGAATACCAATTTTGAGCTCAATCTGATGCCTTTTGTTGCTCCGTTTTATGCCTGGAAGTTGAACCCAGAATGGATTTTTAGGCCTGGGCACATTCTTGTAGAACTGTTACAAACATGGTCTGAGTCCATGTTTGAGACCGCGTAACTTTTTCATTTTCTTTCGAAATTCATTGATTCTTTTTTTTGTTTAAAAGATGAAGTTTTCTACTTTATGCACACTAATTTTTAGTTCAATCAAAGGTTGTTCGGCCACCTGTTTTATGTCCGAAAGTTGAACCCAGAGAAGGTTTCATACTTGGGTATTATTTTGCCCAAAGGTTTTTTTATGTTCTTTTTCCATCCGATTTTTGACTTTTACTTCATGTTTTTGTGATATTTCTGAAATGTTTTGAGGGCTATGATTCCTATCAAGAGGCTAGCCAAGTTTTGATAAATTTGAAATTCAAATTTGAATTGAATTTGACTGACAGTTTTGAGTGATTTCTTTGATTTCGAGCACAGATTTTTCCAAACAATTTTGAAATAATTTTTAAAATAAATTGGCATTTAAAATAATTATTATGTAATATTTTTAAATTATTTTAAGCTACAAAATCTATTATTCTCTAAGGGAATTTTCAAATATCGCCTTCAAAATTGATTTTGGAAAATGGTTTTACGCTTGTTTTCTCAAATAAATTATTTTATATATATAATACACATATTTGCACTATTCGAGCGAATGACAAGGAGAATTAAACGGTTTGGTAAAACACGTGGTATGGGACACGTGCGTTTATCTTATCGGTTAATTCCTGACTTGTCCGTTTGATGTTTTTGACCTTCGGGTCGAGTTTACCGATGAGATGAGGTAAACTTTTTACTGCTTTGAGTGTGAAATTTACTGGCGATTAGTAAACCGTTTAGTGTGAACGTATGGTATGGGACGCACGTTAACACTATTTGGGTTCCTATTCGAGAGTTTGTGACACATTTGCCATTGCGGCGTGCCAGTACTGGACCTTTGGGTCATTGCCATTGCGGCGTATTTGTCATCATCGAGACATTTTCCATTACGGCGTATTTGCCATTGCGGCGTATTTGCCATTGCGGCATATTGCCATTGTAGCGTATTTTCCATTATGATGTTTTGCCTTCGGGCGAGGTACCTATTTGAGATAACAGTATTTGGCAAGGCTTCGGCCACATGCACGTGCAAACACTTTTGAGATGGTATCTTTGACTATTTTCCCTAGTGTATCGCCCCTTTCCGGAATTGGTCCTTTGAACCATTCAATATATCTTTGTGCCGATTACCTTTTAGGAATTTGAACTCTTGGAAGTTCTATTTTGAGATTTGAATTGCCTACACTGGCGTTATATGAGATTTGCCTTTTGGTGTTTACTTCAGATTTTATTCTCCTCTTTGGAGATATATTTACCTTATGGCGTGTTTGAGATGAGATCTCTTTATGCATGTTTTGGGTTTGCCAAGATGGCGGGTTTAGGTTTTCCCCTAAACCATATTTGATGTTTTATGAATGCCGATGATATGAGTCTCGCTACTTTTAGCGTTTTATGGGTTATTTTATCTCTTTTGAGATTATATGTTTGTGTAGTGATACCATATTATCACTTGATGTAATCATACACTTTAGTTGTCCCTTCTCACTCGAGAATATTATCACATTATCCTTATGCTCATATTATCGCTTATCCTCGTTAACTGATTTGTTTAGCTAGAATGACCCGTATATTTTATACTCGGGTCAAACCGAGGTGTTTCAGGTTAGGTATCCTTTAGACTTAGCCTATTCTGCTTCCGCATGGACTTTTCTGCTAGCTCGTTTTGTTGTAGCTTTTGTGTAGTCCTTTTTGTTGCTACCGTAATATGTATATTCTTTTGACTCGTGTTTATATTGTGGTCGTCATACCATATATGTGATGTATCATTTTGTATACTCTGTAATATATCTGTATATGTGCATATATCTGATTATCTGTTGTTCTGTGATGTGTTTTGCATTTGAGTTGTTGTATTTTATTCTGAAAGATCCTATAGCCACATATGGCTTTGTATTGAGTATATATTGGATATGTGGATCGAGATAGAAAAAAAAATTTAGATCATTTATCGACGTATTCAATAGATATTTAAGACAAGGCTATAGATGGTCGCTCCTATCCAGCGTTATTCTCTGCATTAGCAGACAGTATTACCCAGTAATACTCTTTGTTAATGTGGGTCTCGAGGCGGGGCATCACACTTCTTCTCAGTGGTCTTCCCTGCGGCGGCTCAACATCATGGCCAATTTAGGGAGGTATTCTCGCGAGTCGCGACTTTCATCACATCAAGTTTCTTCCTCGTTTCAGAGCGCACTACTGCCTTAGCCAGTAGAACATTCTCTCCGCCACCGCTGATGCCATAGGCAAGCTCGTTTTGTTTTTCGAATTTTGATTTAGTTACAACCTTTCTTTGACTGTTGATTCTTATGCTTCTAAACTTGTGTTTGTTCATTTGTTCATTAATATCCGTAGATTGATGTTCATGAAGGTGTTGAAAGTATAGATATTGAATAAAACATAGTATATATTTTAATAGAAACTACTGTGGAAATAGACAATAGGGAACTAAGAATCATAAATGTGGTGAAAGTGCTTATTATTGTGATGTTGTATCCTACTGAAGGGTTATACTGGTTTTCTTTTATTGTGATACTAGAAATAGACAGTAAGAAGCGAGAAATTACTGGCTTATATTGTTTTCTTCTACAATGGTGAAAGTATCAGATGGAATTATAAAATCTTAACTGTACCTTGTTTGTTACCAAAGATTGAAGGGTTATTAAGTCATTATTCTTCTTACTTGTGAATTTTTGCAAGAGTGTTCTTTTTTTTTAATCTACCCTTTCCAATTTTGCAAGAGAGTTCAAAATTTAGCACATATAACCATTTGCTTCACTAAATACGAAATGCATAGTTGTATGCGGTACTTGTATGCGTAGAACCGCGCATCATCTCTTTTCATTTTTGGACTTTACACATTTTTATTTGTTATTTTGATTGTAAGAAGTAAACAAACTTGCATTTGCATTAGATTCGATTTGAACCTATTGTTAACTAGATTTAAAATTGAGTTCAGCCATGCTAAAAGTTTTATCTTCTTCTTTTCCATGCTCATGTTGTGTTATCTTGTAAATATCAAACGGTTTTATTCTTTCTTATAGTATTATTATTTCCTAGATTGTGAAATATGAAGATTTTTTTTAAAATTGTGTAAAATTATGCATTGGTTTGATAACATGTATTTTAGATTAATCGTATTGATTCATGTTACTTCTGTGATTTATTTATGAATTATTTCTAAGCGGAGGCCAGGATTGGGTTACATATAGTGGGGGGGTTTTCTCATCACTAAGGAAGAGACATAACATAACAGTAATTAAGGCAACTCCTAATGGAAATTACAAAAACATTATATATTAGGAAACAACTTCATGCAGCCAGCAAGTGACGTGGTTTAGAGTTGCAAGACGAGTATGAGCACCATTGCAGTACCACATAAGCAAATAGCACTATATTTGCTTAATGATTTATTGAATGCAAATAACTCAATTACAACAACACAAAACATAAGATTTTAAATTTTCTCATAGATAAAAATTTACGTCTTGTTTATGTTCCTCTAGTTTCTAAAGACAATTTATAATTTTGAATTGGTATTTCAATACGTACAAAGGTACAAATTATTTATTTTCCTTTTCAGTTATTATAATCAGTAAGTGGCTGCGCACAAGGTTGGTTCTGCAAAAATGTGTGGATAATCAAGGCATGAGATTAGATATATCTTTCAAATTTTTTATAATGGTTTTTGGTGAGTCTCACGAGTTAAAGTACTTACTCATACTACTATCAATGAATGAGATACTTATATATATAATGAAATTAAACATATAAACAATTTTGATTTAGATAGAATTTAGCTGAATGCTACGATGACTATCTAAAGTGGGGCTAAAACTGGTTGAAATTAGACCTGGATGCATGGGGATGGCTGAAGATTTCATAAACAAGTATGGTGAAGAAAGAGAAAAAGGTTTGTCTTTGTCACTCCATTATTTTGTTCTTCTTTAGATGATGAGAAAAATATAGGTTAGTACCACATTAAGATGGCAGCTTCATTTCTCTAGTCTTTCGGGATGAAATTAGAGGTCCTTATTTGTGGGTTTTTGTTGGGTGAAGTTGTGTGTATGGTTTTTTTTTCAAACTAAAACCTGATTGAATGGAATTGTAACCTAGTTTAGAATATATATGCGAAAGCCAAAGAAATTGGTATATGTTCTTCTTAATATATAGTGTATGTGTGATTTTAACTATTTTACAAATCTTATTATTTAAAGTGAAAAAGGGTCCATGGACACCAGGAGAAGATATTAAAAAAATTTCATATATGCAGAAGTATGGTCCTAGGAACTGGAAATACGTTCCTACAAACGCTGGTTAGCTTCTTATATGTTTCAACATTTATTTCTTTTTGAAGTATGCATTATTTAATGTTTTAATTTTCAGTCATCATTCTCTAACAATAGATATTAATTAATCCATTGATATTATTCCAGGATTAATGAGATGTAGCAAGAGTTGCAGGCTGAGATGGACAAATTATTTAAGACCAGGGATTAGATGCAGAAATTTCACAGATCAAGAAGAATAGCTAATTACCATCTCCAGACATTATCGGGAAACAAGTAAACATTATTGCATTCTGATGATAATAATAGAGAATAATGAGTCCTTGTTGTAACTATAAACACATATGGTATAACATAATATTATTTTACTTTCTTTGGTATTCAATTTTGAAATAAGATGGTTTATATTCATTTATTGTGTAACAACATATGATCACAATACTTCATAGTGATGATAGGGAACAATTATGGTATGAATTAGCTACATCTATTTTTCATTATGGAAAAAATTTGTGAATCAACTCAATGTAGAAAATAATGCTTTCAAGTTGAAAAAAGACAAAGTATAAGTGGATTCATGTACCTGACTTGTGCTCGGAATCCAAAATATTCATTTTGGGTAATCAACAGCAGCATATTAAGAATGATGTATCATTGACATTTGTTACTGAGTTGAATGGTATGACTTCATCAAATTACTATGACTTAAATGATTACAGAAATTATGATGAAATGTAAAACTCATAATAAAATTACAGAAATGGTGTAAATAATCAAACAATTTATGTGGCATGTACATACTATTATTAGCTTTAATTTAATTCCTTATCACGTGTTAATTTAAGTATATAATCAAAAAATTCAATCCAAAAATGATGAACTAAATTAATACTGAAAACAGATAATATGACACATGAGATCCATGTGTTAGTGAACAATTACTAATTATAAGTAATAATTGTAGGGCTTTAAGTGTAGGAAAGCAATTCCTAAACTGTACTTGAATCTATTTACCTAAAAAATGATCATTTCTCTTCTAAATTATGAACAACAGATGATCCCACTTGGGTATGTAGGTAGTCACTCTAGTGATGCAGCCGTCTATTTTATTTATTTTACTTATTCTGAAAATGGGGGGAAATTGTTGGAAATTTTCAAAATTAGTTTTGGGTTTGGGTTTGTTTTTGAAGAGGGAAGAAGTTAGAAGAAGATGGAAGAAGAGAGGTGGAATGTATAGTCCCACATCTTGGAAAATAAGGGATTATACTTAGTTAAATATAGGATTCTCAAAGGAAGGTTGGGCCCTTTGGGCATCCAAAGCTTTGCTTTGATGTGAGGAGGGAAGTTATGCATCACCACCACATGTGCGCGCACCGCCACCGCCATCCGTCCGACCGGCCGGTTTGGGTTCGGGTTCGGGTCTAAAAAGACGAATTAATTTTTGTTAACGGGCCATAATTTGAACGGATAGATTTTTGGTGGGTCATTTGAATGAAGGGACGCGACCGTTTAGTAACAGTTTTAAACTATTACGAAAAGGCGCGACCATTTGTAACAGTTTCGGACTATTGGAAAGGATGCAACGCTTGACGAATGGACACTTCCTCTTCTACTATAAATAGTGACGCCCAGGAACCATTACAAGAATAATCTCTTCTCTTTGTGCCTTCTTCTTCTTCCTCCAGATCTGCGACGCCCAGAAAGTTTTGCAGAACGCTGCCTTCTCACCACAGTTTGCGACGCATGTAAGCTGTTACAGACGCAGAAACGTTGCAGATCAATTCTCTTCTTCTTCTTCATTCTATTCTCTACTAAATTGCATCATCAGAAATCAAATTTGATTGTCCTTGGTTGGATCAAAATCATACAAGTTTTAAATCTGATTACGCTGTTTCAAGGCTTCATTGAATCCTGAAGTCAATAGTTCGATAACCCGTTTGTACCAGTTGGGTTGAACTATTGTCTAAAAGAATCTACGCAGTAGATCCTTAAAGTCAGAAGTACAGTAGTTATCATCTTCATCTTTCTCAAATCATCGATACAATTATCCAATAACTTTTAGATAATATCTTCAACCATGGATGGTTCGAGTTCAAGCAATATCAATGCTCTTCAAGTTATGAATCAGCATTTGACGCGATTGGAACGGTTTGATGGTGAAAACTTCACTCATTGGCAAGAGACGATGAAATTCTTTTTGATCACGGTCAAATTGTTCTATATTCTTGAAGATAACTTGGAGGAAATACCAGAGGAAACTGATAAAGACACTGACGAATTGAAAGCAAAACGAGCAAAGCGCAAAGAAGATGATTTCCTGTATAGAGGGCACATTCTCAACGCGTTATCTACATTAGTTTACAACACACATAGAAGTCTGGAAACAGCCAAAGCACTTTTGACTGCCCCGGTGAGAAAATATCGAATATCTGAGGCAAGCAACAAGAAACTCCTAGTATGCAATTTTATGGATTTCAAAATGCATGATAATAAGTCCATTATTGGACAAGTTAGTGATATAATATATATAGTCAATCAACTAAAAGATGCCAAGATTGAACTCCCTGAATCCTTTGTGGTTGGAGTTATTATTTCTAGACTCCCTCACTCTTGGAATGATTATAAAAAGAAATTGAAACATGCGAAGACAGATTATGATTTAGAGAATTTACAGCGTCATCTTCGTTTAGAAGAGGACTCTTATAAAAGAGAACTAAATGATAATCCGCAAACTGAGTCTCATCCTAAGGCAAATAATGTTGAAATATCAAATTCTTTAAAACCTAAGAATGAGACACAGTTTAAGAAGAAAAATCATTCTAAGAAAGATAAAAAGAAAGGTGCTTGTTATTTCTGTAACAAGTCCGGCCATTATGTTCGTGACTGTCGTCTACGAAAGAAACAATTAAAGGCGAATATGGTCGAAGACAAATTAGTTGTAGTAGTGCAAGAGGCAAACTCCATTGAGAACATGGGAAATGATTGGTGGCTTGATACTGGAGCAACCATTCATATATGCAAGGACCGTAGTCTCTACAAGAACTACGAAGATGTTAGTAGAGATGAGAATCAAGTTACTAGAGCAAACAATGTTCGCAGTAAGGTGATTGGCAAAGGCACTATAGAACTACTGTTATCTTCTGGAAAGACTCTTACTTTGGTTAATGTATATCATGTACCTGATATTTGTAAGAATTTGGTCTCTGGATACCTTCTTAACAAAGGAGGATTCAAGATAGTGTATGAGTCTGACAAACTAGTGTTGTCCAAAAACGGGAAGTTCATTGGACAGGGATATACTTGTAACGGCATGATTAAGTTCAATGTAATAAATAAATCTTCTGTTTATACTGTTGATTATGTTAGTTTATGGCATGGTAGACTAGGACATGTTAATTCTAATTCCCTTAAAAATATGCATAAACTAGGATTAATTTCTGATTTTGATTTCGATACTATCTCTAAATGTGAAATATGTGTTCAAGCAAAAATACACCAAAAATCCATTAAATCTACAGAAAGGAAAACTGGCTTGCTTGATTTAGTATATAGTGATGTGGGTGACTTAAAAAATCATATCACCTATGGTGGTAACCAATACTATATAACATTTATTGATGATTATACTAGATATACATATGTGTATCTAATGAAAACTAAAGATGAGGCCTTTGATAAATTTAAAATTTACAAAGCAGAGGTCGAAACACAATTAGGAGTTAAAATAAAAGTGTTACATTCAGATCGAGGTAGTGAATATTTCTCAAATGAATTCACCTTATTTTGTAAACAACACGGCTTAGTTCACCAATGCACTGCCTCATATACACCGCAACAAAATAGTGTTGCTAAAAGGAAAAATAGAACTTTAGTAGAAATGGTTAATGCCATGCTCATAAGTTCAAACTTACCTTATAACCTATGAGGTGATGCTATGTTATCTGCATGTTATATCTTAAATAGAGTACCACTTAAAACAAATAATGTTTCCCTTTATGAATTATGGTTTAATAGGAAACCTAATCTTACAAAACTTAAAGTTTGGGGTTGTTTAGCATATGTTAGAAAACCAGACCCTTAACGACCAAAGTTAGGAAATAGGGCATTTAAATGTGCTTTCATAGGATATTCACTTAATAGTATAACTTATAGATTCCTAATTCTTGACACCTTAGAAGTTATAGAATCCGTAGATGGAGAATTCTTTGAAAATCAAACTGTTGACATTCCATTGAGATCGTCTAGTCCAGAACCTAATAAGATTGATGATATCAATGACGATGATCATGCTCCTGCTCAAAACAGCAAAGAAGTATCAGTACCAGATAATAGTACTGAACAAAGGAGAAGTAAAAGAGCAAGAATAGAGAAGGACTATGGTCCTGACTTTATTACATATCTTATAGAAGGCAGTAAGGACAAAGTTCTTAATGTGACTAGATATGTCATGAACGTCGATGATGACCCTAAAACTTATTCTGAGGCTATGGTTTCCGAAGATTCAATATTCTGGAAAGAAGCTATTAATGATGAAATGAATTCCCTATTGTTAAACCAAACTTGGGTTTTAACTGACTTACCTCCTTGTGCTAAACCTATAGGATGTAAATGGATATTTAAGAAAAAGTTGAATACAAATGGATCCATTGATAAGTTTAAAGCCAGATTAGTTGCTAAGGGATATAAGCAAAGACATGGAGTAGATTATTTTGATACATATGCTCCAGTTGCTCGCATATCTTCTATATGCTGTTTAATAGCACTTGCATCAATTCATAAATTGGCCATACATCAAATGGATGTAAAGACTGCATTTCTAAATGGAGATTTAGAAGAAGAGATATATATGGAACAACCTGAAGGTTTCAAAACCCCAGGCCAAGAAAAGAAAGTTTGCAAATTAGTAAAGTCTCATTATGGCCTGAAGCAAGCTCCCATGCAATGGCATGAGAAATTTGATAAAATAGCATTGTCATATGGATTTATTGTTAATGATGCTGATAAATGTATTTATAGCAAATCGGACAACAACGATTATGTTATAATATGTTTATACGTTAATGACATGCTAATATTTGGTTCTAATATATCCTGTGTGAATGAAACTAAGAAGTTTCTATCTTCTAAATTTGATATGAAAGATCTAGGAGAAGCTGACGTAATTTTGGGAATTAAAATTATTAGGAAAGAGGGGGAGTTGTTACTAACACAATCTCATTACATTGAGAAGTTCCTTCGAAAATATGGTCATTATAATGACAAACCAGCACCTACTCCTTTAGATCATAGTATTAAATTAGAAAAGAATATTGGACGTACCATTTCTCAACTTGAGTATTCCAGTATTATTGGAAGTCTTATGTATGCTATGCATTGCACTAGACCAGACATAGCACATGCTATAAGCATGTTATGTCGATTTACGAGTAATCCAGGTTTCGAACATTGGAAAGCTATTTCCAGAGTTTTAGCTTATTTGAAAGGAACCGCTACCTATGGTTTATCTTATAAAGGATATCCTGCTGTAATAGAAGGATATAGTGATGCAACCTGGAACAATGTAGAATCCAAATCCAAGTCTACGACTGGATGGATCTTTACGTTAGGAGGTGCTGCTGTGTCTTGGGTTTCCAAGAAACAGGCCTGTATATCTGACTCAACAATGTGTTAGAGTTGATTGCATTAGCAGATGCTTGTAAGGAAGCGGAATGGCTTAGGAATTTACTAATAGAAATCCCATTATGGAAGAAGCCATCTCCAATAGTCTTGATTAACTGTGATAATCAGGCTATAATATACAATGTCTCTAATAAGACATATAATGGGAAGTCTAGATATGTGAGTCTAAGACATCAAATGATAAGACAGTTACTCAAATGTGGAGTAATAACTGTTGATTACATAGAAACAAAGAAAAACTTGGCGGACCCACTCACAAAGAGTCTTCCAAAAGCAATGGTTTCTATAAAATCAAAGGAAATAGGACTAAGGTCTGTGAATGAAGGTTGATCATCTTTAGCAGAAACCCAACTTATGTTTTGAAAGGGATAGACAAAGTTCAATGGGTACCAACAAGTTAAGAGAATGATTATGGAACACTAAATCAATAATCCCATAATATTTAGTGTTGGATTCTGCAAGAATAGTGGATGGATAATATGTCCTTAATAAGTCTAGTTACCTTAAAAAGGGTGTATCGCAGAAACACCTTAAGAGACTTACCTGTATGAGTATGGAAATCGGGTTGTTTCCTAAGAAAGTAAGACCGCTTTCTGATGTAGACTCATGAACCAAGGATTTAAGCACATGGTCATTAATGTGCTAAGCATACAGAACACTTTATATACGGAAATCAGTATGTGTGACTGTTCTGGTACTATCACTAGGGGTACTTGGTTCAAGATACGTTCAACATAGACCTCGATAGAACTTTGAATGGTTTACACTAAGTGAAGGTTCAAATCCAAAAGATACCTATCGTTTATGTATTAATTTCCATGATGATGCAAAACTTGATCTTGGAACTACATTGGCTTGATCCCACTTGGGTATGTATGTAGACACTCTAGTGATGCAGCCCTCTATTTTACTTATTTTGAAAATGGGGGAAAATTGTTGGAAATTTTCAAAATTAGTTTTGGGTTTGGGTTTGTTTTTGAAGAGGGAAGAAGTGGGAAGAAGATGGAAGAAGAGAGGTGGAATGTATAGTCCCACATCTTGGAAAATAAGGAATTATACTTAGTTAAATATATGATTCTCTAAGGAAGGTTGGGCCCTTTGGGCACCCAAAGCTTTGCTTTGATGTGAGGAGGGAAGTTATGCATCACCACCACACGCGCGCGCCGCCACCGTCGTCCGTCCGACCGGCGGGTTTCGGATTCGGGTCTAAAATGACGAGTTAATTTTTGTTAACAGGCCATAATTTGAATTTGAACGGACAGATTTTTGGTGGGTCATTTGAATGAAGGGACGCGACCGTTTAGTAATAGTTTTAAACTATTACGAAAAGGCGCAACCATTTGTAACGGTTTCGGACTGTTGGAAAGGATGCAACGCTTGATGAATGGACACTTCCTCTTCTACTATAAATAGTGACGCCCAGGAACCATTACAAGAATAATCTCTTCTCTTTGTGCCTTCTTCTTCTTCCTCCAGATCTACGACGCCCAGACAGCATTGTAGAACGCTGCCTTCTCAGCACAGTTTGCGACGCCTATAAGCTGTTACAGACGCAAAAACGTTGCAGATCAATTCTCTTCTTCTTCTTCATTCTATTCTCTACTAAATTGCGTCATCAAAAATCAAATTTGACTGTTCTTGGTCGGATCAAAATCGTACAAGTTTTGAATTCGATTACGTTGTTTCAAGGCTTCATTGAATCCTGAAGTCGATAGTTCGATAACCCGTTTATACCTGTTGGGTTGAACTATTGTCTAAAAGAATCTATGCAGTAGATCTTTGAAGTCAGAAGTACAGCAGTTATCATCTTCATCTTTCTCGAATCATCGATACAATTATCCAACATGCTTTTCTTGTACACGTTTAGACTATGAGTATTCACATATATATCGATTGGCAGTATAACTATGTTAGAATTATGAAACATTTAGTTAATTCAAAACCTTTTCTTTACTTTGATTGGTTTAACTATTGATTTTTTTCAACACTTCGAAGCTATTCTTGTCAGTACTGAATCTTTTTATATATATTAATGTTGAAATCCTTTACATCATTCTTTTGTATGTGTATGTATGCTCACACACATGTTCAGCTTGCAATTCAAGTTACTGAATGATCCTTAATTGCATAAAGCTCTATACTTATGCAGTTATATAAAGTAGAGCTTCTTACAACTTTAAAACCAGCCTTTTCTATGTATGAACGCACCTTTTATGCCAACATATATGTTTATTTGTTTTCATTTTCAGTTGTTCCCTTAAGTTCCTTCAATATTGAAGTTCCCATCTGTATGGAAGACAAGAGCATCAAAAGTACTTTACTGTATAGCCTGCTTGTTTCCCTTATTGAACAAGTGAATAGCAATATCCCCAAATGAAACCTTCAATTAAGATATTGAATTTATAATTTAGCTATGGTCATAAGTGACCGTAACAGTTCACATTGCCATATAACTTTTTTCTTTTACAGGCTCGGTATCTCTACTTTAGGAAGAGTCCAATTCACATAGTTGAATTTTGCAATTCAAATTTAATGATTTTATAGGAAAAAATGGTAGTGGAAATACAGTTTCAAATGTCAAAATAATGATCATGTATCTATTAATATAGTGAAAATGATGATCGATGCAGCCGATATCTATTATTATAGTGAAAATGATGATCAGGTATTTTATTTATGAGGAAAGATAGTATTATTCAAATTTAAGCTTATTACTTCATGTTTACTATAAGGAGTGAAAATCTTTGCTTGTTAAGAATTCGATAATATTTTCTTTCATGCCCTAACACTTGATGATCAGGTCAATTAGTTTTCTTCCATATTTATTTATCTTATTTATTTTGAATTGAATTTAGGCATTAACATTTTAATTCATCATTTCTCATGTATTTATTAAAATAAAATGAGTATCCGACTTAATAAACAAGTGCCTTGGAGCTTAGTAAACAAGAATTAAAAGCTTCATATGCGATGAGAATGAAAGTTGATAATGCCTCTGTGATAGATCCGGTCCTTGATATTATTTTGATAGAATTAATTTCATTTATTTTATTATATAAAAATTAAATAAGCATATAAAAATTAACTAAATCTATAATAGTGATAATAATAAATATTTAACCATAAGTTTTATAAAATTGACTACATTTATAATAATAATAATAAATTAACCAATTTAACTAAGTTTTAAAAAATTAAATAAATTTATATAATAATAATAATAAATTAACTAAGATTATAAAAATTAATTTTTTTATTAAGTTATATAAAAATTAAATAAGCTTATAAAAATTAACTAAATTTATAATAGTGATTATAATAAACTAGTGTGAACCCATGCTACGCACATGGATTGCATAAAATATGATTAAATAATGCATTGATTGAGGTTTAGCTAAATGAACATGATATTATTTGTGGGTTGATCATAGATCTTTTTCATGTTATAGTCATCTTTTTCATACATTTCTAATTAATTTAGAAATTATATCATTATTCTACATTAATAATTTGTTTTAAGGAAGGTTTGATACCATAGAAAACATTTTCATTCTTGATAGTTATTAAAAAAGCTTTACATGCGAACTTGGACAATTAACACCGGTAGCAAAATATAATGACCATGAAGTAATTTTAAAGCACCCGAACCTTAATACAGTAATTTACTTTGATATCAACACGGTTTGTGAATATAATCATACATTATTCATTAAATGAAATCATATGTATAAGACACCGACAGAAAGGGAAAAACAATTCACCAAATTAAAAGCCGTAATGAACATAAAATTAGGTTGAATAATGTGACGATTGTATAATTACCAACATTTGCCTTCTTATTCATATTTAATCTACATAGAATAAAATTAAGTTGAATAATGTGAAAATAAAACTAAGCGATAAATTCTTGTATAGTTCACAATTTATACTATAATGTGTGTTGCAAATACAATATTGAGACACTGTAATTTATTCATAACTGAAACATGTGTTGCCCAAAGTATCTCTATAGCTATATCTCACTTGGGTAAAACATCCAAATATTGTATAACTTTATATCGGTATGAATTCACTTTTGAGGTATGCAAACTACATAAGATGGTCACATATCCATTACAGAAACATCAAAGTATCATCTAGATATGATATGAAATTTTTTAAAAAGCTAACTTTCTAATATACAAAGTCTAAAAGGGTTTATATTAGAATTACAGTGATGTTTGTAATGAAATATAAACTGAAAGTACAACGTTTTTACTTGAGCTTCATGAAGCAGATTTTGAAATGAGCTATTGAAAATGAGCAATGTTGTCATTAATATATGGTTGTATTGTATGGTTAGGCCGAAGCATCCAAGTGACAAACTAACAAAGTTGTTCAAGATTATGAGTCTGGTCCAGTTCGACAGTTGTTTGCGCACTCAGACGGGCAACTGCAAGCTACTATCAGGTTCATCTATGCATAGTCAAATGCACGCACATATAAATAAATAATTTCATGATATTTATGCTGCTTAAAATATCAATGGGTGTAAACCAAACTATTATCAGAACAACATTTTTCTTGTATTACCCTAGTTTTGTCTATTGTTATTCTTGTCCATAGCATAACAATCATAATATAAATTATTTAATTCAAGATGATCGAATTAATCATCATCTTTGTGAGTTCTGTATGAAATAATGAAAAAAAAATGAATTTTACAAAGAAAACTATTTGTAGGCGTACTTTAATGGTGTATTACGTGATGTTTATGGATTTGGGATTTTGTGAGTGGTTCTTTATCTTAGACCTATGACATGGCATATGTTAAAGAAAATATTTAATGACTAACCATATGTCCCTATTTTTAACTGAAAATAAGGCAGACATGATTCCATACGTTTCATTTGATAATGCAAAATCATTACCAAATTATAAAGTTATAAATTATCTATAGTCTGTATTGTAAAGAACAGACTCTCAACGAATTATAAGTATGGAAAAATAGTATGCACCGCGCATCAGATTCTAAAAATAAAAAGTGCAAAATGTAAGAACTTAGACAAAACTAAGAGAATAATTGGATTTAAATTAATATATACTTAGTAACAATTATTTTATTTTAACCTGGTGAATGTGAAAACGAATCCAACTCATAAAAAATATAGTAATTGAAGTATAGAGAGAAAATTGACTACTTACAATTTAGCCAAGCAGCCACCTGATATATAGTCTTAGCGGGAACACCAGGTTCTGATCATTGGAAAATAGCATATATATTGTGAAAAAGAGGAGATAAAATTATTTAGCTGAACATAATGAGGGTAATGTTTTGTAAATTACACATCTTGGATTCTGAGTATGATATTTGATTATAAAAGGAAACGATGTAACGACGACAATAGCTACAGTAGATCCAAATCAAGTAAAACTGGTAAATTTCTGAGAAAACCAAACTCTAATTGATATTAATTATTTATTTGATTTAGCAGTCCATTTGTTATCTATTTAAGAGCATACAAAAACAATAACTAAGTAATTTGACAGCTTGATAAATGCCAATTTTGATTAAACAACAAATGAAAGAGGTAATAACTTTTTATAATGCCTCTAAAATCCCGCTTTACAGGTTATAAGGTACAACCGCTATTAATTCACTATATGGACTCTCACTTTGTCAACATGTGTGTTAGGTGATGCATCTACATCAAACATACATAATGGTGGTACTCTAAGGAATTCACCACAACCACACCATTGGATAATTAATGTTAATTGCACATTTTTCACAATTTTTCAAACATCAATTCCATTCTAGATTTCATATATCGATTAGTTTCATAAGTACTCAAATGATATTTGATCATCTTATGACGCAAACATATAATTTTGCATACCCAAGTGTTTATGTCATCTCTGATAAACATATATGAAATGCATGGTCAAATGTACTGGATTTCAATTTCTTTCTTTCCTCTGCTAAAGGAACATGTAAGCTCATTCTCCAAATTCCAATATTTCATAAACCTTCGAGCCTACTTTTCACCCTTAGTGGCTCCTATCGAATTGTTAGTCAAAGCGGCCACCAGTCACCCCGATACCCTCGAAGACTCTGTTTTGTCAAAGAGTCGCTCTCGCTATCGAGGAGAAGAAAATTCCATATTATTATAAGCTGGTTGATCTCAGCAATAAACTCAACTGGTTCTTGGGAGTCAATCCAGATGGAGAAGTTCCCATGTATAAAGATGATGAAGGGAAATGAATTTTAGATTCTCATGTGATCACCAAAATCATTGATGAAAAGTTTCTTAATCCATCTTTTAGTTACTCCACTTGAATATTCTTCAATGGGGTCAAAATATATTTTCTTCTTTTAATAAATTCTTGAAAAGCAAGGATCCTAATGAAGGAACATAGTTGGCTTTGAACTGCAAGCTTAGTGGCTCAAGGGCCATTAATTAATGGTGAGAGCTTCCCTGCAGCCGACTTGAGCTTGGGACCTATGTTACGTCATCTCGATATTGCACTTGATCATTTCAAAGGCTAGATGGTTCCTAATAGTTTGAAAAATTTTAATGCTTATATGAAGCTCATGTTTAGTCGGGAATCATTTGAAAAGACTAAGGCTGCAAGAGAGATTGTCATTGCTGGTTAGCAGCCAAAAGTAAATGCTTGATGTTACTATAATACACTCTTTGCTGCCTTAAAATGGGTGGATGTATGCTATTTGCAATGAACTTGACTTTTTGTTGCATGCCACGATTAATTCAATAAGAATTAGTGAATAAATACGATTTTTTTTGCATTCTATTCATGCTGCTTTAGTTGTTTATTTTAGACATGCCAATATGATATTATGTGGAATCTATGAAATATTTCAGTAAAAAAAGAAAGAAAAAAAATGATAAACATGTAAGCTCAAAAAATCTAGTATGTGAACACAAATAATTTTTTGCTTATAACTCTTCTATAAATATAAAAAGTTCTATTCAAACTACTTGGCTTGTCTCTTTTAACATCTTGTTATTTCAGCCAAATTATGGAAAATATATATGCATATGTGTATAAATATATACATACATACTTACATCCATAACATACGTGTGTGGGTATGAGAGAGAAAGAGCGAAACCTTTCCCTATGTTGCATAAAATGTTTGAAATTGTTGGCAGCCTCTCATTTATTCACACTATATCAACATATCTGGCCTTGGATCAGCAGTTTCCTACCAAAGATAATGTAAACATAATTTATTTAGATACCATTCAAGTAAGAACACAAATCCCATTTTAATAACATTATTTTTACAATGAATAACTAACTGAAACCTTTAAGGATGAAGCAAGATGAAAATTTACGTACGACAATTGCTAATATATTTGCGACATCATTTTAAATTTTTGATCATTTTTAGTAATAAAGAAATCTTTCAACCAATGTTCTTGATTTAGTTTAGCATTTTAATGAGTGAAGTAATATTGCCTTTCTGTTAATATATATGCTTTCAACCACTTGCGTAATCCAAAAACATTAAGTGCAATAAACCTATAATAAATTGTTGCACCTTAACACTTCAAAATCCACCCTACCATTTGACTTATCATTTTTCACTATGTAACATTTGCAGAGATTAAGGGAATAATTCTTATGCCAATGAGGTTGTATAAACCTGTTGCTTTACTATGCAAAATACATTACATTGTTCCCAAACACTCAGTAGTTCACACTATTAGCATAATAATGGGTCTTGGATCAACATTTTCCTATCTAAAGGTAATGAAAACATAATTTATTTCAATAACATACATGTAAGAGCAGATAAGAGCACAAATGTACATGTACTATGGATAACTTACGAAAAGAAAGAGCCTAATCAATTTGGAATGATCACGCTGATCTAATTCTTCCATAAATCTTTTCCCTTTACCATTCAAAATCCCAAAGCAAAGACAAAAAATAAAGAATTCTAATTGACCAATTTTCCAAGCATTCCCATATACCTACTATTTCGCTTAGCATTTTCACCCCTAACTTACAAATCATGAAAACCAAGACTCAAGATTACAATCACCCCATATCGATCCAATTCCAGATATATATCAGAATAAACCAACATAAAATCTATAATACTAACCAAAGAAAGAAGAGCAGCTCAACTCTCCACTGTGGCAGCAACAACCAGATGACCGCATGCTACAAACAGCCGATTTCATAGGCCCGAGCTTGAAAACCTAAGGAGATTTAGCTGAAGCGGTGGGCAAGGGAGTGAAACTGGAGATATTGAAAGTTGCCCATCGAGCGAGAACGAAGAAACAAAGACGGAAAAGGGCCGAAAGAAGCTGATGAGCTCGCAATTCAAAAACTCACACAATTTTCATGTTGAAACCATAGTTGAAAACCTAACTTAAGAATTGAATCTTGAAGACACCCTTCGATGAAACAATTTTGAGTAAAGAGAAGTGTGATCGAAGAAGAGCAAAACTAAATTCGGGAGGCTAGGAAAAAGGAGGAAGGGGAGAAGACATGCTACGAAAGAAAAAGGCGCCTTCATTTAGGTTTGGAGAAATGTAGGATGGTGAACACACGGTTGAAGAGGAGGGAAGACAAAGGCGAGAGCGAGAGAAAAAAGAAAAGAGAAGGGAACCGCGTCGTTTCGGTTCCAAATCGTGGGAAAAAATTACAAGGTCTTCAGCGCTCTTGAAATTCAACTCACTAATAATATAATAGTATAGATTATTTTGAATTAGTTGACAGAACAGTTATAGAACAATGATGCCAAATTATGCATCTTAATTTGGAATCATCTGATTATCCAAACAAATCTACATAGTTCGGAACATACATAACATATTCAAATAGAATTATCTAGGATCATTTGAATGAAACAGTAAATCTGTATAATTCCTAAATACAGGTACATGTCCAAATAAAGAACGTTTTCAAATTTGAAACTGTTTAATCCTTCCTTAAGAGGAACATTTTCATGAAATCTATAATTTGTCAGATAAATTTTTTAATGTAGGATCCTATAAAACAAATATATGATGTATAAAAATGCATATACGAACAACTATAAAGACAAAATTAATCATGGGCTAACCTCAATTCATGACAGAAGTAATCCGTCCATTCATGGTGCTTCTTACATTACCATATCTCGGCAAATGATACAAATATTTAATTTCCTTTAGGCTTTGTGCACTAAACCTGTAATTGCAATAAAATCAAAGTTGGATGACCAAATTATTTGTTTCAAGATGTAAATTTCTTGTGTATTTATATAGAAAAAGATATAATTATTCATATTTTGGATAAGATGCAGATTCAACTTTAAGATAGTTAAATCAATATAAAGATTGAAAATGAAATTTCTTAAGTGTAGAACAATGTTAAATCAATATAAAAGGTTAGAGGTTCTAACTGGTCGATTACTATTATAAAAAATTACATATGTATACAGTATAGTGGTAAAGAATTTTAGATTATAATAGAAATTATATAAACAATGCTCAGGTCAAAACTACATGTGAGCATTCATGCATGAATAGTTGTTTTTTCCATACTATGGCAGATTAGATGCAACAAACAATCAAAAGTCTAATGAAATTAATGTAATGGATGCTAATTAAAAAGCGGTTAATATACAATACATTATGCAGGTGTGCGTATATACACATTCATACATATGTATATGTGTGTGCGTGTGCTTGTATGTATATTTATATATGTATATACATGCATACACACATGTAATTAGTACTCATGAAAATATCTATATGATTATGGTAAAATTATAAAGAATTTTAAGTTAAATCATAAAATATATTTGTACATTGTAGAATTTATAGTGATCTTTTACATTTCAACCTTCATATTGTGAATATTTTATTTTGTGGATGTATAGAGATAGTCCCCTCTGTTACTGATTTGAGAAATTTTATTATATAAATATAAGTGAATCACATGATTGTATGCTCAAAATATTATTATATACTTGTGTTTAATATGAAAATTGCAATGAATTAACTTTTTGGGCTGTTTTCCAATGATTTCTTTATGCACATAGGATGCTCAAATGTGCTTTATTTTTGCGTGATGGATGGCGAAATCGGTGGCCATGTTGCTGAATCTCTCACTGTCCATGACCTATATGCAGGGAAAGAACTTAACATATATTAGAAAGAGCATTATTAAAATCCTATTGGCAGAAGATAGAATAGCCTCATATGCAAAGATATACCGCATTACTATAATACAAATGTATAAAGACTTAATAAATGAATTATCGACATACCAAATAAAAGTGCTAATTTCGATTATAATGTGGGACCATCTAGTTTACATTATTCTTTACTGTTGTACTAAAAAATTAACTGGATATAATTTATTACCTATCTTGCTAGTCATTGCAGTGCTCGCTTTTCTATCAGTCATTCAACTTCTACCTATTTTGGCGCATAAGATTGATTGCATTATACATCTGCAAAGTAATATATAATTAAGTTAAGGAAGAGTGGCATGTATATATGCATAAAAAAATATTATAGTATATGTGACAGGTAATGAGCTAAAGACCTCACTTGTGTATGAGGAAAGTTTAAAATTTATTGTTATATGCCAAAACAACACTGGTATAATTTGGGTGAGGCAATATAGGTACAGGTCATACCCCAAAAACATGAACTTGACCCAAAAAACTTCCATCGGATTTAGATAAAGCCTGATAGAAAGGAATACATGCAGTTGGATATGAGGCTATCTTTACTAATCCAACAAACAGGTTCAAATTCTTAGTTTTTGAATGCGCCACCATTAAAATAAACTAATATCTTATCTTGCAACTAACTATATAAACCCTTCATGCAAAGTTAATACATCAGATCTCATTATAATCCACAGCACCTAAGCAAATCCTTTTATTACAAAGAAGGTACAAAGATACAAATCAATTGTGGCACAAACATTATTAATTGAGTGTAAATGTAAATTATATGAAATTATGGAAAGCTATGAAATTATTTTGGAAAAGTGAGACTGGTTATTTTTTCTTAAAATGCTTGGGTGAGTCAACTTTTTCCTAGAGAAAGTTGGAGTGCTAGAAATTTTGGAGGATAAAGGATTTTGCTTTCAGAAAGTTGCTCCACGAATGTGTTGCCTCAACTATTGCTGCCATGAATGTTGACGAATTCTTAATTATTATATCACTCGTTTGAATACCAAAATATTTTCCCAAGTCCTTATCTGACTTCTCACTTGTTAAGAAATATATTATATACTGTCTCTACCTAGCTATAATTTTCTTTAAGTCGCAGCACGGAAACAAAAAATTTCACTAACCTAGTAGTAGGAAAACTAAATCACAACATAAGATTTACTGTCCCAGCTGCTCCAAAAATATAAAACACGTAGATTTATAGTTAATGTGCATACTTATTTTTTGAAGAGATTATAGATAAAATCGATGTGAACAATTGCAGTAGGTAAGAATTCAGTACCAGTAAATCATAAACAAAATGATTTGTAAGTAAAATTGGTTAAAAACATGGTTTAGGCCTAAAGAGTGCAAAATTTGAAACTATTTTGTAAAAAGGAAGTATGTAAAATTGGAAAGCAATTTAAGTTTAATCTCAATAACTTTAACAAATCCTTTAAATTAGTTAAGCAAGGCAAAGGTTGGAGAATATCCTATAAAACAATTATAAAAATTTATAAGTTTGCAGTGTTAAGACCGGAACAACAAAAGGTTCAAATCAGCTGAGTTAATTCAACAAAAGTACATTTTCATGAAAACTATTATTAGAAATTCAATATCATTAAATCCCAAAAATATTATTATTTATAACTATAAATTACTAAAAATGGAAAGACAAAACTCAAACAATCTTGGAAGAAATCAATATGTAAGACTAAAAAGGCATTTAAGCAAAAACTAAAATCAATTAACCTTTTGAATCAACTTGTAAATTCAGCAAATCCTCAAGTCTATTATTTTTAACATGCAATGTTAAATGTGAATTTTTTTTAGTATATACTATGGAGATACCTAACACAACTATTTTGGTAGAAATTAATGTGTACAATTAAAAAGGTTTTTAAATTAACTTCAATACATAAAATCTAAAAGCAATTTTCAAGAATTTAAATTAACATGTAAAATGAGGGAATACCTTAAGTATGCTATTTACTAAAATTTCAACAACAAATAAATATGATTAAACATAACTTCACCTTTAACAGAGAGGAAGAAGAACAGTAAATAGATAAAAGCTACAAAAATAGGTCAAAGAAAGCCTATAATTGCTATGATTAAGCATAAACGTTCACAGTCATCATATGTTCATCAACATCAATAATTTTAGCAGAAGCTAAATTGATTCTAAGACCCTAAAATAATTGGAAATTAGCTGCAAGCAACAACAAAAAAGAAAAAATGATAGCTAGTAAATAGGTAACTACCTCAATCGAATACGGAGAAGATTGCTATTTCATGTCAATGGGATGAGGAAGGTCGAAAGCGCCATCGCGGTGTCCGTAGCTATCAACCAATTCCTCGACCTGAATTGAAACCGAACATCTAATCAGCTACAATCAGATGTTGATGATCACAATCACCTATAGCAGTGGACCAAGCTGTTAGTTGATTTATTGTATAGAGGTATTTCGTCAAGGGTAGAGCGGTGAACGTTTAGCAATTTGGAAGTCAGGTTTAGGTCAAGAAGTGGGCCTAAACTTAAGTAGGGTAATGCCAGAGGAGACGAGAATGAAAACAAAGTGAATTGCGATGGAAAGTGACTCTCTTTCTTAACAAAACATGTGGTAATATCACAGTGACTCGATTTAGTGGTGACGTTGCTGGGAAGGGCGGACGGCAATGGCAGAGCGGGAAAGGCACAAATCAAAGCGGGACTTTACAATTTAGGGCTGGAAAAATGGAGGAAGGGGAGGGGAACGATAGAAGAAGAAGAAAAATAAAATCGTGACCTTAACCTAGCCAACGGAAGAACAAATCCGCTTACACGTGAAATCGACTAACGATTGGATAAGGAAGATTGAAAACGATGGTGTGGTGAAAGTTGTTGCCGCGAAGCTAAGGTTCGGATTTGAAGGCGCTAGGGGATGCTGGTGAATGGAAACGAATATTAATATCTAGGGTTTGGAGGAAGATAAGAAAAAGTATAAACGTGACCGTTCGGTTGCCAAATTTCAAGGGGGCCTATGTGAGCTTGAAATTCAACTCATTAATAATAGTATAGTATAGATAAATAATAATAAATTGACCAAACTAACAAAGTTTTATAAAAAAATAACTAAAATAATATAATAATAATAATAAAATTAAATTAACTAGGATTAAAATTAACTTCGTTGATTAAGTTTTATAAAAATTAAATAAGTTGATAAAAATTAACTAATTAACTACGTTTATAATAATAATAATAATAATAAATTAACCAAGTTAAATAAGTTTTATAAAAATTAAATAAATTTATATAATAATAATAAATTAACTAAGATTATAAAAATTAATTTTGTTTATTAAGTTATATAAAAATTAAATAAGCATATAAAAATTAACTAAATTTATAATAGTGATTATAATAAATTAACCAAGCTAACTAAGTTTTATAAAAAATAACTAAATTAATATTATAATAATCAAATTAAATTAAGTAAGATTAAAATTAACTTCGTTGATTAAGTTTTATAGAAATTAAATAAGTTGATAAAAATTAACTAATTAACTACGTTTATAATAAAAATAATAACAATAAATTAACCAAGTTAACTAAGTTTTATAAAAATTAAATAAATTTATATAATAATAATAAATTAACTAAGATTATAAAAATTAATTTTGTTTATTAAGTTATATAAAAATTAAATAAGCTTATAAAAATTAACTAAATTTATAATTGTGATTATAATAAATAAATATAATAAATTAACCTAGCTAACTAAGTTTTATAAAAAATAACTAAATTAATATAATAATAATCAAATTAAATTAACTAGGATTAAAATTAACTTCGTTGATTAAGTTTTATAAAAATTAAATAAGTTGATAAATAATAACTAAGTTAATAATAATAATAGTAATAGTAATTTAATCAATGCTTACGAAAATTAACTAAGTTTATAATAATAATGCTACTAATAATGCCAACAACAACAATCATAATAGCAATAATAACAATTAATAACTAAGTTTATAAAAATTAACTAATTTTCATAACAATTAATTAAGTTGAGAACAATACTAATACTAATATTCATAATAATAGTACTTATAAATTATAAAATATTAACCAAGTTAACTAAATTATAATAATGATAATGATAATGTTAATAAATTATAAAAGTATTAACCAAGTTAACTAAGTTTATAATAATAATAAATAATAATAATAATAACAACAACAATAAATTAATTCTTATAAAAATTAGCGAAGTTTATAATAATAATACTACGAATAATAATTATAAATTATAAAATATGAACTAAGTTGAATTAGTTTTATAAAAATTAACTAAATTTACATAATAATAATAAATTAACCAAGTTTATAAAAATTAACTTCGTTAATTAAGTTTTATGAAAATCAATTAAATATATAATAGTAATAATAAATTAGCAAAGTTTATGATTAACTAAGTTAATAATAATAATAATAATAAAATAGTTAATAATTTTACATCTAATTAATTGTATCGATGGTACCTATGATTTAGGACCGGAAATGAAATATGTTATTGGTTTCATAATTCTCAAGCTGTTCTTCTTTTTTTCCTTTGTTATTTGTATTGATGGGAGTTTTACAGAGTTTAGTAAAGCAAGAATGCAAAAAATGGGTGTCCAATGGTGTAAATGTTAAATATGAGATCAGGGACAATAGATATGGATACAAAGCAGGCGCTATGAAAGAAGGAATGAAGCATTCATATGTGGATAAATGTGAATTTATAGCCATTGTCGATGCGGATTTTCAACCTGAACCTGACTATTTGATGCGAACTATTCCATTTCTGTTCCACAACCTAAGTATAGCATTAGTTCAAACTAGATGGATTTTCGGTATGCAGTAACAACTTTTATTGAAATCGTAGTAATATGTTAATGATTAGTTTGATCATTCTCTCGTGCTGAAGTCTGCACTTAATGTTTAACTCCGTAGTCAACAGCAATGAGTGTCTAATGACTAGAATGTAAGAGATGTTAATAGATTATCACTTTAAGGTTGAACAAGCTGGTTCTACATTGTGAACTTCTTTGGTTTCAATGGTGAGCAAGAAATATACAATTTTTTCATATTGGGTTAAACAATGCAATTGATTGGTTTAACAATATAACAGGAACTGCTGGTGTTTGGAGAATCTCTACTATGAATGATGCAGGAGGCTGGAACGAACGAACAACTGTTGAAGACATGGATTTAGCAGTAAGAACAAATCTTAGAGGTTGGAAATTCATTTATGCTGGCAGCATTAAGGTTAAAAGTGAATTACCCAGTACATTCAAAGCTTTCAGAAACCAACAGTATAGATAGGCTTGTGGCCCTGCTAACTTATTTAGAAAAACTTTTGGAGAGATCTTAAGAACTAAGGTTAGCCTTCTTTCTACTTGGAAATTAATGGTCATTGTGTATATTACAGAAAGTAACAATGTGGAAGTTGTACATGATATACAATTTCTTCTTTGTAAGAAGAATCGTCGGTCACCTTATCACTTTCATTCTCTATTGCATCATGCTTCCTGCATCTGTTTTCTTCCCTGAGGTTCCTATCCTATTTGGGGAGTTGTATATGTTCCTACTGTCATCACCGTTTTAAACGTTGTTGGTACTCCAAGGTTTGTTTCTTTGTGCCTATTTTAAACGATGTTGTAATATAAATCTATGTTATACACAAGTAATTCTCCCTGCCTATAACACAGACTTGAATTTTCATGTGTTTCATATTAAGCTTGCTTTGAACTGGATTTAAAAAACTCTTCTTTGTGCAGCTCTATACACTTGTTGGTTTTCTGGGTATTGTTTGAGAATGTTATGTCCATGCTTCGAATGAAAGCAGCATTCACTAGCTTGTTTGAGTTAGGCAAAGTCGATGAGTGGATCATGATTGAAAAGTTAGGATATTCTTCAAGGAAAAGTAAACTTTTAAATTTAACCAAAAGAATTAGCATGATCACAAGCAGGTATTCTTCAATTATACAAAACAACTGTATTAGTTTTGAGTATTGATATCCACAAATGAAGACATTTTGTTTATTTTTCTTTCCCAGATTATTGCTACCAGAGCTAATGATGTATGTCTACCTCTTTACGTGTGCATTGTATGATTTCAACTATGGAAAGGGGCAGTTCTTCGATTATGTATTTCCACAGTCGTTTGCATTTTTCATCATGGGTCTTGGATATGTTGGTACCATTGTGAAATATGTGGATGTTAACTTTGAACTATGTTGTCTTTTGTTATCATGAATATGTATTGAATTTGGTAACTCATGTATTGAACTTATTTTTTGTTAGTTGATACTTTATTTTGTTATCATGAATATGCGTTACATTTGCTGATTATTATATTTTTTTCGTTCATACATTGTTCGAATTGTTATCTATTTAAAGAAGATTCAATTTGATTGTTATTATTAAAATGTAATAGTGGGGTGCATCAAATATATAGTAAAATAACGCATAGCTCCTAAAAAGCATTATAACTATATGACATAAGTGCTATAAAAAGATAATGCAATGTATGAGGTTACCGCCAAAGGATAGCAGCAAATAGGCGTTATTGTATCTACACATTTTATAGCGGTATATACATGCTATGAAATCATGCTCTTTTATTGCGGTTTTTTTTGTGTTATAAATGTGCAATTCTTTTTTATATATACGCCGTTTATCAAACCGCTATAGTTGTGTTTAATAGCGGCTATATGCCGCTATAAAAGACTGTTTTTCTTATAGTGAATTTTTTATGTTTTACCATTTAAAATTAACAATTTGAAATTTAGTTTTGAATTAGTAAGAAATTCACCATTAGACCGCACAAAAGTCTTTTTATAAATTTTGAATAAAATAATATAAATATACATATATATATATATATCAATCAAAATAATTTGATATTCTAAATAACATATATATATATACATGAAAGTTTCATTCAATTTCGTAGGATAATTCCAAATAGATTATGTATGTATTTCACTTATATTTGTTAACAAAATATGTTACAAAGTATATCAAATATTTAAAATTAGGTCCAGATCTAGAAAAAAATCATTAAACTTTAATTCTAAAACAACAGTAAACAAAATATTGGACAACATAAGCATATATAAATTCGTTGAATAAGGTATGAGATCTAAACTAAATTAGCAAGATGTAACATATAAGCATAACGAGATGTAAAGATAGAAGATCTAAACCATTCTAACATGATGTAAAATATACTAAAAGAGATTGAAAATTAACTTTTGATGAAGCCAAAAAATCACACCTTGAATGAAGCAATCCTTCTCGTTCCAATTGAATCACCTCTAGAAATTACAACAATTTGAAGCACCACTTTTATATTTATTTTAATTAAGATTTCGGAACTTTTATGGTTTGGAGGCTATCGATTTCTACAAAAGGAGCGAGGAAGAGAGCAGGGGAAAATGAATTGTGAGAAAAGAATTAATGAATGAACGAAAGGAATATATTTTCAAAAGAAACATTGAAACCTTTCCAATTCCTTCCTTAAAACCTTCCATCTTTAATTCCTCGTTATATCTAAATCAAATCCCCTCCCTCTTATTATTTATGGCCAGCCAAGATAAGGGCTATGTGGGCCCTCAAAATTTCCAAATCCATTTAGTAATTAACCACTTTAAATCAAAATCGGATATTTTATTGATATCGCATATCGATATGCGCATACATAACTTTCATATATATGCTTTTCATTAAATACTCATGACATTCAAACATCAAACCAAATTAATATTTTATAAATATTAGTTAATTTAATTAATTTACAAGGATTATAAATTAATTAAATCATGTGGTTGCTCAAAGTATTCATCATTATGGTTTTATGACTTAAAGGTGTAAATTCAGTCAGCAATTAATATCAAACAAATCGAGTATTAATGTTGACACAACACCTTAACTAATGTCTACATTGAATTTCCATAGTATTTTGAAGTCGAGGGAAACTTGTAACACCGTCACTTTGTAACATCGTCACTTCAAGATTCTCTGTTTGACCTTAGTTACATTAACCAATAGAAAACTCTCAAGTGAGTCATTCCATATTTATTTAATAACTATCAGTACGTAACCTCTAAGTGCCTCCAACAGCCATGAGTAATACATTACCCAAATTTTGGAGTGCTCTAGTATCTACTAATGAATTGATATCCTTTTTTGACATGTCTTGACTAGGAATATTTAAATAATATATTATTTTAATATGATAAATTTCTCATGAATACAACATATTGTAATTACAATCACATAACATATAATTAAGGACTTTTCTATTTAATATACTTAAGATTAATTACTTAATGGATTACATCATAGTATAACAAAGTATTTTATAGAAATCTAACATCTTTATCATGCGTAAGATTGGTTATTGAGTTAGAAATAGTAACAAATTACACAATTGCCCATAGGACATACTCTTAACTCTATCAGTGGGTCTGTTTGTACTTTGGCAAGAAAAACGAACAACATTTACCCCCTAAGTTTACTTCTACAGGCAAAGGCGGGCTTTCTTATTCATTCATGTGAATAAAACATGTTATGCTTTTATTAATATGGCAATTCTTTACATGAGACAGTTTCAAAGATGTGACACTTGATGAAATGGAAAACTCAGTTGGAATTGGATGGCCTAGATCACTTCCAATTCGTTTCGTCCAACGACTGAGGTTGGGATACCCAAATCTATAAAAGAAAGAGAGTACCTTTTTCTTCTTTATCGAGCCTTGGCATTTGAAATTGCCATTAATTATTTTCGAGCTTCCTACACAAAAAAGCTTCTTCGATCTTTTTTCGATCTCTACCTTTGAGACGGTGGGTATCGCTTCTTCTCTATCAATTTTTTTCTGGGTAGCATGTGTAGAACCCCAAGTTTACACTATTAGATGAGGATAAACACTTATAGAAATGTTAACTTTTGTAGAGATTTAACGCGAAGTACTTGTATGAATGATTTGAAAAAAAACTAAAAAAGAATAGGTTAGGAATTTTAAAATTTTGAACTTAGCTTTGTTCATCATCCATATCTTTAGCAAAGAGATTATTGACGAGCAGTGGTTGTTGCTCATGTGTATGCCTCTAAGTGGTCGTGGGACTTGTTGTCCAGCTAGTTGTTCATGTATGCATGGATATTTAGCAACATTTTATATAGATTTTTAATTACTTAGGGTGTTTGTTGCATGATGCTAAGCCTCATTTTGGTGGTACCTCTCCTTTGGAGAGAGCGTGCAAGGTCTTATGTGCCTAGCCTAATTATGGTGAGGCCCTAACATCGGTGGGAGGAGGTAAGTTCCTCTATGCTTAGCCACGTCAAGGTGGAGGCAACTCCAACTTAGTAGAGTAGGCAATACTATGGAGTAAGAATCGGGACTATTATGTAGGTAGTTATGCCATCTTGCACTAGTGTTGTTTTCCTCTCTTGGTAAACGTGCAACATCACAGATGGAGGAATCAAGGACACAACGTGGTTTGGGTTATGGGATACCACCACACACTAATGCAGAATGGATATTAAGACCAATAATACTCTAGAGCGGTGAATAGTCTATATCCACTACGTAAAAATCAACTTATGAATATATATATATAAGTTATCGACTTAAATTAGTAAAGAAATCACAAATACATGCATATAATCAAATAGTAAATGTAAATTAAAGAAAAAGCAATTAGACTAAAAGACACTAGGATTTTTATTCTGGTTCAAATATCCAATTCTACTGTTAAACCAAAATATGGTCTAACACCCCAAAGTACGGGGATGAGAAGGTGATTAAGTAGAAGTTTTAATGAAGCTTGGTGAAGCCAATATTTTCTTATATGCAACCCTGTCACAAGTAATGCAGTAATTCATGTTTGAAGAAGCACTCTTTATTTATTATGCATATGAATTACATAAATTACAAGTCACTAAAATCCCTCGTATTGATTTAGGGTTTTAGAGAATTTGATTACAAGAAGTGATTTGGAGAAAGAAAAACCTCTTCAAAATATGGCCCATAGGGTTGTATTTATAGATGCGGGTCCAGGCCCTTCCACCTCCATGGTGTCGTCATGCTTGGTGTCGATAGTGTCGAAAGGAGCTTGGCATAGATGTTAAAGCGGCTTTATGCGTATTATATAATGCTTCTGCCTTACCTGAATTGACCCCTTCGTTAATATTGACAACAAAGTCTTTGTGGATGTTGACTTAATACCCTATCAATATCGCTTGTTTGAATGCTTTCGATGTTGTCCTAGGGGAGTTGATGCGGCATTATGCTGCTAGAAAGTAGGCGAAGGCATGTTGAATCGCTTCGTCGTTACTGAGCTTTGGTGTCACCATGGAATGGTACTTATTTGAATGTGGAAGAGTTTGAAGAAGCGATACTTATGGAAGACGGCAACACCATGAATGCGGAGGGAAGATGTACAAGAGGAGGAAAGTATGCTGAAGAAGGATGCTACACTAGTGGACAGAGCAATGTTGACAACATGAGCTATGTTGTTGGAGGGAATCTCATATTGAAACAATGCTCATGGCAGAGCAAAACTTGCGGTAGGAAGAAGATTATAGCAGAACAACACTTGTGGCAGGAAGAACTTCGATGGAAGGAGGCAAAAGTTGCGGCAGGACGACTCCTGCGCAAGGATAAGGCTTGTGAAAGGACGATACTAGTGGAGCCAACCCCTGTGGAAGGAAAGCATTAGTGGAACCAACCTTTGTGGAGTAACTTTACTTGTAGTGGTGTCATTGTTGCTTCTTTATTGATGGCGTAACACTTCCCTTGGTCACTCTTTGGCTTCGACAAGATTGAGTTGACCTTTTAGTAACATTTTCCCCCTAGCAAAGAGGAAAACTTGACATTTTAAGTCAATCATTTCGATACTAATGCATTCCTGCTTGTTAGTATCCCCTTGTTGATATGAACCTTCCATTTGAATCTAATCTGATGGTTCTCCTTCCGCCTGCTTTTCCATAAATACCGACTCCTCTTCTTCTTCCTCTTCTACCTGCAATTAAAAACTCGAACAAGAATCAAATTCTTTCTTTCAAATTCAAGATGTTAGATAGAAAAACTTTGTATTTAGGTTAAGATTCCAAATGCCTCGAATCCTAAGTTAATTTTCACAATTAATTTTTGAATTTGTATTTCTAGGGTTTGGTTTCGATTTCATTGTTTTGAAATCTGGTTTTGATTTGAGTTAGTTGATTACAATGTTTAATCTTGCTTATGAGTCTTCATTTGCCAATTTACATTAATTTCATTTAGTTTGTAACAATAATCTGCTTAGGAAAATGGATTCATTAATTTAGGGGTTTCTTATTGATACTGGATAGGGGTTCAAACTCGAGTCCGCTATATTCAATTGCATACTAGTTACAGAAACTATAGTAGTTAATCAATGTATTAAAGCCTAATGGGGTTTAGAACTTGCTATAAATCTATTTTGTCGTTAATTCAATTTGAGGAAGACAATTTTCTCCAACACTATGGGCACTGTCAATTGTACCTTTGACTTAGTCGAAACAACTAGCAACTAAAAGAAATGTGAAGCCATTTACATTGTTTGTTTCAATAATAAACATTGTTGGCATGCTGCTATAGCCTCCCAACAATGTCGGAGCCAACTTATTTTCAGCCTTTTGGCTTAGTTGAAATGTAGCATTCCATCATTATTTACTTTAATTAGCTATAACGTGAATAGTTTCATTTTTATTGAAAGTGGGACTTAATGACTTCGATAACGTCGAAGCGGAGAACAAAAGACTGTGATGGGAGTCTTGAGCAGTTGTAAGCAGTTTCAACATTATCGAAGAGCAGAGCCAACTGGCTTTGACACTGTCGAAGGTGAGTCTAAAGGACTGTGGCATGAACCTTAAGTAGTTTTAATTGGTTTCAACACCATCGAAAAGCTATAATACTCAATATGTTAACTTTTTACATTTATGTTGTCTTAACTTATTTGGTTTAACCCTTAAGAATTATTTTTCCCAAGGGTTTCCACTTTTTTTCCTATAGTGTGTTACTTGAACAATTAAAACTTTACTTTGCATGCACTGCACATTTTAAATAAAGACTTTGGTTGTTTTCTACGTATGGAATAATATCACTTGGCAAAATTATGGGTAACAAGCGAACTAGCAAGAAACCTATTAGGGTGGCCAGCAAGAGCCCCATCCATCCCCTTCTAACAGTAAAAAAGAAGAAGTTATTTCCAAATACTCGTATATCTCTTCCCAAGCTTAAGTTGATGTTGTTCTCTAGGACTTAGGAATTACTGGCATGGACTTAGGAATTACTGGCATCAAAGCCATTCCTCCTAATCCTACAGACACTATCTACAATCCACCAGATGGGTATTTTGCTTATATTGTAGTTCATATATGGCATACTGGCTTCCTACCCTTCCCGATTTTACATCAAGGTTTCTGAGGCGTCTCAATATTGCTCATATCCAGCTCTCACCAAATGCATATACATACTTGACCTGTCTGGAGCTCATGGCCTTAGAATCTAGAATCCCTTTTTTAAATGCTAATGTTTTTCATCACCTGGCCCATCTTGCTAAAGTCAGCAACTCATCAGATTATCAAATATTCCGAGTTAATCCATATCCAAAGTGAGTCTTAGAAGGTGTAAACAAGTTCAAAGTTTGGAAAATGCAATTTTTCTATGTCAAGTGTTTCCCTAGCATCAAGGGAGACTTTTCTTCTCCTAGTAAGTATTTTATTCCCCTTACTCCTGTTAGTTTGTTGACTTTTACCATTGAGCATTGCTTTCCAAGATCCTACCCCCAAAAATCTTAATTAACCTGATCGGAAAATCGTAGCCTTGATGACAGCCGCTGCTAAAGTAATCCAAAATAGGCTTACATTGCTGATTCGAGTAAGCTCTGGAAACATTTCATTAGTCCAACTGGTCAAAAGATCCTTGGAAAACCTACTTTAATCCAGCTTAACTCTAAAAGCAAAAGCACTTTAGTAGTGGTTGATTCTATGACCTTCGCATCACCATCCCACATCCAACTGGATATATCTGGTGAGATGTCATTGCATTCTTTTATAACGTACTAAAACATTATCTCATAGGTCATTTTTTTGTTTAAGTTCCTCTATCCAAACAGCTATTCTCATAGGAGAAGCAACTACTGTCGTTGTCTCTGTAGGAAAAGAAATTATTACCGTCGCTCCCTCCATTAAGCTAGAAAAAGACAACCAAACCTCTCAATCCAGGACATATATGATCTCTGCTCTTAATGCTGCAATTGCTAAGTCTAAATCTCATGCTAAGAGAAAACTTGAAGAAAAAGTCATTATCGTTGTTGCATCCAATAAAAAGCCTAGAATTGATGAAGTTCAGACCACCACAATTTCAGAAGAGGAAGAAGTCACCAATCTTGGTCAAATCCTAAAATATTCCAATGTTAACGCTACTACTCACGAGTCACATTCTATCTCTCTAGATCTTGAAGCTCAATTGGCAACCATGGTTAGCCCCCTAAGATGTGCTTCACCGGCTCATATTACCATTTCAAGCACTCCTAAAATGCTTAACCCAATCTACAACGATCTTGGCTTCTTTTCTTGTTTAGAAGAACTGACCCCTCTTGGTCTTCGTCGTCTATTCCTCCTAACAAATTTGACAACCTTCTTCAGCATATTCTCTAATCCTCATCCTATGCTGCTTTCCAACCACTATCACCTTCAACTTTTATGGAAGATCATCGAATCGTTCTTATCAAGCAATAATTGTTGGCATGTCTCTTCCCTGTTTTATTACCCTAGATTCTTGATTTTACATATAGCCTTCTGACTTAAATTTATCCTACTCATTTCAGGTTATCAAAATTTGTTTTCTTTACAAGAAAGCGCTTCTAGTGCATCTAGTGAAGTGTTAAAGTTAAAAGAGGAGGTTTCTTAATTGAATAATTAGTCATCAATTCTCCACGGCTAAAGATGAGGTGACGCATGAAAATCAAAGGTTAAGTGCCTCTTTGAAAGAAGCCAAATCCATAATCACTAAGGAGAGAGGTGATAAGCAAATCTCAGATGATAAAATCATTGCGCTTGAGATAATGCTTAAAGTGGCTAAAGAAGAGAAGACTAAGCTTATTGCCAAACGCACCTCACTTGAAAAGAGTTGCATTTCACTCGAGAAGAGATTGGAGAAGAAAAATAATCTTTTTATCAAGGCGACAGACATTGTAAAAGATGACAAACAAAAAGTCTCTCACTTTCTTGGAGGACCTCTTGATGAGATTTTCATAAATTCTTACGAAGATGCATTTCTCGTTGCCTACCTGATAATGCAGACAAATGTCTAGATTTTGGTTTCTTTTCTCTAAATCCTGAGTTGAATGATAGATTTATGGCTAAATTCAAGGAGATGGAACAGGGTCTATAGTACCAAAAACAGAGGGAATAGACGCGGTCAAGTTATTAGCATTTTATGATTTCCAGTGGTTGATGAGACTGATTCAGTTAAAGAGGAAAAAGAGAATGATGATGATTTAAAGGGAAATGATGAGGATGATGATGACAATGATGGTGGCCATAATAACGGCCCTAGAGGTTGTGGAGATGGTCCTTTTGGACCATCAGAAGATAAGGATGGATCGAGAGATGCCAATCTTAAATTGAGTGCACAAGATATGGAGGCGACCGAGAGTCCGAGACTGCTGATCTTCCCAAGATAACCCCTCCCAAGAAAGATGATGTTTCTTAGGGTGAAAGACCCAAAGATAAAGGGAAAGCACAATCGTCTTCAGTTTTAGTTTCGTAGGTATGGGTTTCTTTGTTTAGATGTCTTACGCTATTGAATGATTCTTAGTTAATACATGGTTTTAGACTAAGAGGAGAACAAAATACTATGACAATGTAATACTTGAGAAGAGACGGGCAGAAATAGATCACTTGAACATGGAGTTTAACAGACAGATAAAAGAGCATAATAAGCTATCAGAATAATATCAATATTTTCTCAAAAAGGCTTCAAAGTTGAATGACTTTAAGGACAAAGAGATTGCTGTCGATTAGAGAAATATCATTTTCATCTAGATGAGCTCATAAAAGAAAATAATGAATTAAAAACACTCTTTTGGATGCTGATTGAAGATAGAGACATTTTAGTGGAATTTTTGTATAAGGCCTACCGTAGAGGGAAAATTGTTGACTTTTCTTATTTAGGCGACTATAATGAAGGCTTACTTAGATGTTCCCACAAGAGATATTTAGATGAGTAAATATGTCAAGTTAACAAGAGATTTTTCTAAAAAGTCCTTACTTCTCAAAACATCAAAGTTGGCAGGATACTATTTTCTTAGAGATTTACAGAAGATTTACCTACGGTACACTCGATTTCACTTTGAATTTTTAGGTGAAGAAAAGGAAAAGTTACCTAGGGAAATTCAAACTTATTACACAAAAATGAAATGCGGTCGCGATAGTCCTCTAGCCGGGGAATGAAACTATAGCGAATTTCCCCCTGTTTGTACTCTAGAAGTAATTAAGGATCCTTTCGAGGCGGCACCCACTTTGTCGGCTAAATCTTTTGAAAAGGTTAAAAATGCCGTTTTAAATCATTGAATGCTATAAAATAAGATATAGTCATGATTATGACCTATCTTTGGTAAGAGAATGCTGTAATTTTAACTTTGTTCATTTTAAGTTGTGACCCTTATTGCCATAATGAAAGAAATTTTTTTTTTATATGCTAATTCTTGTTTTCGCTTACTTTTAATAGAAAAAACAGTTAACCATCGTGCCTGCCCTTACAGACTCTCACTCTCAACTGATTGATTTATGAATAGGTTGTTTGGTGATTTCGAATAAAGGAGTTCTTTTAAAAATGCCTTTGTTATTAAATTCCTAGATAATATAGAAGTTTAGAAATGGCATAGGAAGTTTCTATTTCAAAGAGTGATTGTTAGAGGTTTTAATAAACAGACCACTAGCTTGGAAATAGAATCCAAGAAAAAGAATGAAATAATTTCAGACTTAAAGTGCCATAAAGTCTAATCCTTCAATTGATTTCAACAATGAGATGGCCAAGATTTATCAATGAATAATCGATCCGGAAAAAGAGCTATCATATAGTCAAGCTTATCTTAAATCTTTAGATCTCATTGTTGGGGAAAGCATTTTGAAGCTTAACTCCCCGGTTGCCCTGCCACTCTTAATGTTGAAAGGACAATAAGATCTCACTCCCTAGCAATTCAAGAATTTCCTTCTATGATAAACCTCCTTCGGGTTTGACTGAAAAAGTAGTCGGTGAGTGGTGTAGGAAGGTTAAATTCGAAATCATACAACATATGAGCAATAGGAAGAAAAGACGTCTCAACACTCCATTGGTTATGAAGGCAAGGTTCAAAAGCTTGAGCGCGAGAAATATTTCCTCAAAAAGTAAATTGCTGAGTTAGAAAGTCAAAATAAGACCATTAAGAGATCAAATAAAGCTTACAATTGTGCCGTGAAGACTCACATTGAGTCTATTGATGATGTTGATACACTTAGAAAGAAGGAGAAGAAGCTTAAGGGAGTTCTCTGCGAAGCTATTTGCTATATTGTTGATCCCTTAATTTCTAAAAATTTAGATGAGATGGCGCAGGATCTTCAAGCCACAAACTTATTTTGATCTTTCGTACCTGTATCTTGAAACATTGTACAACATATTTTGTAAATGATTTTGGAAATTGAATGGATATTACCTCGTTTATATTCTGAATCGAATTCTAGTTGTTGTTCTTGAACTTGCTTTTTAGCAGTACTATTTAATGAATGAATTTTCCATGTTTGCTTTTAAGAATAATTCAGCAACATTTAATTAGCTAGGGACATTCTCCAGAGATCTCATTTAGTAGAATCAACATCATTTGGAAATAATTAGAGAAGACTAGAAATCCACATCTGGTAATAATAAGAGAAGTCCAGAAATTATCATCTAGAAATAATAGAGGCAGACCAGAAACCCACATCTAGTAATAATAAGAGAAGTCCAGAAATCATCAATTGGAAATAACAGGATAAGTCTTTTATCCTGTGCCACCCTTTGGGCTTTAAATATTTGATTTTTTGGCTTTGCGCCACTCCGTGGGCTTTGGATGTCTCAATCGGATGATTCATGCCGCCTTTTTGGCGTTGGATGTTTTAATCCTTCATTCTATGCCACTCCTCGGGCTTTGATTTTTCCACTCTTTAGGCTCAGGATGTTGTCAATCCTTTGATTTGACCCCATATCACCATCTGAGGTGAAGCATCGGGTCATATGGTGTGTTTGGTTAGCTTTCATCAAGCAGGACTAAAGACTTACCCGACCTCCCTCTATAAGACGCTTCAAATAGGCCTTATAGGTGGGAATGAAGGCTGGTTTGGTGCTTTGACCCTGCCGTCTTAGGTGGAGACCAAAGGCCTACTCCTTCCTTCCTCTAAGAGGTACTTCAAACAGGCCTTATAGGCGGGAATGAAGGCTGGTCGGTGGTTTGACCCAGCCATCTTAGGCAGGGACCAAAGGCTTACTCCATCCTCCCTCTAGGAGGTGCCTTGACCTAGCCACGTAGGCACGATCAAAGGCTTGCAGATGCTTTAGCCTGGCCATTTCTAGTGCAGCTAAAGGCTTACTCTGACCTTCCTCTTGGAGGCACTTTGATTTGACCATCTTGGCATGATCAAAGGTGTCCTACCATCTTACATAGTTTTCCAATTTGAGAAGAGTCTTATTCTCATCCATGTAGATTTATTTTTCGAATGACCTTTATTATTGAATTCATTTAAGATCTTCTTACAAAGTTATTTAGCTTGCCTTATCTAAAGAGGCTGATAATCATTCCTTCTAGTTTCTTGCATTGGTTGGTATCGTAACCGTTGGTTGTATGGTAGTAATAGTATGACCCTCCAAGGTTCCTTTCAAAATTAGGCATTTTCTTTTGCGATGGCCAATGATTGAGCTCACTCTTGATTAGGGATAGATATTTCCCAATGATGTAATAAAGTTGCAATCTTTTGGAAGCTTTAGTTCGAAGGCCATCTGCCTTGACTGGTATTTAACCCTTTTACTGCTTGGTTCAAGCACTTCTTTTAATTGACCAGCCTTCTTTTTAAAAGCTCTTCAAAATTCATTTGGGGTTAATGAGTCGCCCGTGAACTTATGCCATCTTTGAGAAAATATATGGTAATCAGCCATCATCCCTTCTTCAAATATGGTTCCTTTAGCATAAAATTGGATGGCTTTCTTCATTTTTACAGACAGATTGTCCTTCTTGGAGAACTCTCCTTCTAATGCAAAAATCAGGGTAGAGCCAATGTGAAATTGGTTAATACTCCAATTGTCTAGATCGTACAAGTCTTCGTGTTTCTTCTCATTTATGATTTGCAGTGCCTTAAATCCAGATACTTTCTCTTTATAATGATAAGGGTTACTACTAACTTGAAAAGTGGAATTAGTTACCCGAGGTTCAAAGGACCCTTATTCTGATCTTTTGACATGGTCATTCATCATAATAACTAAAGATAGACTTCTTATGGTAGGATATCTAGGGATAAAGAATAGTGGTTCTAGGATTTCAACGTAGTCGGAGGTTCGGGCCCTCCTTCCAGTGTTAAAAATGTTAAAACAAATTATGGTCGAACACCCCAAAGTTTGGAGATGAGAAGGTTATCAAGTAGAAGTTTTAATGAAGCTTGGTGAAGCTAATATTTTCTAATACGTGTGTAACGACACACTTTTCCGTACAGTTTAAGCTGACAATAAACCACACATGTCCAACTCAAATTGCACGAAAAGGTGGATGGTGAGGGAAAAAGAAGAAGATAGAAGATAAGAAGAACTAAACAACCCAGAATCTCACAGCAGAATGAATAATATATAAAATAACAACAGATCTTTACACAAAGGAAAACTGTAATATACATACCTCCAATCAGAGAACACAAATCACAAATCATCAGCCTAGACAGTTATAACAACCTATCCTCACAAATGCTGATAATTTTAAACAAAAAATGCAGCGGGATAAACAAGTACGAGAATACCTCTATGTCTCCAGCTCATCTCCTGAGCTCCAAAGTATCCAAATATAAATATATAAATATACTCGGTCTGACCCGAGAATTATTATAAAATAATAACACACGGATCAGTCTGGTACACCAGCGTGCGAAAAACAACTCCTGATTGGATTTTTAATGTTACCAAACCCTTTTCAAAATAAAAGTATTCGTAAGACCACACCGCACATCAACACGGATGGGTTTTTACCTAACGATAACCAAACCATTTATACTGAAATCCAATGATATTATAATAATGTCTAATGTGAAAATAATAATAATCAAATAGCGGTGATGCTCGTGCAGTGTACATCACAACAGTTTTCGGGTATAAAAATCGAAACTCGATAAGGCTCATTCACTAATTTTGTAGGATTTCCACAGAGGTGCCCTCCGTACTTCGAGAGCGGTCCTCCTACATAAGGATCAGAGATATCCTTCCGAAGCATCATACCCGTCTAGCCGGGGTAACATAAGAAAAACATAACTAGTCTTGCTAAGACCAAATGCATCGCTCCCGGCATGCCAAAATAAATGAAAGTATTGCTAGAAAAGGGAGCCGACTACACCCTTTGGTTTTTCCAACCCTAAAGGCCATGTTTCCTATCTTTGGTTCTAGTCATTTCCGCTGATGAGGCTACGTCTGGCGTTCCAGCTTACGCACCACACCAAAATAGATCATGGAATCCCACATGGATTCCCACACCACAACGGGTGTTGGAATCACAAATGTATTACCACATCTCAAATAGATCTTGGAATCACACATTGATTCCCACACTCCAATGGGTCACAGAACCCCACATGGATTCCAACATCTCAATATAACACGAAACTCCTCCATAGAACCGTATATGATTTCAAAGTGGTTACGGATTCGAGTCATCTCTTACGAGTACACTCTTCCGCTTTCCGGGCGCTCCATAAACCATTCGTTAATTTTCCAAAATGCTCAGTATCGGTTCTTTAGGAAATAATCAGACAATATATAAGAGTGGGGATCCTCCCCTAACTGTTTAAATGGACGGATCTCCTTATCATTTATCCTAGAAGAACAACGAGTTTATGCGTACAGTATAGCACCATCGATGGTAACTGTACCATATAATTCCTGTGTTTCTTCTAAATATTTCCAGAGTTAAAATCCATCGGTGTTAAGTAGGGATTCGTTTCTCTACCACCAAAATTAAGAAGGATTCCATATTTGGGCCAAGATTTGATAGTCGGTTATTTAATTATCAAATAAACAAACATTCAAACAGAGATCACATTTCCCACTGAAATCACTAAGCCTTATTTTATTTTATTTCAATAAAGTTAATCTCTTTATCAAAAGCAGTCATATACTTATCTCACCGGATAAGTATATTCACAAACCATTTCTTTCAAAAATACTTGAAACTTTTTATAATAGATATAGAAAGTACCATACAGTATCGACCATGGATTGCAGCTCAATGGTTGCGTCTCTATCCCAAAGAAATCCAAACTTAACTGCAGGCAATCTTTGCCTCTCGAATTACGACATAAAATCAATCATAGATCGTAGTTTGCACGATGGGTACGTCGCTATCCAAGTGAAAACATAACAAACTGTAGGCAATCTCTGTCCATTCGAATTACGCTACGAAATTTAACCATTTCTTTCCAAAATCTCTTTATTTTATAAATACCTCGAAATCTATATAAAAAACTTCTTTGTATATTTCAAAGTTTAATTTAGAGAAATATTCTTTTATAAATCTCAAACCATTCATAAAACCTCTTTTTTCCAAATTTCAAACCACTTTCAAATTTATAAACTCCTTTAAAACATTTTTTACAAAAAGATTTCTTTTATAAACAATTTATTATATATTTATAATAAATAAGATTTTAAACATCATAAAAATATCTTAACCATTTTTAATAATACAAAAACAAACATTTAAAGCATTATTAATAATGTAATAATTTAACCTTTAACATTTGAATCCAATATAATAAAATAAATTTAATCAACTTATAAATAAAATTAATCAACTTTTAAGTAATATTAATAATGAAATAATTATCCAGTTTTAAATATTCAATAATAAAATAATTTATTTTCTTTAATCAAAATTAAATAAACAAATAAATTTTAAAAACATAATTAACTTTACTAAAGAAATGATTTTAAAAAACACTTGTAGAATAATTATTAAACAAAACCCTTTGTATATAATAATTAAATAAACCCTTTTTACTTCAAATTATAGAATTTGAAGTTAACCAAAAACCATAACTTTCCAATTTCAAAAGGAGGCTTAAAAATCACAATGTACTTAACAAGCTACCATTTAATTTCAATTTAACTTTCCAAGTTAAATTACATATATTTACATAGCAAGCATATATGTAAATCAAATCCGTAATTAACAACCAATTGTTAACACATCGATTATCCAGTATAAATCAACGACACTTGAATAAATGTCCAAACTAATGTTATTGCAGAACGGAGATTCATTCTGCTACCCAAATGTCATTCACAATAAAACTCTGAATTTTATTATTCAACGGTGTTTATTTGGCCAAATGGATAACACCAAACATATTTAAATTCAGTTACGTTATAATTAAACAACGTAATTAAATCAAATTCTATTTATCAATTCCATATATGATTCAATATTAGGAACAATTTTAAAAATAAACTCAAACAACATTTAATAGCATTTCAAGATGCTATATCGGGATCCTAGATCCGGTTCAAACAATCTAATAGCATTTCAAGATGCTATATCATCATCCTAGATCATATTCAACCAATCAACCAATTCAATCAATTCAAACAGATATAAATAAATTTAATCTACACAGTATTATACTGGTAAATAAGAAAGGTGAGTTTAACTCACTAGAGTTCTGGTTGTCGCTTTCATGTTCTGGTTCCGTCTAAAATCGAACAGCGTTTGATTTTAGCTTGAAATTCCAAAATCTCCTAAATTTAGCCAAACCAATTCGAAGACGTAGATATTGCAAACATGAGTCCAACATGATGAATAATGGTTGATTTGGACCTTAAATGATCAAGTTATCAATTTTATAAGTATTGGATTTAAAACATTCATTAATTAACTTAATTAATTACAATTATAACTAATTACCCACTTAACCACTATTAACCTCTTCTTCCTCTCAACACAATTCCTGCTCCCTTCACCGATCAAAGAAAACCCAACACCATTCGTCACTTCCTTTCCTGATTACTCTCCCTCTCTCTGATCATCGAAACAGACCACCGCCTTCTTTGATGAACTCGTCTTCACTTCCACTTCGCAACGCACACCACCTCCTTGAACCCGACAGGCTCCCCTAGGATGCGATCGTACATCGTCGCGATTCAAATCCCACTGCCCCACCTTCTAAAATCTCAACCGTCGATGTTATATGACCTCACGAACTAGAATCCAAACTCTATTTTCCACTACCACCACCCGAAATTATGAAACTGAAAACCCTAAATCAACTTTCAACTACAAATTTCACTGTCGATTTCCTAGTCATCACCGAACCCTCCCAATGTTGATCCAAACATCTTACACCCAAAGATCAAGCCTTTAACATTATTAGATTCTAGTAGGAATTGCTAAATTTAAACGAAGTGGAATTTTTTTTCGTTCGTTACTGCAATTGGAACTTTTAATGGAGGCTTCAGGTACAGAGGTTAAAATGAAAAACGGAAATTTGATACGATTTCAATTTTGAAGTATGGCGGGCATTTTTTTTCTTTTCGGGGTTACTTGTGAAAATGAAAAGATGAACGAGTAGAAGAAAGAAATAGATCGAAAGCAGCTAGAGAAATAAATAACAAGGGTACGGGGGAAGACATGTTTGTAGGCGAGTCATACATTATGTTTTTTTTACTTTTCAAAGTGTAAAGCAAACTGATTTTGAAAGATAATGGAACAAAAAGGAGAAGGAAATGTGAGCTATTTGCATGCTGCCTTGTACAATTTGTTGGGTGATGATATTATATTAATTTCAAATTTTCCACTATCTCGTTGTACCACCATTCATTCACATACGGATCTCGAATCGACGAAACAAAAACATGGTCATGCTCAGAATAGTGACGCGATCCCAAAACAGTGATAATATACACTGGTTATCGAATCTTGAAAAATCACAATAACGCCGCTGTTTGCCAATAAATCATTAAACGAACAATTTAAATATTTTCAAGTTAAAATTTTTGGAAAATAAATTAAATTAAAAATACGTCAAAAGAAAACGAGTAGTAATAATTAATATAGAGTTTCTGATTATTTATTCGAACTGTTATTATTGCACTTGAATTAACGGTTGAATTCATCGTTATTATCTATTCATTTAAAATGAGTTAAATTAGTCCACTAAATTAATTGAATTGATATTCAATTTAAAATCCAGTTATTTGAATCATTATTCAATATCAAATTCCCTAATTCAAATATTTTAAAAATCACTGTATTTGAATTTCTATTTTATTAACTACAATAAAATCACAATATTTGGGATTTTGAATTATCCAAACTTTTAGCCCAATCATTTTAATATTTAAATCAATTAAATATTAAAAAATCAACAACCCAAAATTCCTAGTTGTTACATTCTTCCCCCCTTAAAAAGAATTTCGACCTCGAAATTACAAAGGTAGAAAAAAATTCCTCTCAATCCATTTACTTTTCAAAATTCATTTTAGTTGAAACTTCTATTTAAATATTCGAACTCTTTTAATTTACGAACAATTTTGGCAGCATCTCTTTTGCGTGGCTCGATCAGTACAACTACAAATCACCACTCTAGGCCCAAACCAAATAAAAGAAAACCCAAAAGCCAAGTGGGTTCCCAAATCTGGGTCATAATATCATCAATCAAACCAAAATACAAATATGTACCTTTAAGTCGGGCAACCAAACTTATTTATGAAAGCAAAAGCCTCAACTAGCCTTTGTTTCCATACCTGCAATCTCATTTACAAATATTATGCAGCCATATACTATTTTCATTTTCTAAGGGTTTCCAAATTTAATGAATTCCTTTATTCACATTCATTTTGATTTTAACTTAGCATAATTTCTTTAGTACTAATTTCACTTATGAACTATCTCATAAAACCATTTTATTTAACTATATTTAAGTTAAATTTCATTTCATATCTCAATTTTAGATTTTCTTCTCTCACATGCATATCTAACTAATTTTAAAATTTTGTTTTAACTGACTAATCTGAGTTCTATAAGTTATAAAAACTTTATCACTCATGTTTTCATAAAACACTTATCCTAAATTTTTCCAAATCAATTTGGAAGTTTTCGACTATCCAAAATTATCGAAAATTCTATTTTATTTCAACAAATACAAATTTCCAAACAACATCTCAAAATGAGATACACAAACCAAATTATCCAAATCACTTAACTGGAAATTTCACAATTTAAACACCCGATTTTTATTTCAAATCATTTTGAAATTATATATATATATATATATATTTCCTTTGTATCTCAAATCCCACTTTAAAATATTTTCATTCAAAAATATTTCCAAAATAACACTGTAATTATTTCACAAAAACCTTGAAAAACAATTCCCAAAATCACCGGGATTTAAATTCTCAAATTCTCAGCTTTAAATCATTTTTAATTATAGTAATACTTTATGATTCTCATTTACAAATTCATTTCCTTATATAACTCATTTCACAATTCTTTATCTTCGTTTATATTATTATAAACAATTTTTATTAAAGCACAAACAATAAATAATGAATGATAATAATCGAATATCATCATCCCCTAACAACCAAACACACCATATACAACTATAATAATTTCTGAAAAAGAATTCTTTTATATATAAAATATAATTTAGGTAAAATTATTTCATTTACCCACTTTTAAAATAATACTGTGACAATTTGCCTTGTTCAAATGTTTAGAAACCCATAGCGATACCGTGGCATCCCACGTACCGACTAGAATTCATAAGCCACTCAACAGATAAATCAACCTAATATAAAACACTTTTATAGCACTAACAAATATGCACTCATATATATATACACACTCAACTTGTTCTAGGGTACTACTGACCCTATCTCTAATGAGTAAACCCCACCAAAGCCTAGGTGCTCACTCAACATAAGCTCTGATACCACTTGTAACGACCTACTTTTCCATACAGTTTATGCTGGCAATAAACCACACATGTCCAACTCAAATTGCACGAAAAGGCGGATGGTTAGGGAAAAAGAAGAAGATAGAAGATAAGAAGAACTAAACAGTCCAGAATCTTACAACGGAATGAATAATATATAATATAACAACAGATCTTTACATAAAGGAAAACTGGAATATACATACCTCCAATCAGAGTACATAATCACAAATCATCAGCCTAGATAGTTATAACAACATATCCTCACAAATGCTGATAAATTTAAACAACAAATGCAGCGGGATAAATAAGTATGAGAATACGTCTCTGTCTCCAGGTCGTCTTCTGAGCTCCAAAGCATCCAAATGTAAATCTATAAATATGCTCGGTTTGACCCGAGCATTATTATAAAATAATAACACATGGATCAGTCTGGTAAACCAGCGTGCGAAAAACACACCTAATTGGATTTTTAACGTTACCAAAATCCTTTTCAAAATAAAGGTATTCGTAAGACCACACCGCACATAAACACGAATGGACTTTTACCTTACGATAACCAAACCATTTATACTGAAATCCAGTGGTATTATAATAATGTCTAAGGTGAAAATAATAATAATCAAATAGTTGTGGTGCTCGTGTAGTGTACATCACAACAGTTTTCGGGTATAAAAACCGAAACTCGATAAGGCTCGTTCGCTAATTGTGTAGGATGTCCACGGAGGTGCCCTCCGTACTTCGAGAACGGTCCTCCTGCACAAGGATCAGAGATATCCTTCTGAAGCATCATACCCGTCTAGCCGGGGTAACATAGGAAAAACATAACTGGTCTTTCTAAGTCCGAATGCATCGCTCTCGGCATGCCAAAACAAATGAAAGTATTGCTAGAAAAGGGAACCGACTACACCCTATGGGTTTGCCAACACTACTGGCCATGTCTCCTATCTTTGGTTCAAGTCATTTCTGCTGCTGAGGCTACGTCGAGCATTCCAGCTTACGCACCACACCAAAATAGATCACGGAATCCCACATGGATTCCCAGACCACAACGGGTCTTGGAATCATACATGTATTCCCATATCTCAAATAGATCTTGGAATCACACATTGATTCCCACACCCTAACTGGTCTCGGAACCACACATGGATTCCAATATCTCAATATAACATGAAACTCCTCCATAGAACCGTATATGATTTCGGAGTGGTTATGTATTCGAGTCATCTCTTATGAGTACACTCGTCCGCTTCCTGGGTACTCCATAAACCATTCGTCGATTTTCTAAAATGCTCGATATCGATTCTTTAGTAAATAATCAGACAAAACATAAGAGCGGGGATCATCCTCTAATTATTTAAGTAGATGGATCTCCTTATCATTTATCCTTGAAGAACAACGAGTTTATACGTATAGTATAACACCATCGATGGTAACTGTACCATACAATTCTCGTGTTTCTCCTAGATATTTTCAGTGTTAAAATCCATTGGTGTTAAGTAGGGAATCGTTTCTCTACCACCAAAATTAAGAAAGATTACATATTTGGGCCAAGATTTGATAGTCGGTTATTTAACTATCAAATAAACAAACATTCGAACAGAGATCACATTTCCCACTTAAATCAGTAAGCCTTATTTAATTTAATTTCAATAAATTTAATCTCTTTATCAAAAACCATCATATACTTATCTCACCAGAATAAGTATATTCACAAACCATTCCTTTCAAAAATACTTGAAACTTTTAAAAATAGATATGGAAAGTACCATTCGATATCGATCATGGATCGTAGCTCAATGGTTACGTCTCTATCCTAGAGAAATCCAAACTTAACTGCAGGCAATCTCTGCCTCCCGAATTATGCCATAAATCAATCATATATCGTAGTTTGCACGATGGGTACGTCGCTATCCCAGCGAAAACATAACAAACTGTATGAAATCTCTGCCTCTTTGAATTACGCTATGAAATTTAATCATTTCTTTCCAAAAAAAATTATTTTATAAATACATTGAAATCTATTTATAAAACTTATTTATATATTTCAAAGTTTAATTTATAGAAATATTCTTTTACAAATCTCAAACCATTTATAAAACTTCTTTTTTTTCAAATTTCAAAACACTTTCAAATTTATAAACTCCTTTAACACATTTTTTACAAAAAGATTTTTTTATAAACAATTTATTATATATCTATATTAAATAAGATTTTAAACATCACAAAAATATCTTAACCATTTTTAATATAAAAATAAACTTTTAAAACATTATTAATAATATAATAATTTAACCTTTAACATTTGAATCTAATATAATAAAATAAATTAAATCAACTTATATATATAATTAATAAACTTTTAAGTAATATTAATAATGAAATAATTATCTAGTTTTAAATATTCAATAATAAAATAATTTATTTTCTTTAATCAAAATTAAATAAAAAATAAATTTTAAAACATAATTAACTTTACTAAGGAAATGATTTTACAAAACACTTGTAAAGTAATTATTAAACAAAACCTTTGTATATAATAATTAAATAAACCCTTTTCACTCCAAATTATAGAATTTGAAGTTAACCAAAAACCATAACTTTCCAATTTCAAAAAGAGGCTTAACGATCACAATGGTACTTAACAAGCTACCATTTAATTTCAATTTAACTTCCGAAGTTAAATTGCATATATTTACATAACAGGCATACATGTAAATCAAATCCATAATTAACAACCAATTGTTAACACATCGATTATCCAGTATAAATCAATTGACACTTGAATAAATGTCCAAACTAATCTTATAGCAGAACGGGGATTCATTCTGCTACCCAAATGTCATTCACAATAAAACTCTTTCGTTTATTATTCAACGGTGTTTATTCGGCCAAATAGATAACACCAAACATATTTAAATTCAGTTACGTTATAATTAAACAACGTAATTAAATCAAATTCTATTTATTAATTCCATATATGATTCAATATTTGGAACAATTTTAAAAATAAACTCAAACAACATTTAATAGCATTTCAAGATGCTATATCGGGATCCTAGATCCGGTTCAAACAATCTAATAGCATTTCAAGATGCTATATCATCATCCTAGATCATATTCAACCAATCAACCAATTCAATCAATTCAAATAGATATAAATAAATTTAATCTACACAGTATTATACTAGTAAATAAGAAAGTTGAGTTTAACTCACCAGAGTTCTAGTTGTCGCTTTCATGTTCTGGTTCTGTCTAAAATCGAACAACGTTCGATTTTAGCTTGAAATTCCAATAGCTCCTAAATTTAGCCAAACCAATTCGAAGACGTAGATATCACAAACACAAGTCCAACGCGATGAATAATGTTTGATTTGGACCTTAAATGATCAAGTTATCAATTTTATAAGTATTGGGTTTAAAACATTCATTAATTAACTTAATTAATTACAATTACAACTAATTACCCACTTAATTACTATTAACCTCTTCTTCCTCTCAACACAATTCTCGCTCCTTCACTGATCAAAGCAAACCCAACACCATTCGCCACTTCCTTTCCCGATTACTATCTCTTCGATCATCGAAATAGACCACCTCCTTTTCTGACGAACTCGTCTTCACTTCCACTTCACAACGCACACCACCTCCCTGAACCCGACAGGCTCCTTTAGGATGTGACATCTACCGTACAGTATGCGCCCGTACATCGTCGTGATTCAAATCCCATTGCCTCACCTTCCAAAATCTCGACCATCGATGTTATATGACCTCACGAACTAGAATCCAAACTCTATTTTCCACTATGACCACCCAAACTTATGAAATCGAAAACCCTAAATCAACTTTCAACTTCAAACTTCACTCTCGATTTACTAGTCATCACCAAACCCTCCCAATGTTGATCCAGACATCTTACACCTAAAGATCAAGCCTTTAACATTATTAGATTCTAGTAGGAATTGCTAAATTTTAAAAAAAAATTCATTAATTACTACGGTTGGAACTTTTAACAGAGGCTTCGGGTACAGAGGTTAAAATGAAAAACGGAAATTTGATTCAATTTCAATTTTGAAGTATGGCGGGCATTTTTTTCTTTTCGAGGTTACTTGTGAAAATGAAAAGATGAACGAGTAGAGGAAAGAAATAGATCGAAAGCGGCCAGAGAAACAAATAACATGGGTACGGGGGAAGACATGTTTGTAGGCGGGGCATACGTTATGTTTTTTACTTTTCAAAGTGTAAAGCAAACTGATTTTGAAAGATGATGGAACAAAAAGCAAAAGGAAATGTGAGCTATTTGCCTACTGCCTTGTAAAATTTGTTGGGTGATGATATTATATTAATTTCAAATTTTCCGGTATCTCGCTGTACCGCCATTCGTTCACATACGGATCCCGAATCGACGTAACAAAAACATGGTTGTGATCAGAACAGCGACGCGATCCCAAAACAGTGATAATATACATTGGTTATCGAAGCTTGAAAAATCACAAAAACACCGCTGTTTGCTAATAAATCTTCAAACGAACAATTTAACTATTTTCAAGTTAAAATTTTTGGAAAATTAAATTAAATTAAAAATACGTCAAAAGAAATCGAGTAGTAATATTAAATATAGAGTTTCTGATTATTCATTTGAATTGTTATTATTGCAGTTGAATTAACGGTTGAATTCATCATTATTATCTATTCATTTAAAATGAGTTAAATTAATCCATTAAATTAATTGAATTGATATTCAATTTAAATTATTTGAATCATTATTCAATATTAAATCCCCTAATTCAAATATTTTAAAAACCACTGTATTTGAATTTCTATTTTATTAACTATAATAAAATCACAATATTTGGAATTTTCAATTATCCAACCTTTTAGCCCAATCTTTTTAATAGTTAAATCCATTAAATATTAAAAAATCAACGACCTAAAATTCTGGGTCGTTACAATGTGACCCTATTGAAAGTATTGAAGTCATTCATGTTCGAAGAAGTAATCAATCTTTATTTCTTATGCATATGAATTACACAATTACAACTCACTAAAATCCCGCAAATCGATTTAGGGTTTTAGAGAATTTGATTACAAGAAGTGATTTGGGGAACGAAAAACCTCTCTAAAATATGGCCCCTGGGGTCATATTTATAGATGCGGGTCTAGGCTCTTCCGCCTCCATGGTGCCGTCATGCTTGGTGTCGACGGTGTCGAAAGTAGCTTGGCATAGGCATTAAAGCGGCTTTATGTGTCTTATATAATGCTTCCACCTTGCTTGAATTTACCCCTTCGTCGCTATTGATAACAAAGTCTTTATGGATGTTTACTTAATACCCTATCATATCGCTTGTTTGAATGCTTTCGATGTTGTCGGAAGGGAGTTGATATGGTATTATGCTGCTAGAAAGTAGGCGAAAGCATGTTGAATCCCTTAGTCATTGTTGAGCTTTGGTGTCAATATGGAATGGTACTTATTTGAATAGATGTGGAAAAGTTTGAACGAGCAATATTTGCAGAAAGCAGCAACACCATGCATGTGGAGGGAAGATGTACAAGAGGAGGAAAGTATGCCGGAGGAGGATGCTACACTGGTGGACTGAACAATGTTGACGATAGGATCTATTTTGTTGGAGGGAAGCTCATATTGAAACAATGCTCACGGCAGAGCAACACTTGCGGCAGGAAAAAGATTGTGGCAAAACAACACTTGCGGCAGGAAGAACTGTTAGTCCATGAGATGATGGTTTTAATGACAACAACCTTAGAATAGATTAGAAAATATAAATACTAACATTACAAGTTTAGATATATATGTATTTGCAGGATCTAACCATGCAGGTATCAAGAATGAAGACTGTACAATATAGAGATTCAAGATACAGAGATAGAAGACTCATGAGTATCAAGATTATCAAGAGTTCAAGAGTTCAAGGTTAAGTTTGTTTTATTAGGAATATTTGTTAAAACTCGTAGAAAAGCACTGGCATCTTAATATCCAATTTATTCGTGGAATGGAATCCACTTCGAGCCCGTTAAAGGGATGGAACCCTAAGTAGGATGGAACCTACGAAAATCTAGTGGGACATTGTTTTGTATCCACTAATTTTAATTCAAATGATTTTACAAAATTATCTTGTTTTCAAAATGATTTCAAAACTTTCCTTTTAAAAGATTCAAAACTCTCTATCCTGATTTTAAATAATTTTAGCCTCAAAACATCTTTAATTTCAAAGTCAAATTACTCTTGATTTTAAATGTCTTTTCAAATAATATATTTAACTTTTAATATTTATACTTAGATTTAAATATAAAATTATAGTTAAATTATGTATATATTGTTCTTTATATTTACTTATGAATTTCAACTATATTCAAGTATATTTATAAAGTTTTAAATAGTTTTTATATAAGATAAATATTGTTTTTATAGAAATTCAAAATATCATTTTTGGCTGAGGGATGTCGACATGCCCCTAGGTAGTATGTCGACATAGTGACAGTTGAAGTTCAAATTCAAATTCCAAAAGAAGTGTCTATTCGCCATAACTCTTCATGAATGGTCATGGCTGTTGGTTTTCTATAAATAGGGGTCAGTTTCAACGAATTTTTAATCACTTTTTTCTGGTTTTCACTCCTCTTCTTCTTCCACATTTCTTATTACAAAATCATACCATTACTTTGCCGAAATCAACATCGAATCATACTCTATTACTTCTAGTTTGATTCTACATCACTATCTCTACAAGGTTCTCAGTGCTATTCAGAGTTATAGACTTCTTTGTAATATATTAGCGAGAAAAGGTGTGATTGTAGCCTTGGAAATCAATCAAGCGAGAAAATGTGTGATTGTAGCCTTGGAAATCAATTGGTTGAACTTGTTTCCCCGGAAATCAAGTATCTCTACCTAGAGGATTGTCATTTTGGAGGGTGTACCTCGTAGCCTTGAAACCGAGGGTTGTAATTGTTGAATTGATTTTGAAAGGAAATCCGTACTTAATTGTGCGGGACTGGATGTAGGGTAACTCCGAACCAGTATAAAATCCGGTGTGTTCTTTCCTTTACTGCTTTTAATTTATATTTGCATCTGTGTTTGATTCTGTGTTCATATATGTGTCTGATTAGTGTATACATTGTTAACAAATTAAGATAAACTCAAAAAGATTAACAAATTTCTTAAAACACTATTCACCCCCCCTCTAGTGTTAATTTTAGCCTTAAGATTCTTAATCCGCATTTCTCACATTTGGTATCAGAGCTTTGTTTTCAAAAGTTTCATTATCTGAATTTTGAAAAATTTCAAAATGGGTACTAACACTAGTACTGCTATTACCACCAACACTAGTTCATTTGTAGAAGGTCAGTCTACTGCCAGACCACCACTTTTTAATGGCAGTAACTATGCATATTGGGCATGTAGGATGAGAATATATTTACAATTTGTAGGATTAGATACTTGGAATATCACACAAACTGAATATTCTGAACCCACAACTAATTTTGCACAGTGGACCACTGAGCAAAAGACTGTTGCACAAAATAACTCTAAGGCAATGAATATTCTGTTTTGTTCACTTGAAAGAAATGAATTTAATAGAGTGTCAGTTTGTAAGTTTGCATATGAAATCTGGAAACCTTTGCAAGTAACTCACGAAGGAACAAGCAAAGTTAAACAGACCAAAATTTCCATGCTCACAAATCAGTTTCAGTTATTTAAAATGAATACTAATGAGTCTATTTCAGATATGTATAGTCGATTTCAAGATATTGTGCATTCTTTAATATCTTTTGGAAAGGAATTTTCGGAAGAAGATCAAGTCAAAAAAATTTTAAATTCTCTCACTCCAGAATAGGATCAAAAGACACTTGCAATTGAAGAGGAAAATGACATCAGTACTTTAAAGATAGAAGAATTGATTGGAAATCTAATGTAGTTTGAAGTTCAAATGATCGGGAGAAGAGAAAGCAAAGCATCTGAAAAGAAATCAATGGCATTCAATGCATTGACCGATGGATCAGACTCAAACAGTGACAATGATGAAGAGATAGCATTTATGACCAGGAATTTTAGGAAATTTCTGAAGTACAGAAAATTGAATAGTTCCAAGAGAAACAACTTTAAGAATTCCGGTAATCAGACTACAGTACCAAACTTTATCAAATGCTTCAATTGTGACGAATCAGGTCATATCAAAAGAGATTGTCCGTATCCAGAAAGGCAGAATCCTCCTATGAACAATGAACAAGCAAAGAAACGAAAGCATGCATTTACTCCTACTCTAGATGACTCGGACTCGTCCTCAAGTGATGATGATCAGAAGATGGATAATTCGAATTTGTGTTTCACTGCAGTTCACGACTCCGACGAATTCAAAGAAACGAATTCAGAAAAAGGTACACGTTTACAATACAATTGGTTGAAATTGCTTGCATAGAATTAGTTGCTTGATTGTTTGATTGATTGATTTTGAATTGATATGCTGTTTGAATTTTAAAAATCTATTTTCTATTTTTACTATTATTTTATTATTATTTTTGACACATTCTGAAATATAGTATAAGTACAATAATATTTCAGAAATATAGACATTAATAATAATATTTATATATATATGTATATTAGATAACTTAGGAAAAATCATGTCATGAAAATTCAAAGGCACATGTCGACATGGCCCTTACCATGATGTCGACATGCCTACCTGAATTTGAATTTCAAATTTTGAATTCAAATGTTTGAATTTCCCTCCACCTTTTCACTTCATTTATTTCTCTGAAAAGATACCTTTTGACCAGAGAATGTGTCCTTTGAAAGTCTATTTATCCACTATCTTTTATCATATCTTTTCACTTTCATTTTCAAATTCAAACTCTCTCTTCATATCTTCAAGCTCTCTACTCTCTACTCTAATGGCTTCCTCAAGCAATCCCTCAACCATGAGAATTTCCAGAAAAATCAAAGAGCAATTATTCAATGATCCGGAGGCAATTAAAGCATACATCAATTATGCTAATTATGCCAAAGTCCATCCCGAAAAATTTGCTATTTTTCAAGATTTTTCTTCTTATGAAATTGATTCTCTTTTTTGCAAACAATGGTGTTTTAAGTCTTATTGACTCTTCTCAAAATGATTTTGTTTGCTATCCTAATCTTGTCAAAATTTTCTATGCTAATTTAAACCATGGTTTTTATAATGGAAATGAGAATGAAATTTGGAGTAGTGTCAAAGGCACTCAAATTGTTTTGAATTGTGATCTTTTGGGTACCATTCTTAATTGCAAAAGCACGAGAATGGATCTTTCTTGTTTTAAAATCGATGAACATGATCGTGAGACATTTCATCATATTTTTGAAGGAGATGAAAACTTTGAATTTAAAAACCGAAACTTTCGTTCTAAAGCAAGGATTGTCAATCTTCTTTTACAACATACTTTGACCCCAAGATCGGGAAATTTTAACAATCCTACTTCAAAAGTGTGCAAAGCACTTTTTGGTATTTTCGGAAATTATGATATCAATTGGGCGCAAGTTATTTTGGATGAACTTCGTCCTAAAAATTTTGAAATGGGAGAAAACACTTTATATCATGGAATTTACCTTACTCGGATTTTTAACTATTTTGGAGTGGATTTCAAAGGTGAAGAATTTGTCTCTAGAAAAGTTTTTAATATCTCAAACATTTCTCTCATGAAAATCCCATATGTTTTTCAACCTTATGAGACTCTTACCGAAAAGGAAGAGCGTTTGGCTCATGAAGAAATGGAAATAGAAGAAGAAGGTGAAACATCCTTAGAAAGTATTGAATATCCTTCCAATCCATCCAACAAAACCCTTCTAAAAAACCGAAAGATAATTGTGGAGAATCAACGGATTTTAAAATGATCCGTTAGTAAGAAGTTGGATAACATGTCTTCGAAGATGAACAAGTTCTTTTCAAAAGTCAGCAAGAAACTTGGACTATCTTCATCATCCTCATCTTCTAACTAGTTTTATCTTTTAGTATCTTATTGTATTTGTCTTAGTTTTTTTTATTTCGAATGTTCGTGTAGTTCATTATGCTTAATCTTTGTATTATCGTAATGAAATGAAATTTCTTTTCTGTTATCTATCTTATCTTATCTCTAGAATAAATGTTAGTATATTATATAAATATATACATATACACAATTATTCACAAAATCAAAGTTGTCATAAATTTTCACTGAAGTATGTCGACATACCCCCCCTTGACAATGTCGACATGTACTGGTCAGAGTTACTATTGATTTTGAATTTGAAATTTGAATAACTACCAAATGTCTATTCATTTCAAATGAATTTCTACACCTATATATACCTTTGTCTTCCAGAAATCTTCACTGAAATTTATTTCTCATTATCTATATCCTTCATTTCTTTCTCTAATTAAATTATGGCCAATCCTATTCATAATCTATCTGAAAATCTTGAAGAAACACTCAATTCATTCAAGAATATTCTCTCTATCATCCTCCGTAATCAGCGTCACTTAGAACTGAGTCAAATGCATATGATCAAGGAACAAGAGAGACACTTCGATGCAATTCGTTAGATGATCTCCTCCCTGCACAAGGATGATAATGAAGCACATCCTCCCATTTCTCTATCTGTTGATAATGAGAATTGGGATGCCATCAAACAAGACCCTATCTTTGGAGAAGAAGGATGGGTTGATGTTCCTCGTAACGTTTAATTTTCTTTCTTTGATTGATTTGTTTGAATTAATTTGTTTGATTTGATTTGGTTTGGATTGATACTTTGTGTGGATTGATTTCATTTGGTTTGAAGTTTGCTGTGTGAAACATGTATATATATACATTGAAATGAATATAGTCTTTAATTAAGTTATTATGCTCATAAGTATCATTATTTCTTAATATATATATTATATATTCCGTTATATAGTTTATCAATGCATGTACTAAAGTCCAAAAATAAGGGGGAGTTATCTAGTTTAGAGTAAAATTTTGTTGATGACAAAGGGGGAGAAATATAAAATAGGGAAGTTAGGCATAGATTAAGGGGGAGTTGTTAGTTTTAGGGGGAGTTATTAGGATAGAAGTGATATTTTATAAACAAAGGTTGTCATCATCAAAAAGAGGGAGATTGTTAGTCCATGAGATGATGGTTTTGATGACAACAACCTTAGAATAGATTATAAAATATAAATACTAACATTACAAGTTTAGATATATATGTATATGCAGAATCTAACCATGCAGGTATCAAGAATGAAGACTGTACAGTATAGAGATTCAAGATATAGAGATAGAAGACTCATGAGTATCAAGATTATCAAGAGTTCAAGAGTTCAAGGTTAAGTTTGTTTTATTAGGAATATTTGTTAAAACTCGTAGAAAAGCACTGGCATCTTAATATCCAATTTATTCGTGGAATGGAATCCACTTCGAGCCTGTTAAAGGGATGGAACCCTAAGTAGGATGGAACCTACGAAAATCTAGTGGGACATTGTTTTGTATCCACTAATTTTAATTCAAATGATTTTACAAAATTATCTTGTTTTCAAAATGATTTCAAAACTTTCCTTTTAAAAGATTCAAAACTCTCTATCCTGATTTTAAATAATTTTAGCCTCAAAACATCTTTAATTTCAAAGTCAAATTACTCCTGATTTTAAATGTCTTTTCAAATAATATATTTAACTTTTAATATTTATACTTAGATTTAAATATAAAATTATAGTTAAATTATGTATATATTGTTCTTTATATTTACTTATGAATTTCAACTATATTCAAGTATATTTATAAAGTTTTAAATAGTTTTTATATAAGATAAATATTGTTTTTATAGAAATTCAAAATACCATTTTTGGTTGAGGGATGTCGACATGCCCCTAGGTAGTATGTCGACATAGTGACAGTTGAAGTTCAAATTCAAATTCCAAAAGAAGTGTCTATTCGCCATAACTCTTCATGAATGGTCATGGCTGTTGGTTTTCTATAAATAGGGGTCAGTTTCAACGAATTTTTAATCACTTTTTTCTGGTTTTCACTCCTCTTCTTCTTCCACATTTCTTATTACAAAATCATACCATTACTCTACCGAAATCAACATCGAATCATACTCTATTACTTCTAGTTTGATTCTACATCACTATCTCTACAAGGTTCTCAGTGCTATTCAGAGTTATAGACTTCTTTGTAATATATTAGCGAGAAAAAGTGTGATTGTAGCCTTGGAAATCAATCAAGCGAGAAAATGTGTGATTGTAGCCTTGGAAATCAATTGGTTGAACTTGTTTCCCCGGAAATCAAGTATCTCTACCTAGAGGATTGTCATTTTGGAGGGTGTACCTCGTAGCCTTGAAACCGAGGGTTGTAATTGTTGAATTGATTTTGAAAGGAAATCCGTACTTAATTGTGCGGGACTGGATGTAGGGTAACTCCAAACCAGTATAAAATCCGGTGTGTTCTTTCCTTTACTGCTTTTACTTTATATTTGCATCTGTGTTTGATTCTGTGTTCATATCTGTGTCTGATTAGTGTATACATTGTTAACAAATTAAGATAAACTCAAAAAGATTACCAAATTTCTTAAAACACTATTCACCCCCCTCTAGTGTTAATTCTATCCTTAAGATCCTTAATCCGCATTTCTCACAAGAACTTCGACGGAAGGAGGCAATGGTTGCGGCAGGATGACTCCTATAGAAGGATAAGGCTTGTTGTTAGCACCAAAATTGGTCACTAACCTCGTTCAGAAAGATTGTGTAGAGATATAAGTGATGAAAGCAAATTAAACAGAGAAGACAATCCTAATTCAAGTGCAGAAAGTAAGAACACCAAATTTATAGTGGTTCGGCGTAATTGCCTACGTCCACTTTGCTCAACTTTATTGATTTCCTTTATGATTGATTGATTACAAATACAATTCGTGAATCAAATGCTTGAATGAAGGTGTTTGAGTAGAGAAGATGAGTCTTGAAAATGGCAGAGTCTCCCCCTATTTTCTCTCCAAAAAAGGATCCCTTTCACTGTGACCCTGCCCCTCTATTTATAGGCAAAGATGGGCTGGACTTCCCAAGTGGGCTGATTGTCGAACGTTCCAGCCCGAGTACAGTGGTCGCCGTATGCCGAGCAAGGTTCGCCGAACGATCTCCGCCGAACCATTCCTTCTATGCCGAACGGTGTGCTGGTTAGTTGTGTTGAACGTCTCCTGGATGACGAGTATTACGCCGAACACCATGGGATGCCGAGTACTCTTGTATGCCGAGCAGCCTTGATTCCGAGCGACCTTGTATGCCGAACAGCCTTGATGCCGAGTACTCTGGTATGCCGAGCAGTCTCGCATGCCGAGCAGTCTTGATGCCGAACATCCTTGATGATGCCGAGCAGTCTTGCATGCCGAGCAGTCTTGATGCCGAACAGCCTTGATGATGCCGAGCAGTCTTGCATGCCGAGCAGTCTTGATGCCGAACAGCCTTGATGCCGAGTACTCTGGTATGCCGAGCAGTCTTGTATGCCGAGCAGTCTTGATGCCGAGTACTCTGGTACGCCGAGCAGTCTTGATGCCGAGCACTTATGGGATGCCGAACACTAGTTGACGCTGAGCATAGGTTGTTGCCGAGTGCCAGTTGATGCCGAACACTACTTGGTGCCGGGTACCCTTGCTGCCGAGTACTACGCCGAGTAGTCTCGATGCCGAACACTGCTGAGTATTATGCCGAACACTCCTGGGCACCGGATATTAAGGACGCCGAGTACTACGCCGAGTACTCATGGATGATGGTTGCTTCGCCGAACATTCCTGGATGCCGGACACTCTCTGATGCCGAGCACTAGTTGCCTGGTCAAATCCCCAGGAAACACTTGCCCCCCAAAGTGTATTGCGTGGCCGAACGTGATGCGCTTTGAATATGGTACAATCTACCTCGGAGGTACCCTCTCGAGAATGCTAGCAAAGGGAGGTGCGAGACGAACAAGCTTGGGATGCCGAACGACACGTTCTGAGCCGAACGTTCCTGGCGTGCCGAACGTCATTCCACCTTAATGCCGAGTACTCCGGTATTGACCGGTTCTACCGGGTATAGCCCCTTCGACTTCCTCCATTCCCCTCTATAAAACCAGTCCCTTCTCTTCCTTTTCTCCTTTTACTTCTTATTTCCTCCGTTCTCATAATTTCGTTCAATCGTCCGAATTTGAGACTTAACTACTCCATCTCAATCTTCGATCTGCACACTTAGGTATTTTTCATCGTATACTCAAACGAGATGTTCGAACGAAATCGTGTAGAGGGTTTTTGTATAGCTTGTCTGTATTGCCGAACGACATAGCGTGGAGGGGTTAGGAGTATGTCCGCCTATTGCCTTAGTTTCCTCGTGTTGGATCGAGGTCAAAAGGAAGAAAAAGAATGAGAGGTGTTGGAGAGGGTAATGGCGCCGTTCGCTGCTCCGGCGCATGTGGTCATGTGCCGGACGGTGTAACGGTTAGTTGCCGAACGGTACCTCAGCCGGACAAGGCCAGGCCGAACGCTCACTAACAAGTCGAACTATAATTGAGCCGAACGAACCAAAGCCAATCAATGCCCAAACGCCGAACATTTCACATGCCGAACAATACAATTGCCGAACACTTGACATGCCGAACAATATAATTTCCGAACACTTTACATGCCGAACAATACAATTGCCGAACACCTTTCATGCCGAACAATATAATTGCCGAACACTTTATATGCCGAACAATACAATTGCCGAACACCTTTCATGCCGAACAATATAATTGCCGAACACTTTATATGCCGAACAATACAATTGCCGAACACCTTTCATGCCGAACAATATAATTGGCGAACACGTTATATGCCGAACAATACAATTGCCGAACACCTTTCATGCCGAACAATATAATTGCCGAACACGTTATATGCCGAACAATACAATTGCCGCACACTTTACTTAAGACGATGAACATTACTAAAATGCCGATCAGTATAAATGTTAAACTACACTTAGGCCGGTCACTCTAGAAATCATATGTCTTTTGAACCTGAAACCGTAATCACCTCAAGGCGGGCTTTTGAGACGGTCAGCGACGACGGTCTTCAAAGGCGATGATCCGAAGCTAATTATTATATCTTTATTGTTGTCTTTACACGATTGCTTGCACTAGTTCACACACCACGTGGGGGGGGAAATTCGTGATGCTGATTCTAACGCTCAACGTTTTTCAAGTATAGCTTTCTCAAGCATTTAGCCAGGTTCATTATTTATTCGGGATGTCAGGAAAATCTAGTTCTGCCACCATATCTGACAGGCCTGGGCCGTCAGCAAAGCAAGGAGCCGCAGATGCTTCCAACCCGTCAATCTCTCCCGCTCATAATCTGGCGCCCGATGCTCTGGAGTCAACCATCTTATTGGACAATCCGGTCGATTCTCAAGCCTCGAGGATCAACGAGGCCGCTCTGCGACGGATATGTTCCATTCACGGAATTCCCTTTACCGACGTGTTAGTTCCTTCGAGACACGACCGTCCTCATTTGCCCCCGGTCGGGTACACGGCCTGCAACAAGTTCATGTGCTGGATGGGCAGCGTGCCTCCGTTTAACCTATTTCTCCGGGATGTGCTGCAGTATATAGATATCGCTCCGTCGCAGCTGCACCCGAATGGTCATGCGTTCCTATATGGGACTTATTTACTCTTCATGGCTGTCTTCTCCAGACCTCCAACCCCCGGTGATATTCGATACATTTACATGTTCAAGAGACGGAAAGATAGCCCTTCCTTCATCTTCCTCGAGCCGTATCACAAGTGCCAGATCTTGACAGGGGCCTGCAGCAAGTTCGCCCTGTACAAACAGGAATGGTTCTATGTGCGATGCCCGTCTGGTTTCGCTAGGAGATGGGTTGAAGGCAGTAAGTCTCTCTGCTGAACCGTTACTCGTACTTAATGGGAGTCATGTTTTTTCTTAACTCTTCATCTCATCTTTTCAGGTATTAACCCGCGTCCGGAAGGCCGAGGATATTCTGATGCTGTTGACGCGATTAGAGCTCTCCCGGCCGAGGACCGAGATATTCGAGCTATCATTTCAAATGAATCGCTGTCGGGGTTCGGCTTACTAGCTCCTGATCGTCGGGTCAGCCTTCCAGAAGGCGTTACAATTCCCAAACCTCCATCCGGTAAAGGGAAAAAACTTGCCGGCCCGTCGTCGCGTCGCGCTCCCGTCGCGCACGAAGAAGGCGAGCGTAGAGAGGGTGATGCACCCGACACTCAGGGCGAGAACGTGGGTCCTGCTTGGAATCCGGCAATCGAAGTTCAGGATATTGAGACGTCATCCTCCCCTTCGAAGGGAAAGAAAAAGCTGAAATATACGGTTCAGAAAGAGAAAGTCGGCGACACCTCAAAACCTACGCCTATCCCTCCTGAAAAAGAGGCTTCTTCACAGCGTCTGGAGAGTTCTCTAAGGGGTCTCTCGAACCTCTCTATCCCCGAAGACATACTTAATTATGGGTTCGATGATCCTGAAGCTCTCAAATTCTCCTCGCCCGCTAGAGGCAATGTAGGAGTTCAACTCCCGGCTCACAGAGTTCAACAAGTTTTTTGCTTAAGTTTGTAATAGTTTCTACCTTTCATAACTTGTAGTTTGTATAGGCCCGAATTTTGTAGGAGTTATCTTGTATCCCCATTTTGGACTTATCGAATAAAATTTCAATTTCTTCTTGTTTGAATGATTCTCTTGTCTTTATTTGGTTTGCTGACACTGTGCTCCGGGAACTTGGAGACTTGGGACTGTTCATACTCTAGTCCGCGCTCTGGGGACTTAGAGTACTCCGCTCCGCACTCTGGGGATTCGGAGATTGGAAATCGTTCATACTCTAGTCCGCGCTCTGGGGACTTAGAGTACTCCGCTCCGCACTCTGGGGATTCGGAGATTGGAAATCGTCTATACTCTAGTCCGCGCTCTGGGGACTTAGAGTACTCCGCTCCGCACTCTGGGGACTCGGAGATTGGAAATCGTTTATACTCTAGTCCGCACTCTGGGGACTTAGAGTACTCCGCTCAGCACTCTGGGGATTCGGAGATTGGAAATCGTTTATACTCTAGTCCGCGCTCTGGGGACTTAGAGTACTCCGCTCCGCACTCTGGGGATTCGGAGATTGGAAATCGTTTATACTCTAGTCCGCGCTCTGGGGACTTAGAGTACTCCGCTCCGCACTCTGGGGATTCGGAGATTGGAAATCGTTTATACTCTAGTCCGCGCTCTGGGGACTTAGAGTACTCCGCTCCGCACTCTGGGGATTCGGAGATTGGAAATCGTTTATACTCTAGTTCGCGCTCTGGGGACTTAGAGTACTCCGCTCCGCACTCTGGGGATTCGGAGATTGGAAATCGTTTATACTCTAGTCCGCGCTCTGGGGACTTAGAGTACTCCGCTCCGCACTCTGGGGACTCGGAGATTGGAAATCGTTTATACTCTAGTCCGCGCTCTGGGGACTTAGAGTACTCCGCTCCGCACTCTGGGGATTCGGAGATTGGAAATCGTTTATACTCTAGTCCGCGCTCTGGGGACTTAGAGTACTCCGCTCCGCACTCTGGGGATTCAGAGATTGGAAGTCGTTTATACTCTAGTCCGCGCTCTGGGGACTTAGAGTACTCCGCTCCGCACTCTGGGGATTCGGAGATTGGAAATCGTTTATACTCTAGTCCGCGCTCTGGGGACTTAGAGTACTCCGCTCCGCACTCTGGGGACTCGGAGATTGGAAATCGTTTATACTCTAGTCCGCGCTCTGGGGACTTAGAGTACTCCGCTCCGCACTCTGGGGATTCGGAGATTGGAAGTCGTCTATACTCTAGTCCGCGCTCTAGGGACTTAGAGTACTCCGCTCCGCACTCTGGGGACTCGGAGATTGGAAATCGTTTATACTCTAGTCCGCGCTCTGGGGACTTAGAGTACTCCGTTCCGCACTCTGGGGATTCGGAGATTGGAAATCGTTTATACTCTAGTCCGCGCTTTAGGGACTTAGAGTACTCCGCTCCGCACTCTGGGGATTCGGAGATTGGAAGTCGTCTATACTCTAGTCCGCGCTCTGGGGACTTAGAGTACTCCGCTCCGCACTCTGGGGACTCGGAGATTGGAAATCGTTCGTATGAGTCTGTACGCCGCACAGAATAATGTAATTTATCATTCAATTAAGAGATACAGAAACTTCATAGAAAATGTGGCTTCAAGCCTTTATTAATGAAAATCAACTAAATTGCTCGATTACAACTTCAAAAGGAAACTAAGTCATTATTGAATGGAAACATGCACAAGACAATAGTGCTTATAACAAGAAAGGGAAACATGCTAAACGTAATAGTGCCGCAAATGTTCACTGTTCCATGCTCGGGGGAGTGTCGCGCCATCAACGGTCGCTAGCTTGAAGGTTCCTTCTCCAAGCTTCCGTTCAATGGCGTATGGGCCTTCCCAGCTGGGATTCATGCGTGATGGTACTGGGAAGACTCATTTCAGAACGAGATCACCCACATCAAAGATTCTTGGGCGGACTCTGCCATCGTAGTAGCGCTTGACTCGATGTCTGTGCGCCGCCGCCCTTAACTCAGCTTCTTCACGCTTTTCGTCGATGCAGTCCAGTGATTCCAGCAAGAGGTTTTGGTTCGTCTTGGGGTCATAGTATGTCACTCGGTGCGATGGAACTTCGAGTTCCACGGGTATTACGGCTTCAGAGCCGTATGCCAAGGCGAACGGAGTGTGGCCGGTCGTGGACTTGTGGGTAGTCCTATATGCCCATAATGCTGTCGGGAGTTCATCTACCCACTTGCCTCCAACCTTCTCCAGACGCTTCTTTAGTATGGACTTGATTATTTTGTTAACGGCCTCGACTTGTCCGTTAGCTTTTGGGTGTGCAACGGCAGCGAACTTTTTCTCGATGCCGTACTTTAAACAGAACTCTTTGAATTCTCTACTTTCGAATTGCGTTCCGTTGTCTGTAATGATGGTGTGTGGAAGACCAAAGCGGCATATAATATTCCGTACAACGAAGTTAATGACTTTCTTAGAGGTGATAGTGGCCAAAGGTTCTGCCTCAGCCCATTTCGTGAAATAGTCGACTGCAACTATCGCGTATTTCGCACCACCTTTGGATAGAGGCAAAGAGCCGATTATGTCGATTCCCCAGATCGCGAATGGCCAAGGGCTGATCATTTGTGTGAGTTCCGTTGAGGGAGCCCTCGGGATTTTTGCATATCTTTGACACTTGTCGCATTTTCTTGCGTAGTCCGCGGCATCCCGGTTTACGGTGGGCCAGTAATACCCATAGCGGAGGATCTTCTTTGCTAGCGTTTGCCCCCCAGTATGGTCGCCGCATTCCCCTTCGTGGACTTCCCTCAAGACTCGCTTCGTTTCATCATGAGCGATGCATCGTAACAATGGGACGGAGAATCCTTTCCGGTACATGGATCCATCCTGCATGACGTACCGCGCGGCCTTTCGAAGGACCTGTCGTCTTTCACTTCTCCTTTCTGGTAGAGCCCCGGTTGTCAGGTACAGTTTGAATGGGGTTATCCACGAGTCCTTCTCGATCTCTATTTCCAACACAAGATCGATTTTCATCTCGTCTGCACTCGGGGCATGCAAGACTTCCACGGGATACAATCCCATTTGCTGAACATCGTCGGTACTTGCGAACTTAGCCAACAAGTCGGCTTCTTTGTTTTGTTCTCGCGGGATGTGCGAAATGTCATAACGCTCAAGATTTGATAGTAGTTCCTGGACCTGAACGAGGTACGGAGCAAGCTTCCGTCCTTTTGCTTGGTAGTCTCCTCGTACTTGGTATACCACTAACTGCGAGTCACAAAAGATTTCGATTGATTTGATTCCGAGTTCTTTGATAAGCTTCAAGCCAGCGATCAATGCTTCATATTCAGCTTCGTTGTTCGTAGCCGGAAAATCGAGCTTCAGGGCATAACAGATTGATCGGTTTTCCGGAGTTATAAGAACTACGCCCGCGCCGGAGCAACGGTCGTTTGATGCACCGTCAGTGTATAACTTCCACCGTATGGGGGGAATGATGTCGTGATCGTCCGGTTTGATGGGTATGGTAAATTCAGCGATGAAGTCTGCTAACGCTTGCCCTCGGATAGCTCTCCGTGGTAAGTACGCGATATCGAATTGGCTCAACTCGATGTTCTACTTTAGCAATCTCCCAGAAGTTTCTGGTCGCTGAAGTACCTGCCTCAGGGGTTGATCGGTATAAATGCCGATTGAATGCGCTTGAAAGTATGGGCGTAGCTTGCGTGATGCAATCACCAAGAAATAAGCCAATTTCTCAATTTTAGGGTAATTCTTCTCTGCCCCCGTTAAACGCTTGCTAACATAATATACCGGCTTCTAGACTCGATCCTCCTCACGGACCAAAGCTGCGCTTATCGCATGAGGGGATATAGCCAAGTAAACGTACAGCATCTCATGGTCAACCGGTTTAGATAGCATCGGTGGGCTCTCCAGATGTCTTACCAGGTTCTGGAAAGCTTCTTCGCAGCTAGACGTCCATTCAAAATTCCTCTTTCCTTTCTTTATTATGTCGAAGAATGGGATGCACTTGTCAGTTGCCTTGGATATAAATCGACTTAGCGCAGCCACTTTTCCGTTCAAGCTCTGTACCTGCTTTACAGTCCTGGGTGCTTGTACGTCTCGAATGGCTTGGATCTTTTCTGGGTTGGCTTCGATTCCCCTAGAGTTGACGATGAATCCTAAAAACTTCCCTGATGCAACGCCGAAAGAACACTTCAGCGGGTTGATCTTCATTCCATAGGACCTGAGTATGTTAAACATTTCAGCTAAGTCTTGAATGTGGTCGTTTGACTGCCGTGACTTCACGAGCATGTCATCCACATAGACTTCCATGGTTTTGCCCAGCTGGTCCTTGAACATTCGATTCACCAGACGTTGGTAAGTTGCTCCAGCATTCTTTAATCCAAAGGGCATCACTACATAGCAATACAGCCCGACATTTGTAACGAAGCTGGTGTGTTCTTGGTCCGGAAGGGATTTGGTTGTATCCCGAGTACGCATCCATGAATGACAATAATTCGTGTCCTGCTGTGGAATCGACCAACTGATCGATCCTAGGCAACGGGAAACTGTCCTTAGGGCATGCTTTGTTCAAGTCGGAATAATCTACGCAAGTCCTCCATTTCCCATTTGCCTTTTTTACTAGCACGGGGTTGGAGACCCACTCCGGGTAGAGGGCGTCGCGGACGAACCCATTTGCTTTGAGTTTGTCCACCTCCTCTCCAAGAGCGGCGGATCTCTCTGGATCCATTCCTCTCCTCTTTTGCTTGACTGGGACGTATTTCGGGTCTATGTTCAACATATGACTTGTGATGGCGGGAGAAATCCCACACATATCAGAATGCGTCCAGGCAAAAACATCGAGGTTTGCTCGGAGGAAGTCGCTAAGGTCTTCTGTCATTGCGGGGCCTAACTGTGATCCGATTTTCAGTATTCGCGAAGGGTCGTCACGGCTAACTGGAATGTCGATTGTTAATTCAACCGGTGCCGCCTTCTCTTCCCTGGGTTTCTCATCGTCGTCTCTCGGATCTATATCTCCGTAGATCCGAGAACTATGCCCGAGCCAGGGCTCGGGCACTACTTGTCAATTATTCGCGTTGAGGATGCGGACAGGATTGTCCGTACCCTTTCCTTTCTCCCTCCGGTGGGCTTCACGGAGCTCGGCCACATAACAAGAACGACCAGCTGCTTGGTCTCCGTGAACAATGCCTACTCCTTTGTCAGTTGGGAACTTCAAAGTCAAGCACCACGGGGCTAGTGCCGCCCTAAATTCAGCCAGGGCCGGCCGACCCAAGAAAACATTATATGGAGAGTCCACATCCAAAACTACAAAGGGTAGAATTCGTACCCTCCGACGCTCGCCTTGTCCCAGTTCAACTGGTAACTCGACATATCCCACTGCATCAGTCGCAGCGCCGTTAAAACCGTGGATACGAGCTTTGGATGGTTTCAAGTCTTTTGTCTCTAGCTTCATCTGATCATATGCCTTCTTGAAGATGATGTTGACTGAACTTCCACAATCAATCAAGATTCTTTTTACATACGCTGGTCCGATTGTTGCAGATATGACCATGGGATCGATGGTCGGAGCCTCTATCTGATCGGCGTCTCTGTTTCTGAACACAATATCGTCTGTCATCACGCGCTGCTGCTTAGCAGGGGCCCCGTCCTCTACGTTTGAACAGCACTCGAAATCCGCATGCTTCAAGGAGCTCGCATATCGCTCCATCTCTTGCCAGTTCTTATCTGCGGGATGAGGTCCGCCGATAATTGTATTTATAACCAGTCTCCCAACAGTTCGGGCAGGTTCCTCTGGATGACGTGGAGCTGGTGCACGACCTGGGTCGGACGTTCCCTGTCCTCCTTCCTGCGGATCCTTCACAAATTCTTGCAACTTCTTTTGTCTGATCAATTTCTCGATAGCGTCATGTAGGTGTCTGCATTCTTCCGTGTTGTGTCCATAGGTTTCATGGAAGCGGCAATATTTCCCAGTCCGTTTCTGTTCTTCAGTTGATTCTTTCGGACGTGGTTTTCTGTACTGAAAAGTATTGCATGTGGATAGGTAAATGTTCTCAAGTGGGGCGTTTAGCGGAGTGTACTCGCTGTAGCTTGGAATTCTCGACTTCCACTTTCCCGCTTCTTTCCTCTTTCCTTGACTCCTTCCTCCGGACTCTTTGGGCTGCACAGGCTTATTCTGGACGTTGACTTGGACCTTTCCCGAATTGTCTCCAGATTGCTTCACAGCAATGTTGCTCTTAATTGACTCTTGGGCAGGTCCCGGTGCCTTGTCTCGTCGTACCCACCTAGCTTCCTCTCTTCTTATGAACTGGTGCGCCTTGGAGTAGAAACGCTCTAGCGTAGTCGGAGGTTTTCCTGCCAGCCAATCTCCGAATTCAGAATCCGGATCTACACCTCTCATCACAGCCATTAGAATTGCGTGGTCGTTGGGATTACTGACTTCAGTTGCCGCAACGTGGAATCTTTGTAAGTACTCCTTCAGCGACTCTCCGGGATTTTGGATTACACTCGACAGAGACATCACGTCCTTCGGGCGTGTAGTGTGTATCCTGAACTGCTCAATAAACTTCTTTGCCAACTCCTCGAAGTTTGATACGGATCGCGGAGGAAGTCGGGTGAACCACATAGTAGCGATCCCAGATAGAGTAATCGGAAAGCACCTACACTTGGTGGCATCATTTGCTCTGGCTGAATCCATCATCCATTCATACCTCATTACATGTTGTCTAGGGTCAGTTTTTCCTTCGTATGCAGGAATGGTTGGCATGCTAAACTTCTTGGGGTAGGACGCTTGCAGCACAACATCCGTGAACGGAGTATGACTTCTTGACACTCCCCAATCGTCATTTGATAAGCCCTGATTTTCTTTCATCAGTTGCCTGATCATGGCTGTCAGATCGGGTGTCTGTATGGAAGCTGGGAGGTTGGAGTCAGTTCTACGTGCCTGTCCATGCTGATGCCTCCTTTCCTGGCGATCTGCCAATCGTGCGTCATGAGGTTCAACACTGTTAACATCGTGATGATCTGGAGCTCCCTCCTCCACCTGTACTCCGGTTCGGAGGTTTCCAGTTCTGGCTTGGTCGCGGTCTCCTGTTGTTCGAACAGCAGCATCTGCCCTTGCGGTTTCAGTCTTACGGCGTCTGCGCCTGGGTGGCTCATCAGAAGAAGTTGAGCTATCAGAAGAGGAATAAGCAGCTTGATTGCCCCCAGCATTCTGTTGCTGCTGTTGAGTGAGTTGTGCCATCAGGTTGGCATTAGCTTGCATCTGTTCTCCCAGTTGTCTCCTGCTTTCCCTAAGTTCTCTCATCAAGTCGTTGAACTCCACTCTGGTGACAACTGGAGTCTGTTCTTGAGCGGCAATCCCTGCACTCGGGATTGCTGGTTGATTGCTAGGTCCTGCTTGTTGCACGCTAGCAGTCTCTCGGGCATCCGCATTAAGGGAAGCTGACCTGGTACGTGGTCTTGCCATTGTAGAGTTATTGGTATGAACTCTGAGTAGAATCGACGGATGTCCTATCAGTGAGTCGGATCTTCTTTGGGGGATTTATTCAATCCAGTAGCTTCAAAGCAGATCCTTGAGGTCTGAGAATTCAATTCTCGGTGAAAGCACCAAAGTGTTAGCACCAAAATTGGTCACTAACCTCGTTCAGAAAGATTGTGTAGAGATATAAGTGATGAAAGCAAATTAAACAGAGAAGACAATCCTAATTCAAGTGCAGAAAGTAAGAACACCAAATTTATAGTGGTTCGGCGTAATTGCCTACGTCCACTTTGCTCAACTTTATTGATTTCCTTTATGATTGATTGATTACAAATACAATTCGTGAATCAAATGCTTGAATGAAGGTGTTTGAGTAGAGAAGATGAGTCTTGAAAATGGCAGAGTCTCCCCCTATTTTCTCTCCAAAAAAGGATCCCTTTCACTGTGACCCTGCCCCTCTATTTATAGGCAAAGATGGGCTGGACTTCCCAAGTGGGCTGATTGCCGAACGTTCCAGCCCGAGTACAGTGGTCGCCGTATGCCGAGCAAGGTTCACCGAACGATCTCCGCCGAACCATTCCTTCTATGCCGAACGGTGTGCTGGTTAGTTGTGTTGAACGTCTCCTGGATGACGAGTATTATGCCGAACACCATGGGATGCCGAGTACTCTTGTATGCCGAGCAGCCTTGATTCCGAGCGACCTTGTATGCCGAACAGCCTTGATGCCGAGTACTCTGGTATGCCGAGCAGTCTCGCATGCCGAGCAGTCTTGATGCCGAACAGCCTTGATGATGCCGAGCAGTCTTGCATGCCGAGCAGTCTTGATGCCGAACAGCCTTGATGATGCCGAGCAGTCTTGCATGCCGAGCAGTCTTGATGCCGAACAGCCTTGATGCCGAGTACTCTGGTATGCCGAGCAGTCTTGTATGCCGAGCAGTCTTGATGCCGAGTACTCTGGTACGCCGAGCAGTCTTGATGCCGAGCACTTATGGGATGCCGAACACTAGTTGACGCTGAGCATAGGTTGTTGCCGAGTGCCAGTTGATGCCGAACACTACTTGGTGCCGGGTACCCTTGCTGCCGAGTACTATGCCGAGTAGTCTCGATGCCGAACACTGCTGAGTATTATGCCGAACACTCCTGGGCACCGGATACTAAGGACGCCGAGTACTACGCCGAGTACTCATGGATGATGGTTGCTTCGCCGAACATTCCTGGATGCCGGACACTCTCTGATGCCGAGCACTAGTTGCCTGGTCAAATCCCCAGGAAACACTTGTGGATGGACGATACTGGCAGAGCCAACCCCTATGGAAGGAAAGCATTAGTGGAACCAAACTTTGCAGAGGTACTTTACTTGCGGTGGCATCACTGTTGCTTTTTTGTCGATGGCGTAATACTTCCCTTCGCCACTCTATGGCTTCAATGAGATTGAGTTGATTTGTAGTAACACCTACGTCCAGTCGTTTACTCCTTGTACATAATTTCACTATCACTTTCTTACTTTTTGTGGGTGGCAAGCACATCTTTACAGTCCTACAATTCCACAAGTAATAAGATGCACCTTTTCTCTTGACTTTCCATAGTTAGCGAGACCGCCTTTCTCTTTATAATGATAGTAAAGTATGGGTAAGTAGTTGTATCTCTAACAAATTCTTGTGGTTTTAGTAAAATGATCCTATAGTCTTCCAATAGCAATATTACTTTGAATTCAGAGATGAATAGGATGAGATTAACGAGAGAATGATTGATAATTCAAGTACAAACTATTTGATCTTAATGATAGTATATAGTGCAGGATATTAGACAATATAAATTAAGAAGACTGTACAGTATTAAGGGAAGATTCAAGAGGCAGCTATAGAGATTCAGAAGTTAGAGATTGAAGACTCATAAGTATTGAAGAATTCAAGATATCCCAGATAAGTTATAAAGTCTTAGAATTTTTGTAAAAAACCCTGATAGCACTTCTTTGATCTCTCTCTCTCTCCTTTTCAAATGATTTTCAAAATCTTTAAATGGTTTTAAAAGAATTTTTGTTTTCAAAATGGTATTTCTATCTTTTGATTTTATTATATTTTAAGTTATTAAGTATTTTTTGAATATTATACTTTGTTATAATTTTAGTTTTTAAAGATTTCTAAATATTTATAAGTTTATTATAACAATCGTTATTATATTCAAATATATCCACTTTTAATTAATATTTATTATTTTCAAAAGAAAATAATCCTTTATATATTTAAAAATATTCCTATAAAGTTTCCTTAAGTTTAGATATTATTAAAATATATAAACTATGTTTAGATGATTTTACAAAGTATCAAAATATTTCACAAACCTTAATATTTTGAAAATAATTTTTATAAAGTATTTTTCAATTTTGTGAAGGATATGTCAACTTATTCAATTCCTATATGTCGACATAGTGACCGTAATTTTACAAATTCAAATTTTAAATGGAAGTGTCTTTTCATTATATCTTTTCGCGAATGGACATGACTGATGTTTCTCTATAAATAGGGGTTAAACCAACAAATTTTTGTTAACTACTTTCTCGTATTTTCTCTCCTCTTTTACTCTCTTGAATTCTAAAAGAAAATCTACTCAAAATATTCTCAAATTCAATTAGAATCATATTCAAACTCCATTGATTCATTCTCTATTAATAACTCTTTGATATCTCTCATCTTTCTCACTCAAACAAGATCAAAGTACTATTCAAGGGGTTATATGATCATTTGTAATCAAGATCAATGATCCGAGTCTGTAAAACTCTATCAAATCATACTATTATATTTGTGGGTGAGATTGTAGCCCGTGTAAATCAATTGTGTATGCTTAGTTGCCCAAAAATCTCGTGGGCATGCTTGTGGCCCATGTAAATCAAGTGACTCTACCCAGAGGTCGAAAAGTCTAGAGGGTGTGTCTCGTTGCCTCGAAATCAAGATTCTATTTTCTTTTCTATTTGGAAAGAAATCTATACATGGAACTGTATAGGACTGAATGTTGGGTAACTTCGAACTAGTATAAAATCCTCGTTTGTTCTTTCCTCTTTACTTTTTTTACATTTAAATTAATCTGTGTTTGAATCTGTGATTTTTAATTGCATTGTTTAAACTATAATCTTAAAAGAATTCAACAAGATTCAAAAAAATTATAAAACACTATTCGGCCCCCTAGTGTTAAATTAGCCTTAAGATCCATCTTCTGCTAAATCAACATTTGGTATCAGAGCATTGGTTTTCAAATATTCATAATTTGAAATTTTTGAAAATTTTTAATGGCTAACAAAACTTTAGTAATACTGTTAGTAGCACTATTAATCCACCTGTCAGTAATTCATTTGTAGAAGGACAATCTGCTACTAGACCCCCACTTTTTAATGGTACTAATTACATGTATTAGTTATGTAAATTAAAATATATTTACAATCAGTTGGTTTAGACATTTGGAACATCACACAAAATGAGTACACTGAGCCCGAGACTAATTTTTCAACTTAGATTGCTGATCAAAAAGTAGTTGCACAAAGTAATTCTAAAGCCATGAATATTGTGTTTTGTTCATTAAATAGAAATGAATTTAAAAGAGTGTGTATCTGTAATTATGCATTTGAAATATGGAGAATATTGCAAGTTACATATGAAGGTACTAGTAAAGTCAAATAAACCAAAATTTATATGTTAACAAGTCAGTTTCAATTATTTAAAATGAGTCAAACTGAGTTGATTTCTGATATGTGAGGTAGATTTCAAGACATAGTTCATTCACCGATTACACTTGGCAAAAGTTTTTTTGAAGAGGGTCAAGTTAGAAAAATCCTAAATTCACTTACTTCTGAATGGGACCAAAAGACTCTTGTGATTGAAGAGGCTAATGACATTAGCACTCTAAAAATTGAAGAGTTATTGGCAATTTAATGTCATTTGAGGTACAAATGCAGGGCAGGAGAGAAATCAAGGCAATAGAGAAGAAATCCATCGCTTTCAATGTCACAACAGATGATCTGAATTCAGACAACGATAATGATGAGGAAATCGCTTTCATGACAAAAAAATTTAGAAAATTTTTGAAGTATAGAAAGATGAATAATCTTAGGAGATATGAGAATAAAAATCCAAGTGGAAATAGTAGCGGAAATGGTGCTAGATGCTTTAACTGTGATGAACCTGGCCATATAAAAAGAGATTGTCCACATCCTGAGAAACCAAAAAACACACCAAATACTGATTCATCCAGAAGATGGAGAAGGGCTTATGCTGCAACACTAGACGATTCAGATACTTCCTTAAGTAATAACGAACCAGATACAGAGAATGCTAATATGTGCTTCACAGCGACATTTAATGAGAAGTCTGGAGAAATAGAACTAAAATAAGAACGTATTTAAATTAAAATTTTGAATTTTTGTTGTTGATTGGTTTTGATTGCTAGAAATAACCTATAGATTAATAATAATATTGGTTGAATAATGTGTGCATATATTTTAAGTATTATATATATATATATATATTAATAAAATATTAAATAAAAATTCTATACAACATATCCCACGTGTATATGACAACATATGTAGGCAGATTTTGAATTTCAATTTCAATTTCAAAATCTGAATTTCCCTCTACCTTTTCACCAACCCTTATGTTCTGAAAAGACATCTCTTGATCAGAGAGCATGTCCTTTGATTATCTATTTATTTACTCTATCTCCATTCATTCATTTTTCACTTTCATTTTCAAATTCAAAAATCATAAACTCTCTTATCTCTTCAAACTACTCTTCAATGGCATCCCCAAGCAATCTAAGAAAACCATGAGGCTTTCTAAGAAAATAAAAGAATACCTTTTTAATGATCAAGAAGCCATGCAAGCCTATAATAAGTATATATCTTTCGGAAAAGTCTTTCCGTGAAGATTTTCTATTTTTGAAGATTTTCCTACTTATGATCTTTTTTATCTTTGTTTGCGAAATGAAATTCTTGGTTTAATCGATGCTTCTCAAAATGATTTCGTATGTTATCCAAAATTGATGAAGATGTTTTATGCAAAGTTAAATGGAAAGTTTTATGATGGAAGAGAAGGAGAAGTTTAGAGTAGTGTCAAGGAGGCACAAATTGTTTTAAATTATGAACTTTTGGGTCACATTCTTGTATGCAAATCTAGAGGAATAGACTTTTCAACTTTTTTAATTGATTTTCAAAACCGTGAAGTGATTCATGACATTTTCAAAAGTGATGATGATTTTGAATTTAAAAACAAAAACTTACGTCCAAAAACAAGAATTTTAAGCCTTCTTTTGCAACAAAGTATCACTCCTAGAATGGGTAATCATAATAACCCGACATAAAAAGTTTTCAAAGCTCTTTTTACCATTTATGGTCAATACGACATAAATTGATCTCAAGTCATTTTAGATGAACTTTTTCCTAAAATCTTTCTAAATATGAAAACACACTATTTCATGGTGTGTATCTTACTCGGGTTTACAATTATTTTGGTGTTAACCTTAAAGGAGAGGAAACAATTCCGAAATATATTTGGCAATGCCAACATTTAACTTATGCATATTTCATCCTTTTGCGAGTCTTACGAAATGCTTGTGGAAAAGGAACAAAGGTTGGCTTGGGAAGAGGAGCAGGATATAAGAGAAGAGGAGGAAGAGGAAGGAGAGGAAATGGAAGTTGAGAAGGAAGAATAAGAAGAGGAGAAGGATACTTCCTTAGAAAGTATCAATATGCTACATAATCCTTCTAACAAAGATCTTCTTAAAAATCAAGAGAAGATCATTCACAACCAAAGAAAGCTTAAGAAATCATTCTCAAAGAGATTTACCTTAATTTCCAACACAATGGATAAATTCTTTGCAAAGATCATCCACAAGCTTGGTGGTTCTTCTTCATCTTCATCCACATCTTTCTAGTTGTTTGTTTAAGCTATCTTTGTATTTGGATTTTCTAGTTTTAAGTTTATGTTGAATCTCATGTATCTTTTCTTTTATTACTTGTACTCATCCTTATTATCAATGAAAATTCTATTTCTTGCTATTATACATTGTCAATTATATCTGGAAAGTCATACAAATATAATTGTATAAGCCAAATATAATAGAATTGTAAAATAAAGTAGTTTTGAAAAATATAGTACACATGTCGACATATGCAAATCATGTATGTCAACATATAATGGCCAGTTTTCAAATTTCTTTTAAAAACTAAAAATAAAATAACTATCAAACACCAATTGATTTCAAACGATTTCTTACTTCACTCTAGAAAATCATTACTACAATATGGATTAATGTGAATTGAATTGTTATGTGTGGATTGATTAGTTTGAGTTTGTTTGATTTATGTTTGATTTGTTTTTGATTAGTGTGATTAAACACAAGTTATTTATGTGATCGCTTATCATCATTATCACTTATTATTCTTATCAGTTTTACATTACTATTATTTATTCTACTTACTTTTATATCCCAGTATTACAATACCTTAGGGAGAGTTTTTAGTTAGATTTTTATTGATGACAAAGGGGGAGAAATTTATAAAATCTAGGAATCTAGGCATAGATGAAAAGGGAGTTTTGTAACTCAAGGGGAGTTAAGAGGTTTGTAACTCAAGGGAAGTTATAACATGTTTTATATACATAGTTGTCATTGTCAAAAAGGAGGAGATTGTTAGTACCTTAGGCATTAGTTTTGATGATAACAACCATATGACATTATATAAAATATATATACTAATGTTTTTATCAAGTTATATTAGTATACAGTGCATGATATTAGACAGGTATTAATTAAGAAGACTATACACTATCAAAGGAAGCTTCAAGAGGCAGATATAGAGATTCAAGAGTTAGAGATTGAAGACTCATGAGTATTGAAGAACTCAAGATATCCCAGATGAGTTATAGAGTCTTAGGATTTTTGTTAAAACCCTGATAACACTTCTTTAATCTCTTTCTCTCTCGCTCTCCCCTTTTCAAATGATTTTCAAATATCTTTAAAATGGTTTTAAAAAGAATTTTTGTTTTCAAAATAATTTTCAAAATAGCCTTCAAATTATTTCTATCTTTTGATTTTATTATATTTTAAGTTAAGTATTTTTTGAATATTATACTTTGTTATCATTTTAGTTTTTAAAGATTTCTTGATATTTATAAGTTTATTTTGATAATTGTTATTACTTTCAAATATATTCACTTTTACTTTATATTTGTTATTTCCAAAAGAAATTCATCCTTTATATATTTAAAAATATTCCTATAAAGTTTCCTTAAGTTTTGATCGGATTTAAATATGTAAGCTATGTTCAGATGATTTTACAAAGTATCAAAATTTTTTACACACCTTAATATTTTGAAAATAATTTTTATGAAGTATTTTTCAATTTTGTGAATGATACGTCGGCATATACAATTCCTATACGTCGACATAGTGACTGTAATTTTCAAAATAAAATTTAAATGGAAGTGTCTTTTCACCGTATCTGTTTGCGAATGGACATGACTGTTGTTTCTCTATAAATAAGGGTTAAACTAACGAATTTTTGTTAACTGCTTTCGCATATTTTCTCTCCTCTTTTACTCTCTTGAATTCTAAAAGAAAATCTACTCAAAATATTCTCAAATTTAATCAGAATCAAATTCAAACTCCATTGATTCTCTATTGATTACTCTTTGATTTCTCTCGTCTCTCTCACTCAAACAAGATCAAAGTGCTATTCAAGAGGTTATATGATCATTTATAATCTAGATCAATGATCTAAGTCTGTAAAACTCTATCAAATTATATTGTTATAGTTATGGGTGTGATTGTAGCCCATGTAAATCAATTGGGCGTGCTTAGAAGCCCGGAAATCTAGTGGGTGTACTTGTGGCCTGTGTAAATCAAGTGACTCTACCCAAAGGTCGGAAAGTCTAGAGGGTGTGTCTCGTTATCTTGAAATCGAGATTGTATTTGCTTTGCTATTTGAAAATAAATTAGTATAAGGAATTATACAGGACTTGATGTAGGGTAACTCCAAACCAGTATAAAATCCTTGTGTGTTCGTTCCTTTTTTACTTTTACTGCAATTATATTTATCTATGTTTGAATCTATGACTGTTAATTGCATTGTTTAAACTATAATCTTAAAAGAATTCAAAAGGATTCACAAAAATTATAAAACATTATTCACCCACCCTCTAGTGTTAAATTAGTCTTAAGGTCCATCTTCCGCTAACCAATAAAAATGACTATGTATATACATATTTATGGATCTTACTTCAGCTTAATTAATTAAGCAACAACATCACCAAACTAACTAATTAACTTTTTATGAATCTATAAATAAAACGACATACTTGCACCATTTATATCCTTTTGACCATCGGGTTTAGAAAACATAATTAGAATTTATTTTGATTCTTGTCTCTACTTCACATAATTATTTAAACAATCACTTACATAATTAGGAGCTTGGTAGTTGAAGGACTTTAATTTGTATCTTCGACGGACGCTAATATTTTCATGTTAAATCAATTTTCCTATATTTTTTTAACATTCCACTTCCTATTGGATGTGTTTCGGTGGTTAGCATTGTCATCATGATTGAAACTATATGACTTACTACATCAATTATGATTGCGACCTTTACCATAACTCTATCCTTGGCCATTTCGAAAATCATATCCTCGTCCTCTTCCATGCAAATAATTATCATGGCATTTCCTTAACAAATGTAGAGCCATTTCAGATGAGAAACCTTGTTTTTCATAATTACTTGCTATTTTTTTAACAATAAGAAGAAATGAGATCAATGGTGAGCACTTTTATAGTTGCATTAATTTTCAGTACTATTTTTGTAAGGTAACGTTATTACAGTGTAAAGTAGATTATGTCTTTTTAACAACTCTTCTTTGGTGACTGCATGACCACTTATTTGTAGCTTTGAGGTTTTAGAGAAAGGTATGTTAGTCCATAGGATAGTGGTTTTGATGACAACAACTATAGAAGTGTTATAAAATATATATGTGCAGGAAATCTATATGCAGGTATCAACAAAAGAAGACTGTACAGTAAAGAAAACAAAATTGATGAAGACAAAGATCAAGAGTTCAAGATTGAAGACTCATGAGATTCAAGATATTCAAGAGTTCAAGACAAATAATATAGTTAGGTTAGATATTTGTTAAAACTCCTTGAAAGCACTATCATTCTTTTTTATCCAATTTACTCGTGGAATGGAATCCACTTCGTTCTTGTTAAAGGGATGGAACCCTAGTGAGATGGAACTCACGAAATATCTAGTGGAACGGATAGTAGCCCTATTTTGTTATCCACTAATTTTGATTCAAAATGATTTTCAAAATTATCTCTTGTTTTATAAAATGATTTTCAAATATTCCTTTTCAAAAGAAAAACCTTCGTTCACATTTCCAAAAATGTTTTAGCCTCAAAATCATATTTATCATTTTGTTATATTTTGATTTCAAAAATTATCCTTGATATTTTAGCCTCAAAATCTATTTTAATATTATATTTACTTTAGTTTATTTACTTTGATTTTAAATATATTTTAGTATATATACATATATACATTCATAAGTATTTCTACTTCTAAATACCTTCTACAAATACATAGAGTCCATTTGAATAAAGTTGCATATGTTTTAAATCGTCATTTTCAAAGTAAAGCAAATCATCACTTTTTACTAGACCATGTCGACATCCTATTTACCTGTCATGTCGACATGCTTCCCGTTACAGCAAAGGTTGTTTTCAAAAGAAGTGTCTATTCGTTTAAACCTCTTCGAATGGACACATCCATTCATTCTCTATAAATAGAGACTGTTATGGACGTTTTCCAGTAACTACTTTCTTCATTTTCTCTCCTCTGTACTCTCTTATCTTATTTTCTAATCATCCTATTCATATTTTTTGCTGAAATCTTAAGTGAATCAAACCAGAATATCTCTAGTTTGATTCTCTGCCACTCTCTCCAAAGAATCTCAGTGCTTATCAGAGTTATAGATACATTTGTACTCAAAGAAACTTGTGTGGGGTTATAAAGGTGTGATCGTGTCCTTGGAAATCGATCGGGTGAACTTGTGTCCTATGAATCAAGTGGTTCTACCCAGAGACCTGAGAATCTGGAGGGTGTACCTCGTTGCCTTGGAATCGAGGGATTGTAATCTAGATTATTGTTGAATAGAAAGCCATACGGGTTGTGCGGGACTGGATGTAAGGTAACACCGAACTAGTATAAAATTCCTGGTGTGTTCTTTCCTTTACTTGCTTTTTATTTATATTTGCATTTGTTTGTGATTCTGTGATTGTGTATTTGCATTAAGTTAGTTAATTCAATTTAAATCAAAGAAGTTTTAAAGAAATTCTTAAAACACTATTCACCCCCCCCCTCTAGTGTTAAATAGCCTTAAGATCATCTTCCGCGTCCCTTTCATTTGGTATCAGAGCCAGGTTTTTCAAAGTATTCATAATCTGATTTTTGAAAAGTTCATGGCTAAGTTTGAAATGTTTCCTAAAAATATTTCTTTAATGATCAAATCATTGTGGTCTCATAAATTGATGCATGATAGTTATATAGAATCAGGTAGTCTACAAAAGTTGCTCACTGTGCAGGAATCTTGCTTCATGGCGACAAATGAATCTATTCACAATGGACAAGCTGTGCAAATAAGGAAAAACAAGTGGATACTTGATAGTGGATGTTCAAGACATATGACAGGAAATCCAGAGATACTCAATGACATTATTTACAAGGATGGAGGATTGGTTAATTTTGGGGATAATTCAAAAGGTTATGTGGTTGGCATCGGCAATGTAGGTAATTCTGAAACTCCTATTATTTCAAATGTTTTGTTAGTTAAAAATCTACAACATAATCTACTTAGTATTAGTCAGTTATGTGATAAAGGATATAGGATTAAATTTGAAAAAGACAAGTGTCACATCGAAGATAATAAATCTAATATTATCTTTGAGGGAGTTAGGAAAAAGAATATCTATATTCTTAGTATGAAAATTTCAAATGATAATCTATGTCTTTTGGCCAATACAAGTGACCCTTGGACTTGGCATAAGAGATTTGGACATTTGAATTTTAAACTCTTATCTAGACTATCCAAACTTGATCTAGTAAGAGGCCTCCCTAAGATGCAATTTAAAGTAGATAGTATATGTGATGCATGCCAATTAGGAAAACTTAGAAAAAGTTCCTTTAAACTTAAAGATATGATCTCTACTTCAAAACCTCTTGAGTTACTTCACCTAGATTTATTTGGTCCATCTCAGATTCAATCAATCAACCATAGTAAATATGTCTCTGTAATTGTGGATGATTATTCCAGATATACATGGACAATCTTTCTGAAACATAAAAGTGATACTTTTGATTATTTTAAAAGTTTTTCAAAAAGAGTTCAAAACCAACTTTCTTCCAAGATCATCACTATTCGTAGTGATCACGGTGGTGAATTTGAAAATGAGAAGTTTGAGGAATTCTGTAATCAGAAGGGAATTACTCATAATTTTTCATTTCCAAGAACTCCACAACAAAACGGAGTAGTTGAGCGTAAGAATAGGACGATTCAAGAGTGTGCTAGAACTCTACTTTCTGATAGTAAATTACCAAAACATTTTTGGGCTGAAGCAGTTGCAACAGCCTGTTATATTTTGAATAGGATTTTAATTAGACCTCTAACCAATAAAACACCTTATGAACTTCTTTTCAATAAGAAACCTAAGGTATCTTATTTCAGAATTTTTGGAAGTAAATGTTTTATCTTAAATACAAAAGATAATTTAGATAAGTTTGATCCTAAATCCGACAAAGGAATCTTTATCGGATATTCTAACAGGAGTAAAGCTTATAGAGTTTTTAATCTAAGAACAAACACTATTGAAGAAACTTTACATATTTCCTTTGATGAAAATTTCAAAGAAGTTGATCAGACTAATGATGAGGATGACTTAGTTATTTCTAATCATGAATCTGTAGATGCTACAAATGAAACTTTTCATCCAAATAAAAAGATTAGGCTTTTAAAAGATCACCCTGTAGAAAATATTCTAGGAGATATGCAATCTGTTGTTAAAACTAGGAATCAATTAAACAGTATGAGTCATGTTGCTTTTATATCCTCAATAGAACCTAAAAATCCAAAGGAAGCATCAACTGATGATTCATGGATTCTTGCTATGCAAGAAGAATTGAATCAATTCACCAGAAATGATGTTTGGGAACTTGTTCCTAGACTTGAGGATAAATCCATTATAGGCACTAAATGGGTATATAAAAATAAATTAAATGAATTAGGTGAGGTCGTTAGAAATAAGGCTCGACTCGTTGCACAAGGTTATTGTCAAGAAGAAGGTATAGATTATGACGAAATCTTTGCACCCGTAGCAAGATTAGAAGCTATTAGAATTCTGCTTGCTTTCGCTAATTTCAATAATTTCAAACTTTTTCAAATGGATGTCAAGAGTGCCTTTCTAAATGGTTTTGTAAAAGAGGAAGTTTATGTTGAACAACCTCCACTCTTTGAAGATACAAAATTTCCAAATCATGTTTTTAAATTAAAGAAAGCCCTGTATGGTCTAAAACAAGCTCCTAGAGCTTGGTATGATAGACTTAGGTCTTATCTTTTGCAATCTAATTTTGAAATAGGTAAAGTAGATAACACACTTTTTATTAAAAGAAACAAAAATGATATTCAACTTGTACAAGTGTACGTAGATGATATTATTTTTGGATCAACCAATTCTGACATGAACAAAGAATTTTCTGACATTATGACAAAAGAGTTTGAGATGAGTCATATGGGTGAACTTAACTTTTTCCTAGGATTACAAATCAAACAATTAGATAATGGTATCTTTATCAGTCAAGAGAAGTATGCGAGAGAGTTAGTTAGTAAGTTTGGCTTGACCAATGTGAGTGGAAAACCAACTCCCATGGCAACCAATATAGCGTTAAGTAAGGATGATCTATCCAAAGACGTAGATCAAACCTTGTATAGAGGAATGATTGGATCACTTCTCTATATAACTGCTAGTAGACCAGATATCATGAACAGTGTCTGTCTCTGTGCAAGATATCAATCTCAACCCAAGGAAACTCATCTAAAAGCTGTGAAACGTATCATTCGATATGTTAAACACACCTTTGATTATGGATTGTTCTACCCTAAGAATGATTCATTTGAATTAGTTTCCTACTGTGATGCTGACTATGCTGGGTGTAAGTCAGACCGAAAGAGTACAAGTGGAACTTGTCACTTTCTAGGTCATTCCTTAATTTCCTGGTTCAGTAAAAAGCAGAATACTGTTTCCCTATCAACAACTGAAGCAGAGTATGTTTCTACTGCTTTAGCTTGTTCTCAAGTTTTGTATATGCAACAAACCTTGAATGATTTTGGTATATCTATCACGAAATCTCCAATTTTCTGTGATAACACTAGTGCCATTAGTTTGTCCAAAAACCCAACTCTCCATGCCCGAACTAAACATATTGACATTAGACACCATTTTCTAAGAGATAACGTAAATAAAGAGAAAATTTCTCTTGATTTCGTTAATTCTGAAAATCAAATAGCTGATATTTTAACCAAACCTTTAGGAGAACCTGTCTTCACCAAGTTAAGAAGAGAATTAGGTATATGTTCTCTTTCTGAAATATAGTATATAGTATAGTAGTATACATAGGGTATATATGAATGTTTTCTTAACCATAGCATTTTGCAACACCATGTCGACATGGTATTCATGCGTCATGTCGACATGCAACGGTAAAAATGACAGTTCGTTTTTCCCTCTAATTTTTGAATGGGTGGTTATTTAACTCACCCATTCCGAGTTCTCTTCCCTCCAATCATTATTTCTTCATTCTACTTTCTAGAAACATCAAATCCATGGATTCCACATCCAATCCTAATCAAATATCACCGGTTTCTTTCCCTTCTCCTTCACATGGCCCTTTCCAAAAATCCATACTCGCTCGTGTCATCAAAATAGAGGAGAAAGTTAATGATTCGCTGCAGATGTTAACTGAAATGCAAGTTCAACAATTGAGAATGGCAAGAGAGCAAGAGAAACAAGGGAAAATTCTGAGGAATCTTCAAAAATTCCTCATGGATAATCATGCCAATCCAATTGTAATTGAAGATTCTTCTAACATAGAAGCAAATGAAGACGAAGACGAAGAAGAAGAGGAAGAACCAATGGAGGAAGAAACTGATGATGAAGCAGTATGTGTAGGGGAAGTTTGTTTTGATGCTTATGGGAACATTGTGGAACAACATGGAAATTTCTGTTTCCATTACCCAAATTGTCCTGTCCACAAGTCTCCCATCATCAAAAACAACCGTTGAGTTGTTTATTTTCTTGTTTGAGTTATTTATGTGTTTATAAGTTTAAATAGTCATGTATATAGTAATATTGAAATGAATAAAATAATCTGTGGTTACACTTATTATTCTTATTCTTATATTGCTCATATATAACATTCTAAGTATACGATGTTTAGTGCATTGTTATATCTAGTTTCAGTATTATTAATGATAACACTATCATTAATATCATAGATTTAGGGGGAGTTAGTGTCATTTTTTTGTTGATGACAAAGGAGGAGAAGTATAAAATAGGTTAGTTAGGCATAGATTAAGGGGGAGTTATTAGATTTAGGGGGAGTTATAAGGAGAATATAAATATTTTATAAACAAAGGTTGTCATCATCAAAAAGGGGGAGAATGTTAGTCCATAGGATAGTGGTTTTGATGACAACAACTATAGAAGTGTTATAAAATATATATGTGTAGGAAATCTATATGCAGGTATCAACAAAAGAAGACTGTACAGTAAAGAAAACAAAATTGATGAAGACAAAGATCAAGAGTTCAAGATTGAAGACTCATGAGATTCAAGATATTCAAGAGTTCAAGACAAATAATATAGTTAGGTTAGATATTTGTTAAAACTCCTTGAAAGCACTATCATTCTTTTTTATCCAATTTACTCGTGGAATGGAATCCACTTCGTTCTTGTTAAAGGGATGGAACCCTAGTGAGATGGAACTCACGAAATATCTAGTGGAACGGATAGTAGCCCTATTTTGTTATCCACTAATTTTGATTCAAAATGATTTTCAAAATTATCTCTTGTTTTATAAAATGATTTTCAAATATTCCTTTTCAAAAGAAAAACCTTCGTTCACATTTCCAAAAATGTTTTAGCCTCAAAATCATATTTATCATTTTGTTATATTTTGATTTCAAAAATTGTCCTTGATATTTTAGCCTCAAAATCTATTTTAATATTATATTTACTTTAGTTTATTTACTTTGATTTTAAATATATTTTAGTATATATACATATATACATTCATAAGTATTTCTACTTCTAAATACCTTCTACAAATACATAGAGTCCATTTGAATAAAGTTGCATATGTTTTAAATCATCATTTTCAAAGTAAAGCAAATCATCACTTTTTACTAGACCATGTCGACATCCTATTTACCTGTCATGTCGACATGCTTCCCGTTACAACAAAGGTTGTTTTCAAAAGAAGTGTCTATTCGTTTAAACCTCTTCGAATGGACACATCCATTCATTCTCTATAAATAGAGACTGTTATGGACGTTTTCCAGTAACTACTTTCTTCATTTTCTCTCCTCTTTACTCTCTTATCTTATTTTCTAATCATCCTATTCATATTTTGCTGAAATCTTAAGTGAATCAAACCAGAATATCTCTAGTTTGATTCTCTGCCACTCTCTCCAAAGAATCTCAGTGCTTATCAGAGTTATAGATACATTTGTACTCAAAGAAACTTGTGTGGGGTTATAAAGGTGTGATCGTGTCCTTGGAAATCGATCGGGTGAACTTGTGTCCTGTGAATCAAGTGGTTCTACCCAGAGACCTGAGAATCTGGAGGGTGTACCTCGTTGCCTTGGAATCGAGGGATTGTAATCTAGATTATTGTTGAATAGAAAGCCGTACGGGTTGTGCGGGACTGGATGTAGGGTAACACCGAACCAGTATAAAATTCCTGGTGTGTTCTTTCCTTTACTTGCTTTTTATTTATATTTGCATTTGTTTGTGATTCTGTGATTTGATCTGTGATTGTGTATTTGCATTAAGTTAGTTAATTCAATTTAAATCAAAGAAGTTTTAAAGAAATTCTTAAAACACTATTCACCCCCCCTCTAGTGTTAAATAGCCTTAAGATCATCTTCCGCGTCCCTTTCAAGGTACATGGTTATATTCAATTAGTGATTTAAAATTAGAACTATAAATTATTCAATTGAAAACATGCTTTAGGGACGATCAGTGTTCATTGATGACCATATCCCTCTTTCCAACTTATTCAAAGAATTCGTACGTCCATGACAACTAAATGTTCATCTACTAATCCTCTATGGGTATGTGTGTTTTAAGGAATATGCCTTTTCAATGATCTAATCGAGATGTGTTATTATCTTTTATTTAGTTTCTTTAAAATTTTGTGCACTAAGATGAAATTGAGCATCCATCATCCAAAACAATTATTATTGTCAGCTATACCCAATATAGAAAATTTAGGTTTCATCAAATTCATCGTAATATGAAGTGATCGATGCATGTGAATAACGGGTTATAGATAACCTTTATAATATTGTAGTACAATTACCTTTTTAATTTGGATCTATTGTATGACTATGTAAAACTCACTGCAAGTAAATGCTAAAAGGATTCTGTTATTATTACTTTATTATCAAAGGTAAAATGGATGATTATGCATCACAATTTTTCTGCAATTAAACTATTTCTTTGAACCGGTCGAACATGATCAACGTCCATTGTCCACCACAATGCTTACAAAACTACTAATTTTTAATATATAAGTTGATTTTTTTTATTTTGTTCATTGCACTTTAGAGATCACTTAAACAAAAGGTTCTAGTTTTTCAAAAGGGATAAAATGTGTAATATATATTTGTTCGTCGTCTAAAAGGTATATGCAAACGAAACTATTTCAAAGGTCTTCGTAAGTAAAATTTTCTAGAAGGATAAACTAGTATAAAGGATTAAAATTAATCATGGCTCCATGTTAATGCATATTCACACCTGGCTTCCATCTCATACCTTTTACTTGTATTTTATGCCCCAAGTTCTCATTTTCATGTATTCAATTATTACTCTCATTTATAACTATGAAAGTAATTACTATTCATTATTTAGAAGAAAAAAATTAAATAGGAAAGATTCAATAAATATGTAATTCAATACGAAAATAGATGAATCTAAGGGCAGATGAACCAAAGCATGATAGTTTATTACTACTTATGCTAAGGTTTATGTACTAATTAAATAAAAAATTTCTTAATCATTTCATTTCTTTTTTTCTTTAATTTAAAGCATGTATGTTTTAAATTCACATTATTGAAAAATGGATATTAAACATTAATCAAGATAAATGATAACATCTTACACATTATCATTTGAACGAATAATATTATTTCAAGTTTGAATGAGCATCAACAAATGCATGATGTATCTTCACGCTGATGCTAAAACAATCGAAATCGAATTATATGTTTCAATAGATACTAAAAATTGAATAATGCAATTTTCACTATACTGTAAATCTAACTCTTGCGAAAAATGATTGTAAATAAAAAAGCGATGATCCAAAGTTGAATGGTATTGACTAATGAATAACTTTTTATAGTGGTATCGACAAAATGGATTGAATTGAACTACATTGTTTTAAAGTTAACTTGGTATTAAAGAATGCATAATGCACTGTTGTACTTCTAGTTTCAAAATTTTACCTAAAATGATTGAAATTGAACTAATTTGTTTCGGATCAGATTTTAATGAACATTGAATGATGAATAACTTTTCACATTAGTACCGATAAAAGTGGATTGCAGTTGAACTACATTGTTTCAAAGCTAACTAGGTATCAAAGGAATGAATAACACATCACTTTACTTTTAGTTTGAAATTTTACCTTAAATGATTGAAACCGAACTAACTTGTTTCAGATTCAAACGGGCGCTAAAGAAGGAATAACTTAGTTTCATATTGTTACGTAACTTCTTTCCTTTCAAAACGGTTAAAACAATATTGTTTTGAATTTGAGTGAATATTAAGAATGCATAGCCCATTTGTACATTACTGAAATTCAAAAAATTTCAGAAAAAACAATGAGTTATGCTTAGTCAAACTTTGACAAGTATTAAATAATGCATAACGTATCTTCATTTTCTATGAAACTCTTTTCTATCCAAAAATATGTGAAACTGAATTATTTTGCATTGAATTTGAACGAGTGTTAAATAATGCATATAATATCCGTACATTATTTATTAGTTTCTCAAGAAACGACCTCGGTTCACTTAGTACATTGGTCTACATGATGTCTAGTGAAACTTCTTACCCCACACACAATTCAAATATAAAAATAAATTATAATTTATTTTATATATATATATATATATATGATTTCATTAATAGTATAGATTGGATGATTATAATTTACTCCACAACGTATTATTAAATGAAAGGTTTCTCCAGTGCAAGAGAAGAATTCTACTCGAAAATCACAAACAAAAGCAAAAATTTCAACTTTAAATTTGAAAATATGTGAAATCGAATTATTTTGCTTTGAATTTGAATGAGTATTAAATAATGCATATAGTATCTGCACGTTATTTATTAGTTCCTTAAGAAACGACCTCGGTTCACTTAGTATATTGGTCTACATAATGTCTAGTGAAACTTTTTATCCAACACACAATTCAAATATAAAAATAAATTCTAATATATTATAGTATATGATTTCATTAATAATATAAATTGGATGTTTATAATTTACTCCACAACGTATTATTATATGAAAAGTTTCTGTAGTGCAAGAGAAGAATTCTACTCGAAAACCACGAACAAAGCAAAAATTTCAACTATAATTTCAATATCCATGCATAATTGAGCTTTAAAGATTTTTTACTAAATGGAACGTTATGATTAATTTTGCGACGTTTACCCGAAAATTTTAACATCATCTATTTTTTTTAAACCTAAGAAATGAGTAAAAATGCAAAGAATATATTTATTAAGATACTAATGTATTGCATACACGATATATGTCTATATGATTGAAAAACCAACGACTGAATTTCCATATACAATAAAATAATATCATAAAACCGTCAACGACTGAATTTCCGTATGCAATAAAATAGTATCATAAAACCGTTCGATTGTGCCAGCATATTTAGTGATATATACAAGAGATACAACGATGCTACAAACATTTCTCACTAGTTAAGTCGCTCTCCCTCCCTCACTCCCCATATATGTGTACATATATACATAGTTTGGTGCTAAAGGCACCCCGATTTCTGCTTCGGACTACCATGGTCGGACATTAATGGCCGATCGGGAAAAAAAAAAAATTCAGTCGGCGGTACCGTCGATCGGGACAACCGCCAATCGGGACTGGACAAGGTAGCGCCTAGCGTTTAGTCCGGTGCCCTTATCGCCACACTATATATAATATATACATACATACATGTACATACATACATATATATGTATGTATATGTATATGTATGTATGTAAAATAAGAGATAGAGTTTTATAATTATTTTTCCTATTTTTTTTGTTACAAATACCCCCTTTAGCGTTCAATTTACACACAAAACCACCTCCCTTTACTTCTCTTTTGGGCACCCTCTTCAAAGCATCCGATTCCGTACCCAAGCTTTTTAATGTCATCCCACTCAGAAAGTATAGAAATCAAAACTAATTCAACTTCAAATTTATCAAAAATGGACTCCATCGAATCGAGATGGGTGTCGCAAGACGATACCAACAGCGACGACGACGAAGAAGACGACAATAGGATTCGTCAAAGAAGAAGGAGAAGAGGATTAAGCGTGGAATCGGAAGAGGAAGATTACGAAGATGATGAATATGACGATGACGACGACTGTGGTGAACATAGGTTGATTCGAACAGGACCTAGAATTGATTCCTTTGATGTTGAAGCTCTTGAAGTGCCTGGAGCAAATCGTAATGATTACGAGGTTTGTTTTTTTCCTGCTTATTGGATCTTAATCTTGTTCATTTTTTATGTAAATAGATTTGCAGGGTATTATATTTTGATATGACTGTGCAAGGCTGCAAGGCTAATAATATACATGACATTGGTACTCGTGTTATAAGCTTAATGATCTATATGTGCATTGTTATTGTTGGAAAATAATCATTTCCACCTGCTGGAATATTGGAATTTATATTTCATGTTCTTTGTCAAATAAGCTGTAGAAGCATGTGGAGCTGTATAGGATTTTTACTAGAAGTAGAAGCATGTGGAGCTGTATAGGATTTTTACTAGAACTGTTATGTTTAACATGCGAACTTGCCAGAATGGAGAATGTTGGAAGTAATTTGAGAGTAGTAGGTCAGCAAGAATAATTATAAATGAACCTGGAGATGGGCCTTGATATTAAAGCGTTACTGTAATCGGTGTAAATATGCTAAATGCAAATCAAGCACACCACATACTTCCAGTTTTAACACTTTCATCCACTTTTTGATAAGCATGTATTCCCATCTACAAATTGGTGAGAACACTCTGGTGGCAATATCTTCTCATCTTGGTTTAGAAATGAATCATTTGCTCATAATGGGTTTATAAGGTAACCTACAAGAACTAGAGTACATACACACTCACTCTATAACATCAGATAGGATTTAGATCATTACTTAAATAACCCAAAACATGAGAATGCAATCACTTACAGATGATTGCAAATAAATAACATTCTAAATGTTTCAGACCGACTTCTGGCCTGTGCATTGGAATGTGCACACATGCAATGTCGTTTGCTTCACAAAATGTATGCGCACTTCCCTATATGCAAATATATTTATCATGGGATACAAAAAATTTGTTACAACCCATTTATTCTTCTTGGTATGCACGTTTATTTAATAGGGGATGAGAAAGTTGTTACTACTCATCTGTCTCCTCTTGAATTGTTTGCTTTCTTGGACTTCTATAGTTCATGGCTTTGGCGCTTGAATTCCCAATGGAAGTTTAGGATAAGTACTTACCATTATTGTGGTAGTTTGTTACTTTATTTGCACGTTTACTAAAAAAATTTAGTCAACAACCAGTTTTGTCCTTTGTGGCGTTCCACAGGCCTTAAATTAAATATGAAATATTTGTTTGTAGGTCCAAGGTTTCACATTGCTTAATGTGCATCTATGCAGATGAGCATGACAATAGTGAATGATTTATGAGGTGCATGTAGTTTGCAATTTTTTTCTTTATAATATCTTAACATTGATTTATAAAGTTATCTCAGTTACATAATATAATAAGAGTGCTTGTGTATAATCGTGTATGGGGTGTGAATGTAACCACATGCCATGAATATAACACACAATTTAGATCTAAATACACGGCTTGCTGAAATTTTCTATGTATTGTTGATACCCTCATGGATATTCAATTAATGACTTATTTGCATATATAAGTTCAGGTAATTATTATATTGATTGCGTTATGATGTTCTATGGCTATACACATACTGAAAATGTATGTGCCGACTGCAGGACTTCAGCTTTTGTAGAAATGTCGTGCTTACTATTCAGACACTCGGTGTTGTATTTGGCGACGTGGGAACAAGTCCCTTGTACACTTTTGATGTTATGTTCAACAAGTATCAAATTAGCCAGAAGGAAGATGTACTTGGAGCACTTTCTCTTGTTCTATACACTTTGATCCTGATACCGCTAGTGAAGTACATTATGGTAGTCCTTTGGGGCAACGATGATGGTGAAGGTATGCTTAATGGGAGGAGACATCTCTATTTATGTTTAATTCAGATTAGTATCCTAATCAATGTTATTGTTTGATTCTTTTTCAGGGGGAACATTTGCTTTATATTCCTTGATTTGCAGGAATGCAAAGGCAAGCCTTTTACCTAACCAACTACCGTCTGATGCACGCATATCAAGTTTTAGATTGAAAGTTCCATCACCAGAGCTAGAGAGATCTTTAAAGATCAAAGAACGTCTTGAAAAATCATTAGCTTATAAGAAGCTACTTCTCGTTTTGGTATTATTTGGCACATCTATGGTGATAGCGGATGGAGTTGTCACCCCAGCAATGTCAGGTATACTGTTTTATTTCATTGGTAAATGTACCTTATTATATATAAATTTAATTTAATTCAACATGCGTAGCTCATAGATATTTTTGTAATTTAGTTATGTCAGCTGTGAATGGTTTGAAGTTTAGGATCGCCAATGTTGGACAAGGTGAGTACCAATTTGTTATAAGTTACATTTAGAATATTGATTTTCTTTTGGAATTTTAGTTGCACTCACTCCCAATTCAATCCTTTTTTTGTTTTACTTGTAAAATTGGGTTTGGGTTCCATCTCTAGCCGATCCCAACTTGTTTGGGAATAATGACTTAGTTGTTGTTGTTGTTGTAAAATTGGATCATACTCTTCCTCCTTGCCAGGGTACCCAGTCGGGGACTAGTAAGGTCTTTTAGGAGGCAGGCGTCCTAAATAGAAAAGAAAAGATTGAATTGCTTGTGCTTCTTACTCGTATAACATATCGTCAATATTCTTTTACAGTTTACTTATCTTAAAAGAATACTTTAGCTGTTTTTTCATATTTTCTAACCTATGCTTGCTAAAAATATTTGAATCTTTTTGCAGATGAGGCTGTGATGATAACAGTGGCATCACTTATTGTTTTGTTTAGTGTACAAAGATTTGGGACAAGTAAAGTAGGGCTTGCAGTGGGTCCTGCTCTGTTTATATGGTTTTGTTGTCTCGGGGGTACCGGTATCTACAACCTTCTAAAATATGGGACAACTGTTTTAAAGGCGTTTAACCCTCTCTATATATATTACTATTTCAAGAAAGATTTAAATCAGGCTTGGATGTCACTTGGTGGCTGTCTTCTGTGTGCGACAGGTAAGAATGCGAACTATTCTATTACATAGTTTGGGCATAACCAGTCACATTTGCATTAAGATATAAGAACCTTGCTTGGTTTTCCCAATTGAGCATCATCAGGAGATAATAAAAACTTCCTTATTTCTAACAGCATGCCGATCAGTTTAAATGGTCAAATTTATGGCCTTGATCTTGTATGTTTAATGAATACCACTAAGTGAAAGCAACTATTATAACACATGGACATAGTACTATACTTGAACTTTGACATAGTGCTATACTTTAACTTGACATTTTTATATTGTGCTCGAAGTTATTTGTTTTCTGATGTGATCACTTGAAAGTTGGCATGTTGTAGCATTGCTTCTTTTCAATTATGAAATCTGTATACATGTATTTTAGTACTTCTCTCATGCTTATTTTCTTCAGGATCTGAGGCTATGTTTGCAGACCTATGCTATTTCTCTGTGAGGTCTGTTCAGGTATGAACTTACAAAGCACTTTAGATGCTAAATTTTCTTGTGATCATTGGCTCTTGAGAAATATCAGTTTTACTTCCTTAAATTGTTATGCCATCCAATTATTATTTTGCAGCTTACTTTCATATTTCTAGTTTTCCCTTGCCTTCTTCTGGGTTACCTTGGTCAAGCTGCATTTCTTATGGAAAATTTAAGCCAAAATGAGCAGGTGTTTTTCTCATCGATACCAAGTAAGTTGAAATGCTTCTTATGGATGATAAAAATTGATGATTGCATTCAGAAAAGGATGTTTGCAACCTCTTTCTATACTGGAAAAGGTGCCAAACAAGTTGGAGTGCCTTATTTGAATGATTACAAAAAATTTCTTATTAATGCTAGGCTGTTAGAACCAAGGTTCGAGATCTCGGTTTCGGTCTTTTGTAATTTCAGGAATTTCGATGTAATACGTAAATTTCGGAAATTTCGATTCTAGTTTCGATTTCGGACATCGTTGTTTATTTTTCATATAATTATACATATATTTATTTAATTTATTAAATCAAAATGTATAATTTATATTTAATTACAAAATAAGACATAAAATAACAATACCGATTAATTATAAATATTTATAACGCTAAAAATGTTTATTCATTATTTCGTTTTCAACTTTTTTAGTTACATCATTCGCATATTTTGTGAATTTATATGTTTCCTCAGTTACAATTTTAAATTTGAATATTCATGTATTTAAAACTCAAATTAATTCTTTTTTGAGACTTTTTTGTTCTTGTAAAGTTTGTAGTTCAATAGTTTTTATTGAACCGGAATTTCGGCTTGGTTTTGTTTCGGTCCCTATCGAAACCTAAATGGAATGACCGAAATCTCGGTGTTTCGGTCGAAACCTCAAACCGTGGTTAGAACATGGTTTCCTTAAAGAAATAAATGTCTAGTTTCTTTTTTGGTCAAACGTGGATATGTTTTGTCAAATTTGCATTTGTTACCAAACACCTTACTTTGCAAGCCAAAGACTGCAGTGTCACAAGGAATTTAACTTTAATAGTCTTTAGCTCCTACGATATCTGATTGTGTGTGCGCGCACACACATGTATGTTTTAATTGTCTTTAGCGCTTATGATATCTGATTATGTGTGTACACACATGTATGTATGGGCGCGTGCGCACGCACACACACGTGTGTGTGTGTGTGTGGGGTTATAATGTCTATTTGTAGTTTTAATTACAGACTTGTGTTCCATGTAGCTAGAGCTTTTTGGCCAGTCTTCTTGATAGCTTCTGTAGCTGCCTTGATTGCTAGTCGAGCAATGACAACAGCCACATTCTCATGCATAAAGCAAGCGACAGCTCTTGGCTGTTTTCCTCGCCTCAAAATAGTACACACATCTCGAAAATTCATGGGACAGATATATATTCCAGTCATTAATTGGTTCTTGCTGGTTTTCTCTGTTGCTTTTGTTGCAATGTTTGGAAGTATAAATGAGCTGGGCAATGCTTATGGTACAATTTCTTTATTTCTCTTGCAATTAGTTTGTTAGGCTATATTTGTAATGATTTTATTTGTTTTTTCCCCAAAATAAATAGATCTTGTGGTGCCAATTAGCATTACCAAGGAAATGTTGGTATCTACGATATCTACCAGAACCGTACTTTATTGTTCCTCATACTATATATTGTGGAACTACTCTTAAAAATCATTTATACCATTTACTAGCTTTATCTTGTTTTGCTCAAAGAGAACCATGACATTCAAGGCTGCTTAACGAGAGCTTAAGGGGGTTTTGTGGGGGGGGGGGGGTGTTTTTGTAATAAATAAATAGGCAAATAAAATTTTGTTACATAATAAATTTATAGATTTGAGTTTTATCATTTGTTTTTTATAACAAATGTAAAAAATAGTGGAAACCAGGGAACCTAGTTTTTGTCAAGTATTATTGTAAGATTTTAGTTTCTTATCTTGCACTTATGTCCTCTTCTATAGTTATGAGCTAGGTCTACTTATTATTACCCTAAATCAATTTCTAATGCCATATGTTTCTGCAGGTATTGCTGAACTTGGAGTTATGATAATGACAACCATATTAGTGACTGTCATTATGCTTCTCATCTGGCAGGTTAACATTGTAATAGCATTCAGCTTTCTCATTCTCTTCTTGGGAGTAGAACTACTTTTCTTCTCCTCAGTTTTGGGCAGTGTTGGAGATGGAAGCTGGGTCTTATTGGTTTTTGCTGCAGTGCTATTTATGATAATGTACATTTGGAATTACGGCAGTAAATTAAAATATGAAACCGAAGTAAAAAAGAAGATATCTATGGATTTAATGATGGAATTAGGCCCAAATCTCGGCACTATTAGAGCTCCTGGAATTGGCCTTGTCTATAATGAATTAGTTAGAGGAATTCCCGCAATATTTGGCCATTTTTTAACCACTCTTCCTGCTATTCACTCCATGATTGTATTTGTGTGCATAAAGTATGTGCCAGTTCCCGTAGTGCCTCAAAATGAAAGGTTTCTTTTTCGCCGCGTCTGCCCAAAGAATTACCATATGTTTCGGTGCATTGCTAGGTATGCTTAAATTGTCCAAATTATTATAGATTTATTGTTTTCCTTTTTTTTTGTTTGTCTTAAGACCAGCGTAACTTTCATCCTGTATTAGAAACATATTATACGATAGTGCACTTTCATCTCTGTATTTGAAACATGAGATATGATAGAGAAAGGTTTTTAAAACTGGATTCAAATTGTAAATCGTTAAGTTCAAAATTTAAATCAAAATGGGATTCAAATCATAAGTTCAGAAGACCTTTTTTTTAGATAGAATTGTACACACTTTGAAATTGATCTTGATGTTTGAACTTCTACGTCTAAACCTAACACTCAATTTTCTTTCATATGATTTTCCCATTATTATATTATTTAGAACACTTAAGAATTAATTTGACTTTGGAATTGTGGATGCAAATAGGTATATTGAATATAATAGTATGAAACAAATGATTTTTCTCAATTGCGGACTTTTTTGAGTTTGAACTGGAATGAAAATTAATTTGTAAAGGAATTCCATTTTAAGTAGGATTTTTTTAATTGTAATATTCTAACATTTTTGATAACAATGTGATAGAGAGGTGAACTAATATTATCTGCTAACTCAAAAACAAGATATCACTTCACTTTTTTTTTTTAATTTTAAAAAAGGACATACATGTATATATGATGATGAGTAGCTAATATAACCAAAGCATTGAGATGCCATTGAGAGCGAAGCATTGCGATCTCAATGATAGTTGTAATGGTCAAACTCCAACAACAACAATAAATCTTTTTTGTTACTGCCCCAAAGTGCGCAAGTGCTTCATGGCATGCTCCTTTAGAAGTATAGAAACAGTTCTTTGAAAATACTAGACTTGTTAGCGTACCCTAGTTGTAAAACACATGTTTTGGAGATGAGAGGTTGGAAGTTCAAGTAAGGTATAAATTGTCGCATTGGCTTAATAATTTTCGCAGAAGTTTCGTCTTCAAAAAAGTTGTAGTGCATCTCGCTCAAGATCTCTCCCGAGATCGCTTTTATGCACTTGGTCGAGACAAAATTTCGAACATTTGTTTAATACTCATCTCAACTGAGATGTTAAGATTTCAACTGAGATGTTAAGATCTCAGCCCAAGACATGAACCGATATATAGATTTCATTTGAAATCCGGTTTTGTTAATGTAGGTACGGGTACAAGGACGTGCGAAAGGAGCACCACCAAACCTTCGAGCAACTCCTAATAGAGAGCCTAGAGAAGTTCATACGCCGAGAAGCGCAAGAACGCTCCCTAGAAAGCGACGAAGACACCGACACCGACGACGACAACCTATCCCAAATACTCATAGCACCAAACGGAAGCGTCTACTCCCTCGGCGCTCCCCTTCTTGGAGACTACACCTCTGGCATGGAGAAGCCACCCTTCTCCGATCCAAGCACCTCATTCGACGAGAACTCGAACGACGACATGTTCGAAGCAAGCCAAAGCCTCGAACGAGAACTGTCCTTCATCCACACCGCCAAGCAATCCGGAGTGGTCTATCTGCTCGGCCATGGCAACATTAGAGCCAGGAAGGATTCATGGTTTCTTAAGAAGCTGGTTATTAACTACTTTTATGGGTTTTTGAGGAAGAACTGTAGAAGAGGGATTGCTACCCTCAGTGTTCCTCATACCAATTTGATGCAGGTGGGCATGACTTATATGGTTTGAGAATGGATGAGGAATTGTACTAACTGAATGTAAGAAGTGTCTGTGCTTGTTATACAGTTTTTGGGCCCTTGAGTACGGTGACGGATTATGATAGTTGTATAATTCATTGTAATTCGTTTTTTTTTCTTCTTCCCTTTTTTATATATTGGTTTTGGACCTTTGGTTGGGTAGGGATGTGAGGGGAATGAGTTTGGTTATGGGTTACAGAACTTTAAGACGGGTTAGTAATTACAATTTACATGTGAAGTTGTATCATCATTTTTGAATGTTCAGGGGAAGATCTTGTAAATTATTTACCTCTTGTATGCAGTGTAAGTTGAACGTATTTACCAAACTGACGTTATGGAGCTATGACTGAAGGGTAAAATAAAACTATCTAAAGTTAATTCTCATAGGCATGAAATCTGATTATCCGGTGACAACGAAATCTTAAGTTAAAACATACGAGTTTTCTTTATGCATATGAGGCAGACAAATACTTGATTAATTCTATCCATGTTGTTTCTGCAGCCTCCTTCTGAAACAAGAAGGTTGCTCGCTTATCAAAGGGGCCTGGCTGATTTAGAACTACGATGTGAACAAGTAAAAGCAGAGGTTATCTTTATATTTGAATTTAATTCTATTATATTCCACATTGGCTTTAGGTTTATCTAATGCATTTTTGCATTGTAGTATCCTGGATCATCTTAGGATGAGCTTAACCACATAATGCAAGCTGTGACTTTCTTGGTAATGTTATTAGTCTACTCTTACTCTTAGCACATTATTAGATGCACATTGTTAAAAAAATTGTGTACCAATCTGGTAGACTTGTACATCAGCAATTAAATGAGATCAATGTTGACAAATCCGATTTCGGGATACTTTTACATACATAACTAAATAAGATTATAATCAATAATGTGGGCGAAAAATATGTTATTGATAATCAAGTTTAAATATGATAAACATTGTTAACGGTCAATGAACACACATATGATTGGTATGCAGCAATAACGTTTCATTTGCTTATGATGAATATGAAATGGTTAGAAATTTGAACCTCTCTTTTCCCATTCTATATATACAAAATGCATAATCAAACCACTCCATATTTCTTATCTCTTCAAAATCTTTCTTAAACCAAAATAAAAATCAAGCTTACATATCTCCAGATTAATCCAAACTCACATATGGTCAACGTGCCTCCTTTCTAAGCACTAAAGAGTGATATATTAGTGGAAAACAAGTAGCAAAAGAAACAAAAAGGTGGGAAATTATCCCAAAGTCGTGAACTCACTGGGCTAAAAGTGGTTTTGCTTGAATTTTAGTGCAAGAAGAACAAAATATTGATCTTAAGGAGCTTGCTTCATTTACAAGTTAGTTTACTCACTTAACTACACAATATACTACTTGTTATGCGTATACAATGTGATGTATGTTGGATTGGTAGGATCATGCAACGAAGTCAAAGAGGTGATTTTGAAATATCCTTTTAATAATTTTACATAAAAATCTTGTGTTATTATGGACAAACATTTATATTAAATCATTTTTTTAGAATAAGAGTGGTACCTTATTCAGGTAGAATACTAATTTTGACGTACAGGGAGTTCAAACATATGACCTTTAAAACTTCAGTTTTGAACATCATACCAGTTGTCATTTGAGCTGGTGGTCATTTACTATATTAAATCATATTCAATGTAATACTTTATTTTATTTAATTTGGAAATTGGTTTGTAAATAGTTTGATTACTTAAATGTGAGTACTGGTACACTCAAAATTTATAAAGTGTAATGTGTATGCAATAACATAATAATAAATGACCCACTCAGAAGTTTTTGTTGGTCAATAATAACAGAGGTCAAGCAAGAAATCTTAAAGTGATGATATTACATAGTTCTTTCGACTTGAGAATACCATTAAACTTCAATGCGGATACTCCACTTTGATTATAATTAAATCGTGACATAACTTTCATCAAACGACTATAGTTGGGTCTGAGTTGAAGCATTGAAAGTGAAACAATAGAGCATTTGTCTTCTCAATTATATAATGTTAGTATTATGATCAATTGTAGTCAACTCACAGTCAAAATCTCTGCCTGAGCAATAAGGTTAATAATAAATATTATTATTGAACCAATGAATTTGTTTATAGACTAACCAAGTTGAATTTGGATGATAATGGAATTTTGATCAAAACCAAATTCTTTAAGTCCTAAAGTGTTATATTGTTGATGAAGAGAATTGATGTAAACAATTGTTACCAAAAGGTACCGCTTAAAGCTTTAGAATCTAAATTTTACACATATATTAAAATAAAATCTTTATATTATATTTAAAAATCAACATTTATTAAAACCCATATATTTTCTTTCAAAACTTTGGAAATCATTTTTCGAAATAGACCAACGATGTCCGTATATAATTTTCTATCCTATAGTCAAGTGATACGGATATTTATCATTTCAATCCGCAATAATTTATATTTTATGGGTATATATCATTTCAACCCGCAATCCCAAAATTCAAATCAATAAAATCGTTTGGGTTTATCATTTCAACACATAACGATTTTTCCCTAATCTATAAGATCGTTTGTGTATGTATCATTTCAACCCATAGGGAATTCTTATCTAACAGGGAACTTGCAGAGTGATAATATAAAATAACATAAAATGACATACATCAATGACAAGCATATATAATCATAATTAACAATTTAAATAATATATATATATATATATAACATGTTATGGTGTCATATGTCAATTAACATAGGTGAACAAATGCAGATAACAACATATCATACTTAACAAATTAAATTACTACCAATTAAATTTTAACAACATATTTCAACCGTCATTTCATGTGAAATTAATTTACTAAATATAAGAATGTTAATCGTGAGTGATTGCTCACCTTTCGAGGCTAGAGAAAAAAAAACAACACGACAAGCTACGAATTTTGAGCCACGAACTCTACGACAAATCCAAAGCAAAGTAAGGTGGACTCGAGATCGATGAAAACAATATATATAATTTTTAAAAATCTAAAATTTACTCACATATTTAAAATAAAATCTTTATATTATATTTTAAAAATCAATATTTAATTAAAACACATATTTAAAATAAAAATCTTCATATAATATTTTAAAATCAACATTTATTAAAACACATATAATAAAATCAAAATATCTATATATCATATTTTAAAATCAATACTTAAAATCAATATTCTTTTTTTTATTATATAAATGGAGATGCAACTACACAAGGCTAAAACAGCGGAGGAGGGTTGCTCGAAGGGGGAGAGACTAGCTGGAGGGTGGCATGTGGATCTGTGTTCGAATGAAGGTAATGCAAGTAACAAAGCAAAAGGGAGGTCTTGGGTGTGTTTAGGAAGCGTCAGTGGGAAGGGCTGGAGATGGTTGCTTGCGAGGCGATGGGAAGAAGTAGGGAATGGTGATCAGTTTCAGGAAACAATGGGGTGAGGGTGGTGCTTCGTGCTGAAAGGCTGATGCTGCTGGTCGATGAGGACACGTGGGCTGTTGGGTGCAGTGCAAGCGGAGGTGGCTGCGTGCTCGTGTGGCCTTCAAGTGGTTGTAGGCTTCAGTTCAGGTGAGGGAAGGAATGACGTGTTAGTTCCTGAGATGATGGTTTTGATGACAACAACCTTAGGACTTGTTATAAAATATAAATACTAATATTCTTGTCTAGATTTATTTGTATATGCAGGATATATATGCAGGTATTGAAGAATGAAGACTGTACAGTATAAAGATTCAAGACTGAGTTTAGAGATTCAAGACCGACGAATTGAAGATTGAAGAAATCAAGACTGAAGACTCATGAGTATCAAGAGTTCAAGATTTCAAGAGTTCAAGAGTTTAAGATATCAAGATAAGTAATAGTGTCTAGATTTATGTTAAAACTTCATAATAGCACTAAAATCTTTATTCGGATTTTAATTGTGGAATGGAATCCACATTCTCGCTTTAATAGTGGGATGGAAACCACGACCTCTTTAGTGGGATGGAACCCACGACCTTCTCTAGTGGAATAGAATCTGCGAAATTTTCAAAATGATTTATTTTAAATATTTTTCCAAAAACCTTTTAAAAGTCATCTCTCTCAGTTTAATATTTTAACCTTAAACTATTTTTATTATCTTTTATATTTTGATTTCAAAATCATCTCTTGTTTTTAAACTATCACCTGGTTTTAATATTATAAGCTTTAAATCTAAAAAATATATTCTATACTTATTTTTTAATATTACTTTTATATTATAGATTATATATTTTTAAGATTATTTTTTAAACCTCTTTTATAAGTTTAAATTATATTCGAAATGGTTTACAAAGTTTAGAAATTGTTTAGACAAGTTTTAGAATAGAAATCATTTAAAAACCAAAATCAATTTTCAAAATACACATAGGCATGTCGACATCCCCCCATCCCCCCATGTCGACATGGTAGCCGTAGAAATTCAAATTTCAAATTTTCAAATGAAGTGTCTATTCGTCATAACCTTTCACGAATGGACATGACTGTTGTTCTTCTATAAATACTAGTTGTTTTTAACGAATTTTAAAGTTAGTTTTTCTACATTTCTTCACTCCTTCTCCACTCAAATATTCTCTTATATTTTAACAAAACTCTGCCGAAATCCTACGTGAATCAAACTCGATCATCTTTAGTTTGATTCTCTATCACTGTCTCTCAAAGATCTCAGTGCTATTCAGAGTTATAGGATCATTTGTAATCAAAGATCGAAAGATCGAAGTGTATCAAGTCTCTCTCTACCAAAGTGTGATTGGAAACGGTGTGATTGTGGCCTGTAAATCAATTGGGTGTGATTGTAGCCCGTAAATCAATTTGGTGATCTTATAGCCTGGTTAAATCAAGAGAGTTTTCCCTGGACTCGAAGGCAGGAGGGTGTGTCTCGTAGCCTTGAAATCGAGGTTGTAATATCGACATTATATTTGAAAAGAAATCTGCACAAGAAATTGTGTGGGACTGGATGTAGGGTAACTCCGAACCAGTATAAAATTCTGGTGTGTTCTTTCCTATACTGCTTTATTTACTATTTGTATCTGTGTCTGATTCTGTGATTATTTCTGTGTTTGTGAATTGCATCTGTTTGGATTTAATTTGAAAAGATTTCAAAAAGATACATAAATTTAATTAAACACTATTCACCCCCTCTAGTGTTAAACCAGCCTTAAGATCCGTAATCCGAATTTCCAACATTTGGTATCGGAGCATTGGTTTTCAGAGTTATCATAATCTGAATTTTGAAAAAGTTTAAAATGACAATTTTTGGAGATTCTGTTAACACTAGTTCAAAACTATCCAAATCATCATTGCCTCATAAGTCTGCATATTGTTATTATAGAAAATCAAGTTATCTACCAAATTGGTGTGTTGTGAAGAAATAAATGTGTTATATTGCTTTTGATGAATCAACACTCAATGGACAAATGGTGCAAATCAAGAAAACGAATGGATACTTGATAGTGGATGTTCGAGACACATGACTGGTAATCCGGAGATACTGAATGACATAATTTATGAAGATGGAGGACTGGTCAACTTTGGAGACAACTCAAAAGGATATGTGATTGGCATCGACAATGTCGGTTACTTTAAAGCTCCTACTATTTCTGATGTTTTGTTAGTTAGGAATCTAAAACACAATTTAGTTAGCATAAGTCAATTATGTGATAAGGGGTACAAAATTAAATTTGAAAAGGATAAGTGTCACATCAAAGATAATAAATCAAATATTATCTTTGAAGGAATTAGGAAGAAAAATATTTATATACTTAGTATGAAAATCTCAAACGATAACCTATGTCGTTTGGCTAATACAAGTGACCCTTGGATTTGGCATAAAAGATTTGGGCATTTGAATTTCAAACTTTTATCTAGACTATCAAAACTTGATTTAGTAAGAGGTCTCCCTAAACAGAATTTTAAAGTAGATAGTATTTGTGATGCTTGTCAATTAGGAAAACTTAGGAAGAGTTCATTCAAATTAAAAGATATGATTTCAACTTCAAAACCCCTTGAGTTACTTCATTTAGATCTGTTTGGTCCATCTCAAATTTAGTCAATAAATCACGGTAAATATGTTTTTGTAATTGTAGATGATTATTCTAGATTTGCATGGACAATTTTTCTGAAACATAAAAGTGATGCTTTTGATTTATTTAAAACTTTTGCAAAAAGAATTCAAAATCAACTTTCTTTAAAAATCAAAACTATTCGTAGTGATCAAGGTGGAGAATTTGAAAATGAAAATTTTGAGAATTTCTGTAATAAAAAAGGAATAACTCATAATTTTTCCTTTCCAAGAACTCCACAACAAAAAGGAGTGGTAAAGCGTAAAAATAGGACGATTCAAGAGTGTGCAAGAACTATGCTTTCAAATAGTAAATTACCAAGAAATTTTTGGGCTGAAGCAGTCGCTACAGCTTATTACATTTTGAATAGGATTTTAATTAGACCTTTAACCAATAAAACACCATGTGAACTTCTTTTCAATAAGAAACCAAAGGTATCTTATTTTAAAGTTTTTGAAAGTAAATGTTTCATTTTAAATACAAAGGACAATTTGGATAAATTTGATCCTAAATCTGACAAAGGAATCTTTATCGGATATTCTAATAGAAGTAAAGCATACAAAGTTTTCAATTTAAAAACCAACACCATTGAAGAAACAATGCATGTATCTTTTGATGAAAATTTCACAGATTTTGTTCAAATAAATGATGAAGATGATTTTGTTACTTTAAATAATGAATCAAATGAAATAGATTGTGAAACTATTCATCCTAATAAAAAGATCAGGCTTTTAAAAGATCATCCTGTAGAAAATATACTAGGAAATATTGAATCTGTTGTTAGAACTAGAAATCAATTAAACAAGATGAGTAATGTAGCTTTTATATCAACTATTGAACCCAAAAATCCAAAGGAAGCATCGTCTGATGATTCATGGATTCTTGCTATGCATGAATAACTGAATCAATTCACTAGAAATGATGTATGAGAACTTGTTCCTAGACCCGAGGACAAAACTATAATAGGAACTAAATGGGTTTATAAAAATAAAATGAATGAATAAGGTGAGGTCGTTAGAAATAAAGCTCGGTTAGTTGCGTAAGGTTATTGTCAAGAAGAAGGAATAGACTATGATGAAAACTTTGCACCCATGGCAAGATTAGAAGCCATTAGAATTTTACTTGCTTTCGAAAACAAAAACAATTTCAAATTATTTCAAATAGATGTCAAAAGTGCCTTTTTAAATGGTTTTGTTAAAGAGGATGTTTATGTTGAACAACCTCCACTTTTTGAAGAAGAAAAGTTTCCAAATCATGTTTACAAATTAAAGAAAGCTTTATATGGTCTAAACTAAGCTCCTGGAGCCTGGTATGATAAACTAAGATCTTACCTATTACAATCAAATTTTGAAATTGGTAAAGTAGATAATACTCTTTTTATTAAAAGAAACAAAAATGATATTCAATTAGTACAGATATATGTAGATGATATAATTTTTGGATCAACAATGAATGAAATGAACAAAGAGTTTTCTGAAATAATGACAAAAGAGTTTGAGATGAATCATATGGGTGAACTTACTTTCTTTTTACGATTGCAAATAAAACAATTAGATAGTGGTATTTTCATTAGTCAAGAAAAGTATGCTAGGGATCTAATTAATAAGTTTTGTATGCCCACTGCGAGTCAAAAACCTACTCCTATGGCAACCAATGAAGCCTTGAATAAAGAAGACATGTCAAAAGATATCGACCAAAAACTATACAGGGGAATGATTGGATCGCTACTCTATATAACTGCGAGTAGGCCTGACATCATGCATAATGTCTGTCTCTGTGCAAGATACCAATCTCAACCCAAAGAGACCCATTTAAAAGCTGTTAAACGTATCCTAAGATATGTTAAACACACTTTAGACTATGGCCTATTTTACCCTAAAAATGATTCATTTGATTTAATCTCATATTGTGATGCTGACTATGGTTGTTGTAAATCAGACCGAAAAAGTACAAGTGGAACTTGTCACTTTTTAAGACATTCTCTGGTTTCCTGGTTTAGTAAAAAGCAAAATACCGCCTCACTATCAACAACTGAAGCAGAATATATCTCTGCTGCTTTGGCTTGTTCTCAAGTTATCTATGTGCAACAGACCCTAAAGGATTTTGGATTAAATATTTCAAAACCATCAATATATTATGACAATACAAGTGCAATAAATTTATCAAAAAATCCTACTCATCATGCCAGAACCAAACATATTGATATCAGACATCATTTTCTTAGAGATAATGTAAGTAAAGAGATTATTTATCTTGAATTTATCAACACTGAGAATCAAATAGCTGATATTCTGACCAAACCCTTGAACCAATCAACCTTTACTAAATTTAGAAGAGAACTAAGTATTTGCTCTATAACTGAGATATAGAATATAGATATAGTAACATATATATTTAAATAAATAAAGAAAAATAAAATTGTCAAAATTTCCATAAGGATGTTGACATATCCCTACCCCCCATGTCGACATACAACGGTAAAATTTGAAAATTTGATTTTCCCTCTAAAATTAGTTTGGTAGTTATATATTCTCTATATTTTGAATTCTTCTATCTTCCACTTCATTTCTCTTTGTAATAAACTTCTGAAAATATAAAATAATGGCCTCCTCTCCTAAATCAAACCAAAATGCGACCTTTTCTTTCCCTTCTCTTAATGCTGGTCCATTTCAACGGACCACACTGGCCCGAGTCATGAAGATAGAGGAAACTTTGAAGGACTCTCTGCAAATGATGACTGGGTTGCAAGTCATGCAAATAAAGATGGCAAAGGAACAAGAGAAACAGGGCAAAATCCTTAGAAATTTTTAAAAATTTCTAATGGATAATCATGCAGACCCGATCGTGATTGAACATGACTCCTCTAACATTCATATTCATAATCCATTAGAGGAAGACGACGAAGAAGAAGAAGCGCAAATGGACGAAGACAATAAAGTTATTTGCGTTGGAGAAGTCTGTTTTGATAAAGATGGTAATTTGGTCGAATAACATGGAAACTTTTGTCTCCATTACCCAAATTGTTCGATTCACAAGTCACCAATTATCAAAGACTCTCATTAGATTGTTTTTATTTTAATGTTTTTGTATATTGTGTGTATTTGTATATATTTGCATTTATATGTGTAATTTAACAGCATATATATATATATAATAAAATTATATTTACCTTTCGCTTAATTATACTTCGTTATTAGTATATAGTTCCATAGTATTAGTTTAAGGGGGAGTTATGTAGTTTAGGCTTAGTTTTTGTTGATGACAAAGGAGGAGAATTATAAAATAGGTTAGGTAGGCTTAGATTAAGGGAGAGTTAGTAGTTTAAGGGGGATTTGTTGGAATAAGGGGTAGTCAGAGTAGAATCAGAGTTTGGTGGAGTAGATTTTATAAACAAAGGTTGTTATCATCAAAAAGGGGGAGATTGTTAGTTCCTAAGATGATGATTTTGATGACAACAACCTTAGGACCTATTATAAAATATAAATACTAATATTCTTGTTTAGATTTATATGTATATGCATGATATATATGCAGGTATTGAAGAATGAAGACTGTACAGTATAAAGATTCAAGACTGAGTATAGAGATTTAAGACCGACGAATTCAAGATTGAAGAAATCAAGACTGAAGACTCATGAGTATCAAGAGTTCAAGATACCAAGATAAGTAATAGTGTCTAGATTTATGTTAAAACTTCATAATAACACTAAAATCTTTATTCTGATTTTAAATGTGGAATGGAATCCACCTTCTCGCTTTAATAGTGGGATGGAACCCACGACCTTCTCTAGTGGAATGGAATCCACAAAATTTTCAAAATGATTTATTTTAAATATTTTTCCAAAAACCTTTTAAAAGTCATTTCTCTCAGTTTAATATTTTAACCTTAAACTATATTTATTATCTTTTATATTTTGATTTCAAAATCATCTCTTGTTTTTAAACTATCTCCTGGTTTTAATATTATAAGCTTTAAATCTCAAAAATATATTCTACAATTAGTTTTTAATATTACTTTTATATTATAGATTATATATTTTTAAGATTATTTTTTAAATCTCTTTTATAAGTTTAAACTATATTCAAAATGGTTTACAAAGTTTAGAAATTGTTTTGACAAGTTTTAGAATAGAAATCATTTTAAAAACAAAATCAATTTTCAAAATACACTTAGGCATGTCGACATCCCCCATCCCCCCATGTTGACATGGTAGTCGTAGAAATTCAAATTTCAAATTTTCAAATGAAGTGTCTATTCGCCATAACCTTTCACGAATGGACATGACTGTTGTTCTTCTATAAATACCAGTTGTTTTCAACGAATTTTAAAGTTAGTTTTTCTACATTTCTTCACTCCTTCTTCTCCACTCAAATATTCTCTTATATTTTAACAAACTCTGCTAAAATCCTAAGTGAATCAAACTCGATCATCTCTAGTTTGATTCTCTATCACTCTCTCTCAAAGATCTCAGTGCTATTCAGAGTTATAGGATCATTTGTAACCAAAGACCGAAAGATCGAAGTGTATCGAGTCTCTCTCTATCAAAGTGTGATTGGAAACAGTGTGATTGTGGCCTGTAAATCAATTGGGTGTGATTGTAGCCCGTAAATCAATTTGGTGATCTTATAGCCTGGTTAAATCAAGAGAGTTTTCCCTGGACTCGAAGATAGGAGGATGTATCTCATAGCCTTGAAATCGAGGTTGTAATATTGACATTATATTTGAAAAGAAATATGCATAAGAAATTGTGTGGGACTAGATGTAGGGTAACTCCGAACCAGTATAAAATTCTAGTGTGTTCTTTCCTTTACTGCTTTTATTTACTATTTGCATCTGTGTCTGATTTTGTGTGTTTCTGTGTTTGTGAATTGCATCTGTTTGGATTTAATTTGAAAAGATTTCAAAAAGATACATAAATTTAATTAAACACTATTCACCCCCTCTAGTGTTAAACCAGCCTTAAGATCCGTAATCTGCATTTCCAACACGGCGAAGGCTGTCAGGGGTTAGCAGGCTGGCGGTAGGAGATTTCTCGGCTAACTTGGTGACTCGGGTGGGTGGCACAGCGGAGAGGATGGGATGCGGCAGAGGGTTGTTGGTGGTTGGGGAAGATTTGGTTGTGGCTACGAAGGCAGTAGGTGGTGAGGAGGCAGAGGGGAGAGGATGGGATGGTGGTGGAGCAAAGGTAAGGCGGGCTGTCGTGTCAGGGATTGGATGGTCGGGGCGGATGTCGGAGAGGCGAGCTGTTAGAGATGTTGGTTTGGAGGGTGAGTGATAGGCAACGGAGTGGGCGGTTGGGCTATGCCAAAGGAATGGTCGTTCGGTTATGGGGATGGACGAGCAAACTGGGTTATGGTGGGTGCAGTTCAAAAGCAAGCTATAGGTAAAATAGAAGAAGAATGAAAATGCAAGGTGGAAGAAGACAGCAGGCTTTTCAAAAATATATGCTTCATATATAAACTTATATATTTAATATTTTATTCCAATAGCATGAACAAAATGAATGAAGGAAGAGAAACGAAAGAACCGGAAATATATTTTGAAATGGTAGGAAATAAAAAGTCAGAAGTTGAATTCAGTGAATTTTAATAACTAGTGACCATTTACTTTCCGACCGGTGAACAAATGAAAGGTCACAAAACACTCTAGAGACTCAAAATGGGTACCGATACAGCTAACCGTTTCGCAGATTTCGCCGCATACCGGACGCCGAAATGCACAAATGAATATACTACGGAGATCAACACGACGAGACGAACAGAATGGTACACATATATGAGTGATATGACCATCCAATCAAAACTCGATATTCCGTTGCCGAAAATGCTGCTAAAATGCCGAAAATAAGATAAACGGAACTAGAGCAGTTTAAATTTGGTGAAACGAAATATGACTTCTCACTTAGAAAATAATTTACATTTTTATTATATAAAAATATTCAGATTTTCAAAAATATTTTATTACCATCTAAATTAACTGATTTTTGATTTTAAATTGAAATTTCACAACCAAACAAACTTAAATATTTTGTGATGAAAATCTGACACGTGCTACGTTTAAATAGACGTACCCAAATATCAAATTTTCATTCTAAAATTTTTATTGTTTATTTTCATGAAAAAATTAATTAATTACGTTATTTAAAATCGTTAAAATTCCGGGGTCGTTGCACTCTCCTCCACTCAAAACTTTTCATCTCCAAAAAGGAAGGAGATAGGAGAATAGAAGCAACAGAAAGGAAAGATAGATTCGAAATACAAAATACCAGATACAACAATTAATTCAAAACCATATAAATTTTAGTTTTGGACATCTTATTACTTACATTTATATTATATATTATTCAATTAAATATTCTCATTACATTCAAACTTTTTCTAGGTAAGTTTTTATTAATGATTCCGAATGTAATTTGAGAACTATACAAATTTACCTTTTATTTTCAACATTTCTATTAAGAAAAATTTAGTTTGAACAATTTATTACTTAAGTTTTCTCCTGTACAACCTTCAATTACATATTCATACTAATCATATTAACTTTTTGAATATTTCACATAAGTTATATATGTTAGAATGCAATTGAGTATTATACAAATAAATTTTATCATAGTTCAACTGTTTCAAGTTGTTTCAATTCCATTTTCATTTTAGCCACTCAAATTATTCAAATTTTTTGCTTCATTCAGTAACTGAAAACCATCACTTAACATAAAACTTAAGAGTTAAATTTTCAGTTTCACTTCAAACACTTTGAAATAAATACATACATACATACATACATACATACACACACACACACACACACACACACACATATATATATATATATTGTATATCAAATCATACTCAAGAAATTCAAATCAAATCCATTTTCCAAAACAAAAGTGTAGCAAAGCTACTAAGTGGTCTCTCCACTTTAAGACTCGAAAATGAATGTCGATGATGCTGCAGTCATCATCGAAATAATTTTCCAGCGTCAAAAGAGGAGAGTACCGACTTACTTCTTTTAAAATTCTTTGGAAACAATTTCCATTCGAAAATACTTTTAAGTAATATATTTATTATTATTTTTTAAAACTTTGAAAACCAAATTTTGAAAAGCACCGAAATTTAAACCCTCAAATCCCTAAATTTAAATTTAATTCATTTGCAAATCACATTTATAAACCATATTTATAAAATTTCAACTCCTAATAACATACAACAATAGTTAATGGTTTAGGAATATTGACAAACAATAAATGATAATCTAGTATTATCATTTCTAACAACCAATTCATTTAACCATATAATTTCAGAAAATTATACTTATATAAAATATAATCATACATAAAATTATTTCATTTACCAATTTTGAATATAATATTGTGTCAGTTTGCTCTGTTCAAGTGTTTTGGAATCCTATCGATAGCGTTGGCCAGACAAATGGATCAAAACCCAAAATTCAAACTTTACAACTCAAACAACATAATATAAAACATTTTTATATCAATTACAAATACATTCTCTCATAGAATGATTCAAGAATGGATTTTAGAACAAGGATAGAGATTTAAATTTAGAGGAACCCTAATCAAAGAGAATTCTAACTAAGAAGATAGGCTCGAAAGGAAGATAAGATAATTAAATTACAAAAGAGGAAATATGGATAGACTTTCATTAATCGCGGCGACCTTAACCGGGTCAACCGAGACTCCATTTTCAGAATAGTGTGCCCAAGGAATCAGACTTCATCCCTCCAGAAATGGCATTTAGAAAATTTGGCTTTCAACTAATGACTCCTAAGAGTTGGAGAACATAGCTCAAATGAGGTCCATGCTCCTTTTCCGACTTAGAAAAGGCGAGAATATCATCAACGTAAATGGGGATAAACTTGTTGAGGATATCGTGAAAAATGCGATTCACGAGATCAACGAAGAAGGAAGGAGCATTGGTTAATCCAAAGGGAATGACTAACCATTCATAGAAACCATTCTGGGAGGAGGGACAATAGGTTGAGCTCCAGAAATAAGATCGATGCGGAATTCAATTTCCCGCTTTGGAAAGAGAAGTGACTTCACCAAACATCAGGATAATCACTGACTATCGGGGTGAAGTCAAGATCAATAGGCTGAGAATCAAGTGAAAAGATGAAACTGCCTACCTAATCCTAAGGTAATCGACATTCAATTACAAGAGAATTACCCTGGTCGTCTACTAGAGAGATGGTTCGGGCTTTACAAGAAATAACAGCATCAAAACCGAGGACAAGAAATCTCCGGTGAATCGACGCCTGTTGTAAAGGAGTTTCACCCCTTTACAAGCGTACTAAGGTTGGCGGGACCGCCGATTGGATGAGTCACACGAAAGGATGAAGTTTCCAATTGAGGTTGCAAGATGTGCTCAAATTTATTACAAAGATCAACCGAAATAATGCTATGGGATGCTTTAGTATCAACAAGAACACGAACAGGAAAAAACAAGAATGGATTTTAGAACAAAGGGAAAGATTCAAAATTCAAAATAAAATCATAATCAAAGAGGAATCCTAACTAAGAATTTCAAGCTCGAACGAAGATGATTCTATAATTGATTCTACTCATTCTAGGGTATTACTACCCAAACTCTAATGAGTTTTTACTTCATATGCTAAGTTTTGCCTAAACCAGAGCTCTGATACCACTTGTAATGACCGACTATTTCGAACCATTCAAATTGAAAATCATCCACACATGTCGGATTTGAATTGCTCAAAACAACAGATTGTTAATTTATATTTGGAAAAACTTAGTATATACAGTAAATAAATCAACCACAGAATCACAGATACAGAGTAATACAACAATAAGCAGCGTAAAAGATAAATAGTAGTTTATGAAGCTACTACATAAACATCAGAGTCTAAGGCAAATACAACAGAAGATCCATAGTACATAGAAGTCACTAATACAAAAGTAACTGACAAGTCTGAACATAACAACTGGAAATAACCAAAATAACTGAAAGCTGAATAAATAAAGATAGATCTCCAAGTGAAGCTCCAAGCTCCAAAGGTGAGTCTCAAATGTTGTGACACTCAGTCTGACCCGAGCATAAAGCAAAACACAAAACACTCGAGTCAGGATTAACATTCTTATGCAAGTAAATCAACTCAAGTGAAATGTCCAAGTCAAATGCAATATAACTTAAAGGATGTCTGGGATTCCCATCCTTTAAGGATCTGTGAAACTATCTACATATATAGTATAATACGCTACTTAGATATTGTCTATAGTAAAGTAAACTATTAAAATTACATTAAGGCATTACCCATATCCCCCTTAACACATTTTATATATTCCCGTAGTATATACAGATACGGTAAGCTCCACCAAACTGGTGGTTTACTCAAGGAGCACTGCATAGGTACAATACAAACCAAACTCGTAGAGGACACGATAAGGCCTGTGACAAGGCACGCGAGGCAATGCCCAGGGTAAGATACTACCGTTTTGCGGATCCGGACTGGTGGTAACGCATAGCAGCTATTATTGCCTACCTCGAGACACACTCCCATAATCAAAGGTGCACCCAATCAAATTACAAAGTAATAGAATGGTATCGAAGAAGCATGCTCGATCGGAGGTCCGACCTCACTTGGCCCGACGTGGCTTTTGTTTTAGTCACATCAAGCTAACTCGCGGGAGTCAGGGCTACATTCATACCTCATACAGAATCGTTCGCCAAACCATCCTACTTCGTTCTGGAATCTCCACCACGTACACAGTTGTTAAAGTGGTTTTAGGTATTGGCAGAGAGTATCACAATAGTTGATCCCGGTCTCTTTAACAATCTAACGCTTATTTCACACCGTGGTCATATTTCAATTTAAATAGTTCATACTTCATATTAAATATCATATTCATTCAAAATAACATCACTTTCGAAATCATATACACTTTCGAAATCATATCACTTTCGAAATCATATTCACTTCCAACTTGAACAGTTTAAATATTGAAAGTAGTGTACATATTGGAATATTTATATATATTAAAAATAGTTTATATTTAAAAATAAGTTATAGATTAAAATATTTTATATATACAAGTATAGTTTATATAATAATATACATATCTTTAAAATAGTTTATAAATTTAAAATAATATATATATTAAAATAGTTTATATATTTAAAAGAGTTTATATCGAAAATAGTTTCAAATTAGAATTGTTTCTTCCAATTTTCACAAATCAATTCAAATCAACTTTAATTCCAAAATTATATTTAAATCACTCTCAGTTCAATAATTTCGATTAAAAAGGGTTAAAGGTTTAATTCAAATTCTTATTAAACTAATTTTCAATTTATACCGATTTCAAATCCAGGTTTGAACAATAAATTAAACCACTTCTAATTCAATAGGTTTCAAACTTTAAATATCCAAACAATTTACAATAACTCAATTTGATAAATTTCATTTATATTTCAAAATTCAACTTTAAGTTTATTTAAATTTGGAAATATTCACTTATCATTTTTAATATCATTTAAATAAAATGTCCAATTACAAATTTAAAAAAAATCAATAATTAAATATCTAACTTCAATTATATTTAATTCTAAAATATTCACCTAATCGCTTTTTGTAAGCATTTAAATAAAATCTCAAGTTACAAATTTAAATCAAAATTAAATATTCAATTTTAATTATATTTAAATTTAAAAATATTCATTTAATTACCTTTAATCAAATCCAATTGTCAAGTTATAAAAATCATATCTTTAAAATCTTAAAATTAATAAGTTTCAAATAATTTTTTTAAATACAATTCTTAAACAAATTAAATTTCAACTCAATTTAAATTCATCTTTCCAACCTTAATTAATTAAAGTTATTACAAAATCTATTTCAAAATATTAATATGATTTTTAAATAAATATTTTAAAACATTACATATATATATTATTAAATTAAATTTTCATTAAATTAAGTTAAATTAAGCCTTATTATTAAATCTATTTTAAATCTTATTTTATATATTTAAAAATAATAAAAATATAAGTAATCTTAAACATTACCTTTTCAAAACTTAACTTAAATTTTTTTTAAATTTCCAAACATATAATTTAAAAATCTAAATTTTATACATATATTAAAATAAAATCTTTATATTATATTTAAAAATCAACATTTATTAAAACTCATATATTTCCTTTCAAAACTTTGGAAATCATTTTTCAAAATAGACCAACGGTTTTCGTATATAATTTTCTATCCAATGGTCAAGTGATACGGATATTTAACATTTTAATCCACAATAATTTATATTTTACGGGTATATATCATTTCAACCCATAATCCCAAAATTCAAATCAATAAAATCGCTTGGGTTTATCATTTCAACACATAAAGATTTTTCCCTAACCTATAAGATCGTTCGGGTATGTATCATTTCAACCCATAGGGAATTCCTATCTAACAGGGAACTTGCAGAGTGATAATATAAATAACATAAAATGACATACATATCAATGACAAACATATATAATCATAAATAACAATTTAAATAATATATATATATATAATAGGTTATGGTGTCATATGTTAATTAACATAGGTGAACAAATGCAGATAACAACATATCATACTTAACAATTTAAATTACTACCAATTAAATTTTAACAACACATTTCAACCGTCATTTCATGTGAAATTAATTTACTAAATATAAGAATGTTAATCGTGAGTGATTGCTCACCTTTCGAGGCTAGAGGAAAATAAACAACATGACAAGCTACGAATTTTGAGCCACGAACTCTACGACAAATCCAAAGCAAAGCAAGGTGGACTCGAGATCGATGAAAACAATATATATAATTTAAAAATCTAAAATTTACTCACATATTTAAAATAAAATCCTTATATTATATTTTAAAAATCAATATTCAATTTAAAACACATATTTAAAATAAAAATCTTCATATTATTTTTCAAATCAATATTTATTAAAACACATATAATAAAATGAAAATATCTATATATCATATTTTAAAATTAATACTTAAAATCAATATCCTTTTTTTATATAAATGGAGAGAAGTTGCTGCTTAGTGGTGTTTGGCCTCAGGCAAGGCTGTGGGATGCAACTGCACAAGGCTAAAACAGCGGAGGAGGGTTGCTCGAAAAAGGAGAGACTAGTTGGAGGGTGGCAGGCGGATCTATATTCGGATGAAGGTGATGCAAGTGATAAAGCAAAAAGGAGGTCTTGGGTGTGTTTGGGAGGCGTCAGCGGGAAGGGATAAAGATGGTTGCTCGTGAGGCGATGGGAAGAAGTAGGTAATGGTGATCGGTTTCAGGAAACAAAGGGGTGAGCGTGGTGCTTTGGGCTGATGCTGCTAGTTGGTGAAGACACGTGGGTTGTTGGGTGCAGTGCAAGCGAAGGTGGCTGCGTGATCGTGTGGCCGTTCGAGTGGTGATAGGCTTCGGTTCAGGTGGGGGAAGGAATGACGGAGGCTGTTAGGGGTTAGCAGGCTAGCGGTAGAAGATTTCTCGACTGACTTGGTGACTTGGGTGGGTGGCACAGCAGAGAGGATGGGATGCGGCAGAGGGCTGTTGTTGGTCGGCGAAGATTTGGCTGTGGCTATGAAGGTAGTAGGTGGCAAGGAGGGGGAGGGGAGAGGATGGGATGGTGGTGGAGCAAAGGGAAGGCGGGCTGTCGGAGATGTTGGTTCGGAGGGTGAGTGATAGGCAACGGATTGGGCGGTTGGGCTACGGCAAAGGAATTATCGTTCGGTTATGGGGATGGACGAGCAAACTGGGTTGTGGTGGGTGCGGTTCAAAAGCAAGCTATAGGTAAAATAGAAGAAGAATGAAAATGCAAGCTGGAAGAGGACAGCAGGCTTCTCAAAGATATATGCTTCACATATAAACTTATATACTTAATATTTTATTCCAATAGCATGAACAAAATGGACGAAGGAAGAGAAACGAAAGAACTGGAAGTATATATTGAAATGGTAGGAAATAAAAAGTTAGAAGTTGAATTCAGTGAATTTTAATAACTAGTGACCATTTACTTTCCTACCGATGAATAAATGAAAGGTCATAGAATACTCTAGAGACTCAAAATGGGTACCGATACAGCTAACCGTTTCACAGATTCCGCCGCATACCGGACGCCAAAATACACAAATGAATATACTGCGGAGATCAGCGCGACGAGACGAAAAGAATAGTACGCAGTTATAAGTGATACGACCATTCTATCAAAACTCGATATTCCATTGCCGAAAATGCTGCTAAAACGCCGAAAATAAGATAAACGGAGCTAGAGCAGTCCAAATTTGGCGAAAAGAAATATGACGTCTCACTCGGAAAATGATTTACATTTTTATTATATAAAAATATTCATATTTTCAAAAATATTTTATTACCATCTAAATTAATTGATTTTAGATTTTAAATTGAAATTTCACAACCAAACAAACTTAAATATTTTCTGATGAAAATCTGACATGTGCTACGTTTAAATGGACACCCAAATATTAAATTTCATTCCAAAAATTTTATTGTTTATTTTCATGAAATATTTAATTACATTATTTAAAATCATTAAAATTCCCGGGTCATTACAGACATGAAGACTCATGTGTTTAAAGACCAAGATATGAAGATTTCAAGATTATAATTTAGTATATGGAGTCATAACATATATTGTTAAAGTCCTCAATAGCAATTTTTGATCCTTATCTCCAATTTTCTAATCCTTTAATCAAAATAAATTTTAAAATTTTTTATTAATGTTTTTCAAAGTTCAAAATGTTTGTAAACTATGTTTAAATTAATTTACAAAGTATCAAATTATTTTACAAAGTATAGGATTTTCAAAACATTTAAAAAAAATAAGTTTTCAAAATACACTAGAATATGTCGGCATATAGTAGCGGTGTATGTTGACATACATATCACCAAATAGTTTTTCAAATTTTAAAAGGAAGTGTCTATTTGTGACAACTCTTTATGAACAGACACAACTGTTAATTTACTATATATAGGGGAGTGAAATTGAATTTTTTGATAATTAATTACTTACTTTCTTCCCTCCTCTTACTCTTTTGAAAACTCCATTAAAAAATATACTCTATTCTCTTTAAAATCACATAGAATCAATTCATACTTCATTGTATTGATTTAATACTACTTTCTTACTGTTTTGGAAACATATTCCTCTCAATTCAAAGATCAAAGTGCTGTCCAAGAGGCTATAGTATCCATTGTATCCAAAGTTCAAGTAATGGTCTTTGGAAAAACTATAAACTCTATTTGTATTTGGTTGGATGTGCTTTTAGCCCGTTCAAATCAAGTGGGTGTGCTTGTAGCCCATTCAAATCAAGTAGGTGTTCTTAGTAGCCCGAAAATCTAGTGGGTGTGCTTATAGTCCAGTCAAATATAGTGAGTTTACCCTAAGCTTGGAAATTGATGAGGGTGTCTCGTAGCCTCGAAATCGAGATTGATTTGGGTTTTCCTTCTGCCAGGTTAAAGATTGGCATTTGAAAAGAAATATGTACAACCAATTGTATGTGAATGAATGTAGGAGAAATTTGAACCAGCATAAAGTCCCTAGTGTCATCTTTCTAACTCTCTACTTTATTTTATTGCCTTCATTTTTACTTGTGGTTGCTTCTGTGATTGATAGTTAGTATGTTTCTATATTGATAATCTGTGATTTAATGTTAATCTTGAAAGAAATTTAAAAATATTTACATAAGTTAGAAAACATTACTCAACCCCTCTCTAGTGTTTAACTAACCTTAAAATCCATAATCTCAAAACTCACATGTGTGTAGATAAAATATTTTCCTTTACTAAAGCTTAGTTGTGACACGTTGAAACGTTGAATCGAAGAACTCCTTGAATCAGTATCCAAACTTCCAGAACGTGCTACTAGCATAAAAGCAACAACCATTGATCTACCATTTTCATTTAATTTGTGTTTTTAAATGTTTGAAACATCGGAGAAGGCTAGTAGTGGAGGTAGGCTAGAAATTATGAAGATGGAGACTAGAATTAAGAGTTTCGAAAATGTTATTTGAGGTCGTTAAATAGTAGAGATTCAAAGGAGCAAAAAGGTGATCCATATCCACACTTTCCTCTTACTACTTCCCACCTTTTTGAATCATTATTCAACCCCAAACTCTCTCCTCGTGGTCGGCCATTATTGCCCTAGTTTGTGCCTCCTAACTGCTTCAAACCCAATTAAATAAATATGCATTTAAATCTAATTCAAACACACATCAATATCGTATCTCGATACATGTATATATAACTTTTTATATGCTTTATTTTAATACTAGTCAATAAAAATTAAATAAAATTTTATAATTAATGTTTCTTAACTATCAATTAATTTTATTATTTATAACCCTTATAATAAATTAAATCAGGTAGTACTATGAGTATTCAACATTTAAGCTATGTGACTCTTAGGTGTAAATTCGATTAGCAGTTAATATCGAACAATCTGAATATTAACGTTCACACATCATCTTAGCTAGTGGTGTGACATTATACTAAATTTATCGCTTACATAGCTTCGGCAAAATCCAATTTTACTTATTTAAGCTTTAATCGGTAATGACAATTATTTACATCAGTTCTCTTCATAATTAGGACTTACGGAATTTAGTAGCGGTCAAAATTCCAATATTATCAACATTAAACATTATAATCAAAACACAAAGTCCTTGGTTCAATAATAATAATATTTATCAACCGACTACTTTGGTCAGTGATTTTGACTTTGAGTTGACTTCAATTGATCATGATACTAACCTCATGTAACTAAGGAGAAGATTCATTTATTGAACAGTGTTTCACTTCCAATGTTTCCACTCGACCCAATTATAGTTGTTCGGCGAACATCGTGCCATGATTTATCTATAATCAAAGTGGAGTTTCCATATTAAAGCTCGATAGTATTCTTAAGTCAAGAGCATATATGAAGTTGGCATGTTGATATTAACTGTTTGACCTTATTTATATTAACCAACAAAAAACTATTGAGCGAGTTATGTTAATACCCTAGGTATTGGTTTTGATGACAACAATCATATAAACATTACTACTAACGTATCTCCAAGTTGTGCAGTTATTTCAGATATATTATGGAGATATTTACAAAGATAAACAAGAATTCAGTGGAAGCAAATGAATTATATATGAAGGTGAATTAGAGCAATGGAAGAAAAAAAATGATTGAAGAAGAATGCTGAAAGGATAGAAGTATTTGAAGTGATGCTTAGTTGGTTAAACCTTAGAATCACTTGTTAAAAACCCTATGGAAAATATACTTGAAGATCATCAACTATTAACCTCTACCGAATCACAAAAATTCAAAATAAGAGGTACTTTTGATATTTGAAATTTGCAACACTTTCTACAGTTTGCAACACTTATTGGTGTTGCTGATTCTCTTTGGAAAATGCATGTATGTCGACATATGGGGGTGGTGTATGTCGACATATGTCCCGTTGGTCAGTTTTTTAAAATTTAAATCAAGGGATTTTCCCACACCTCTACACCAGAAGACTTGTCTCTTCAATACCTATTTAAAGCCTTTGGAAGATGAATTTTCCAGTCGCTTTTCACTTCTTGCACTTACACTTTCTCTTTCACATTTTTGCAAAATAAACCCATTGCATAGTCCTCCTACCTCCTTGCAAATCATATTATTTCACTCCAATTCTTCACCGATTTGCAAACCACACAACATCAGAGAGTTGTACTTGAATTCATATCATCCTCTCTCTGATTTCATCCTATTCCTTAAAGGTTTCAAAGATATATTGCCATTGGAGGTCTATAGGACCATTGTACCGAATCTACAAGAATCTGTATTTAAGATACGACTACTTGCCATAGTTTTTTGTTGTTTGTTGTTTGTGAAATGGAGAGGGTGATCTTGTAGTCCGTAAATCAAGAGGGTGTATCTTGTGGTCCGTGAAACCAAGACTGTAAAGGTGTTCTTGCCACCCGTGGAAAGCAAGCTGTTATAGTGAAATTCTATGGTGCAGTGCAGGATAGGATGTAGGATTGGTCAATCCGAACCAGTATAAAAATCCGGGTGTTATTTACTTTACTGCATTTAACTTTACTATTTACTTATTCTATGATTATTGGTTTTCTATTTGTAATTTAATTATATATAGTGTTAACGTCATAACTTAGTTCTAAATAATTGAAATATACACTTCACCCCCTCTACTCTTCAAATAGCTTGAAGATCCATTCCCATTATGTTACAAACACCCCATTTTCTAACATTTGGTATTAGAGCACTAGTTTTCAAAAATTATAACTTGGTTTTTGTAACAACTCGTGATTTTCGACCCTCGAAAATCGACACTAATACGTCCACTGTATTGTGTTCCGAGCAATCGAGTGCCGGAAAAACCGAATGTTAAGGGAAAAGAAAAAAAGAAAGAAGGAAGGAGAAAGAAGAGAGAAAGAAAACAAACAACACAGAATCTCACAATCGCAGCGGAAATATATATATAATATAATATCAAGTCTTTACAAAAGAGAAAATGTTATATACATACATCATCAGAGTACAACAACAAATCACAAATCATCATCCGGGATAGTTATAAAAACCTGTTATCACAATTGCTGTTGATTTTTGACAACAAAGCACGGAAAATAAACATATACTTAAATACAACTTGAACCTCCAACTCGTCTCCTTAGCTCCAATGAATCCAAAGCAATTTGTAAATATGCTCGGTCTGACCCGAGCATTATAATAAAATAATACACTAGTCAGTCTGGAAAACCAATGTGAGAAAACACTCAACTGGATTTTTAAGTTATAGAAAACCTTTGAAAATCAAAAGTATCTCGTAAGACCATGCCTAAAATAAACATGGACGGGTTTTTATCTTACGATAACCAAAACATTCCATATGAAATTCTCTGATATTAAAATAGTATCTAAGATACAAATACTTGTTAATCATAGCTAAAATTGTTACATTAATTAAATTTTAGCATAATAGGTATATAAGTAAAACCGTAATGGCTCGTATTGGGGGATGAATTTCATAAAATGACTGGGCTACTGGGATACCGCTCGTCACGGTGTATCTCTAGATAAAATAACACCGAGGACCTCACATGGATCCCCTACCAACACAAAACCTACCTACCTCTTACTTGATGGTACCAAATATGATCACCCCTTCATTAATGGGTTCTGAAAAATATAAATGAGAGATAATATTGAATCTAGATAGGGATGATCATACCCTACTTGGGAGCGACCCACTTAGCCCTACTGCATCTCCTATGTTTTAGTCATTCTAGTTGATGAGGTTTGAAGCTACGTTTTACCTTTTATATAGCACTTCCCACTTGGAATGCTAACACTGCCCTCCAGGCAACAATGCAATGCCAGCATTCATCCATACAAGTTCGTTCTAGGACTGAACGAAATGCTTGAGAACTCCGTATTCAATTCCATCATCTTTAAGATGTCTTCACTTTGAAAAACTTGAGTTGGATCGAAGTGGTTTTGGGTAACAGATCCGATCCCGATCTCTTCGAAACAACTTTCGATAATTTTTCGGTAAACTCAACCTCGGTTCTTTAGGAAATAAATAGTCAAAGGTAAGAGCGAAGATCACCTCCTAACTGTTAGTGGACGGATTTCCTTATTGTTTGTCCTAGAAGAACAAAACGAGATTTATACGCATTGTACAACATCATCGGAGATGACTGTGCCATATAACTCACGTGTTTCTCCTAAATATTTCCAAAGTTACGTTTTGAGTCCAAATTCGATAGTCGGTTATTTAACTATCAAATAACAAACATTCAATCAGGGATTTAATTCCATAGGAAAAACCAACAATGGTTAAGCACAGAAGCAACCACTAACCTTCTTTTAATTAATCTTTCATTAATTAAAATCACTTGTAAATACTTGTATAAAAATATCTTTACAAAGATATATCCACAATCCTATATTTTCAATACTTAGAAAATTATCAATATACTTATCTTAATGCTATAAGTATACCCACAAACTGTGAAAGATTCGCTTTTTATACAATTCAAAAATCATTTAAACATCCCTTATAAATCTAAAAAAAACATTTATAAAACCATTTCATAGATCTCTAAAACCATTTATAACCCCATAAAACCATTTATAAAACTCCTTTTATAAATCTATGAACTCATTTCTAAAATTCTTTTATAAATTTCTAAGACCATTTGTAAAACTCTTTTTACCCTTTTACAATCTTCCTTTAAGTTTTCCAAACCATGTTATAAGATTTCTCTTATAAAACTCATATCTATTTATAAACCCTATTTATAAATCTTGAAAAAACTTTTATAAATATATCCAAATCATTTACTTAAAAACACTGTTTATAATAGCAAACATTATAAAAAATAAATATTAACTCTAAAACATTTTAAAATAATAATTAATAAATTCCAAAACATCCTAAATAAAACGATAATAATTTACCTTCAACATTTTTATAAATACTAATAATTAATTTCCAAAACTTTATTAATAATTAATTATATTTAATTTCAAAACATATTAATATTTTAAACAATTAAGTTTTCAAAATATTAAAAATATTGATATACAACTTTAAAACAATATTAATATAATTAACAACTTTTATAACATAAATATATTTCCTTGATAAAAATCCATACTTAAATTTTCAACATAACCATTCCCATATTTATAAAACTATATTTAAAAATCTCTTTCTATTTTATAAAACTTCCTTTCATAAAACCCCTTATTCATGAACTTCATTTATAACTCTATTTTCTTTATAAATCTCACTAACTCATAAATCCCATTTAATAACATCAACCACCATCTGTTTTTAAAGTTGCCCCCATATGGATAAATTCCTTTTTATAAAATCCTTTCTATTTATAAAATATCGTTTAACATTCCTAAATTTACCCTCACCTTCAATATCCAAAATAGAATCAACTATTTTCTAAAACATCATTCCACATCTTATAATAAATCCAACGTTTGATTTATTTCTCCAATCTATTAAATGATAATAGTTTTATTTTTATTTTTATTTATAAAACACCATTTATAAATCTATACCTTTATAAATAAAATATGATTTTATAAATCTTCACCTTATTTGTAAAATGTCACTTTATAGGTTATCATCTTTATAAATTTCCATGTTTATAAATAAATCTTAATAGTCGTATATATTATATACATATCACTTTATATGAAATGGCTAACAAATATTTCCATCTTCTTTTTAAGACCGTATTGCTTTATTATAAAACACAGACTTACTTTTAATATTTTTTTATCTTTATTTATGGTTCAAAATCTCAATTTAAAATATTTTATAAAACTATAAATTTATAATCGCTAAAACATCATACTTTTTATTTTAAAATAAATTCCTTTAAGTAATTTCAAAAATACATATCAAAATATATAAATTTTCGAAATCACTTAAAATCCTTTTAAAAATTAAATTTTATTTTATAGTATTTCAAAATACTAAATATGGCCGCGTGTTACTATAGCACTGTATAGGGAAAAATCATCCATGTTATCTATTATGGCATCCAACATATCATATATCCAATTATATGAAAGTTAAAATCAACAGTGTGAGGAATCATGTTGGATCCCTACAACCTATCCCCATACATCACAAACAATATATAATCAATAATATAAATCAACCGATTCAAGGCTGGATCGTATACAAAAGGTCATCCGCTCTTACACAGGAACGTAATAAGGTCTCATCCACTCCAGGGGCAGGAATATATCCAAACCAACTAATAAATAGTAAATCATCCAAACTTCCAATCAACAATTTAAATCAACTATATAACATAACCAGTTAACCAAAAAGGTGAGTTTAACTTACACCGGTTTTAGTTCGTCGAACTGTTCCAGTTTGAATTAAAACTGAACAGGTGTTCAATTTTAACCTAAATTTCTATTTGCTCCAAATCCATCCAATCCAACTCCATAGCATAGTACTCACTGATACGATCGCAGTGCAACTCATCGCATTCAATTTGGACCTCGTATGAGTTAAATATGAATTAATGAATATTTGAATTAATAAATTTATAATTAACTTAAAATTAATTAACATTTAAAATAAAATTACCCTTTCCCTCTCTCGTTCAAGCTTTGCTCGAACTCAGGTAAGGATCTCGACCGCACTTCCATCGCCTCGCCCCCGACTGCTATTGTCGCGCGCGATGCCTGCCTCCACCACTGCGCCTGCCTCCGTTGCTTGCGTGACCCAAGCTGCCACACGTGACCCATAAAAAGAATCCAAACTGCTCTGGTCGTGACCAAAATTCGACCTCCATGCGATGATCTATGACGATCCAACCGGTAGAGGAGCTCCACTTGTCGAGATAAGCAACTTTGATGTTGGGACCGAGGCTTGAAAATGCTTGCGTGGCTCCGACGATCGTCGGCTTTTGGATATGGAGATGGTTTACATTCGAAATGTACGAAATTTCTTTTCTGGTAACCGTGATTAAAAGGAGTGAGAGAGTATGGGTTTAAATGTGGGTGGTATGGGCAATGGTACGGGGCATGGTGAATATATATGATTTATATTTTTATATTCAAAAAAAAATTATCCATTCGACGCACTCAAAAATATCGAACTTCAAATGAGACGTGCCACCCGGCGTTCTATATGTTATACTCTTATTCCAAACGCAATGGAATTAGTCTCGAGACCAAATTCAATCATATGTGGAAGATAGCTTTTCAAACCCATTAAATTATATAAATTTCTGAAATTGATTCTATGCATTTTAATCTCGCATGACCAAATGATACGTCCGATTATCACAAAATTCAACGGAATAGTATAATTCACTATTATGGATCCAATGAAACCGTTTTCATCAAAATCCGAGACAGTGCACCAGAAGGTTGTTTTTACACGTTAATTAAAGCGAATTATTATAAAAACCAAACTAATCACGTTTAATTCTAAATTAAAATTTTACTATCTCCATTCTTATTTAAATTAAATTTAAATCAACTTTCGAAATCATTTTTGTAATGACCCGTAAATTTTTAATAATTTTATTTGTTTTAATAATATATTTAATTGAATTTGTGTGAAATTTTAAACAATAAAATTTTGAAATATAAATTGGATATTTGGAATACGTCTATTTTAACATAGCAACTGGAAAATTTTCGTCAAATAATATGGAAGTTTATTTTCTTGTGTAATTCTATTTCAATTCAAATCAGTTAAGAATTGATGATAATAAAATGTTTTCCAAACCCGAATATTTATACATAATAAATTTGTAAATCATCTTCTGAGTGAGACGTCATATTTCGTTTCTCCGAATTTGGACTGCTGTTGCTCCGTTTATCTTATTTCTGGAAAATTAGCAGCATTTTCGGTACCGGTTATCGACTTTTGATAGGATGATCGTACCACTAATATCTGTATACCGTTTTGATCATCTCGTCATGCCGAGCTCTACGGCATATTCAATTTTGTGTTTTGAAATCTGGTACACAGTGGAATCCGCGAAACGGTTAACCGTAACGGTCCGTTTTTCTTTCTCTGTGACCATTCGTTATCCAACGTTTAAAACAAATCTACACTAGCTTTTAATAATTTGCTAAATACCAAGCATACTTGACTGTTGCTATCCTTGTTGATATTTATTCTTACAACGTCATCTTTCTTACATCTCCTCTTCCACCATTTCGTTTGTTTATTTTTTTCTTTGAGTTGTTCAGCTAATAAAAAAAAAGAGAACGCATGTTCATATCCACTCCTTCCTTTTCTTGCCTCCACCACAGCCGCATCACACAGCACGACCATGGTTACTCCGCGTTGCACCTCTCCGCCTCTCGACACCAATGCTGACCACCTCCTCCATTTTGCTCGGCCTTCCACCCCATGCTTCGGCCACTACCTCCCACCGTATCACCTTCCGCTCGACCCAGACCACCCCTGACCATGCCCCACTCCTTCTTCCTCCTCCTTGCGCAAGCCCACCAAAACTCAGCAACCCGCCCTTGCGCACCATCTTCAGTTCGGCCAAGTGCTGCCTCCATCCCATACTTGTAAGTATTATATATATATTATTTATAAAAGAATTTATATATATTATGTTGTATATATATATATATTATTATTGGAGTTCGGCCTGTTTATATATATAAGCATATATAATTGTATGATTGGTTAATTCTTATATATATAAAATTTTTGCAAACTGGTTGCAAGTCTTTTAACAGGTTTTCTTTGCATTTCCAATATATATATATATAGGATCTGACTATTATATTGATATGTATTATGTATGGTAGTTTTAAGATTTATTTGTATATGATAATATTTAAGTTGTGTGTATATGTGTTACAGTATTTTTTTATATATAAAGTAAGTTATAAACATTAGTATATATTTCGTATAACAAAATATATATTTATATTAAAACTTGTGCCTATTTGTATATCTGGTTTTATATAATCGGTTTTATAATATGTCTGGTTAAAAAAAAACTTTGAATAAGCATATGTTTATGTGTGTGTGTATATATATATATATATATGTCGAACAAGCATGCTCGCATACTTTGCTTGTATATAGGTAGGATGATTTTAAAAGAGTATATCTATATAATATTGATTTGAAAGATAAGATGTGTATTTATATTATAAATATATGTGTCAGTACTTATGGGTTTGCAGAGATACTAATATATATAGTGTGCGTCAGTTTATGTATACATAAGTTATATTACCCATGGCTAACGTGTTTCAATATATGTTTATATTACCTGCATTGTATGTGTTTTATCACTACGCCACAGATGGCCTTCTGCAACAGATTTGCAAGGTGTTGCCAGCTAAAATGTTGCGACAGCTATAAAATTTTGGTCCTACTGCAACATTATATTTTTGGTGTTACCTTAGCCATAAAAATGCGTTGCTCTAGCTAAACAAGTGTAACACGATGCAACATTTTGATATAGTGTTGCTGTAGATATATTCTAATTAAAAAAATTAAAAAAAAATTACACTTCAGCGATCCACACCATTAGTTAAAAAAAAATCTCAACCATTCATCCACTATCGTCTACGCTTCCTCTGATTCCCGCTAACATTTTCATTCACGCGCTTCTTTTTCATTTCTTTCTCCTCCAAATCGCGCAGAATCAAAAAATTAGGGATTCTCCCCCAATTCCAATTCTCATAATCGGATGCTGGCAATATCGAACGCACCTTCATTTCTTAGTCATGTTTGATAATGGATGGCACAAAACCGATTCAATCTTTAGTGCCTATTTATGTTAATTATTTTGAGGTCTGTTATGGCATCTGGAATTATGGTTTTATTTTTGATTTATGCGATGGTGCCGATTAGGGATCTACAAAAATCATTCAAATTATAAAATCTTATCCTATTGTTTAAGAGTTTAAGGCAAATCCACTCCTATTTCCATATCTACCGCCGATTCAAGGCAAGTGGTTCTCCCAGATATCTTACATTCGACGCTCAAGGGGTAGGGCACAATTGGAGTGCTGTAAATCCTAGAATTGAACGCGAATAGATTTGGGCAAAATAGGATGTTTTTACCATCCTACAAAAATGACACTGCTTCCCTCTTTAAGCCAACTATTATGAACTTTGGAGCTCTGTTCACATTCAATTCGACAATTGGGAGAGTGGTTGGGAAAGCGATTAAGCTCACGGTTGAAGATATAAATGGAAATCCTAATATTCTTTGCCTGATAGTCACTAATTTGAGCCGTGGTTGTAGCGACAGATCTTCACTTTCATTTGTATCGTAACCAAACAAGGTGCTTACTGTAATTTGTTTATTTCAATCTGAATCTTCTCTTTGCATCAGTTGAGTTGAACCAGTCATCCATTCGTTTAAGAAAAAATTAAACATATTACGCCTACACAACATGAACTTCATTGTGCAAGATCTGAATTTGAGGAATCGTAGTTCAGTCTGGTGTGTGTCTGTTATGCATTCTTACGTGGTATTTTAGTTAATTGAATTCATACGTTTGAATTGAGAAGTTAACTGTGTTTATAGATCCCAGCTCTACCAAATATTGAGGCAAAGAAATGGTATGAATTTTTGGAAATTGTAAGTGCAACAATGGATGCACATCTTCGCTATTTTAAACAAGTAAGTTGCTTTATTTCCTCTTTCTTGTATTCATTTATCTTATATTTCATTTAACAAACATTCAGTTAAAATAAGGACTTCAATTTTTGCATAGGGATATGAGTTACTACATCAGATGGAACCATATATTAACCAGGTTTGCAATCCAGATGTTACCTATTAATATATTTTACAGCTCATGATTTTTAGGGACTGCAATTATTATTCCATTTGTTACAGTCTTGAAGTGTTAAAGAACATGCATTTAGCATAAATAAGTCAATGTCACTTTTTACGTATGTATGTGAATGCCATTGAGTACCAAATCCTTAAACAATGTAGCACTCCAATTTTAACCATGAGTTTCATTATTAGTGTTGCTGCTAATTAGAAAAGCTACTATATAATACTTATTAGCCATGCATGATAGGTATTTACACAATACTAAACAAATTTAGTATAATAACCACTTGACTGACCTCATATCATGGCAAGTTAAATAAAAAAGAATGGAGCAATATTTTGATGAAATTATTTGATTTTCTACATTTAAAAGTGGGTATACATAGTGATTTTGTATCTTGTTATATATATCTTGTTAAGTAATATGAAAGTGCAACATTAGTGATTTTGTATCTATGCAGGACTATCTACGTTGGTGAACAGTTTATGATGCTTTGTATCCGATATCATGGACAGTTTATGATGGTATCTTTCAATAAATATACTTCCAAGATTTGTCTAATTTAGTTGATATTTTCTTCACTTTTTTTTTATGCTCGTAGGTGAACCTGACCCTGAAATAAAAATAATATGCCGTCAAATATCACAATTTATTCCTCAACTATCAGCAAAGTAGTCTGCCCGTTTTAGCGTTTACCTACACAGTGAGAAAATTACTTACTGAACTATTCTTGTTACAACAGTGTCACTATTTGTGGATTTACTTACAATTATTTGCTTGATGATTATTACAGCTAGTCAATTCAGAAAAGACTGCTGTAGATGTTACACTTCTATTCACTTGGGCTGTAAGTACATATAAATTTTGAATCACCTGATGTTGCTAAGGCATAAGTGTGCTTGATTTTATATATTCAACATTAATGCGGAATTCAGTTGGTGGGAACTCTGGGTTTAATGATATACCAATTTATAATAAATGAGAATCGCTAGTGTGTAGGTTAATGTTTAGGTTCAAATATGTATATGTATTATAGAGGGTCAAGTTTATACATTAGTTTTAGGCAAATAAGTCCTAAAAGCATATGTCTATACATGAACTAGGTTTAAGTATAGCGTATGCATGAAACTTTCGAAGCACTAGCCAGAATTATAAGCGTAGTTCTTTTAAGCATGAGAAATTTTGGCAAATGGTGAAGTCTGCCTACATGAGTGGTTTCAGATATTAAAATGTATTTGAGTATGTACTCAATTTTGAACCTAACCATTTCTAGTATATAAGATAGGCCCTTGAGAGAGAATATGGGCAAAGTTCTGGGTAAGTTATGTAATGAAGTGGAATTAGGAAACTCAATTCAGTATACCTTTAGTAGAAACAAAAATTCGCTCATATTTTTACCTTTGCTATGTGATTTATGTAATTTGTCTTGGATGAGTCATCTAATAAAATTTTGGCAGATTTATACATTGAACCTTGTGCAACCACACAACTATATGTCCTCTGGTGTACGGATGGCTGGACAGATATGGAAGTAGTTGAAGATTCAGTGTATGAGTCAATATGTGTCTATAAATGAAACTGTATATGTAATGAGTGAACTGAGTGATGTAGTGAGGAATATCTGTATATGTGAATATTAGTGTTATAAATCATTGAATTATAAAATAGTGGAGTCAGGAATTTGTACTATTTCAAATGTTGAAATAAAATATTTTTTTAAATAAAATACTGTTTGAATATCAAATTCTGTGCAATAGCATTTTATTAAATAAATATTTATTTCTATTAAAAAATCAAATATGTTATACATTGTGGGCCCCACAAAATCAGAAAATTAATATCTATAACAACATTTTTGAATGTTGCTACAGGCACCTATGGGTGTTGCTATAGACCCAAATAGGGTTCTATTGCAGCAATATTACTTATGTTGCCTTAGATAGTCAGAATGTTGCCTTTGAGGTCTAAGGCAACGGCAAAAATTGCATTACCCGAAAAGTGTTGCCATAGACATATGGCAACATTTTTTGGGCCTGACCCAACATTTTTTTTGTGTTGCAGAAGGCCATTTATGGCGTAGTGTGTGTACAAAACTGTATAAGTTATTTATATAAAAATTTTGAACACTCTGTTACATGATTTACTTAATATATGTATATTTACGTTAGGGATAGAATGTTAGCTTTAACTCATGTATATTTGTGTTTATGGTCTGTATATATTATATATAGTTATATTATAGTCTGTTATATGAGTTTGTTTATATGCATGCATTCTGGCTGTTGTTTGTATATATATATATATGTTCTGTTATAAAGTTACAGGTTAGTATATATATATTTTACAGTTTAAAGTTATAAAGTTGTAAAGGCTATACAGTAAGTGTATTTTAACCTAGTAAATTTATATTGTTTTATGTACATGCGCTTTAATCTGATCAATGATTTTTTTAAATAAATTATATATATATAGTTTATATATGATTTGCTGGGTGTTTTAAATCAAGTATTTGTTTTAAGATTTAAGGAATGTAAAATCTGTTGCATGGAAGATGATTTTTCAGGGCTATATTTGTAGGTTAGTTTTATCTATCTGTTAGAAAATGTATAGTAAAATATTAGTATTCATATTTATTTCTTATAAAAAAGGGGTTTTAAATACAATATGTATATATGGTTAGGTTGCAAACACATATAGAGATTCTATTTATATGTATTTAAATTTAATATAGATTTGGAAATGATTATAGTATGGTTATACATGTGTTTAGTAAATATCTAATTGGAAATGTATAATATAGAGATATTTATTTTAATATGCATTTTAGGTAAATATTATATATATATATATATATATATATGATCACTTATACCATTGATCTTCATAAATCTAGTCTAATTTGATTTAGTCAATTCCCATTTTTCAGCTTCGTTCGTCGATTCGAGTTCAATCTTGCCTTGTTTTGAGATTCGTGCCTGGAATTCGTAGCTTATTTCTTTGACAAATCTATCCAGCCTCAAAAAGTGAGCAATCACTCACGATTTATAGTTCTTATATTTATTAATTTTGATTTCAATTGGAACGACAATTGAAATATGCTGCTGATAGTTATTTACATTGTTATATATGTTATTATCTATAACTTTTCACCTGTGACATCTGACACCATTATCTGTTATTTATATTGATGATATATGCCTGTTATATTATTATCATATTTGTTATCACTCTGCAAGTTCCCTGTTAGTATAGAATTCACTATGGGTTGAAATGATACATACCTGAACGATCTGTAGAATATGAGAAAATCGTTATGGGTTGAAATGATAAACCCAAGCGATTTTCATTGAATTGAATTTGGGATTGCGGGTTGAAAAGATATATACCCGTATATATTTAAATTGCGGATTGAAATGATAAATATCTGTATCACTTGACCATAGGATAGAAAATTATATACAAACACCACTGGTATATATATATATATAAATATTTTTAAAATGATTTCTATGGTTTTGAAAAGAAATATATGATTTTAATAAATATTGGTTTTTAAGATTTATTAAAGTTGATTTAATAAAGTTGATATATAATATGTTTAAGTATTTATTTAAAATATTTATATTTTCAAATATAGAGGTTATAATGATTTTAATAAATTCAGGTTGGAAATTTGTTTGAAATTATATTTATTTAAGAATTATACTTAAATAAGTTTGATTTGAAATTTATTAAATTTGAAATTTAAAGATATGGTTTTATAACTTGGATTTGATTAAAGTGACTTAAATGAATATTTCAAACTTATATAAATTTAAATAGGGTATTTTTTTTATTTTAAATTTGTAAATTGAAGTTGTATGTAGATGTTATTGAAATGATTGAGTAAATATTTCAAAACTAAAGAATAAATGAGTGGATTTGATATATATATGAAATTATCGAATTTAGTTTTGAAAATATTATGTATTTAAAGCTTTGAAATATATTGAAATTGAAATAGCTTATTTTATGGTTCAAATATGTATTTGAAATCGATAATTTGAAATGGTTTATTGAGAAACTGAATTGAATTGAAATTGATGATTTAAGATTTGATTAAATTTGAATTTTGGAATTTTGAGTTGATTTTGAATCGATTTGTGAAATTTGAGGAAAACTATTTTATTTTATAAAATATTTAAATTATATTTTTCTTTATAAATTTATTTTAATATAAATTATTTTTATATAAACTATTGTAATTTAAATCATTTTCAATATAAATTATTTTATTATAAACTATTTTAACTTATAACTATTTTATATAAACTATTTTATTTTTATAAACTATTTTATTATATATACTATTATTAATATCTAAACTGTTTAAAGGAAAGCGTTATGATTTCCAAAGTGCTATGATCTCAAAATGTTGTGATTTCCAAAGTGTTTTGATTTTAAAAGACTTATGATTTCGAAAGCGTTATAACTTTGGAAAGTGATATGATTTTGGAAATGGATATATTTGAAGTGAAAATGATATCGTTTTGATATGGTTTTAAATGGAAATGATATTTTTGTTTTTGAAGTATAAACTATTTTGAAATGACCGCAGTGTTATAATAACATTTGGTTGTTAAAGAGACCGGGATTAGATATGGGCATACTCTCTGTCGATACCAAAAACCACTTTAACAACTATGTACGCGGTGGATATTCCAGAATGAAGTAGGATGGTGGCGACGATTCTATATGAGGTATATACGCGGACCCGACTCCCGTGAGTTGGCATAAGGTGGCTAAAACAGGAGCAATTGATGGGCTAATGAGGTAGCACCTCTAGTTGGACACACTCCATCGTATGCCATTCTATTACTTGTGATTGATTTGGTGCGCACCTTTGATTCGGGAGTGTGGCTCGAGGTGGGCGATTTCTGCGGCTCTGCGTTACCACCAGCCCGAAAGTGTAATTGGTATATCTAACCTGGCATTGCCTAGTTGTGCCATGTCACCTACCCTAGCGTGCTTTACTACGAGTTTGATTTGTGTCATACCTATGGAGTATCCTCTGGTAGCCCCAGTTTACGGGGTATTACGGTACTGTATAGACTATTGGCACACCTAAAAATGTGTTAAGGTGGAAAATGTAAAGCCTTAACGCTATTTTTAAATTGTATACTTTACTGTAGACATTATTATAATAGCGTATATTACTACATAGTAGATAGTTTAACGGATCCTTAGAGGATGATTATCCCAAACATCCTTTGAGTTATTTGTATTTCAGTTGACATTTCACTTGAGTTGGATTTATTGATATAAGAATGTTAATCCTGACTCGAGTCTTTTGTGTTTTGCTTTACGCTCGGGTCAGACTGAGTGATTCAGCATTCGAGACTCACCTTTGGAGTTGGAGCTTCGCTTGGAGATCCATCTATTGATTTTGCTTTCAGTCGTTCAGTTGATTCCAGTGATGTATTCAGATCTTGTATTTGTCTATTATATTGAGACATCTATGTATTTGTGACTTCTGTTGTATGTTGTTTAACTCTGTTATATATATATAGTAGCTTCATGGACTACTATTCTTTTGTTTCCGCTGCATTATTGTTATATTACTCTGTGCCTGTGATTCTGTGATTATTTATTTACTGTATATACTGAGTTTTTGCCAAATTTAAATTAACAATCTGATATTTTGAGCAATTCAAATCCGACACGTATGGATGCGAATGGTTGAAAATTTCAGGATGTTACAATTTTTATCCGTATTAACTTCAGGATTTAATTTTTTTTAAACAATTCCAAATATTAAATTTAACAATTTAATTATCAAAAATCACTATATTTGAAATCAAGTTATTTAACTTATAAAATTAACTTTCCAATATTTAAAATTAATTAAATATTCCAAATTCAAATGATTGAAATTCTAGATTGTTACAGTTTTTGAAAAGTATAAGTGGCTAATGACACTTGTAACACTTTCTTTAACACTTTTGTAGAAGGGCAATCTACCACTAGACCCCCTCTATTTGATGGTAGTAATTATGCATATTTGGTTTGCAGGATGAAAATCTATTTCCAGTCTAATGGTTTAGATCTTTGAAACAATACCCAAATGAAGTACACTGAACCTCATATAAACTATTCACAATGGACACTAGACCAAAAGACACAAGCATTCAGTAACTCAATGGTCATGAACATTTTATTTTGATCCTTAAATAGAAGTGAATTTAATCGAGTGTCTATTTGTAAGTCTGCATATGAAATTTGGAAAACGTTGCAAGTCACACATGAGGGCACTAGTAAAGTAAAACAAACTAAGATATCTATGCTAACCAACCAATTTCAACCTTTTCAAATGAAACCAAATGAATCTATTTCCGATATGTATTCTAGATTTTAGGATATAGTACAAGCATTAATATCATTAGGAAAGAAAATTACTGAAGTGGACCAAGTCAGAAAGATCTTGAATTCACTTCGAGTGAATGGGATCAGAAGACTCTGGCAATCGAAGAAGCCAGTGATATTAGTACTATGAAAATAGAAGATTTAATTGATAGTCTAATGTCCTATGAAGTAAAGTTGCAGGATAGAAAAGAGAATCAAGCAAATAAGAAGAAATCACAAGCACTCAATGCTACAAATGACAATGATGAACCAGATGATGCTGATGATGTCAAGTTTATGACTAGGAATTTCACGAAATTCTTGAAATACTGGAAAACGAAAAAACTTCGGAAAACTAACAACAATAATTCAAGAAATGGAAATGTTGTTAAGTGTTTCGAACGTGATAAGCCCAGTCACTTGAAAAGAGACTGTCCTAACCTGAAGAAATCAAAGTACTCTTCGAACTCTTTCAACAAGAAGAGGAAACAGGCTTTCAATGCAACATGGGATGATTCAGATACATCATCAAGTGATAGTGAACAGACACAGAAAATGCTAACATGTGCTTAAGGGCAAATGATGACCAGGTATGGAATTTTAGTAAAGAAATTACTAATGTTTTAAATGTTATGTATAAGGGATATAAAATGCTTAGGAAAGAGTACAACAACAGTTTAGCTGAGATAGATAGACTAAAAATGTTTAATGAAATGTTAACTGAAGAAAAACAATATCTAGAAGATGAAATTGAAAGACTTAATGGGCATAATGACATAAAGGATTTGACACTTGAAAGTTTTGAAAAACTAAAAAGTGAAAATGAATCCTTAAAATCAGAAAGTCTTCCAATGAAGTCATAGAACACTGATCTAAATGATAAAATAACATCTCTGGACAATGTTATTTTTAACCGTAATAAGAATATTGGTAAAATGAAAACTGGTATTGATAAATTTAACAAAGGTAAGAATAATATAGAAAATTTATTATCTAAATCTAAACCCACTAACAATAAACATGGACTTGGACACACTCCTAAGCCCAAATCAAAGAAAAATAGTTCTCAAAGTACTAATTTGTTAAGGCTACCAAGTTCAAATCGAAACCTTGGAAATTAAAGATAAAACCCCCAAATAGGTTCATTAATTTATGGGTTCCTATAAAGTTAGATAATAATGAGAAAGAGAAATATATTGATAATTTTATTAATAATATTCATTTATCTGATGATTATGTTTTGAAAGGGTATTCAAACACTTTATGGGTTTGACTTCCCAAAACCTAACCCCATGGACCCAAAATAAAAAGGGCACCAGTGCCTATATTTTATACTTTTCAGGTACCAAACAATGAATACCGGATAACAGATGTTCAAAGATAAGAAATCCATTCAAAAGGATACGTTTTTGGCATCGGCAACATCGGTAACTCGAAAACTCATCTAGTTTTAATTATTTTTTTGATAACTTTATTTCATGTTTCATATTGTTTTTGATTCCTCTCATAAGTTCTATTCTATATACATTTATATATATCTCTATATACAAACTTTATACATATTGTCTAGTTGCGCTTAAGCAACTCTTTTTCACCCTTTTTGTTGGTGACAAAGGAGGAGAAAATGTATAAATATACTAGGCAAAATGATAGGGGAGTGCATAAAGATAGGAGGAGTAAAATATAAAAGTATTATATTTTATCTCTCAAATATTTATATGGTTGTCATCGTAAAAAAGGGGGAGATTGTTAATACCCTAGGTATTGATTTTGATGACAACAACCATATAAACATTACTTCTAACGTTTCTCCAAGTTGTGCAGTTATTTCAGATATATTATGGAGATATTTATAGAGATAAACAAGAATTTAGTGGAAGCAAATAAATTATATATGAAGTTCAATCAGAGCAATGGAAGAAAAAAACTAATTAAAGAAGAATGCTGAAAGGATAGAAGTATTTGAAGTGATGATTAGTTGGTTAAACTTTAGAATCAATTATTAAAGACCCCATGGCAAATATACTTGAAGATCATCAACTATTAACCTCTACCGAATCACAAAAATTCACAAATAAGAGGTACATTTGATATTTGAAATTTGCAACACTTTCTATAATTTGCAACGCTTATTGGTGTTGCTGATTCTCTTTGGAAAATGCATGTATGTTGACATATAGGGGTGATGTATGTTGACATATGTCCCGTTGGTTAGTTTTCCAAATTTTAAATCAAGGGATTTTCCCGCCACCTCTTCACAAAATGACATGTCTCTTTAATACCTATTTAAAGCCTCTAGAAAATGAATTTTCTAGTCACTTTTCACTTCTTTCTCTTACTCCTTCTCTTCCACATTTTTGCAATATAAACCCATTGTGTACTCTTCCAATCTCCTTGCAAATTGTTATATTTTGCTCCAATTCTTCATTGATTTGCAACCAACAAAACATTAAAGAGTTGTACTTGAATTCATGTCATTCTCTTTGATTTCATCCTATTCCTCAAAGGTTTCAAAGATATATTTCCATCGGAGGTCTTTAGGATCATTGTACTGAATCTATAAGAATATGTATTAAAGATACAACTACTTGCCGTAGTTTGTTGTTGTTTGTTGTTTGTGAAAAGGAGAGGGTGATCTTGTAGTCCGTAAATCAAGAGGGTGTATCTTGTAGCCCGTGAAACCAAGATTGTAAATGTGTTCTTGTCACCTGTGGAAAGCAAGCGATTATAGTGAAATTCTGCATGGTGCAGTGCAGGACTAGATGTAGGATTGGTCAATCCGAACCAGTATGAAAATCCGAGTGTTATTTACTTTACTGCATTTTGCTTTATTATTTACTTATTCTATGATTATTGGTTTTCTATTTGCAATTTGATTAGATAAAGTGTTAACGTCATAAGTTAGTTCTAAATAATTGTAATATACACTTTACCCATTCTAGTGTTCAAATGCCTTAAGATCCATTCCGCATTATGTTATAGACACCCTATTTTCTAACAAGTTATTCCATAGTTATCGAGTGAGTCATTCCATATGTTTATTATATAATGATAAAATACCTATGATTATACTAATTGTAATTACTATCACAAAACATAGCATTTATGGATTTTTATGTTAAATATACTTAAATTATACAATTAACTATTTATAACACATTATAACAAGCATATAATAGAAAGAAAAACACCTTTCAGTTCCAATGAGATTTTATTACAGAGTTAATAATTTATAATAAATTACAGAATTGACCCTAGAGCATACCTCTAATCTATCAATCTCCCAGTAGGACTTAGGGCCTATAAAGAAACTCAATTCCATCCCTTCGATCAGCTTGATGAGAATCGACCGAGCTAGTCCCTTTATGAATGGATCTGCTATGTTATCATTAGCATCCACCCTTTGTATCACAACCACTTTCTTTTCAATGAATTCTCTAATTAGATGGAACTTTCGAAAAATATGTCATGACATCTTATGTTCTCTAGGATCCTTTGTGATATGCAACTCTGCTTTATTGTCAAAAACCAATGCTATTGGATTCTACGTGTTAGGAATCACTCTGAGCTCACTTAAAAAATTGTGTACCCAGACCACTTGCAATAACCCCAAAATTATAAATAATCAAATAAAATAATTAAAAGACCAAGGCGGGCCAAATAAGAGAAGTAAGGGGAAATAAATTAATGGAAAAGAGGTATGAGGGCCGAAGCCCAAATTATTATGGGACAATAGACATTACTCTTTCCATTCATTCATTTCATCCAACTCAAAATAAAATAAAAGCTAGAGAGAAACTTTAATAGTAGTGGCTTAAAAAGGGAAAATAGAAAAAAGATAAGGAAAAGGCAAGCTAAATGGGATTAAGAAGACTAAAGCTAGACATCTTAAAGCTCTAAGTAAGTAATACTTAACCTTTCTATACCGATTCATAGTATATGGGCTAAGTTTAGATTTATGTGTTTTTAAGTAGGATGGGATCTAGATTTCTATTAATTGATATAAAATATTTTAATGATTTTTTTGGGGAAAGAATAGATAAACATGGGATGTTTAGATGCGTTTCTCTTACTTTAAATATTTCGAATGTATGTTGTTCTAATCATGATTTTAGAGACGAGTTTTTGTTTGAGAAGTTCCTTAAGCTTAAATGATTTGATATGATTTATTGAAGGTGCACAACTAGAAAATAAGTAAGAAAAGTACTCTTAAAAGTCCAAATAATGATTAAATATGTTAGAACAAGTTTTTACAAATTTTCTTGGAATTTATTAGAATTTTCTATAAGGGAAAGAAACTAAATAGGACTAAGTACTATGTTGGGGCAAGTGGGAAACTACGGAGGCGCATGAAAGTAAATTTATATTGGAAAATATATTAATAGGTATTGGGGAAAACGGGAACTAAATCAAATCTTTTTCTAAAAAGAAAGAAAATGGACATTGAAAATAACAGAAAGTAAATAAGGACGAATAAGGAACGACAAACGTAAAGACATTGTCATTAATGTCAGGCTTTGTCGGTAACGGCGTTGGGGCGGTGGCCCTACATTATAATATGAACTGCACGTAATATGAAGAGGTCATACTATGCCATACTTGGGAAGACTATACTTAATAAGGTAATCGGGAAGCACTCAGCATTGGGGCAGGGTGGTACCGCACTAAGGGAAGGAGTAAATAAAACCTAGTAAAAGATAAGTAGATGGGACTCAACGAGAGGCTAGGTTAGTATGAGGAAAGGATCCTACGCTAGAAATAAGATTGGAAGGGCTATTGACACCGGGTGGGGACGCTCACTCGAATGCACATCTTGGAAAGGTGAGTATAGGCATTCAGCTTCCAAGGACTACCGGGCAGTTCCATAAGTTAAATAGATGTTTAAAGTGGATATACACCTTGGGAATGTGAGGAGAGGCATTCACGAATGCACACCTAGGGAAGGTAAGGCATTCAACTATGTGGGGTGCAATATTAAATCATTAAAGGAAGATGAGTAAGAACTGTGTGGGGGCGTAATATTAAATCATGAACGAAAAGTAAGAAGATCCGCGGGGGAGGTAGTAATCAACAGTTAAAGAAAATAAGTAAGACCCGTTCATGGCATAGTAATAAGTTGCTAAAGAAGAATAAGTAAGATCTATGCGGGGCGCAGTATTAAGCAATTAAAGGATAAGTAAGAAGATGCAAGGGGCGTAGTATTATAATTGTTTAAATAATACTCTAAGGTGGGAACCAAGAAGGGGCTATGCAGGGTGCGCAGCATTAAAGTATAGTAACGAAATAAAAGAATGAACTAAATTAGGAATTGAGTAGGGACTGCGTAGGGGGTGTAGAAGTAAATGGGGATTGCTTAGGAAAGCGTAAGATGTAAACATCGATAAGAACCAATTGCATCAGTATTTTGATTGTTTCACTCTTAATGCTTGATTAGTAAGAGGAAAACCAACTTGTGCAGTATGGGTTGGTCTCACTATATGATTGTTTTAGGGTAAGCGTTATTCATACCAGACTTTATGTCCGACTCGTGTTTTTATTACTGTTTTCCCCATAAACTCACGGGTGCTCACTTAAGTAGGCTGAGTTTATTGGATTAGATAGGTTTGAAATATAGCAGATTGAAGACGGAGCAGGAGGCTTGGTAGCTAATAAAGATTTTTTGTTTTTCATTGTATTAAGGAGTGCGGGCCGCATCATCATACGTTGATCCGACTCTTTCTATATTATTATTCTATTATATTTGACCCCTACGTGGACATGTTTTTGGGTGTAATTGTGATTGAATTATGTGCCAAGGATGTTAAAGAAATTTTTTGATGTAATGAAAATATTTAGCTGCTCTGTTTACTTTAAATATGTTAGTTAATAAACTGAACTCACTTTCGTCATTGGAAGATAATTCTGGTGAAGACCGTAGCATCATTGACGTTCATTTTCGAGTCTCAAGTGAGGGATGTTACAGTTGGTAATAGAGCATAGGTTAGGAACATTTAAGTAAAATAAAGCTAAGAAAAGATTATAGCAATACTTAGGATAAACCAAACACTTTAGGGAGGGGATGCGGTATTATATATATATATAACATATTTGTATATTGCTATATAAATAGATAGGATGGTATATCTATCCTTCTTCTATTGTTTCACTCCCTATCGTTTTGTTTCTAATGAAGACTTGCTTAACAAAAAAGCAAAATGGATTTGAGTAGTAGGTGAGTTACGATAGGAGGAGCAAGTGTAAGAAGGGAGGTTAAACATACACAGACTAATGGAAAGAATGAGGGAGAAATCCCAGGAGCAGTAGGAGAGGGAGCTGCATAGCTAGCTAATGAGGCAGGCATGGATGTGACTGCCTTCTTTAGGCAATCCATGCCTTAGATGATGAAGGAAGCTGCACCAGAGGTAGTTTAGCCAAGACTTGCAGCGGTGAGAGAGGATTTCCTAAAGATGAACAAGAAATCTAAAAGGGAAGGCATTTACCGGAAAGGAGCCTGCAGTAGAAGTACTAAATTGGCTAAGAAGTTGTGAGCACATATTTGGAGACTTAGGACTGAATGATGCATAGAAGTGAAGGTTGGTATTCAGACAGTTGCAGGAATATGCACTGGATTAGTGGGAGACAGTAGTTGCTGAGACCCCAGAGGAGGAGATTAATTGTGAGCAGTTTAAAGAGAGGTTTGAGGTGTAGTTTATATTAGAGTCTCAACACAGTGTAATGATGAGAGAGTTTATTAATATGAAGCAGGGTAACCTTACAGTGGAGGAGTATATCTAGAAGTTTCAACTCATTGGCTAAGCATGACATGGAGATCATCAACACCCCAATGAAGAAGAACGAAAAGTTTATTGAGGGCTTGAAGCAAGGTCTTGATCATAAGGTGATGACTGATCTAGTATCTCCTTTTGAGTTTGTAGTTGACATGGCTAGAAGGTATGATAGGATCTACCAGGAGCAGAGAAGGTTGAAGGCAAGTCCCAAAGTAGAGTAGAAGAAAAAGTTTACCCCATATACAAAAGGCAAGTGTTTAACGGTGGAATTTCTATCGGATTAGAAAACCGCCGATAAATTTTTGTATTAAATTTATACCGCAAGCGCACGACATACTATCGTAGTACGTAGTGAGTATGGGTTGATCCGCAGGGAATTGTAGATTTTAACTTTCTATTCAATCAAATTAAACCAAAGTTGAAAGTGATTAGATAGAAAATGTAAAAAAAATGACAAAAAGAAAGTGATAAAAATATGAGAGTTAAATGACAATTTAGAGATAATTCCACTCTCTAGATCATATAGTTCAACAAATTATGAAATTATGATCTCTCTTTTTTAGTCATTAGTAAGTTTAATTGATGTGCTTATCATAATTATGACCTATTTGTGCTATTAATTAGCTCAACATAAGCCATAAACTATAAAACACCATTTAAACTACTTTTCATCCTCATGAAATATGACAACAAAGTTGAAAGCAAAATCTATTTAAAGTATGGTCTATTAACTATTAATTAGAAATATAGACCATCAAATTTTAATTTCAACATTCACTTCATTACCATCATCATATGTAAATGAAGAGGTAAATATTGTTTGTGATTGTTTAAGCATAGCCTATTTGTTATGAACAACATAGACTATCAAATTCAGCATGAAAAAATAAATCACATCAACATTCATTTAAGCACAAAAGAGAGCAATAATTATCAAAATGTTGAAGCTACATGACTAGAGGCTTCATCACCCCTAAATTGAAGGGATTAGCCTCTCATTTGTGTTATCATATCAACACAAGTAGCATGCAACATGAAAGAAAAAGAAAAGGAAAATGAGAGCAAGATGAAAAGCAAAACTAATCTACTTGCATGAAAATAAACTAACTACTAACAAGAAAGTAAAAGAAGCATGTAAAAGAAAAGAGAGCACTAATTAACATTGCATATAAAAAAGAAAATTACATGAGAATAAAAATGGCTAAGTAGCCATGGAAAAGAGAAAGAGAGCTTGTATTTTATTTTGAGCCTAAAAACTAACTAAGAGAGACTAAGGAAGAAGAGATAACATGAAAAATAAGGGTTTTTATACATGTATGAAACCTTAATTCATATTTTTGGGGAATGCCCAAATTGCACTTGAGGTAGTGTGGTGGCCAAGTTATCATTAGCTTCAATAATCACTCATTAAGTGTGCATGAAAGTGTATTGGCAATTAACATGTGGATTAGCTTCTAATTTGTACATGAAGGAAGGTGAGTAAGTGGGGTCCTCCATGATTATGGTTTTGAATTATTTTCATCTCCATTTGCTTTGTTTCCTTTTGTGCATGCATATCTTCATGAAGCCACTTGTATTTGAATTTAAATTCCTACAAAACAATACAGAAATTTTCAATTAAATTTTAGAAAATTAATATATGCACAAAAATGATCATTTTGCCCCTATATGAAGATGAATATGTGACAATTTGAAAATAATTTGAATTTGGTTTAAACAAGTTAAAATACTCGATATGATCCTTTATTTAATTTAAATAGATTAAATATGGTGGTAAAAATATGCATATTTACGTGCACATCAGCAAGAAAGGAGTAGGGAAGGGAAAGGGGGTGTAGTTGCTAACACAGAGGTTGTATTCTTTAACTGGGGACATAAGGGGCATTATGATTCAAGGTGCCTTATACCCAAGGAATCTGGGAAGATGAAGTGCTTCAAGTGTGACAATGTAGGACATTTGAAAAAGGACTGCCTAGAGCTTAAAGCTTAGGTTTATGCTTTGGATGGACCAAGGGAAGGACCATTTGCCGAGGAAAGAGGTAAGGGAAAAGTCTTGGAAGGTATGGCTTTGGCTTTTGGTATTTCAGCTAGAGTACTGTTTGATACTGGAGTTACACATTCATTTATTAAAGATTTGGTTGATAGACTTGGGTTAGTGTTTATCTATTTAATCACTTCCATACGTGTGGAAAATTGGATAAGAGGGTATGACACTCTCAGATTAAGATGCACTAACCAAGATATTGAGTTAGGTGGATTTAAGTTTTCTTACGATCCCTACGTGTTTTACTTCATAGGCTTCATAGTTATTTTAGGGATGGACTGGTTGGAGAAGTATAGTGCAAGGGTGCACTGCGCAGAGAGGATAATTACTCTGAGTCAGCCCGACCGTAGAGGTAGAGGGTACCAATTCGGGATTTTTCGACTTCCGAAAATCGACATTAATACGTCCACTGTATCAACTGCCGAGCAATCGAATGCCGGAAAACCGAATTGTTATGGTTAAAAAGAAGAGGTAGAAGAAGACAGAAAGAAAGAAAGAAGAAACAACAGAAACAATATCAGAATCTCACATATCGCAGCGGAACAACATATAATAGATAGATGAATAATCTTTAAATCAAGAACTATATCATTTTATACATTACATCATCAGAGTCAATATACACACAATACATCAATGGATAGTTATACAAACTTGTCCTCATACATAATACACAGCGGAAAAGATAATATCATATACAAGTGATACGTCTCGGCATCCAACTCGCCACTGAGCTCCACAGCATCTCCCGGATCTAGGATGACCTGATAACCTGACTCTAGGCTGCCCGTGTGGAAAATGATGGGCACCCAGAGTTTAGGAAAGGAACAATAAACTCCAGGTCAGTCATGAGACTGGTGTGAGAACTTAAAACAGTTTATCTTTAAAACAAACAACAAAAGAATTTTCAACATTGAAATCCGCAATGCTTTTGGAAAATGAAACTACCATAAGACCTCCCACCACACACACAATGTAATCGCAGACTTGGAGGAGATTTCTTCTTATGATAGTCAAATATGCTTCCTACGCAAGGAAAATGCTTTTGATATTATTACTAGTGCATAGTGCAGAAAAAATTTCGAAAATACAATATTAATCTTAGCCAGCATAGGTACCATTATATTATGCCTGCTATATCTGCCGCATGAGGAGACAGGTTATAGAAATTGCAATCGTAAAGGGCTCGTATTGTTTCTTTGGATTTTCCAACAAATGGTCAGGCTTAGGAACTTCCTACTGCCAATGGGTACGCCTCTGGCGGGACGTCCCGAGAGTCAACCTGCCACCCCCCGGTCCTTTGGGACCTTTATCCGAGGCGCCTCGATCAAACAACAATCACACAATAAATGAGATTGGAGTAACCACATAGGTTAAATACCAGGGCTCCATACCTGATACCACACTTTTCCAGAAGGAAATAACATACTCTAAAGGGAGCGACCCTCATAACCTTGTCGCTTCATTCCTGTTTTGACCAATTCCGGGTTGTGAGGTCCGAAGAGGTCTCGTCCACAAAGCTACGCTTTTCCACAAAGCCAAGCTTTGATCAAAAAATGATCAATAAATAATCATCACACAACAACACTCAGCATGCCACATTACCAAATTGGGAGTATATCACTGATAACCTTCAACTACATAACCTCTGAGCTCGTACGTCTCAGAGAAGGGTGTTAAGCTAAGAGAATAAATTCTCCGCCACCAACAGAAATGTATTTGAAAGAAATCAGCTTTATATCTCAAAATGTAATGTCAGACATGTAACCATACAAGTCTTTTCTGGGTTCGAACAGAACCGAAGGCACTTCCAAAGAAGCCCTTGCAATCCGGGTATTCACAATCTCGATCGAACTTCCCATCATAAAGGAAATCTCTATACCGTAGCTAACGGTGCAGAGACAATCGATAGGTCATCCTATCGTTTTCACAAATACCCGGTCTTCACCACCGGTCTTCAAATGTTATCCATATCGTCATATCACTTATTCAGAATGGGTTATATAACACAAAGGTCCTTTCCCGGCTAAACCGAATAGTGAGCACAATATTCTAAAACATATGGATATAGGGATTTCAATTAAGTCACACTTATTACCCAAATCCTTTCCTTTAAATGGTTTAAACAAATTACCATTTTAAATCTTTAAACAAAAAGTTTACTTCAGAAAGTTCATCCAATTTCACAAAGATTCATTCACAAATTTCCAAATCAATTTCCATTTCAATTGGATTAACCCATTAAATCTTTAAATTAAGATTTAACTTATAGCTTTCAAAACTATTCACAATTCAAGTCTTTTATAATATAAAAGATACACCTTTTAAAATCTTCTTTAATTTCAAAATAAAGCTTAATCATCTTCATAAAGGTTAATTCATAGTTTTTCCAAACTATTCACAATTTCATTTCAACTTGAAATGTTTCGATAGAAATTGGAAATCTTTTCACTTTATGAAAGCTATTATTATTTGAAAATAGATAGTTTTCGTTTTGGGAAAACTGGTTACAATTACACAGGTTAAAGCCATCCAAGTACAAATCTTGGATTTAAATTTAAATTTCCAAAACCATATTTTAAATGGTTAAAACCCATATAAACACCTTTTATACTGGTACAATCTTTTAGACCATATTTCCCAGATCATTGAATTCAATTTCAAGTATTGAATTCAAAATTTAAATCAAATGATTTAAATTCCAATTTTTATTAAGTTATTTAAAATAACTCTTATTTTTGAATCTCTTTTTCAACAACTTTCAATTCCAATTTCCAAAACCAATTTGGATTCAAAAATTCAATCTTTAAAATTGAAAAAAAATCTGTGACTTAACTTATTTCCACGTGAAACCCACATTTGTGTGTGTATTGTGTAGTCCAAGGGTTTAACACAATAGTGCAACAACATTCAACCATCACAGATCAAATATAACAATATAATTGATAAGAGGTATAAACTATAATGCTTATCTTTCATTCACAGATCACAGATATATAGATCAGAGATAAACAAATTACAGATCACAACACAAATCAGGATATATCACAAAGCATCACATATCAGAGATATCAAACAATTCAACATCCAATATAATCCAAACACCCATAAGTAGGATTAATTTAATTATCTGACTGATTTAAATCAGATAAATTTCTATAAATCAAGTTTACTAGTTATGGTAAATAAAAAATCAATTAATTACAAATTGATTTTCAAATCTATTTCAAAACACCAAATCAAATTTTCAACGAATTTCCAAATTATTTCTTTTTTTTAAAATAAATTTCTTTATCTCTTCAAATCTATTTAAAAATCCAATTCTTTAAAAAAATTCTTCAAATTATAAATAATATCTTCGAAATCCATTTATTAAGGCTTTTTCCCAAAATTTGGAATTTTATTCAATATGGTTCAAAAATAAACTTTATCTATTTAAAACTCCTTTTTAATTTATCCAATTCTCAAAAATAAATTTTCACAATAAATTTTCAGCTTGAATTTTAAAAATCCAAATTTTATTTTATTTCTGGTATCCAACGATACCAAAAATATATTCGACTAACCTATAGCCTTCAACAATTTCAATCCACAAATATAATCACACGGAGATTATAAATAATCAACCACAACATATGAAACAAATTCAAATGTTTGAGGAATCCAGTTGGATCCCTCCAACCTGTTTCCCTGCATCCACAGATGTTAGCACAATACCAATTCCACTTCAAGGTGGAATATCGCGGTATATAGGATTTATAAAATACTATCCGCTATTATGCGGCGCAATAGGGTCTCATCCGGTATATAATGTGGAAAATCAACTCCAAATACATATATAATACCAATTCCACTTCACGGTGGAATATCGCGGTATATGGGTTTAATAAATAACCTCCACTTAATATGCGGCGTATAGGGTCTATTTCAACACATCCAATGACCATCATCATCCAATCACACACAATCAAGCAATTTTAAATTTAACTATTTAAAATTTAAATTGAAACACAATTCGATTGAGTGAGGAGTTCTCACCTTGCTTTCAATAACGGTTGCAGTATTTTATTTCGAATAAAATTAAACGCACGTTTAATTTTACCCAAAATTATCACTAGCTCCAATCAACTCCAACCCAGCTCCATTGCGTAGTGCTCGTCAAAACGAACCCAATGCAAGTCGTTTCGTCAAATTCCGACCTCGTATCAAAAAGATATGATTTTTCAAAGTTTGAACGAATTTAAATATAATTATTTACAATTTTCTTTTTATATTTTATACCCTAGCTCATCATCACCGTTCGATTTGCCTTTGAGGAATCTGGGCCGCGTGCGCTTCTTTCTTCCCCAATGTGAAAAACTCACGTTCGAACAAAACCCAATGGCGCCATCTAGGGTTTGAATTATCGCGACCACATCTTTACTTTGACGACGATCAGATGCTGCCATTCGAAAGCTCGAGCCTCACTCCACCTTCACTATAAAGCACGTCGAACTTGGTTGTCCATCCTCCTCGATAAACGCATGCGAATGGGCGACGTTCAAGCTTGATTTGCTGCCAAACTACTCCCATAAACTCGATCATCTCCGTACAGATTTGAAGATCTCACGATGCTCTTCATCTTTCGTGTTGGAAGTTTTTCGAATAGGTTGATGGATCGAGAGATTTTGAGGGAAGAAGATGACAATATTTCGGCCATTGAATTCATCACTGGCGGCTACTGGAAGAAACTAGGGTTTAGTGCAAAAAATGAAAATACAACGTCCTTTTATAGAAAATTCGACGACACTATTCATCTCGAAAATTTTCGAACTCGAAATCAAACGTGCCGACTGGCGTTTCTAAGGTTTTACCCGCGTTTCGAACACAATGAAACATGTTTCGAGAGCTAATTCGATCATATGTGCGAGTTACGGAAATAAACGATCAGATTTAAATTAAATCGATTAAAACGATTTCTATGCGTTTTGGCTTGCCCTAGACAAACGGTAAATCCGATTGACACGAAATTTAAAATCTTACAATAATTTCACATTACAGATCCGATGAAGCTGGTTTCGTCAAAATCCAAGACTGTTTGAAAAATGACTATTTTCACTAGTCAATTAAATATTAAAACATTCAATTCCTACAATTCAACTTTTATTTCAAATTTTAAAAGTTCTATAACGTCATCCTAACTCCAATATGATTTAATATAACTTTATACATCATTTTTATACACATTTGATCTAATTATCAATTATTTCTGCAATTTCAAATATTAAATTAATAATTTAATTATCCAATTAAATCACTATATTCGAATTTTAAGTTATTCAACTTACAAATTTCACTTGTTAATATTTAAAATCAATTAAATATATGAATTTCAAATGACAGAAATTCTGGGTCATTACAATCTTCCCCCTTTAAAAGAATTTCGTCCTCGAAATTGCAAAGTAAGAAAAAGTTACAGAATCCATTAACTTTTCAAACAATTCGTTCAAATTAGATTTCAAAATCACTTAAGTGTACAACTTCCCCAAAATCCAATAGCTAAACTCTTTCAAAAACTTTACTAAGTTTTTCAAATCCATACTTAGTTATACTTTTTAAAACAAACTATATCGTTTAAATTTTAAATCCAAATCCAAAATTTAGTTTTCACAAATTTTCCAAAATTTCTCGAAAGTTTTCTAACGCCTTAAATTTTCAGAAAAATTCGCCATAACCTCCTTTGCGCGGTTCGATCCGGAAAAAAATGACAATATATATATCACAAATATACATCTCATCAAGTAATGAGGCATCCCGAAGGGAAAAAAGTGTAAAAGTACGATATGTAATCCGAGATATGTACCTTATATATTATTAGCGAGCATATACGGCTAATATAGCGCGAAAGCGAGCTCCGAACGCGAAGCAAGCGCCATCCGCACCTATTAAACACTCAACAACAATGAGAAACATGTATATATATGAAATAATATCAATATACAACATATACCAACAACTATATATGCCAATATAGCAAATGCAAACAACAACAACAAATCCAACCAATCAAAACAACTATCATTCAATAACATCCAACAAATCAATGTCTATCCAAATCAATTCATAACTAAATCAAAATAGATTCACTTCTCACTAATATTTATTGAATTGGTTTTCCAATTTATATCACTTTTGATTCACGTATATTGGATTTTACAAATATTCATTCATTCATATTCGATTAGTTTACACTTACTAATTCATATTCAAGTTTGTTCATTTTCAAATCAAGTTAAATTCAATTACTTTAGCTTTCAATTTCACAAATTCCATTTCATTAACACTTAATGAATTTATATACAATCAACTAACAATCAAATCATAACCAACATAACCAAATTATTAAATTTACATTCAATTTGGTCCAACACTTTTAATTTCAATTGGTTTAATATTAAATTGACTTCCATTCGATTCATTCAAATTCCAATTTATTAGCTTTTAATGAATTAACACTTATATCCATTATTCCATATCAATTTATTCACATTCGATTGATTAACATTCAATCCATTTATTAATTCAATTGCTAATTTATTTTACAAATAAGGTTGAATTTCATTTACATAACTCAAGTTTACATTCATTTAATTCACTTTGTTATTTCACTTCGACATCAAAATCAAATTCATTCATCATTACTTAAGTTATATTCCATTTCAATTCTAAAGTAAATTCTATTTAATTTTTACCAAAGTCAAATATCATCAATTATTCAAATTCATATCCCATTTTGCTTAACAAAATGGTTTAACCACTTTAATAATTGGTTTCAGTTACCTTTACCCATTCTATAAGTTGCACCACTTATTATTCAACTTCCAAATCTGATTTAATTTATTTAACTTCCTTTAGTTAAATTCCAAATCATATATTTACTATGCTAACCCAAATTTTATTCCAACTTTACCAAAGCTAAATTTATTATCTCATATTATAAGTTCAAAACTCGTTTCACTTATATTCATCAATTTCAATTTGGATTTTAATTTAAATTTTGTTTATCACAACAAAACTTCAATTTTTCAATTTATTATGGTAGCAAATCCATCACACAGAAACTCAAAAATGATATTGATGATGCTGCAGTCATCACCCTTATTATTTCCCAGCAACAGTAATGAATCTAGTGCTTAAATTCTTTTCAAAATTTCCTTTTTATTTATAAATCACATTTATAAATCTTTTTACTTATATAATTTCACTATTTTACTTTACTTATACAAGATTATTTCACAACTATAAATCATATTAATTATAATTCCATACTTAATAATTCATTTGCTTATATACTTCATTCTTTTACAATTGTTGTTTTTATTTAGATTATTCAAACAACTTTTATCAACTCATATATATTCTTACATTTTCAACAACCAAACAATTCAATTTTATATACACTTTAATAATTTTGAAAAATTATTTCCTTTATATGTAAAATATAATCAAGGTAAAATTATTTCATTTACCCAATTTAAAATGATACTGTGTCGGTTCATCTTGTTTAAGAGTTTAGAAACCCCTATCAATTACAGTTAGCTAGACTGCACCGACCAGAATCTATAAACAATCAATCGATAAGTCAACACAATACAAAACAATTTCATATTCACTAACAAATACGCGCTCATATCTATTATTACACTCACATTCATTCTAGAGTACTATTGACTCTATCTCTAATGAGTAACACCCAACAGAGCCAAGGTTATCACTTAACCATATGCTCTGATACCACATGTAACGATTTGGGATTTTTCGACTTCCGAAAATCGACATTAATACGTCCACTGTATCAACTGCCGAGCAATCGAATGCCAAAAAACCGAATTGTTATGGTTAAAAAGAAGAGGTAGAAGAAGACAGAAAGAAAGAAAGAAGAAACAACAGAAACAATATCAGAATCTCACATATCGCAGCGGAACAACATATAATAGATAGATGAATAATCTTTAAATCAAGAACTATATCATTTTATACATTACTTCATCAGAGTCAATATACACACAATACATCAATGGACAGTTATACAAACTTGTCCTCATACAGAATACACAGCGGAAAAGATAATATCATATACAAGTGATACGTCTCGGCATCCAGCTCGCCACTGAGCTCCACAGCATCTCCTGGATCCAGAATGACCTGATAACCTGACTCTAGGCTGCCCGTGTGGAAAATGATAGGCACCCAGAGTTTAGGAAAGGAACAATAAACTCCAGGTCAGTCATGGGACTGGTGTGAGAACTTAAAACAGTTTATCTTTAAAACAAACAACAAAAGAATTTTCAACATTGAAATCCGCAATGCTTTTGGAAAATGAAACTACCATAAGACCTCCCACCACACACACAATGCAATCACAGACTTGGAGGAGATTTCTTCTTATGATAGTCAAATATGTTTCCTACGCAAGGAAAACGCTTTTGATATTATTACTAGTGCATAGTGCAGAAAACATTTGGAAAATACAATATTAATCTTAGCCAGCATAGGTACCATTATATTATGCCTGCTATAGCTGCCGCCTGAGGAGACAGGTTATACAAATTGCAATCGTAAAGGGCTCGTATTGTTTCTTTGGATTTTACAACAAATGGTCAGTCTAAGGAACTTACTACTGCCAATGGGTACGCCTCTGGCGAGACGTCCCGAGAGTCAACCTGCTCTCTCTGCCAACACAAGGCCGGGTTACCTCTTACACTAGGTAACTACTTCACGAATATGCCACCCCCCGGTCCTTTGGGACCTTTATCCGAGGCGCCTCGATCAAACAACAATCACACAGTAAATGAGATTGGAGTAACCACATAGGTTAAATACCAAGGCTCCATACCTGATACCACTTTTTTCCAGAAGGAAATGACATACCCTAAAGGGAGCGACCCTCATAACCTTGCCGCATCATTCCTATTTTGACCATTTCCGGGTTGTGAGGTCCGAAGAGGTCTCGTCCACAAAGCTACGCTTTTTCACAAAGCCATGCTTTGATCAACAAATGATCAATAAATAATCATCACACAACAACACTCAACATGCCACATTACCAAATTGGGAGTATATCATTGATAACCTTCAACTACATAACCTCTGAGCTCGTACGTCTCAGAGAAGGGTGTTAAGCTAAGAGAATAAATTCTCCGCCACCAACAGAAATGTATTTGAAAGAAATCAGCTTTATATCTCAAAATGTAATGTCAGACATGTAACCATACAAGTCTGTTCCAGGTTCGAACAGAACCGAAGGCACTTCCAAAGAAGCCCTTGCAATCCGGGTATTCACAATCTCGATCGAACTTCCCATCACAAAGGAAATCTCTATACCGTAGCTAACGGTGCAGAGACAATCGATAGGTCATCCTATCGTTTTCACAAATACCCGGTCTTCACCACCGGTCTTCAAATGTTATCCATATCGTCATATCACTTATTCGGAATGGGTTATATGACACAAAGATCCTTTCCCGGCTAAACCGAATAGTGAGCACAATATTCTAAAACATATGGATATAGGGATTTCAATTAAGTCACACTTATTACCCAAATCCTTTCCTTTAAATGGTTTAAACAAATTACCATTTTAAATCTTTAAACAAAAAGATTTACTTCACAAAGTTCATCCAATTTCACAAAGATTCATTCACAGATTTCCAAATCAATTTCCATTTCAATTGGATTAACCCATTAAATCTTTAAATTAAGGTTTAACTTATAGCTTTCAAAACTATTCACAATTCAAGTCTTTTATAATATAAAAGATACACCTTTTAAAATCTTCTTTGATTTCAAAATAAAGCTTAATCATCTTCACAAAGGTTAATTCATAATTTTTCCAAACTATTAACAATTTCATTTCAACTTGAAATGTTTCGATACAAATTGGAAATCTTTTCACTTTATGAAAGCTATTATTATTTGAAAACAGATAGTTTTCGTTTTGGGAAAACTGGTTACAATTACACAGGTTAAAGCCATCCAAGTACAAATCTTGGATTTAAATTTAAATTTCCAAAACCATATTTTAAATGGTTAAAACCCATATAAACACCTTTTATACTTGTACAATCTTTTAGACCATAATTCCCAAATCATTGAATTCAATTTCAAGTATTGAATTCATAATTTAAATCAAATGATTTAAATTCCAATTTTTATTAAGTTATTTAAAACAACTCTTATTTTTGAATCTCATTTTCAAAAACTTTCAATTCCAATTTCCAAAACAAATTTGGATTCAAAAATTCAATCTTTAAAATTGATAAAAAATCTGTGACTTTACTGATTTCCACATGAAATCCACATTTGTGTGTGTATTGTGTAGTCCAAGGGTTTAACACAATAGTGCAACAACATTCAACCATCACAGATCAAATATAACAATATAATTGATAAGCGGTATAAGCTATAACGCTTATGTTTCATTCACAGATCACAGATATATATATATATATCACAGATAAACAAATTACAGATCACAACACAAATCAGGATATATCACAAAGCATCACATATCAGAGATATCAAACAATTCAACATCCAATATAATCCAAACACCCATAAGTAGGATTAATTTAATTATCTGACTGATTTAAATCAGATAAATTTCTATAAATCAAGTTTACTAGTTATGGTAAATAAAAAATCAATTAATTACAAATTGATTTTCAAATCTATTTCAAAACACCAAATCAAATTTTCAACGAATTTCCAAATTATTTCTTTTTTTTTAAAATAAATTTCTTTATCTCTTCAAATCTATTTAAAAATCCAATTCTTTAAATAAATTCTTCAACTTATAAATAATATCTTCGAAATCCATTTATTAAGGCTTTTTCCCAAAATTTGGAATTTTATTCAATATGGTTCAAAAATAAACTTTATCTATTTAAAACTCCTTTTTAATTTATCCAATTCTCAAAAATAAATTTTCATAATAAATTTTCAGCTTGAATTTTAAAAATCCAAATTTTATTTTATTTCTGGTATCCAACGATACCAAAAATATATTCGGCTAACCTATAGCCTTCAACAATTTCAATCCACAAATATAATCAAACAGAGATTATAAATAATCAACCACACAACATATGAAACAAATTCATATGTTTGAGGAATCCAGTTGGATCCCTCCAACCTGTTTCCCTGCATCCACAGATGTTAGCACAATACCAATTCCACTTCGAGGTGGAATATCGCGGTATATAGGATTTATAAAATACTATCCGCTATTATGCGGCGCAATAGGATCTCATCCGCTATATAATGCGGGAAATCAACTCCAAATACATATATAATACCAATTCCACTTCACGGTGGAATATCGCGGTTATGGGTTTAATAAATAACCTCCGCTTAATATGTGGCGTATAGGGTCTATTTCAACACATCCAATGACAATCATCATCCAATCACACACAATCAAGCAATTTTAAATTTAACTATTTAAAATTTAAATCGAAACACAATTCGATTGAGTGAGGAGTTCTCACCTTGCTTTCAATAACGGTTGCAGTATTTTATTTCGAATAAAATTAAACGCACGTTTATTTTTACCCAAAATTATCACTAGCTCCAATCAACTCCAATCCAGCTCCATTGCGTAGTGCTCGTCAAAACGAACCCAATGCAAGTCGTTTTGTCAAATTCCAACCTCGTATCAAAAAGGTATGATTTTTCAAAATTTGAACGAATTTAAATATAATTATTTACAATTTTCTTTTTATATTTTATACCCTAGCTCATCATCACCGTTCGATTTGCCTTTGAGGAATCTGGGTCGCGTGCGCTTCTTTCTTCCCCAACGTGAAAAACTCACGTTCGAACAAAACCCAATGCCGCCATCTAGGGTTTTAATTATCGCGACCACATCTTCACTTTGACGACGATTAGATGCTGCCATTCGAAAGCTCGAGCCTCACTCCACCTTCACCATAAAGCACGTGAACTCAGTTGTCCATCCTCCTCGATAAACGCGCGCTAACGGGCGACGTTCAAGCTTGATTTGCTGCCAAACTACTCCCATAAACTCGATCATCTCCGTATAGATTTGAAGATCTCACGATGCTCTTCATCTTTCATGTTGGAAGTTTTTCGAATAGGTTGATGGATCGAGAGATTTTGAGGGAAGAAGATGACAATATTTCGGCCATTGAATTCATCACTGGAGGCTACTGGAAGAAACTAGGGTTTAGTGCAAAAAATGAAAATACAACGTCCTTTTATAGAAAATTCGACGACACTATTCATCTAGAAAATTTTCGAACTCGAAATCAAACGTGTCGACTGGCGTTTCTAAGGTTTTACCCGCGTTCGAACACAATGAAACGTGTTTCGGGAGCTAATTCGATCATATGTGCGAGTTACGGAAATAAACGATCATATTTAAATTAAATCGATTAAAACTATTTCTATGCGTTTTGGCTTGCCTCGGACAAACGGTAAATCCGATTGACACGAAATTTAAAATCTTACAATAATTTCACATTACGGATCCGATGAAACTAGTTTCGTCGAAATCCGAGACTGTTTGAAAAATGATTATTTTCACTAGTCAATTAAATATTAAAATATTCAATTTCTACAATTCAACTTTTAATTCAAATTTTAAAAGTTCTATAACGTAATCCTAACTCCAATATGATTTAATATAACTTTATACATCATTTTTATACACATTTGATCCAATTATCAATTATTTCTGCAATTTCAAATATTAAATTAATAATTTAATTATCCAATTAAATCACTATATTCAAATTTTAAGTTATTCAACTTACAAATTTCACTTGTTAATATTTAAAATCAATTAAATATACGAATTTCAAATGACAGAAATTCTGGGTCCTCCATGATCATGGTTTTGAATTATTTTCATCTCCATTTGCTTTGTTTCCTTTTGTGCATGCAAATCTTCATGAAGCCACTTGTATTTGAATTTAAATTCCTACAAAATAACACAGAAATTTTCAATTAAATTTTAGAAAATTAATATATGCACAAAAATGATCATTTTGCCCCTATATGAAGATGAATATGTGACAATTTGAAAATAATTTGAATTTGGTTTAAACAAGTTAAAATACTCGATATGATCCTTTATTTAATTTAAATAGATTAAATATTATGGTAAAAATATGCATATTTACGTGCACATCAGCAAGAAAGGAGTAGGGAAGGGAAATGGGGTGTAGTTGCTAACACAGAGGTTGTATTCTTTAACTGGGGACATAAGGGGCCTTATGATTCAAGGTGCCTTATACCCAAGGAATCTGGGAAGATGAAGTGCTTCAAGTGTGACAATGTAGGACATTTGAAAAGGGACTACCTAGAGCTTAAAGCTTAGGTTTATGCTTTGGATGGACCAAGGGAAGGACCATTTGCCGAGGAAAGAGGTAAGGGAAAAGTCTTGGAAGGTATGGCTTTGGCTTTTGGTATTTCAACTAGAGTACTGTTTGATACTGGAGTTACACATTCATTTATTAAAGATTTGGTTGATAGACTTGGGTTAGTGTTTACCTATTTAATCACTTCCATACGTGTGGCAAATTGGATAAGAGGGTATGACAATCTCAGATTAAGATGCACTAACCAAGATATTGAGTTAGGTGGATTTAAGTTTTCTTACGATCCCTACGTGTTTTACTTCATAGGCTTCAGAGTTATTTTAGGGATGGACTGGTTGGAGAAGTATAATGCAAGGGTGCACTGCGCAAAGAGGATAATTACTCTGAGTCATCCTGACCGTAGAGGTAGAGTGTATGTGGTCTTGAAAGAATGTGCAGAACAGCACATGAGTATTTTATTTTCTTTGAATTCGGAAGACCTTAGAGCAGTACGCGTTGTGAAGGAGTTCTAAGAGGTGTTTGAACCGGTTTCGGGGTTACCACCCCTGAGAGCAGTGGAGTTTCGAATAGAGTTACTACTAGGGACCAAACCGTTTAGTCTATCCCCAAGTAGAATGCCTCCATAGGAGATGGAGGAGTTGAGGAAGCAATTGGCAAAGTTATTAGAAAAGAGCTTCATAAGGCCAAGCATTTTAACTTGGAGCAGCAGTATTTGGAATGAAGTCTGATGGGTCACTAAGACTATGCATTGACTATCGAAATCTGAATGAAGGGATGGTGAAGAATAGGTATCCTTTGCCGAGATTGATGATCTGTTTGATCAGTTAAGTGGAGCTACGGTGTTTTTGCAGTTGGTCTTAGCTTCAGGGTTCCATCAGCTGAGTGTTGCAGAGGAAAGCATTCCTTTAACTGTGTTTAAAACAAGGTACTATTCATTTGAGTGGTTGTTTATGCCATTTGGGATGACCAATGCACCTGCATTCTTTGTAGACTTGATGAATGGGATCTTTTGAGATAAGTTGGATAGATATGTGTTAGTGTTCATAAATGACATTTTAGTGTACTCTAAGAAGAGGAACTATACGTAGTTCACCTAAGTCTTGTGCTAGAGGCGTTGAGACAGCATAAGTTAAAGGTGAAATTTTCTAAGTATTATTTTTGGAAGAGGGAAGTGAAGTTCCTATGCCATTGGATTTCGGAAGGAGGGATAGCTTTAGATCCATTGAAGTTGGAGGTAATAAATGGATGGAAGAGACCTGAGACTGTGACCAAGGTGCGAAGTTTCTTAGGATTGGTCAGCTATTATAAAAGATTCATTAAAGACTTCTCCTGTATAGCCATGCCGGTGGCAAGGCTGACCAAGAAGGGTGAGCAGTTTTCTTAGGCGCATGAGTGTGAGAAGGCATTCTAGGAACTGAAGTGCAGTTTGACAAATGCATCAGTGTTGGTAATACCTGAAGGGAATGATGGTACGACTGCATACATTGATACTTCGGGGTTCGGTTTAAGCGCTGTATTGATGCAGATGGGCATATAATTGCTTATGCATCTAAGCAGTTGCGACCCCATGAAGTTCAGTATCCAATGCATGATTTGGAGTTGGCAGTAGTTATCTTCGTGTTGATGATTTGGAGGCACTATCTCTTAAGGGAGAGGTTTGAGTTGTGTACTAACCACAAGTCCTTAAGATATTTGTTCTCTCAAAAGGAGCTGACATGAGGCAGTAAAGGTGGTTTGAGTTTCTAGCATCAAATTATTTAGGAATAGAGTGTACCCTAGGAAAAGGAAATAAAGTAGCAGATGCCTTAAGCAGTTTCAATCTAGTGCTGGTTTGAGCAGTTCATCCAGAATGCTATCATGCTTAGAAGTCAGGCCTGCGTTGGTAGAAAGATGAACTTCGGAAGGGAGACAAGTTCTGCATAGACACAATAAGGAATTTGGACTTAGGATTCGGAGAAGTAGAACTAAAGGGATTTAGTGTTGATAAAGAAGCCAACTACGGAAGAATGGTAGGTACTATACTCCGGGTACTAAAGGAATGTGGATGGAAGTATGTGACGACCGCCCATGACCCCTACACCGAACATGGAGAATAGTGCGCTGTAAAGTGTGCCAGACAGCCATGGACGATTGCCAAGGTAAATTAAAAACAGAAGAATCTATCGTATAACTCACAGCGCATGGATAAAATACAATAGAAAGTATATATAGTGAAGCTTTACAGAACAAAATCTCTATTAAACCTCATAATAGTTTGGTACAACATCTGAATAGTCAATACATCAAGCCTCACTACATATCACTCAGAGAATATACAAGCAGCGGAACATCCAGTACATATAGTAAGAAACTAATACGCAAGCCTCCAACTCGTCTTCGTCATCAGCATCGTCAGTCACTAAGAATCAGCACCTGTCACCTGCTACCTAGTCTGCCCATCCCAAAATGGATGAACAACCCAAGGTAATAAGAGTTGAACATAAAACCTTGAGTCAGACAACAGTCTTAGTGAGCGGTAAATTAACTAACAACATACCAAAAGAGCATAAAGGTAAAAGGAATAGGAATCCAACCCTCCCACTCCACCTCTTTCTATAGTGATAGCCCGCAGACACACTAAGCAGAAATAAACATAGCAAAGCAGACATTTTAAAGTAAAGCAATTATCACTCGAGTCAAGGTCGATGTTTTCCAAGCACAAACCCCCAAGGCCTAAACCAAGATCAGATAAGCACCCAGAAAATATCGCTCTTGAGACCGAATGACGATACAATCAAACATCCATGACTCTGGCTATCACTGATATCTTTGCTTCGATACCACCGTTAATTGAATGACCGGCACATTCTTTCAGCCGTCCGTCAAGGGTTAATGGCAACCCCGGTTCTAGACAGAACTCCGCACGTCGTCGCAGCCCGTGCCTAGGACTATCGAATCTGCCCAGAGTACTCGACTACAATCATAGTCTTTAGGGACTATCGAATCTGCCCAGCGTACTCTTGCTTTGAGTCTGCTAGAACCTTCAATAACGATGAAACCTCAGCCTTCTAGTCATCCTCCTCGACGACTATTTCCATACTAGCTCAAGCGCCTCTCGAGCAAACCATTATCCTCAAACTCGAACCGTTTCACCGAGTTACCACATGCTTGGAATGATCCCGTCTGGATTAAACCAAGGCTATCTCACATCATGCCTCGCTTCATCTCATCATAGCAAAGCCTCATCTCAACATCATCATCAAATCTATCCATATGAGCTTTATCATCCACATCATATGCCATGAGCAGCTTTCCTTATTCAAGAGCCTTTCCCTTAGCTTTTGAATCATCTTCAACCAACTTGTCCAAATCAAATCATCAATTAACTAATTTACAAAAATCAATCAAGTCAAACATTAATACAAGTAATCAAGCATTCAAACATGATCTAATAAACAATTATAACAATAATGGCAATCTCGTAAATAAAGAGTCTAAATCTAACAAGCATGAATCATAAGCAATATCTCTACAACTTGATGAATGAACTTGCATAGGTTAACATGTAGTAAAATGGATGTCAAATCATCATGAACAATAGATCTATACTTAAGTTTATGAAAATGCATGGAAATCACTATTTTAACACATAATTAAGCCATCAATCCGATATACTCATTTGGATCCGTGTGAGAGGTAACTACCACTCACCAATTCACCTAAACACCTCAAAAGCAACACACTTCAGATCTGGACAGCGAAGGACCTAGCTTGATCCGCCAAAATTCCGCTTCAAACGATGAAATCTCTCTTCGATGGATGAAGATCTTCAATCTAAGCTCTTGGATCTTCGATTTGGATGGAAGGAATCACAAGATTAAAGTGGAGAAGAGAAGTGAAGAAGTGTAGAACTCGAGCTCACAAAATGGCAGGACTTCGTCGCTTCAAAAATCCGGATCCCAAAAAGTGAGGCGAGGACGTGTATTTATAGGCTGAAATCCCTAACTCGTTCGCCTCCTTAAGTCGTCCACGACTTATCAAAACCCTACGACCTACGACTTAAAGATGCCACGACTCAACACATCCTATGACTTAACTGAAATGGCCTAACGACTTAACAACAGTCGCGACTTAACACACACACCCACGTTCCTACTTAAGTCGTTTAAACGACCCAACAACTTACGACTCATCGACCTTGCGACTTAACTACTCAGGCTTAAGCGCGACTTAAAACATACACGACCTAACCCCTTAAGCCTTCATGCGGCCTACTACAGAAACAACCTAACAACTTAAGCATCCATGCGACCTAACATAAGTCGTCTACGACCTAACACACATGCATGCGACTCGACGACAATGCCGACCCAACGACTTAACAGAAGTCACGACCTAACACCTAAGTCGTCTGGACGACCTAACATAGACACGACCTAAATTTCAACGACTTACCCAGAATCCTTAAGTCGCTCGAACGACCTAACTTCCTTAAGTCATTAGCTCGCCCAGTCTCCTAGGTCGCTACTCTTATGCCGCTAAACCCTTAAGTCGCCAACTCCTATAAGTTGCTCCACCGACCTAACTGCTATACGACTTTAATTCCAACACACCCCAATTTCCTTAAGTCGCCTACCCTTCTTAAGTCGGTCAATTCCTTAAGTCGCTCACGATCTAACTTCGACTCGACTTAAGCTTCGAACGACTTAAACCCTAGACGACTTAACAACGCTACGACCTAATGACAACTGTTTTAAAATCTTTCGATCCTTAAAAATACGGGTCGTTACATTCTCTCCCCCTTAGGAATTTCGCCCCCGAAATTCCAAACAAACAAGAGCAATCAAAAACTATTCTGCATGCCTACCATCCATAGCAATCAACAAACCATGCATCCAATTACTAGTCTAGCATGCAGAATTCTAAAACTAGAACAAGTTACAATGTCGTGAGATGACACGACACCTTATGGCCATACCTCGAAGAGTTCAGGATGAGCTGCCTTCATCCTCTCTTCCACCTCCCATGTACAGTCGTTATCATCATCACTCCATTGTATCTTGAGCAACTTAACTACCTTCCTCCTAAGCTGTTTCGTGTCAGTTTCCACAACACGAAGCGGCATACGAGGTCTCTTATCGACTGGATAAATCTCAAAATCTTCACAGCTATCTGCAGAAATTACTGTACTCGAGTCGTGCACATACTTCCGTAGATACGATACATGAAAAACATTGTGCACATCCGCCATCTTTTCTGGTAACTCCAATTTATATGCGAGCTTTCCAATTCGCTCAATGATCGGGAATGGTCCAACAAATCTCGGAGTCAATTTTCCTTTCTTCTCGAATCGAATAACATTCTTCAGTGGAGAAACCTTCACAAAAACCATATCACCTACGTCGAATTCCAAATCCTTACGACGCTTATCGGCATAACTTTTCTTTCGGTCTTGGGCTGCCTTCATTCGTTGCCGAATGATCTCTATACAATCCGAAGTCTGTCGAATCATTTCTGGCCCAAGTATCATCTTTTCTCCTGTTTCCAACCAACATGTCGGAGAGTTACACGGTGTTCCATACAATGCCTCATACGGTGCCATACCAATGCTTGACTGGTAACTGTTATTATACGAAAATTACACCAAATGAAGGTGATCTTCCCATGATCCTCCGAAATCTAAAACACAAGCTCTGAGGAGATCTTCCAAAACTCGGTTGACTCTCTCGGTCTGACCATCTGTTTGAGGATGATAAGCTGTACTCAAACACAACTCGGTTCCCAAAACTTCCTGGAAGCTTTTCCAAAATCCACTAGTGAACAATGGGTCTCGATCGCTCACTATACTCTTCGGAATACCATGGAATCGAACTATCCACTTAACATACAGCTCAGCCAACTTTGATGCAGTCCTGGTTGATCAAACAGGAATGAATCTTGCACTCTTAGTCAAACGATCTACGATGACCCAAATCCCTTCATTTCCCGTTCTGGTTCTAGGTAACCCATCGATAAAATCCATCGATATTTGCTCCCACTTCCATGTAGGAACTTCTAATGGCTGAAGCAATCCACCAGGCTTCTTCTGTTCGGCTTTTACCAACTGGCAGTTTATGCATTTGGAAATAAAATTTCCAACATCCTTCTTCATACCTTCCCAGTAATAGGTTCTCTTCATATCCCGATACATCTTATTTCCACCTGGATGAATTGTCAGCTTCGAGTGATGAATTTCCTTCAGAACTTCATTTCTCAATTCATCTATATCGGGAACAACTAGTCATCCTTGCTTCCGAAGCCAACCCTCTCGATCGACCTCGAATCCTTTATCCTTTTCTGGGTCCAATCCAGATTCCAAATCATGGATAATCTTGACAAGCTTATCGTCTCGCTTTTGGCTCTCGCCAATTCTTTCCACAAGAGTCGGTCTTATCGATAAGTTTGCCAACATCTCAGGTTCCAATTCACATCTGGGCCTGAAGTCAAATCCAGCTAAATACTCGAGACTCTTCCATTCTGAAAACATGGCTCCCAATCCTGCATGTCTTCGACTCAACGCATCTGCCACTGCGTTACCCTTTCCCGGAGTATAGGCTATACCAAAATCATATGATGCCAAAAACTCTAGCCATCGTTGCTGCCTAAGATTCAAATCCTTTTAGGAGAAAAGATACTTCAACGACTTATGATCCGTAAACAACTCGAATCGAACTCCCAATAGATAATGTCTCCACATCTTCAGAGCAAAAACAATCGCCGCCAACTCCAAATCATGAGTCGGATAATTCCTTTCATGCGGCTTCAGTTGTCGACTTGCATACGCAACAACTTTACCCTTCTGCATCAGCACTGCTCCAAGTCCAGTACCACATGCGTCGGTGTAAACCACCATCTCATCATTTCCACTTGGAATAGTCAAAACAGGAGCACTTGTCAGTCGCTCTTTCAGGATTCCGAAAGCTTGCTCACACTTAGCATCCCATCTGAATACTTGGTTCTTTTTCGTCAATCCTGTTAATGGTGCAGCTACCTTGGAAAAGTCTTTGATAAATCGACGATAGTATCCTGCTAATCCAAGAAAACTTCTCACATCAGATGCATTCTTAGGTCTAACCCAATCCTGGATTGCTGCTATCTTGGCAGGATCAACCGCTATTCCGCTTCCAGAGATAATATGGCCTAAGAACCTCACTTCGCTCTTCTAGAAGTGACACTTCGAAAACTTAGCCTTCAGCTGATGTTTCCGTAAGATTTCCAAAACAATACGGAAGTGCGTCTTGTGCTCTTCTTCAGTTCTGGAATAAATCAAAATATCATCCACGAACACTAGTACGAACTTGTTCAACTGATCTCTGAACACTCTATTCATAAGATCCACAAAATATGCTGGTGCATTGGTCAATCCAAACGGCATTACCAGCCATTCAAAGAAACTAGATGGTGTCCTGAAAGCAGTCTTCGGCACACTATCCTTAGCCACTCTTAACTGGTGAAATCCCGTTGCCAAATCCATCTGAGAAAACACCCTAGCTTCGTGAAGTTGATCAAACAAGTCATCTATTCTCGACAATGGATACTTGTTCTTCTTAGTCACTTTATTCAGCTCACGATAATCCACACACAACCTCAACGATCCATTCGCTTTGGTTACAAACACAACTGGTGCACCCCATTCGGACACACTACGCCGAATGATTCCTTTCTGTAAAAGATCATCAACTTGCACTATCAACTCTTGCTGTTCCCTAGGCGCCATACGCCTAAGAGGCATCACAACAGGTCTGGCTCCTTCAACTAAATCGATACGAAACTCGATCTCTCTATGCGGCGGTAACCCTTTGACCTCATCAAAGACATCCTCAAATCCATTAGCGATTGGCACCGATGACAGTCCATCCCGTGGAACAACCAGCGAATACATGAAGCTCATAAAGACGCCTTCCTCATGCTTACATCGTATCACAACCTTTCGCCCTTCCACATTCTCGACTGTCACCTCCAACCTTTCACAATCAACCTTTGCCGCAAACTTCCTAAGCCAGTCCATACCCAAAATAATTCCGAACCCCGCAAAGTTTAGAACAAAACAATCACAAACAAAATAGCAATCATGACTCGATACAATCAGACCACGGCATAGCATACACAAACAAGACGAACCCCCAACTGGATTAGTCACAACCAGTGGCCTATCAACGATATCCGGTTCTAAACCCAACCGGCCTACAAGTTCATTACAAACAAAAGAATGCGACGCCCCAGTATCAAATAACACTCTAACTGGAACACCACAAATGGAGAGAGTACCATGAACCACCACACTCTTTCCTTTCTCTTCTGTAGTAGGAGCATTTGAAGATGATGGAACAGCTCCCAAAGCATAAGCTTGTACAATCTGCTTGTCCTTTCGCGGTTCTGGACAATTCCTCTTAATATGCCCCGGCTTGTCACAGTTGTGGCACTTCATCGACACCTTAGGATTCTTACAATCTCTGGAGAAATGGCCCTTCTGCTGACAATTATAGTAGGTCACTTCGCCCTTCGGCTTCTTCTGGCCATCCTTACCCTTTTGCTACTGCTGCTTCCTCTTCTTGTTTCCACCCTACTGTGGTTTAAACTCCTCCTTGGTCACAGCAACAACAGATCCTTCTTTAGGAAACAGATTCTCGTGCCTGAGAGCTTTCTCTACAAGCTTCTCAAATGGATCGTCCAAATGATCCACCAACTGCCTCCCAAGATAACTGTCCAAGCCTGTCAAAAACTTCTCGTTCTTCTGATATGAAGATTCAATATACAACCGAGCATACTTGGACAAAGCTTCAAACTCAGAAACATACTCAAGAACTGGTCTTCCACCTTGCTTGAGCTCCACAAACTTCTTGAACAGAACAGATTTCTGAGCTGTAGAAATGAACTTAGCTTCAAATCTGGCTTGGAATTGTACCCAAGTAATTTCTTCCTCTGCAGTATCAATGGTGATAGAGTTCCACCAGTCAAAAGCTCTCCCTTGAAGCTGTCTTGATGCAAGCTTCCTTTTAGTTGCATCCTCAATTCCCAAATCACCAAAGATTCTTCTACAAGCATCTATCCATCTCTGGACTTCAATGGTTGACTTTGTCCCCAAGAAAACCTTTCCTCCAAGAGCGGTATAATCTTTACACAGCTTAGCAAAATCCACTGGTTTTGGAGTTTGAACTTGAACTCCAACATCTACTGCTGGCCCCGGAGCTGGCATCCTTCTCATGATCGAAGTCATCATAGCCTCGAACATAGCAGCATAATCAGCAGCCCCCTCAGTAGCACGGCCTTCCCTAGCAGCTGGTCTCCCTCTTCGACTCGTTCTTAATATCTATAAAAGAAATGATCAATACACCTTAAGAACAACTGCATAAGGGACTCAAATCTTTCTAAGCTACTATATTATATATAGTAATCATCCATCAAAATACAATTACGTCTCTCATATGTAGTTACGTCAGCGAGCGTTGGGTAAAATCGATTAACTAAAGCTCTGATACCAAATGTGACGACCGCCCATGACCCCTGCACTGAACATGGAGAATAGTGCGCTATAAAGTATGCCAGGCAGCCATGGACGATTGCCAAGGTAAATTAAAAACAGCAGAATCTATCGTATAACTCACAGCGCATGGATAAAATACAATAGAAAGTATATATAGTGAAGCTTTACAGAACAGAATCTCTATTAAACCTCATAATAGTTTGGTACAACATCTGAATAGTCAATACATCAAGCCTCACTACATATCACTCAGAGAATATACAAGCAGCGGAACATCCAGTACATATAGTAAGAAACTAATACGCAAGCCTCTAACTCGTCTTCGTCATCAGCATCGTCGGTCACTAAGAATCAGCACCTGTCACCTGCTACCTAGTCTGCCCATCCCAAAATGGATGAACAGCCCAAGGTAATAAGAGTTGAACATAAAACCTTGAGTCAGACAACAGTCTTAGTGAGCGGTAAATTAACTAACAACATACCAAAAGAGCATAAAGATAAAAGGAATAGGAATCCAACCCTCCCACTCCACCTCTTTCTATAGTGATAGCCCCCAGACATACTAAGCAGAAATAAACATAGCAAAGCAGACATTTTAAAGTAAAGCAATTATCACTCGAGTCAAGGTCGATGTTTTCCAAGCACAAACCCCCAAGGCCTAAACCAAGATCAGATAAGCACCCAGAAAATATCGCTCTTGAGACCGAATGACGATACAACCAAACATCCATGACTCTGGCTATCACTGTTATCTTTGCTTCTATACCACCGTTAATTGAATGACTGGCACATTCTTTCAGCCGTCCGTCAAGGGTTAATGGAAACCCCGGTTCTAGACAGAACTCCGCACGTCGTCGCAGCCCGTGCCTAGGACTATCGAATCTGCCCAGAGTACTCGACTACAATCATAGTCTTTAGGGACTATCGAATCTGCCCAGCGTACTCTTGCTTTGAGTCTGCTATAACCTTCAATAACGATGAAACCTCAGCCTTCTAGTCATCCTCCTCGACGACTATTTCCATACTAGCTCAAGCGCCTCTCGAGCAAACTATTATCCTCAAACTCGAACCGTTTCACCGAGTTACCACATGTTTGGAATGATCCCGTATGGATTAAACCAAGGCTATCTCACATTATGCCTCGCTTCATCTCATCATAGCAAAGCCTCATCTCAACATCATCATCAAATCTATCCATATGAGCTTTATCATCCACATCATATGCCACGAGTAGCTTTCCTTATTCAAGAGCCTTTCCCTTAGCTTTTGAATCATCTTCAACCAACTTGTCCAAATCAAATCATCAATTAACTAATTTAAAACAATCAATCAAGTCAAACATTAATACAAGTAATCAAGCATTCAAACATGATCTAATAAACAATTATAACAATAATGGCAATCTCGTAAATAAAGAGTCTAAATCTAACAAGCATGAATCATGAGCAATATCTCTACAACTTGATGAATGAACTTGCATAGGTTAACATGTAGTAAAATGGATGTCAAATCATCATGAACAATAGATCTACACTTAAGTTTATGAAAATGCATGGAAATCACTATTTTAACACATAATCAAGCCATCAATCCGATATACTCCTTTGGATCCGTGTGAGAGGTAACTACCACTCACCAAATCACCTAAACACCTCAAAAGCAACACACTTCAGATCTGGACAGCGAAGGACCTAGCTTGATCCGCCAAAATTCCACTTCAAACGATGAAATCTCTCTTCGATGGATGAAGATCTTCAATCTAAGCTCTTGGATCTTCGATTTGGATGGAAGGAATCACAAGATTAAAGTGGAGAAGAGAAGTGAAGAAGTGTAGAACTCGAGCTCACAAAATGGCAGGACTTCGTCGCTTCAAAAATCCGGATCCCAAAAAGTGAGGCGAGGACGTGTATTTATAGGCTGAAATCCCTAAGTCATTCGCCTCCTTAAGTCGTCCACGACTGATGCAGCTCAGGACAGAAGTGAAGGTCTAAGTCGCACACGACTTAAGGATTTAAGTCGCATACGACTTAACGAAGAAGTTATAGGTCGTCCTCGACCTAAGGAGTCACGAGAGGGGGAGCTGCGACTTAACTGGAAACCAGGGGAAGAAGTTATCTCGAGTTTGCGACCTAAGGAAGTGATAGGTCGCGAACGACCTAACTTGGCAGTGCAACATGGAGACAGTTTAAGTCGCAAATGACCTAACTTGTTTTTAGGTCGCATACGACCTAACGAACTAAGGCATAGGTCATGGGAACGACCTAACAAATCACCAGGAAAAGAGCTACGACCTAACGGGTTTGAGAATGGCGAGCTAAAGCAAAGAGATAGGTTGCTGGAACGACCTAACATGTTTTTAGGTCGTGTACGACCTAACGAGATAAGAAAGAGGTTGCTGGAACGAGCTAACGGGGTGCTACGACCTAACAAGTCACGACCTATGTTAGGTCGCAAGAAACAGTCACGACCTATGAAAGGTCGTAGGAAATAGGAACGACTTAAGATAGGTCGCTGGGTGATCTGGGAAGATAAGTCGCGAAGTCTTAAGTCGCAAGACTTAGGTCGCGCAGTTCTATGAAGTGCCCTTTTAAGTCGCTGAAGCTTGATGCCGTTGAATCTTATGCCGCGTTAATCTCTGCCGTTGATTCTTTAAGTCGCTGATGGAAGCTGGAGCATTGAAGTTAGGTCGCGTACGACCTAAGTTGAGTCGAGAGAAGTTGTTAGGTCGGCAACGACCTAAGGGATGTATTTTCTGTTTGTATTTTCTACTTGTTAAGTCGTAAGCCGTGTGTACTGGTTGAGTCGTGTGAGTTAAGTCGGAGCTGTTGATAAGTCGTAAGTCGGAACCGACTTAAGAGTTGATGTAATTTCTGTTGTGTGTTGTAACTTCTATAAATAGGCCGGTGGTGCCATTTGTAATAGTTTAGTTGATTTGAAATAAAACTCTTGTTTTGTTAGCTTTGTGCTTTCACCAAATTGGTAGTTGAGTGTAATCTCCTATCTCCTCTTTCAGTTAATCGAGTGCGTTCGATTCAACGACTGCAGAAGCCGATTCACGGAATCTAGTGCGCTAGATCAACGTGTGAAGAATCGCAGATCTTTGAACCCGGTATCGTGCGCGATCAACGAGTTCAGGATAGCTAGAATTCGGTATCTTCGGATCAACGAATTTGGGCATTTCAGTATCTTCCAATCCATCGATTACTACATTCATCGATCTACATTGTTTTTGATTAATCCGCTGTGTCAGTTTTGGTATCAGAGCTTGTTTAGCCAATCATAGCTAAATCGAGTCTTGGAGCCAATCATCTTGAAGAAGTTTGAATCAAAGTGAAGATTTGAGGTTATTAATCACGGCCGAGAGCAAGAAGGGAAGTTGTTCGACTTTGTATTGAAGTTTGGAGGATGGATTTATCTTGTTTGGGAGTTTGGTTGTTCATCGTGTTCATCACAATTTGCAACACATGTGAAGTTTCCGATCCATTTCACTTTGGATCTAAGTTCGAATTGTGTTTGAGTTTGAAGTGTGAAGAACTTCGGCCGAGATAAGCAAGTGAAGGCCGTGTACATCATTTGACTGAGAATTGAAGAGTTTTGTGAAGATTCCAAGTATGCCGCCGAGAAGAGCTAATCGTCACCAAAACGTAGAAGCTTTGTATCGAAGAGAAGAAGCTGATGAGATGGAGCAAAGAATCAATGAAAACTTTAGTGAAAAGCTTAACGAAGGAATTGGTCGGTTAGAGAAGATGATGTTAGAAATGAATCAAAATCGGAGAAGGGTTTCACCTGAATCTAACCATGGGGGAAGTAGAGTCTCACCACAATCCAATCGAGAAAGAAGTGTTGACAATGATCAAAGGCGTGGGAGGAACGTGGATGATCGTGAATGGAGGAATTCAGATAGAAGGGATGTTGGTGGAAGAAGTGATGGTAGTAGAGATGTGGGTGGACGAGATAGACAATGATATACATCTGATTTTGAAGAGGAGTATGATGGTGGTAGTGTTCGAGGACAAGGATGAGGACAAGGAAGAAATCACTCTGAGTATGATCACAAGTGGGAGTCGGGGATGAAGACTGAAATTCCTTTATTCAAAGGTGGTATGCAAGCGGAGGAGTTTTTAGATTGGGTGGCTAATGTTGAAGAGATTTTTGACTTCAAAGAAGTTCCATAACATCGTAGAGTGAAGTTGGTTGCTACGAGGTTGAGGGGTAGAGCTTTGGCATGGTGGCAGCAAACCAAACTTACACGTGAACGGATGGGAAAGTCAAAAGTTGAATCTTGGGAGAAGATGAAGAAATTGATGAAAGCAACGTTCTTACCTTACAATTATCAATCTTTGATGTATCAACGTTTGCAGAATTTGAGGCAGGGCACAAAGAATGTTAATGATTACGCGGATGAATTTTATCAGCTTATTGCGAGGAATGATATTATGGAAACGGAAGAGCAGCTGACATCTAGATTCATTGGAGGATTGCAAATGCAGATTCAGGATATGGTTAACATGTTTGATCCCAGATCTGTAGCGGAAGCACATCAGAAAGCGTTGGCTTGGGAGAAACAGGGACGACGAGGAGGTGGTGTGTTTACAAATTCCAATAATCAAGTGAAGGGTGTTAGTAGAAGTTCTAATGTTTCAAAAGTTGTTACAAAACCAGTTGTGAATGAGGTTAGGAAGGCGAAAGTCAATAATGGTTTCAAGTGTTATAATTGCCAAGAAATGGGCCACAAAAGTAGCGAATGTCCAAAGCCGAAGAAGAGAGCTATGATAGCGGAGGTTGAGGATGAGGATGAAGAAGCTGAATGTTCCAATTCACCACCTGATGAGGAGGAAGAAGAAGTGTCGGGAGACGAAGGTTATAATCTAATGATGAAGAGGTCCTGTTTAACACCAAAGCAAGAGGAGGAATGTAGTTGGTTAAGGAGTAATATTTTTCAGTAAACATGTACCATCTGGGGAAGGTTTGCAAATTTGTTATTGATGCTGGAAGCTGTGATAATATAATTTCTTCAGAAGCTGTGAGGAAGTTGGCGTTGAAGACTGAGAAACATCCGAAACCATACAAGCTAGCTTGGTTGAGGAAAGGCGGGGAGGTGAAGGTTGGACGAAGGGCTTGTGTGAAGTTTTCAATTGGAAAGAAATACAAGGATGAAATCTGGTGCGATGTGGTAGATATGGATGTCTGTCATTTGTTGCTGGGGAGACCGTGGCAGTATGATAGGGCGGTGCAACATGATGGGCGTACCAACAGTTACAGTTTCATGTTTGAAGGCACAAAGATTACTCTAGTTCCAAAGAAGCGACAACAGGAGGAAAACAAGTTGGAGGAGATTGAAGAACTTAAAACTTTGTTATCTTTGAAGGAGTTTGTGAAGGAAGTAGAGGAGGAGCCTGAAGTGTTTTTGTTGATTGGGCGAGAGAGCAGTGAAGAGGTTGAAATTCCGGAAGAAGCGAAGCCAGTGTTGAAAGAATTTGACGATGTATTTCCAGAGGAGTTACCAACGGAGTTGCCACCGTTGAGGGATATACAACATCAGATAGATCTTGTTCCAGGTGCTATGTTGCCACACAGACCACATTATCGAATGAGGCCAAAAGAACATGAAGAATTGAGGAGGCAAGTGGAAGAATTGCTTGAACAGGGGCGTGTGCAGGAGAGTTTAAGTCCTTGTGCTGTACCAGCTTTATTGGTACCCAAAAAGGATGGAACGTGGAGGATGTGCACAGATAGTAGAGCATTGAATAAGATCACAGTCAGATACAGATTTCCGATGCTGAGGCTTGATGATTTATTGGATCAAATCAGTGGGTCCGTAATATTTTCAAAGATTGACTTGAAGAGCGGTTATCATCAGATTCCCATTAGACCAGGGGACGAATGGAAGACAGCATTCAAGACGAGGGAAGGATTGTATGAATGGCTGGTAATGCCGTTTGGTCTATCAAATGCACAAAGTACATTCATGAGGGTGATGAAACAAATTTTCAGGCCATACATTGGGAAATTTGTGGTGGTTTACTTTGATGATATTCTGATCTACAGTGCTAGTACAGAAGAGCATGTTCAGCATTTGAAGAAAGTGTTAATTATTCTTCGTGAAGAACAATTCTATGCTGCTACAAAGAAGTGTGTTTTTATGGCGAGGAGTGTTTTATTTCTGGGGTATGTTGTGTCGGAAGAAGGAATACAGGTTGACCAAAGTAAAATCAAAGCTATCAGAGATTGGCCGTAACCCAAGACGATAACGGAAGTTCGTAGTTTTCATGGGTTGGCTTCATTTTATCGAAGGTTTATTCCACACTTTAGTAGTGTGATGGTGCCTGTGACTGATTGTATGAAGGGTAAACAGTTTGCATGGACGGAGGAAGCCGGGGTTGCTTTTGATCGAATCAAAGAACTCTTGACGTCTGCACCAACTCTAATATTACCAGATTTTCAGCTAGTGTTTGAACTACATACTGATGCATCCAAGGTTGGGATTGGAGGAGTGTTGAGTCAGAGGGGACGTCCGATTGCATACTTTAGCGAGAAGTTATCAGGAGCAAAGATGAGATACAGTACATATGATGTGGAATTTTATGCTGTCGTGCAATCTATTAAACACTGGAGACACTATCTATTTCAGAAAGAGTTTGTTCTTTACACTGATCATGAGGCATTAAAGCATTTACAAGGGCAAGACAAGATTTCAGCGAGACATGCATCATGGATTGCATATCTGCAACAGTTTACATTTGTTGTGAAACACAAATCGGGAGTGACGAATCGTGTTGCGGATGCTTTGAGTAGAAGGAATCATTTGTTAACAACAATGAAGATTGAAGTAACGGGATTCGATGTGTTACCAGAGTTACTTGACGTAGATCCTTATTTTGCAAAGTTTGTTGATAAATTCAAAAATGGGGAGACGGATGAGTTTTTGATGGTAGATGGTTTTCTGTTCAAAGGAAATCGATTGTGCATACCTGATTGTAGTTTGAGAATGAAGATTGTAAAAGAGGTATATGAAGAAGGACATGTTGGGAGAGACCGTACATTACAGTTGATTTCACAGTCTTACTTTTGGCCATCAATGAGGAAAGAAGTGGAAAGGTTTGTGGAACGATGTCATATCTGTCAGGTTTCGAAAGGAACTGCGACTAATGCTGGTTTATATATGCCGTTACCTGTACCAACTAAACCATGGGTTGATGTGAGTATGGACTTTGTGTTGGGGTTGCCAAGAACACAGCGTGGAAACGATTCCATTTATGTGGTGGTTGACCGATTTTCGAAAATGGCACATTTTATTGCCCGTAAGAAGACGGCGGATGCTGTTCATGTTGCTCAGTTATTTTTCAAAGAGATATATCGACTTCATGGGTTGCCAGAATCTATTGTGTCGGATAAGGATACTCGTTTTCTGAGTCATTTTTGGCTAAGTTTGTGGAAGATGGTGGGAACGAAGTTGAACTTTAGCAGCGCTTATCATCCGCAAACGGATGGACAGACCGAGGTTGTGAACAGATCATTGGGAAATTTATTACGATGTCTTGTGCAAGACAATCTGAAGAGTTGGGATGTAAAGTTATGTCAAGCGGAGTTTGCTCATAATCATGCTGTGAATCGTAGTACGGGATTCAGTCCATTCCAGATTGTATATTCCAGTATGCCAAGGGGACCGTTGGATTTAACGGTAGTACCACAACCAGAGGGAACCGTTAAACGGGCTATTGATTTTGTTGAAGGATTGACAGAGTGTCATAGAATCGTTCAAGAACGATTGGAAAAGGAAAATGAGAAATACAAATGATCTGCAGATCTGAAGCGAAGGAGTGTTGAATTTAATGAAGGAGATATGGTGTATGTTGTGTTGACAAGAGATCGTTTTCCAGTGGGCGCTTATAACAAGTTGAAAGCCAGGAAAATTGGGCCTGTAGAAGTCGTGAAACGAATTAATGAAAATGCTTATAAGTTGAAGCTGCCGGAGGATGTGTATACTTCTGATGTGTTCAATGTTAAGCATCTCGTACCATATCATGGGGATGAACAAGCTAATGTGGAAGAATTTACAAATTCGAGGTCGAATTTTTCTCAACCTGGGGAGGATGTTGCAGCTCAGGACAGAAGTGAAGGTCTAAGTCGCACACGACTTAAGGATTTAAGTCACATACGACTTAACAAAGAAGTTATAGGTCGTCCTCGACCTAAGGAGTCACGAGAGGGGGAGCTGCGACATAACTGGAAACCAGGGGAAGAAGTTATCTCGAGTTTGCGACCTAAGGAAGTGATAGGTCGCGAACGACCTAACTTGGCAGTGCAACATGGAGACAGTTTAAGTCGCAAATGACCTAACTTGTTTTTAGGTCGCATACGACCTAACGAACTAAGGCATAGGTCGTGGGAACGACCTAACAAATCACCAGGAAAAGAGCTACGACCTAACGGGTTTGAGAATGGCGAGCTAAAGCAAAGAGATAGGTCGCTGGAACGACCTAACATGTTTTTAGGTCGTGTACGACCAAACGAGATAAGAAAGAGGTTGCTGGAACGAGCTAACGGGGTGCTACGACCTAACAAGTCACGACCTATGTTAGGTCGCAAGAAACAGTCACGACCTATGAAAGGTCGTAGGAAACAGGAACGACTTAAGATAGGTCGCTGGGTGATCTGGGAAGATAAGTCGCGAAGTCTTAAGTCGCAAGACTTAGGTCGCGCAGTTCTATGAAGTGCCCTTTTAAGTCGCTGAAGCTTGATGCCGTTGAATCTTATGCCGCGTTAATCTCTGCCGTTGATTCTTTAAGTCGCTGATGGAAGCTGGAGCATTGAAGTTAGGTCGCGTACGACCTAAGTTGAGTCGAGAGAAGTTGTTAGGTCGGCAACGACCTAAGGGATGTATTTTCTGTTTGTATTTTCTACTTGTTAAGTCGTAAGCCGTGTGTACTGGTTGAGTCGTGTGAGTTAAGTCGGAGCTGTTGATAAGTCGAAAGTCGGAACCGACTTAAGAGTTGATGTAATTTCTGTTGTGTGTTGTAACTTCTATAAATAGGCCGGTGGTGCAATTTGTAATAGTTTAGTTGATTTGAAATAAAACTCTTGTTTTGTTATCTTTGTGCTTTCACCAAATTGGTAGTTGAGTGTAATCTCCTATCTCCTCTTTCGGTTAATCGAGTGCGCTCGATTCAACGACTGCAGAAGCCGATTCACGGAATCTAGTGCGCTAGATCAACGTGTGAAGAATCGCAGATCTTTGAACCCGGTATCGTGCGCGATCAACGAGTTCGGGATAACTAGAATTCAGTATCTTCGTATCAACGAATTTGGGCATTTCAGTATCTTCCAATCCATCGATTACTACATTCATCGATCTACATTGTTTTTGATTAATCCGTTGCGTCAGTTTTGGTATCAGAGCTTGTTTAGCCAATCATAGCTAAATCGAGTCTTGGAGCCAATCATCTTTAAGAAGTTTGAATCGAAGTGAAGATTTGAGGTTATTAATCACGGCCGAGAGCAAGAAGGGAAGTTGTTCGACTTTGTATTGAAGTTTGGAGGATGAATTTATCTTGTTTGGGAGTTTGGTTGTTCATCGTGTTCATCACAATTTGCAACACATGTGAAGTTTCTGATCCATTTCACTTTGGATCTAAGTTCGAATTGTGTTTGAGTTTGAAGTGTGAAGAACTTCGGCCGAGATAAGCAAGTGAAGGCCGTGTACATCATTTGACTGAGAATCGAAGAGTTTTGTGAAGATTCCAAGTATGCCGCCGAGAAGAGCTAATCGTCACCAAAACGTAGAAGCTTTGTATCGAAGAGAAGAAGCTGATGAGATGGAGCAAAGAATCAATGAAAACTTTAGTGAAAAGCTTAACGAAGGAATTGGTCGGTTAGAGAAGATGATGTTAGAAATGAATCAAAATCGGAGAAGGGTTTCACCTGACCATGGGGGAAGTAGAGTCTCACCACAATCCAATCGAGAAAGAAGTGTTGACAATGATCAAAGGCGTGGGAGGAACGTGGATGATCGTGAACGGAGGAATACAGATAGAAGGGATGTTGGTGGAAGAAGTGATGGTAGTAGAGATGTGGGTGGACGAGATAGACAATGATATACATCTGATTTTGAAGAGGAGTATGATGGTGGTAGTCTTCGAGGACAAGGATGAGGACAAGGAAGAAATCACTCTGAGTATGATCACAAGTGGGAGTCGGGGATGAAGACTGAAATTCCTGAATTCAAAGGTGGTATGCAAGTGGCGGAGTTTTTAGATTGGGTGGCTAATGTTGAAGAGATTTTTGACTTCAAAGAAGTTCCATAACATCGTAGAGTGAAGTTGGTTGCTACGAGGTTGAGGGGTAGAGCTTTGGCATGGTGGCAGCAAACCAAACTTACACGTGAACGGATGGGAAAGTCAAAAGTTGAATCTTGGGAGAAGATGAAGAAATTGATGAAAGCAACGTTCTTACCTTACAATTATCAATCTTTGATGTATCAACGTTTGCAGAATTTGAGGCAGGGCACAAAGAATGTTAATGATTACGCGGATGAATTTTATCAGCTTATTGCGAGGAATGATATTATGGAAACGGAAGAGCAGCTGACATCTTGATTCATTGGAGGATTGTAAATGCAGATTCAGGATATGGTTAACATGTTTGATCCCAGATCTGTAGCGGAAGCACATCAGAAAGCGTTGGCTTGGGAGAAACAGGGACGACGAGGAGGTGGTGTGTTTACAAATTCCAATAATCAAGTGAAGGGTGTTAGTGGAAGTTCTAATGTTTCAAAAGTTGTTACAAAACCAGTTGTGAATGAGGTTGGGAAGGCGAAAGTCAATAACGGTTTCAAGTGTTATAATTGCCAAGAAATGGGCCACAAAAGTAGCGAATGTCCAAAGCCGAAGAAGAGAGCTATGATAGCGGAGGTTGAGGATGAGGATGAAGAAGCTGAATGTTCCAATTCACCACCTGATGAGGAGGAAGAAGAAGTGTCGGGAGACGAAGGTTATAATCTAATGATGAAGAGGTCCTGTTTAACACCAAAGCAAGAGGAGGAATGTAGTTGGTTAAGGAGCAATATTTTTCAGTCAACATGTACCATTCTGAGGAAGGTTTGCAAATTTGTTATTGATGCTGGGAGCTGTGATAATATAATTTCTTCAGAAGCTGTGAGGAAGTTGGCGTTGAAGACTGAGAAACATCCGAAACCATACAAGCTAGCTTGGTTGAGGAAAGGCGGGGAGGTGAAGGTTGGACGAAGGGCTTGTGTGAAGTTTTCAATTGGAAAGAAATACAAGGATGAAATCTGGTGCGATGTGGTAGATATGGATGTCTGTCATTTGTTGCTGGGGAGACCGTGGCAGTATGATAGGGCGGTGCAACATGATGGGCGTACCAACAGTTACAGTTTCATGTTTGAAGGCACAAAGATTACTCTAGTTCCAAAGAAGCGACAACAGGAGGAAAACAAGTTGGAGGAGATTGAAGAACTTAAAACTTTGTCATCTTTGAAGGAGTTTGTGAAGGAAGTAGAGGAGGAGCCTGAAGTGTTTTTGTTGATTGGGCGAGAGAGCAGTGAAGAGGTTGAAATTCCGGAAGAAGCGAAGCCAGTGTTGAAAGAATTTGACGATGTATTTCCAGAGGAGTTACCAACGGAGTTGCCACCGTTGAGGGATATACAACATCAGATAGATCTTGTTCCAGGTGCTATGTTGCCATACAGACCACATTATCGAATGAGGCCAAAAGAACATGAAGAATTGAGGAGGCAAGTGGAAGAATTGCTTGAACAGGGGCGTGTGCAGGAGAGTTTAAGTCCTTGTGCTGTATCAGCTTTATTGGTACCCAAAAAGGATGGAACGTGGAGGATGTGCACAGATAGTAGAGCATTGAATAAGATCACAGTCAGATACAGATTTCCGATGCCGAGGCTTGATGATTTATTGGATCAAATCAGTGGGTCCGTAATATTTTCAAAGATTGACTTGAAGAGCAGTTATCATCAGATTCGCATTAGACCAGGGGACGAATGGAAGACAGCATTCAAGACGAGGGAAGGATTGTATGAATGGCTGGTAATGCCGTTTGGTCTATCAAATGCACCAAGTACATTCATGAGGGTGATGAACCAAATTTTCAGGCCATACATTGGGAAATTTGTGGTGGTTTACTTTGATATATTCTGATCTACAGTGCTAGTACAGAAGAGCATGTTCAGCATTTGAAGAAAGTGTTAATTATTCTTCGTGAAGAACAATTCTATGCTGCTACAAATAAGTGTGTTTTTATGGCGAGGAGTGTTTTATTTCTGGGGTATGTTGTGTCGGAAGAAGGAATACAGGTTGACCAAAGTAAAATCAAAGCTATCAGAGATTGGCCGCAACCCAAGACGATAACGGAAGTTCGTAGTTTTCACGGGTTGGCTTCATTTTATCGAAGGTTTATTCCACACTTTAGTAGTGTGATGTCGCCTGTGACTGATTGTATGAAGGGTAAACAGTTTGCATGGACGGAGGAAGCCGGGGTTGTTTTTGATCGAATCAAAGAACTCTTGACGTCTGCACCAACTCTAATATTACCAGATTTTCAGCTAGTGTTTGAACTACATACTGATGCATCCAAGGTTGGGATTGGAGGAGTGTTGAGTTAGAGGGGACATCCGATTGCATACTTTAGCGAGAAGTTATCAGGAGCAAAGATGAGATACAGTACATATGATGTGGAATTTTATGCTGTCGTGCAATCTATTAAACACTGGAGACACTATCTATTTCAGAAAGAGTTTGTTCTTTACACTGATCATGAGGCATTAAAGCATTTACAAGGGCAAGACAAGATTTCAGCAAGACATGCATCATGGATTGCATATCTGCAATAGTTTACATTTGTTGTGAAACACAAATCGGGAGTGACGAATCGTGTTGCGGATGCTTTGAGTAGAAGGAATCATTTGTTAACAACAATGAAGATTGAAGTAACGGGATTTGATGTGTTACCAGAGTTACTTGACGAAGATCCTTATTTTGCAAAGTTTGTTGATAAATTCAAAAATGGGGAGACGGATGAGTTTTTGATGGTAGATGGTTTTCTGTTCAAAGGAAATCGATTGTGCATACCTGATTGTAGTTTGAGAATGAAGATTGTAAAAGAGCTACATGAAGAAGGACATGTTGGGAGAGACCGTACATTACAGTTGATTTCACAGTCTTACTTTTGGCCATCAATGAGGAAAGAAGTGGAAAGGTTTGTGGAACGATGTCATATCTGTCAGGTTTCGAAAGGAACTGCGACTAATGCTGGTTTATATATGCCGTTACCTGTACCAACTAAACCATGGGTTGATGTGAGTATGGACTTTGTGTTGGGGTTGCCAAGAACACAGCGTGGAAACGATTCCATTTATGTGGTGGTTGACCGATTTTCGAAAATGGCACATTTTATTGCCCGTAAGAAGACGGCGGATGCTGTTCATGTTGCTCAGTTATTTTTCAAAGAGATATATCGACTTCATGGGTTGCCAGAATCTATTGTGTCGGATAAGGATACTCGTTTTCTGAGTCATTTTTGGCTAAGTTTGTGGAAGATGGTGGGAACGAAGTTGAACTTTAGCAGCGCTTATCATCCGCAAACGGATGGACAGACCGAGGTTGTGAACAGATCATTGGGAAATTTATTACGATGTCTTGTGCAAGACAATCTGAAGAGTTGGGATGTAAAGTTATGTCAAGCGGAGTTTGCTCATAATCATGCTGTGAATCGTAGTACGGGATTCAGTCCATTCCAGATTGTATATTCCAGTATGCCAAGGGGACCGTTGGATTTAACGGTAGTACCACAACCAGAGGGAACCGTTAAACGGGCTGTTGATTTTGTTGAAGGATTGACAGAGTGTCATAGAATCGTTCAAGAACGATTGGAAAAGGAAAATGAGAAATACAAACGATCTGCAGATCTGAAGCGAAGGAGTGTTGAATTTAATGAATGAGATATGGTATATGCTGTGTTGACAAGAGATCGTTTTCCAGTGGGCGCTTATAACAAGTTGAAAGCCAGGAAAATTGGGCCTGTAGAAGTCGTGAAACGAATTAATGAAAATGCTTATAAGTTGAAGCTGCCGGAGGATGTGTATACTTCTGATGTGTTCAATGTTAAGCATCTCGTACCATATCATGGGGATGAACGAGCTAATGTGGAAGAATTTACAAATTCGAGGTCGAATTTTTCTCAACCTGGGGAGGATGTTGCAGCTCAGGACAGAAGTGAAGGTCTAAGTCGCACACGACTTAAGGATTTAAGTCGCATACGACTTAACAAAGAAGTTATAGGTCGTCCTCGACCTAAGGAGTAACGAGAGGGGGAGCTGCGACTTAACTGGAAACCAGGGGAATAAGTTATCTCGAGTTTGCGACCTAAGGAAGTGATAGGTCGCGAACGACCTAACTTGGCAGTGCAACATGGAGACAGTTTAAGTCGCAAATGACCTAACTTGTTTTTAGGTCGCATACGACCTAACGAACTAAGGCATAGGTCATGGGAACGACCTAACAAATCACCAGGAAAAGAGCTACGACCTAACGGGTTTGAGAATGGCGAGATAAAGCAAAGAGATAGGTCGCTGGAACGACCTAACATGTTTTTAGGTCGTGTACGACCTAACGAGATAAGAAAGAGGTTGCTGGAACGAGCTAACGGGGTGCTACGACCTAACAAGTCACGACCTATGTTAGGTCGCAAGAAACAGTCACGACCTATGAAAGGTCGTAGGAAACAGGAACGACTTAAGATAGGTCGCTGGGTGATCTGGGAAGATAAGTCGCGAAGTCTTAAGTCGCAAGACTTAGGTCGCGCAGTTCTATGAAGTGCCCTTTTAAGTCGCTGAAGCTTGATGCCGTTGAATCTTATGCCGCGTTAATCTCTGCCGTTGATTCTTTAAGTCGCTGATGGAAGCTGGAGCATTGAAGTTAGGTCACGTACGACCTAGGTTGAGTCGAGAGAAGTTGTTAGGTCGGCAACGACCTAAGGGATGTATTTTATGTTTGTATTTTCTACTTGTTAAGTCGTAAGCCGTGTGTACTGGTTGAGTCGTGTGAGTTAAGTCGGAGCTGTTGATAAGTCGTAAGTCGGAACGGACTTAAGAGTTGATGTAATTTCTGTTGTGTGTTGTAACTTCTATAAATAGGCCGGTGGTGCCATTTGTAATAGTTTAGTTGATTTGAAATAAAACTCTTGTTTTGTTAGCTTTGTGCTTTCACCAAATTGGTAGTTGAGTGTAATCTCCTATCTCCTCTTTCGGTTAATCGAGTGCGCTCGATTCAACGACTGCAGAAGCCGATTCACGGAATCTAGTGCGCTAGATCAACGTGTGAAGAATCGCAGATCTTTGAACCCGGTATCGTGCGCGATCAACGAGTTCGGGATAGCTAGAATTCGGTATCTTCGGATCAACGAATTTGGGCATTTCAGTATCTTCCAATCCATCGATTACTACATTCATCGATCTACATTGTTTTTGATTAATCCGCTGCGTCAACGACTTATCAAAACCCTACGACCTACGACTTAAAGATGCCACGACTCAACACATCCTACGACTTAACTAAAATGGCCTAACGACTTAACAACAGTCGCGACTTAACACACACACCCACGTTCCTACTTAAGTCGTTTAAACGACTCAACAACTTACTACTCATCGACCTTGCGACTTAACTACTCAAGCTTAAGCGCGACTTAAAACATACACGACCTAACCCCTTAAGCCTTCATGCGGCCTACTACAGAAACAACCTAACGACTTAAGCATCCATGCGACCTAACATAAGTCGTCTACGACCTAACACACATGCATGCGACTCAGCGACAATGCCGACCCAACGACTTAACAGAAGTCACGACCTAACACCTAAGTCGTTTGGACGACCTAACATAGACACGACCTAAACTTCAACGACTTACCCAGAATCCTTAAGTCGCTCGAACGACCTAACTTCCTTAAGTCATTAGCTCGCCCAGTCTCCTAGGTCGCTACTCTTATGCCGCTAAACCCTTAAGTCGCCAACTCCTATAAGTCGCTCCACTGACCTAACTGCTATACGACTTTAATTCCAACACGCCCCAATTTCCTTAAGTCGCCTACCCTTCTTAAGTCGGTCAATTCCTTAAGTCGCTCACGATCTAACTACGACTCGACTTAAGCTTCGAACGACTTAAACCCTAGATGACTTAACAACGCTATGACCTAATGACAACTGTTTTAAAATCTTTCGATCCGTAAAAATACGGGTCGTTACAAAGTATTGGATGAATGTCATCGTTCAAAGTTTACTACACATCCTAGAGTTACAAAAATGTATCGGGATATGAAGAGGGGTTTCTTCTGGGAAGGGATGAAGAAAGATATGGAACAATATGTGAGAAGATGTCTTACATTCCAACAGGTGAAGGTAGAACATCAAAAGCCAAGTAGGCTTCAACAACCTTTAGAGGTTCCATTATGGAAATGGGATTCAGTATATATGGTCTTCGTCAATGGGTTGCCAAGGACAAGGGCAATGAATGAAGGCATATGTGTCATAGTTGACATACTAACTAAGAGTGCCCCTTTCATTCTAGTGAAGGCTAAGAGGACTACATCGAAGTTAGCAGAGATATATGTGAAGGTAATAGTGAGACTGCACGGGGGTGCCTAGCTCTATCACTAGTGATCATGATCCGTAGTTCAGTAGCACATTCTTGCGAAGTTTGTAAAAGGAATTTGGTACAGAATTGTGCATGAGTACTGCATACCATCCACAAACAGATGGGTAGACCGAGAGGATCAATAGAGTCCTAGAATACGTGCTGATACCATGCATTTTAGACTTCGGTGGATCTTGGGAGGATTACTTACATATAGTAGAGTTCTCGTAGAACAACAACTATCATAGCAATATTGGAATGACACTATTTGAGGCATTGTATGAGAGACCATGTAAGTTGCCTGCATGTTGGTTAGAGGTAGAAGATAGGATTGCATTAGGGCTAGATGTGGTGAAGGATGCTATGGAGAAGGTGGAACTAATCCAAGGTAGAATAAGGGCAGCATAGTCTACGTAGAAGAATTATATCGACACAAGGAGAAAAGAAATAGATTTCGAAGTAGGTGATCAAGTGCTCGTGAAGGTTTCTTCGATGAGGGTTGTAATGTACTTTAAAAAAGCTGGGAATTTAGCACTCAAATATGTAGGACCGTTTTTGATCATGGAGAGAATTGGGAAGGTGGTGTATAAGATGGACCTGGATAGTTTTTGTAGGGGTCATAATGTGTTTCGTGTATCATGTTTGCGTAAACACATTAGAGATTCAGGCATAGTAGTTAATCAGAGTGGAGTAGAAGACCTAATCATTGAACTAGATATGATGTATGTGAGCAGACTGGTCGGTGAGAAGCAGCTTTAGAACAAGGTAGTGACGCTAGTGTGTGTCCAATAGAGTGTAGATCGGGAGGACTGCACATGGGAAACAGAGGATAAGTTTAAAAGACCTATCTAGAGTTATTCGTTTCAGGTTAGTGCATAAGCTATGTATTGAGTTGTATTGCTGTAGACCGTATATATATGAATATTATGGTTGTTTATCATATTAGTAGATAGAACCAGTACATTTTATATGCATGGATTGGGAATTAATGGGTATGCTTAGGGTAAGCATGAAATAAAGGACAAATCTCTACCGAACCTTAATTGATTTATGGGGGAGAAATTCCTTTAAGGAGGGAAGACTATAACACCCTAAAATTATAATTAATCAAATAAAATAATTAAAAGACCAAGGCAGCCAAATAGGAGAAGTAAAGGGAAATAAATTAGTGGAAAAGTGGTATGAGGGCCCAAGACTAACTTATTGTGGGATAATAGACATTACTCTTTCCATTCATTCATTTCATCCTACTTAAAATAAAAGCTAGAGAGAAACTTTAATGGTGGTGGATTAAAAAGGGAAAATATAAAGAAGATAAGGAATACACAAGCTAAAGGGGATTAAGAAGACTAAAGCTAGACATTTTAAAGATGTAGGTAACTAACACTTGACCTTTCTATACCGATTCATACTATATGGGCTCGGTTTAGATTTATGTGTTTTTAAGTAGGATAGGATCATACAGATTTCTATTTACTGATATAAATGGTTTAACAAATATTTTGTGAAAGAATAGGTAAATATGGGATGTTCAGATGTGTTTCCCCTACTCTAAAGATTTCGAAAGTTAATTTGATTTTATACGATGTTCTAATCATGATTTTAGAGATGTTTCCCCTACTTTAGTTTGAGAAGTTTCTTAAGCTTAAATGATTTGATATGATTTATTAAAGGCGCACAACTTGAAAATAAGTAAGGAAAATACCCTTAAAAGTCCGAATAAAGATTAAAATGTTAGAATAAGTGTTCATAAATTTTCTAAGAATTTATTAGAATTTTCTATAAGGGAAAGAAACCAAAAAGGGCTAAGTACTGCGTTGGGGCAAGTGGGGAATTGCAGGGGTACATGAAAATAAATTTATATTGGAAAATATATTGTTAGGTGTTGGGAAAAAGGGGAACCATATCCAAATATTTTGAAAGAAAGAAAAAGGACACTGCAAATAATAGAAAATAAAATAAGGACGAATAAGGTAACGACACGTGTAAACACATTGTCGGGGATGTTAGGATTTGTCGGCGGTGGACCTACATTATAATATGTACTGTCCATACTATGAAGGGGTCATACTGCACCAAACATAGGAGGAATACACTTGATAAGATAAGTGGAAAGCACTTAGCGTTGGGGCAGGGCGTTACTGCACCAAAGGAAGGAGTAAATGAAACCTAGTAAATGATAAACAGGTGGGACTCAGGGAGAGGCCAGGTCAGTATGGGGAAGGGATCCGCACTGGAAATAAGGTTGGATGGCTATTGACACAGGGTGTGGATGCTTACTCGAATGCACACCTTGGGAATGTGAGGATAAGCATTCAACTTCCAAGCACTACAGGCGGTTCTATAAGTTAAACAAATGTTTAAAGTCGATGCACACCTTGGGAATGTGAGGAGAGGCATTCACGAATGCACACCTAGGGAAGATTAGGCATTCAACTGCACTTGGCACAGTATTAAATTGTTAAAGAAAATGAATAAGAACTGTGCATGGCGTAGTATTAAATCATTAAAAGAAGATGAGTAGGAATTGCGCAGGGCGCTATATTAAATCATTAAAGAAAAGTAAGAAGACCTGCGGGGGACGCAGTAATCAACAATTAAAGAAAATAAGTAAGACCTGTGCATGGCATAATAATAAGTTGCTAAAGAAGAATACGTAAGATTTGTGCGGAACGACTACTAAACAAATAAAGGAAAAGTAAGAAGATGCGAGGGGCACAGTATTATAATTGATTAAATAATTCTCTAAGGTAGGAACCGAGAAGGGACTGTGTAGGGTGTACAATATTAAATATTGTAATGAAATAAAAGAATAAACAAAATTAGGAATTGAGTATGGACTGCGCTAGGGGTGCAGAAGTAAATAGGGACCACTTAGGGAAGCGTTAGATGCAAACATAGATAAGAACCAATTGCGTTAGTATTTGAATGTTCCACTCTTTATCTTCAATAGTGATGGGGAAACCCAACCCATGCAATATGGGTTGGTCTCATTATATGATTGTTTTGGGGCAAGTATTATTCATACTAGACTTTATGCCTGACCCATGTTTTTATTATTATTTTCCTCACAAACTCATTGGTGCTCACTTGAGTAGACCAAGTTTTTGAGATTACACAGGTTTGAAATAAGGGCCATACCAGCACATCAAAGACGAAGCAAGAGGCTTGGTATCTAATAAATATTTTTGTTTTCCATTGTATTTAGGAGTGTGGGTCGCATCATTATATGTTGATTCGACTCTTCCTATATTAATTTTCTACTGTGTGGACATGTTTTTGGGCTTAATTGTGACTGAAGTATGTGAAAGAAAACTTCTGATGTGATGAAAATATTCAGCTGCTTTGTTTACTTTTTCTGTGTTAGTTAATATACTTAACTCACTTTCGTTGCTAGAAGATAATTCCAGTGATGACTGCAGCATTGTCAGCGTTCATCTTCGAGTCCCAAGTAGGGAATGTTACACCGTTTCTTTAGCTGCTTCATTAAGGGAGATGTACTTGGCCTTCATCATGGAATCAGTACCATTTCTGTTTGGAACTTTTCCAAGTGACTGCCCCACCATTAATAGAAAAGACGTAACCCGACACTGACTTACTATCCTCGATAACACTAAAAGTTAGAGTCAATATACCCCTTTATAAGGAGGTCTCCATTTCCGTATATTAGAAATAAGTCCTTAGTATTTCTCATATACTTTAGTATACACTTTACATATGTCCAATGCTTTTCTTGAGGATTAGACTGGTATCGGCATAAGCATCTTAATGTATATGCCACATTCGGTCTAGTATGTAGCATGGCATACACTATGGAACTGATCGCCAAGCATACGGTATCCTCTTCATAATCTCTTTCTTCTCATCACTTTGAGAAGCATCCTTCTTAGAAAGGACGATTTTGGATTGCATTGAAACATTTCCATAGTTGGAATTGTCCATACCAAACCTTTTCGGTATGGTGTTTATGTACAGGGATTTGGACAATCCCAACAGCCTTTTAGATTTACCGCTATAGATCTTTATACCTACTATATAGGTTGTTTCTCTCAAATCCTTCATAAAGAAGTTATTGGAAAGTCAATCTTTCACTGCTTGCAATAACGAAATGTCATTTCCAATCAATAGAAGATCATCATTATATAACACTTAGAATACAATGGCATTTCCTTGTTCCTTTCAGTATACGTGCGTTTCCTCTATGTTGTAACGCTCCACCTCTCTATCCATAGTATCCAATAGTATTACCGAGTAACACTATCAGATAATATAGAGAATGAGGCTACATGGGGTACACGTGTGAATATTCCCCTGGGATAATACATGTACATATTAAAACATCAAATAAGTAACACACATATACGTACACAGTATCGGCACAAAGCAATAAACACGTATTCTTCCAAAATAAAACAATACATAATATATAGTAAATATCAGAGATCACAAAGTCAATCATAGCGATAATATATATAATATACATTATAAAATATATGTTCAATACAAATCACAACAATAAACACAAAAGAGGATATACAATACATGATGATATCTAAAATACAGAATATCTAGTCTCCTCTATGCCCGCAAAATACATGGTCTCGTTGTCCCTGAACCTGTAATGTCTTGGATTGACCCGAGTATTATATAAATAATAAATTGGTCAGACTATATCTAAATCCAATGTCAATAACCATATGGAACTCATACTGGGTATAAACAAATATATAATAATAATAATGTTAACTCAAACAATCCAAATATCATATATGTAGAACACCACAATACCTAGTATAAAGACATCATCACCCATATAAAACTCATTAAATCAGAAACCTTAAAACAACATCAAATAGGTGAATCATCCATATCCAGATTTCAACATTCGACATTCCAAAAACATCTATAAGCCAAAACATAGTAATGGTGACACATGCCTATGAAAATATAGTTGGGCCAAATAAATACAATCGACAACACACGTCTAGGATAGATAACTGGCAACTCAGGCTAATGAATAGTAGTTGGTGACACACGCCATAAGTTATAAAAGCAATAAATGAAAATAGATAATAGTTCACGACACAAGCCAAAGAAAGATAATGGGCGACACATGCCAAAGAAGGATACGAGGATTGATCATACATTGGACACGGTCTCTAGTATAATCACATGAGTATTTGTCCAAATCACATCACAGCAAAACCAGATGGGAGACTGATAGACGAACCTGCTTCACTAGCTAACATGACACACATGCCCAACTAGGAAGAGACCTACAGTCATCGGTTACCTCGACGGACATCGTGACTCTTATCCACCATATGTCGTAAACACGCTATAGGACTACGTTCTGCACTAGTCACGACCTTGCTTTGCCCCTAATGGTAATAGACTATTGGCCTATGTGACCCAAGGGGCTAACCATCGCCAACGCATGGCCCTACAACCACCGATGCACAACTATAAATATTGCCGACACACGGCATTGAGTGTCACAGATCCGGGGCGCGACCACCGTGATCGGGCCGCTAGGGTGGATGTTGGCCAATCTAGTTCACTCTTGAAACATAAAGGGAGTTAGACAATGATAGACAAATACTCTTAATATATAAACATATAATAACCGACACATAGCTTTATACACATACCAACGAGCGGTATTATACATGCGCTAATACACAACTAAATGCATGTACTGACATACGACACTAAACATATGCTGACATACAGCTAAATACATACACTAACGCATGGCTCGATATAATTGCCGACGCATGCCTCTTCCTAGTGTTTAGAAATCCCTATTGATAATGTTGGCCAGTCGTATTGACAAGAATTCTTAAAGCACTTGACGGACAAATTAAGACTAAAAATTAACTACTAAAATATTTTAAATCACCTTACAAAATCAACTACATATTTTAATCTTTTATATATATTTTTTTGGATGATTTTCTTGTTTGAATAAAAATATTTACATTCATCCATATGTATATATATTCATCTAATTCATCAATCGTCAACAACTATAAAAAAAATTAAACGTAAATTATCTTAACACAAACCCACAGAGATAAATCTGTATACATGGTATCACCATGGACAGAACATTAGATCACTGTCTAAATTAACTAGAAGAATATGTTCACAAATACACTATTCTACAAATCAGTACATAACTAAATCTACCATTACAGCATGCCAAGCAATGATAAAAATGTAACAGACGTATGTAGTTTGAACAAAATGCACAAGTTTGCTTACCACCAACCTGTGAAAACATGTGACGTGGAGAAAAGGAATTTAGTTTATTATAAATTAAAAAGTGGTATGGTATTATTGGAGTTTAAGTTTGAATTATTTTCCTATCTAAAATAACAATGATATCTAGAGTTTATAAGGAAATGCATGCTATTTTGAAAAGCTAATAACTGATATGTGATAAATTTTACCATTGTCCTTAATTGCAATGAAAGGTAAGGGTATTCCAATGTTTTATCAAATAAATCATCAGAAAAATATTCGTTTCACTTGTGTAAATGATATTGCTAGTTGAATGTATCATATTTTAGTCCTCAGAAATAAGAATCAACTAACACATTCACTCTTAATCTTTTTTTCTATAACCCACATTAAGTTTTTAGAAACTCTCTCTCACGCCATAAATCTTGACCAAAATTATTTGCATTTGCGTATTTTATCTATGTATATACATATATATAATATTATCATTAAATTTGGAATTTATAATGGAAATTGTATTTAGAGTATATAAAAGATCTCAAATAATATATAGAAATTTTCTAAGCAATGATCTGTTAAATCATAATTCTTAAATCATTTGTTCATTTTCGACGATTTTGAATTCGCTAGAAAGCTATGTTGTTAGAGAACAATTTTATTTGAACTGGAATGTAGAATTTTGAACTTAGATATAGATTAAATATGAATTGAAATGAGTGTATATTTGCTATTCTCAAAACGCAGCACCATAAAACATCGGCGATTTTAATTGGCTGTAACTTTCAAACAGTTCATCCATTTTCAATGACCTTACACTATTTTGAAAGCTATGATTATTATGAATGAATTTTATTTTGAATGTTATACAAAATTTTAACATTTTCTAACGAAAAAATCAAAACCAAAATCGAAGTAATTTGCTGTTCTAAAAATGCAAACCCCTCTTAACAGTGCCGAATTTTTTAAACCATAACTTTCAAACGGTTTATCCGATTCCAGCGATTTTTCCCATTCTCTAAATCTAAGAGTATAAGCTATAACTTTCAGTCTAAGTTTTTTTGCAAAATTTTGAAGTTTGCTAGACTGAAAACACACATTTGTTAAGTGGGTCTACGCACATATTTTGGACCAGATTTGTATACTTTTAGTAAATTCTCCTAATTTAAGTTATATTTCATATTTATGCAATTCAAAAGTAGTTTTGGAGAGTTAATTCATTATACAACTACTTATTCTTAGAGACCGTTACCTACTTTAATGGTCTTGACCTTTAAAACTTTGTTAGAAAGTTAGCTTCCATATTTACAATTAGTTGAATATGCGTCATGTTATTAAACTTTATATATATGCTAAACTTATGATTTGATTTGAGTTAAGCACAGGTACACGAAAAAGACTTTGGATTAAATTTGGTGCATACTTGCATATAAATTAAGCGAACACGCTTAATAATGTAAAATAGGATATGTTTTACTTAAAAGAGTGATATATATTGTGACATATATGACGTGAGGCAAAATTTTGATATAAAAATGTTTCCGACCATTTTTTGGTCGATGCATATCTAATTTATCATATTGTCATTGTTTGAAAGTCTCTCTGTACAAAGGAGACTGTGCTGAAATTTTTCAAAAAATTTCGGGAAATTAGAAAATTTTCATAGGATTATATTGTTTGCAAAAAATAAAAGACATTAAAATAAATATATTTAAATTCTTAGAATATGATGAAATAAATTGGAATGTAAGAGTCACATAGAGGCATGAGTGATTGAGTTTGATATCGAGTTGTAACGACCCGTATTTTTACGGATCGAAACATCGTAAAACAGTTGACATTTGGTCGCATTGTTGATAAGTCGTCTAGAGTTTAAGACTTAGGTCGTATGAGGGTTTGGAGCGACCTAAGGAAGATGGCGAGTTAAGGAGTAGACGACCTAGTGGAGTGGAGCGACCTAAGGATTGGAACGACCTAAGAAGTTAGGTCGTATGATAGATAGGTCGTGTAATAGTTAGGTCGAGTGAGCGACCTATAGGAGTGAGCGACCTATAGGAGTTAGCGACCTATAGGAAGTTGGCGACCTAAGAGAGTGAGCGACCTATAGGAGTTAGCGACCTATAGGAAGTTGGCGACCTAAGAGAGTGAGCGACCTATAGGAGTTAGCGACCTATAGGAAGTTGGCGACCTAAGGTTTGAGCGACTTAAGGATAGGCAGCGACCTAAGAGAGTTAGCGAGTTAGCGTAGTTAGGTCGTTAGACGACCTAAGGAGTTAGGTCGTATCCTGGCTAAGATAGTTAGGTCGCATGTGTGTGTTAGGTCGCAGGTTTGTTAGGTCGGAGGTCGCGGATGCGCGTAGGTCGTTGGATCTGTTAGGTCGCATGGATGCACATTCGTTAGGTCGTGAGGAAGCGCATCTGGGTTAGGTCGTAGGTCGCTTGGGTGCGCTGATGCGCTAAGTTGTTAGGTCGTAGGTCGCGTAGAGGCTTGGGGCTGTTAGGTCGAATATTTTAGGTCGTGGGGTTTTAGGTCGTAGGGTTTTTAGGTCGTGGACGACCTAACTCCGAGTGAACGACCTAAGGTGGATTTCAGCCTATAAATAGGAGGGTTCTTCTTCATTTTTGGGATCCGGATTTTGAAGCGACGAAGTGCTGCCATTTTGAGAGCTCGACTTCTACACTTCTTCACTTCTTTTCTCCACTCTAATCTTATGATTCCTTCCATCCAAATCGAAGATCCAAGAGCTTAGATTGAAGATCTTCATCCATTGAAGAGAGATTTCATCGTTTGAAGCGGATTTGTGATAGATCGAGTTAGATCCTTCGCTGTCCAGATCTGAAGTGGGTTTCTTTTAAGGTGTTTAGGTGATTTGGTGAGTGGTGATTATCTCTCATACGGATCCAAAGAAGTATATCGGATCGTTGGCTTGATTTTGTGCTAAAGTAGTGATTTCCATGCATTTTCCTAATCCTAAGTATAGATCCATATAGATCCATTGTTCATAATGATTTGGCATCCATTTTACTACATGTTCACCTATGCAAGTTCATTCATCAAGATTATAGAGATATTGCTCATGTTTTCATGCTTGTTAGACTTTAGACTCTTTATTTACGAAATTGCCATTATTGTCATAATTGTCTATTTAGGTCATATTTGAATGCTTGTTTACTTGGATTAATGTTTGACTTGATTGATTGCTATGAATTAGATGATTGATGATTTGATTTAGACCGAAGATGATTCAAAAGCTAAGGGAAAGGCTCTTGAATTGGAAAAGCTGCTCGTGGCATATATATGTAGCGGATGATGAAGCTCATATGGATAGATTTGATGATGATGTTGAGATGAGGCTTTGCTATGATAATGATGAGGTGAAGCATGATATGAGATAGCCTTGGTCTAGTCCAGACGGGATCATTTCAAGCATGTTGACAACTCGGTGAAATGGTTCGAGTTTGAGGATAATGGTTTGCTCGAGAGGCGCTTGAGCTAGTATGGAAATAGTCGTCGAGGAGGATGACTAGAAGGCTGAGATCTCATCGTTGTTGAAGGTTCTAGCATGCTCAAAGCAAGAGTACGTTGGACAGATTCGATAGTCCCTGAAGGCTACTGATTGGTAGTCAACTACTCTGGGCAGATTCGATAGTCCTAGGCACGGGTCACGATGACGTGCGGAGTTATGTCTAGAACCGGGGTTTCCATTAGCCCTTGATGGACAGATGAAATAAAGAGCCGGTCATTCAATTAACGATGATATCGAAGCAATGATAGCAGTGATAGCCAGAGTCATGGATGTTTGGTTGTATCGTCATTCGGTCTCAAGAGCGGTATTTTCTGGGTGCTTATCTAATCTTGGTTTAGGCCTTGGGGGTTTGTACTTGGAAAACATCGCCCTTGACTCGAGTGATAATTGCTTTATTTTAAATTGTATGCTTTGCTATGTTTGCTTCTGCTTAGTGTGTGTCTGGGGGCTATCACTGTAGAAAGAGGTGGAGTGGGAGGGTTGGATTCCTATTCCTTTTTCCTTTATGCTCTTTTGGTATGTTGTTAGTTAATTTACCGCTCACTAAGACTGTTGTCTGACTCAAGGCTTTATGTTTTAACTCTTATTGCCTTGGGCTGTTCGTCCATTTTGGGACGGGCAGACTAGGTAGCAGGTGACATGTGCTGTTCTTGCTTTCCACGGTGCTGATGTCGAAGACGAGCTGGAGGATTGCATATTATCTTCTTATTATATGTACTGGATGTTCCGCTGCTTGTATATTCTCTGAGTGTTATGTAGTGAGGCTTGATGTATTGACTGTTCAGATGTTTGTATTCAACTATTATGAAGTTTTATTGATGAGATTCTATTCTGTGAAGCTTCACTATATATATATTCTATTGTATTTTGTCCATGCGCTGTGAGTAATACGATAGATTTTGTTGTTTAAATTTACCCTGGCAATCGTCCATGGTCGCCTGGCACACTTTACAGCGCACTATCTCTAGGTTCGGTGCAGGGGTCATGGGCGGTCGTCACACGAGTGTTGAAGATGAAGAAAGTCAGGGTATGAGTTCTATACAATATTTCCCCTACAAGAAATTACGTGGACGCAATTTTTATAAAAGGGGAGTCTGTAACAACCCTGCTTTCTACGCTGTATAAATAAATAAATTTAATTAAAATAATTGTGATATCCCGGAATTTCAGGGAATTTAAAATGTGATAATATTTTAAATTAATTGGTAAAGTTGTTATTTTCAAACAATTTAATAATGAGTTGTTTTTAAATATAGTTTTAAATAGATTCTTAAATGAAATAATTAGTTAAAAATTTAATTTGTGTTATTTAGAAATAGATTTTAAATAGACATATTATTTCAAATTTAATAAGTGTTGTTTAAATGTATATATATGTGTATTTAAATTGATTTTAAATAGGATAATTATTTACAATTAATAATGTGTTTTTTTAAAATTGATAACTATATTTATTTGAGTTGATTTTAAATTTAGATTTTAAATTGACTTTGAAATTGAATTTAAGAATTGAATTTAAAGATATATATATATATATATATATATGTATGTATTTCTTAAAATAAAATTAATAATATAGTTTGGACTTAAATCATATGGATAAAGTTTTTATTTAAAAAATAGATTTGTATTATATTATTCTCTTTAAAGAAATTTATTTATAGAAATTTTGAAAGTATTTATTTAATAGAAATAAATACAAAAGTTTTATATTAACACTTAAAAATTAATTAAATATATTATATATGATTTTATTAGAATATAAATGGGTTCTTATTTTATTTTCTTTGAAAGGCTTCATTTATTTATAACATAGGAAGGCATTTATAAATTTAGAAATGTATTTATTAATTAGGAATAAATATAAAAAGCTTTTAAAATCTTTTTAAAATAATATAAAAATTCTTAATTACAAGTGTTAGCCTCTAAATCATGCTAAGTAACATGTGTTAAGAAATTAGATAAGATAAGGGACAAGTGTCATTCCTTTTATTTTTATTTTCTCTAATTTTAATAAATCCTAATTTACATTATATAAACAAACATCTACCTTCTTCTTTTCTTTTCTATCTTCTCATTTTCTAAACTCAAGAAAACCAAATCTACAAAACCTTTCTCAAACCAGAAAATCAAAACTTTAAAACCTGTAAACACTTCAACCCAAAGAAAAACAAACATAACCCTGTAATCCTCTTTTATCAAGCCTGTAACAAAATTATCAAACAAAGATTCATTTTCACATTGCAAACCTGTAATTCATCTCCTCACCTCAAAAACAAAATCAAAACCCTGTAAACGATTTATCGAAGCCTGTAGCCTGTAATCATTTTCAACTTGTATCATCAAAGCTTCAAGTTTTTAAAGAAATCATCTCAGTCAACAAAGCAATTTTGTTTTCAATCAAAGCAATACAAGCTTCAGGAATCCAAAACTGTTTCAAAAGCTTCCCAGTTCTTTTCAAACTCTCTACATTTTCAAAACGGTGAGTAAACCTTTTCTTAGAAACAGTTTTTAATCTATGTTTATATTAATGCATGTTATCTGTATAGAGATATTGTAATGTGGTTTGCATGGTTGTTTATTTGGAATATATATTTTTAACTGCTCTGTTGATGTGAGTAAATCCAACTTTATTTTGTCTTAAATCTGGTTGCATAAATAAATCATCAATGTTTGATAGAATAATTGTTTGCATGATGATGAATTGTATGTCTGAATATTGGAATGTGTATTGTTATATAAACTGTTGCCTCTATTCTTGATTTTCAGTTTTCAAAACTTAAAACAACTCAAGATCTTCTTCCCTAAATCTTTTTAGGCTTCAATATACAAACAAAATTTGTGTGTAATATGAAAATATAGATTTTAAAAATATTTTAATGATTCATCTGAAGTTAGTTTAAACAAGCAGGAAGAAGAAACAGTAAAACTTTGATATACCAAAATCTCAACATGATTAATTTGTTATTTCAGAATTGCAATTAGATCAGTTATCAAATTTTATGATTTTTAAAATAAAAATCATACATTTTAGTTTGGGATCGGGATAGTATTTGGGGGTTGACCAGAATATAGTTTTCGAACAAATTCTGGTGACATGAGAATCTCTGGTAGTCGGGGTCACTCCTGGAGGAGGTTGGGGTGTAGGAGAGTTCGGCAAAAATGCCAGGTGGATTTATCATCACCTGTGGCATCGGCGATCGGTCGATTTGTATTTTAACCCTAAAATGGGTCGAGGTCTGGAAGTAGGTTGTCGTGGCGTCTCTGGATGATCGGAGCCCATCGGACTGAGGGGAAAAGATGAAGGGTCGGTCGACGAATTTGTGGGCAGAGTTTCGTGGTCGCATGTGGTCGGCATCGTCGAGTTCGAAGGGTTTTCAGGCGAGGTGTGGTTCCAGGAGATTGATCAAGTAGCTCGAATTTGAATTCCAGTCGAATTCGATGAACTGAGTGCTGGAGTTGATCGGCGGAGTCAACGGCGATGTGTTGAAGTCGGCGTCAATGGTCGGAGTCACTTCGTTCTGATGTACACGTGCACGTGCACGTTTGGAGCTGGAGATGGTCGATAGTTTGGGAAGATGATGTTTTTCTTGGTGTTGTGCTCGTGCGATTTGAAGTGCGACTTGAAGGAGAGGAGAAAGCATGAGTGCACGGGGGTTACTCGGGGAATCGAGTAGATTGCTCGGGCTTGTTTTTTTGTGGGTTGTCTGGTTTTAAGTTTTCAAAGTTCGGCTAGATTTGTTTTAAATCTTAAGTTAATGCAAAACAGTTTTTTTTAAAAAGAAAAAGAAATGTTATAAAGTTTTAAAGATGTATTTAAATTTGAATATATTTTCAAAAGTAATATAAACCATTGTTTTCCAAAGAGAAATGTATTTAAACATGTTTTTAAAAGTTATTAAAGCAATAAAATTACTAAGTAAAGTTTTTTTCAAAGATTTTTAACAATTAAAATTAAATGTTTAAATTGTTTGTTTAAAGAAAATTAAATACTTTCAATTTTAATTGATTTGCAAAATGTTTTCAAATCTTTCAATTATATAAATGAATTTGCAAATGTTTTAAATTGGAAGTAATTAGTGGTAATTTAATGGAATTAATTAAGGAAAAATTACTTAGTGGAATTAATTAATTAATTAAAGGTTAGATAATTAATTCTTAAGTAATTAATTTAATTTAAGATAATTAAATTAATTATAACATAGGGTTAATAATTGTTGCTTATGGATGATTGTTGTGTAGAATATCTGAATTGGATGATATCTATTGGATGATATGATGTGATATTCTGTGATATGATATTGGATATATCTGTGATAAATGTGTGACATTTATCTGTGTTAAATGCTGTGTGAATTCAAGTATTGAATTGAATTGTTTTAACCTTAAAACAACTTGGCCTTAAAAGATACGTTTTGGATTTCGATGAGACCGAGATCGGGTTTCCAGATTTGGATATCCGAATACCACATCGATCCAAATTAACGATAGGTCGTGAATCTCAAGTGAAGATGAAGATTCAGAGTGCAAGGGTTATTGTCGTTAACTCTAAGGGTGATTCCAAAATGAGTGTAACGAGATAATGCCTTCGGTTTCGTTCGAACCCGGAACGAACTTGTATGGATTGAATGCTTTCAGCACATCGTCAGGTGGACGATGAGCATTCTAAGATAGATGTGTTCTATTAAAAGGTAATCGTAGCCTCAAGCCTCATCAACTGGGAATGGCTAAAACAGGGGAGGTGCAGCAAGGTTAGTGGGTAGCGCCCAAGTAGGATAAGATTTCCCCTGTCTAGAGTCCCTTTTTATTCGGCTTTGTGGGCGGTTGCTAGCTACAACTGCGGGGTTTCTTATTCGGGAATTATCCAGTAAGGGATGGTTCCGACCTTGTGTTGCAGGGGAGCAGGCGTACTCCTCGGTACGTTGATCTAGGCCATGTACTGTGATGGGCGGTAGCCCAGTAGCCCTGCCATTGTATGGAAATCCAACTTCCAATAAGTGCCATCGGACTTGATTGTATAACCCACTTTGTGGCTAGTATGCTGGAATTTAATAATGTAACAATTTCAGCTATATGAGTATTTATTTGAAAACCCTAGACCCTATTATAATATAACCGGATTTCCTATCAAAATTTTGGTTAGCATAAGGGAAAAACTTTTCCATGTTTATGTGTGGGAAGTCTTACGTGATACCTTTATTTTCAAAAGGTTTTGAAGTTAAGCAACTTTAACCCGTTTACTCACACCAGACCCATGTCTGACCCAAGTGTTTATTTTCTATTTTATAAACTCTTGGGTACTCAAATTTTTACGAGTAGCCAAGGGATTCAGGTTTGCTTTGATGAATTCTGAAGGAGCAATGGAGCAGGAGGCTTCAGCGTTTGTAGATATATAAGTGGTTCCGCTGTGTTGATCTCTGAGTCGTTTGTTTGAGTTGTATTTGAAGTAGTAATAACTAGACAGGTGTTTATAACTGTCTAGTATGTGTTGTATAATCTGTGTAACTCTGATAGTCGTTGTATATTATGTAATACTTATGTTATTAATATAATTTATTCGTTCCGCTGTTGAAATTCTAGTGTTGTTCTTTCTTTCTTCTCTATCTTTTCTCTTTTCTATCCCTTTCTTTCTTCAAGATGATACAACTTTCTGTGGAGAAAAAGTCGGGTCGTCACAATAATGGTGTTTGAATTCGATTTTGGTGGTAACTTTATTTTGGGAAATAATTTCTCTATGATCGAAATAGTTGAAAATTAAATTTATTTTGTAATAATACAATGAATAACAAAATATAAATAAATAAATAGTGAAATTTATGAAATTTGGTAATTATCAAAAATAAATTTATAGAACGAAGTATAAATCAATTTATATTGAATTAAAATTTATTGAAGGATTAAAATTCAAATTTAAATGCAAAGGAAAACAATTAAAATTTTAAATCAAATTAAAATAAGGCCCAAAAGCCCAATTCCTTTTCTCCATGTTTCTGGAGGTCTCCCCACTTCATTATCACATAACCAAGACCCGCTTTCACAATTCTCAACCGACAGACCCAAGCCCTAACCCTTCTAAAAATTGAAATCGCGACCTCATATTAAAAATAATAATCACGTGAAGGCGCTGGAGGTATTGCTTGTTAACGGTGCTAATGTAGCAGTAACAGTGGTTACCACGGTTGGAACTAAGGTCGATACGACCTAAGTGATGCACATGACACAATTTGGAGAAGAGGCATGCGAACATGATGGCTGTGGCGAGTTGCGATTGGGTTTGGCGAATGTGGCTTGGTTAGGTGGAGGTAGCAACTAGGGTCGACTTAGTTGTGGCGATTGTGGTGTTGAATTGGATGTTGAAGAAGGAGATGATGTAGAGGTGAATTGATGAAGTGTTGGGCCATGTTTTTAGTGTGGGCAGCGACATTAATATTGTCTAGTTGCTAATTTTTGGAATTTGAGCGTCGTTCAGTGAGTATTTCTTACTAGCAACTTTATTTAACTCCACTTGCATTTTACATATATATTATTATCTCGACCATTTACATGATTTCTTGAATGAATTGGTTGAATATGCTTGGTTGAGTAGTTATAAATAATTATTTAATCGCTTGGATAAATTGTTTGGTTGGGATATTGGATTGAGTTGTGTGATATTGAATGAAATTGAATTGTTTGGACATTATTTTGGAGAGATAGTGGACTTTTGTGTTTATTAAATGTCCGAAATGCAAACGAGATGTTGTCCGTTTGCATTTTAATGTTTAAAATTTATTTATAATTGTGTATGTATTGTATGAATGACCAAAATTCGATGAAATTCGACTCGGCCACATGATAAAATTTATATTGGTGATTTTTGTTGATTTTGAAGGATTTCGCCAATAATTCATAATTTTGGATGTTCAATTTGATTTTCTGGTTTTGTAATATTTTTGAAGGCTTTGATATATTATTTTTGATATTTTAAAATTAAATTGAAGTATATTTATAAATAAATATTTTTTTTTGAAAACTAAAATGATTTCATAAAAAGTATTTTGGATATAAAATTTGTTTTGAAAATGGAAAATATTTATTTCTAACTATTAGATTATAAAGTAAAGATTTTGAATTAGATTCTATGGTTTGAAATAAATATGATTTAATTTGTAACTTATAAATTTATTTTAAAATAATATTTTAGTATAAAATATTATGAAATAGATTTAAAGCAATATTTGGTGATTTTCAATATGAGCTATTTGAGATTTGAATATATAGTGAAAGTTTTGAATTATAAATTATAGTTTGAAATGAAAAGAATTACTTTTGAAGTTTATAAATTTATTTTAAAGTACAATTTATTTCTAGAAAATTTATAAATAGTTTCTATAATTATTTTAATCATAAAATGATTTTGGAAATTTTGGAAAAAATGTATGAAAAGGGATTTAGAAATGAATTTTATTGGTTAATCTTATATTGGAAAGACATCAACAAAGGATATTCAATTTTCGAAGTGTTTTTGGATGTTTTAAACTATATATGTGGATATTAGGGTACATATTATATTTAAATGATTTGATTATTTTTTATTCTGTTTAATGAGAAATATGAATAAGTGGAATTATAATACTGTTTGGTATGGGACTTTCGGTAATATTTCTTCAGTTATTCTTTAGACTCATTATATAGAATATTGAAAGGCAAGTGTTGTGTGTGAACACTGAATAAATGGACTAGTAACTCGCGGTGGTATGAGATGCCGTTGTGTTATTTGTTTGGTTATCCTATGCTCGTGGATGACACTCAATACGGGGTATGGTGTGGGATATTCATTGCGGTGAATATATTATAGTCCATTTATTCAGTGCTCACACACAACACCCCCCTTTAATTTTCTATATAATGGGTCCAAAGAGTAACTGGAGAAATATTACCGAAAGTTCTATACCATACGGTATTATAACTCCGTTTAATTCAGATTTATCGTTAAACAAAATAGAGAACAATCAAATCATCCAAACATAAATATATATCCAAATCTCCACTTATATTGTTTAAAACATTCAAAAACACTTTGAAAATAGAATATCTTTTGTTGAAGTCTTTCCAATATAAGATTCAACTATAAAATTCCTTTCTAAATCCCTTTTATACATATTTTCCAAAATTTCCAAAATCACTTTACAATTAAAAATAATTACAGAAACTATTTCCAAATTTTCTGTAAATAAATTATACTTTAATTTTTTTATAAACTTCAAGAATAATTCATTTCATTCCAAACTATAATTTATAATTCAAAACTTTCACTATATATTCAAATCTTAAATAGCTCATATAGAAAATCACCAAATATTGCTTTAAATCTATTTCATTATATTTTATACTAAAATACTATTACAAAATAAATTTATAAGTTACAAATTAAATCATATTTATTTCAAACCATAGAATTTAATTCCAAATCTTTACTTTATACTCTAACAGTTAGAAATAAAATATTTTTCGTTGTCAAAACAAATTTTATAACCAAAATAATTTCCAGAAAATCATTTAATTTTCCAACAAATTTTATTTATTTATAAACATACTTCAATTTAGTTTTAAAATATCAAAAATAATTTATCGAAGCCTTCAAAATATTTCAAAAGTCGAAAATCAAATTGAACGACCAAAAATATGAATTATGGGCAAAATCCTCTAAAATCAACAATAATCACCAATTAAATTTTATTTTCAGGCCGAGTCGAATTTCATCGAATTTTGGCCATCCATACAATACTCACACAATTATATATAAAATTTAAACATTAAAATGCAAACATATGACATCTTATTTGCATTTTAGACATCTAACAAACACAAAACTCCACTAACAATCTCCAAAATAACGTCCAAACAATTCAATTCAATTCATTCAATATCACACAGTTCAATCCAATATCCTAACAAAACAATTTATCCAAGTGATTCAGTAATTATTCATTACTATTCAACCAAGCATATTCAATCAATTCATTCAAGCAATTACATAAATGATCGAGACAATAATATATATACATATACATACATACATACATACATACATACATATGTAAAGTACGAGTGGAAATAAATATAGTTGTGAGTGAGAAATACTTATCGAATGATGCTCAAATTCCAAAAATTAGCAACTAGACGATGTTAATGTCGCTACCCACACTAAAATCATAGTTGAATACTTCATCAGTTTACATCTACATCATCTCCTTTACCAACATCCAAGTCAACACCACAATCACCACAACTAAGTCGACTCCAATTGCTAGCTCCACCTAACACACCAATGTGCCAATCCCAGTTCGTAGCTTGCCACAACCGTTATGCTCGGACACCACTTATCCAAACTATCTCGCGCATGTCACATAGGTCGTATCGACCTTACATCCAGCCACGGTTATCACTGTTGCTCCTCCCTCGGCCCCATCGATAAGCAATACCATCAGCGCCTTCACATGATTTTTTTTAAAAAATACGAGGTCGTGATTTCAATTTTTAGAAGGATTAAGTCTAAGGTCTATCGGTTGAGAATTATAAAAGAGGGTTTTGGGTATGTGATAATGAAATGGGGAGACGTCTAGTAACAAGGAGAAAAGTATTCGGGCTTTTGGGCCTTATTTTAATTTGATTTAAAATTTTAATTATTTTTCTTTGCTTTTAAATTTCAATTTTTATCCTTCAATAAATTTAAATTCAATATAAATTGATTTATACTTTGTTTTACAAATTCATATTTCAATAATTACCAAATTTCGTTCATTTCACTATTTATTCGTTTATATTTAATTATTCATTGTATTATTACAAAATAAATTTATTTTTCAACTATTTTAATCATGTAGAAATTATTTCCCGAAATAAAGTTATCACAAAAATCAAATTCAAACACCTTTATTTTACTTAAATATATTTATTTATACAGCGTAGAAAGCTGTAACAAACCGGGATTTTCAACTCTCGAAAATCGACATCAATACGTCCACTGTATAGAATGCTGAACAATCGAATGCCGAAAACACCAGTTCATTAGGGGCCTCCAATGACGATTTTCTAATAGCATTCGTCCGTACAAGTTGTCCTGGGTCTGAACAAACCGAATCACCGTCTTCACTATCTTCACAATATCCATTCGCAATGTTCAAATCAGATCGAAGTGGTTTTTGGATAATTAAATCCGATCCCGGTCTCTTCGAAACGATCAACGAATTTGGCTAAATTTGATAGCCAGTTATTTAACTATCAAATAACATCCATATGCAGTCACTAGGCCTTATTTTATAAATCTTTAAACATTTATTTCAAAATATCTTTACAAAGATATATATTCAAATTTCTTTCAATATTTCCATATTTGGAAACAAATTCAAATACATAAATCCATAACAGGATATGTTAACTCCTCTTCGTTAGCGACTTAAGGTGCGAAGCGACTTAAGGTGTATATCGACTCAACTAGACAAAGCGACCTAACAACTTAAGAAGATAGCGACCTAACAGCTCAAATATTTTGCGACCTAACTACAGAAAGGACTAGGCGACCTATGGAGCCTAGCGACCTAACTACAGAAAGGACTAAGGCGACCTAAGGAGACTAGCAACCTAACCGCAGAAGCGACCTAGCGACCTAACTGCCTAATGACCTAAGGAATAAAGCGACCTAGCTGTCAAATGAAGACAGAGCGACTCAACGACCTAACAGGGAGTGACCTACCGACCTAAGAGAACCTACGACTTAACGACCTAGTGAGTTAAGCGACATAGCAAGATTAACGACCTATGATAGGTCGCTCGCGACCTAAGCAAACAAAGGCAAACCTCTATGTCGCAACTACTTAAGTCGTTTCCTCCTAGATCGTTGGCGAGCTATGACTTGCCAGAGTGTTCCAGATAGACAAGTGCGCTCCTGCTAAGTGTTAACCCGTGCTCCTTAGGTCGTGCGCGACCTACGACCTACCCTAGGTCGTGTGCAACCTACGACCCAGTCCAGAATCTCCCCTATAAATACAGCCCTAACTCCAACTAAAAGGGGACTTTTCCGATCATTCTCTGAAGTGCCGATACTCTGCCACTTTCTTAACTGAACTGACACTTGAAGAACTTCAAACACCGAAGACGCTACAACAAGCTTCGAAAGAGATCTTGCACATCCGACATGGATTCAAAGAGTCTTGTTACATCGAAGTTTGAGCTACTAGTCTGAAGTGTCTTGTAATCAAAGTGAATTGTATTTGAAGTGCATTGTATCAGTTTGTAATCAGATCAGCAATAAAGAAACTTAAAGTGGACGTAGGCTAGCCCTCTAGCCGAACCACTATAAAACTGCTATCTTTTACTGTTTTTCTGTGATTTTCTGCTTATATTTTGTTCCTGTACCAACGGGTGGTGCTTTCACTTTTTCTCTACACACACCGGGTGTTAGCGTTCAATTTTCAGCGTTAACATTTTGGTGCTTTCACTGAGAAACCAACTCAGGAATATTGTCATCATTGCTTCACAAGAGTTTGTGGAAAAAGTTTCTTTCAAAACCATAAGTTTGTCGGAAATAATGGCTCCCGGAAGAAAGCGCAAGTCTACCAGATCCGTCAACACTCATGATAACACTGCTACTTCCCCTTCATCAAGTCAAGCAGCTCCAAGCATTGGAGTAACACGAGCAGAGTTAGATGCTGCGGTGTCTGGGTTATATCAGCAAATTGAAACCCAGAACACCTTGATGCTAGAAAGGTTGAATGTTATGCTCGGAGCTAATCGTCAACCAGCGAATAATGAGGAAAATTTTGCTGATGCTGTTCACAACTCTGAAGGGAGGAACATTCCTCCAAGGGCAGCTGGCACTGCCGAAGGGGCACCTCCCGAAGCCGGAGTGGCAAGGCTGCAACCAACTCTCCACGAACGTTTGTTTAAGCAAACTTCCAAGAAAATGGCTGATGATTGCCCCGCAGAGCCTCTGAACAACGGGGAATACCTCTCGGAAATGATACGACAGATCATGAAAGAGAGCATGCAAAGAAATGAAGATGAGAACGACTGGGGGTTCGCTCCAAGTAAGACTCCGTTCATTGAGAAAATTATAAAAGCTGAATTTCCAAGAAAGTTTGTTCCTCCTACCATTTCAGCTTACCGAGGAATACGCGATCCTAATCAATTTCTGTACAAATACGACTGGCACATGACGGGTGCCAGGGCAACGGATGAAATTAAATGCCGGTACTTTCCGGTGTACTTGGAAGGGGTGGCACTACTCTGGTTTACAAAGCTGCCTGCCCGATCTGTAGACCAGTTTTCCGATTTAACTCGGAAGTTTAAAGAGCAATTCAGACTGTACGCTTCAAAGGCGAAAGACATAATGTCATTGTCTAGCCTTGAGCAGAATCCGGGAGAGTCTATTAATTCCTTTTTGAATCGCTTCAATATAGCTCTGGCTGAAGTCGACAACGCGGAGCCACGGATGGTTTTGACTTATTTGATGCGGGCTATCGATAAGTCAAGTGAATTTGGGAAATGGCTGAAAATGAAGGAGCCAAATTCACTCGAGAAAATTTATAAGAAAGCTGACGAGTTCATGCACTTGGAGAATCTTCCTACGCCAGCGAAAGTGGTAGTGACAGGAGTAGAGAATAACATTGCTGCTTCGACTAAGAAAGATTCCGGAGGTCAGAAGAGGGAGAGTAATGATGGGAAGAAACAAAAGGACATAAAGAAACCTCGCTTTTTTAAACCCTCAGATTTCACCCCCTTAACCGATACTCCGGAGAATATCTTCTTTGCCACCAAAGATGCTGTGGAGTATCCTAAACCAGCTGAGATAAAGCCTAGAAAGAATGCTATGCGAAATGGAAAATTCTGCCGATTTCATAACCAACTCGGCCATGATACCAACGAATGTCGTCATTTTAAGAGCTTGATTGAAGAATTGCTAAGACAAAACAAAATGCAACAATTTGTTAAGAGGAACATAAATGACCAAACTTCGTCTGCTCAGGGGCAGCAACCCCCTACTCACCCATCTGGATCGGGTGAGGGCACTACCGCGCATGAATCTGAAAGGCCTGTTATCAATGTGATTACAGGAGGCCCACACCCAACAGGCAGAAGCTGGGGTGAGATGGAAAGATATGCTCGTGCTTTGAAATATACCCCAGCGGAAGAAGATGTCCTTGTTTTAGAAGACGCTGCACCTTTGAAACAACAGAGAACTTCTAAAGATGACATTGTGTTTAAAGCTAGGGATTCCATGGGTATTGAAGCTCCAACCATGGATCCCTTGGTCATTTCTGCAGGAATTGAGCCAGCTATTGTAAGATGAGTGCTTATTGATTGTGGCGCCTCTTGCAATATACTCTTCAAGAAAACATTTGGTCAAATGAAGATTCCAATGACTGACGTTCAGGCTTCATCGCAGAAGATTGTTGGGTTTACTGGGGAACCAAAGCAGCCAATTGGAACTTTCGACTTGTTTGTGGAACTTGGAGAGGGACAGAAAAAGGTGGTTCGAAAACAGACTTTTGTAATTGTTGATGGATTTTCTGCCTACAACGCCTTCTTGGGCCGGCCAACTTTAGCTGCATTCAAAGCCATTCTTGCCCCGTGGTGCCTAACTATGAAATTTCCCACAGATAGCGGTGTTGGTGTAAAGGGGATCAAAATTGTAACGACCGTGATTTATTACCGTCGTAATAAATATTTTTAAAATCGGTAACGACCGTGATTTTTAAGTTGCGGTCGGTGTAAATATATTAAATAGAATTTTTTTTATATATATATTTTTAATTTAAAATTTGAAAATAAAATAAAATCAATAAATTTAGAAATGCAATTCAATTGTAAGTCAGTTTAATACTTCAAGGTGATGCATGTTTGAAATGTACAACAATTGCCTTCACGTGAATAATGAAAAGCATATTTGCTCTTTTGTCGTTCAAACTTATAAACATAATATAAAACAAGTGTGAAAAACACATTTTTCGTTTGCAATCATTTCAGTTTACAGCTACACACCTCATTCTCTACATGTCCTTTTTCTTTCCTTGCTTCCCTAAGGCATGTTGCATTAAATGGATGTGTACCTAAAAGCCTCTCAGCCCTTATTTCTTTGACTGATATCAATTAAAGTAAAGAAAAAAAAAGTATGCCTCTGCAATATTTTACATTCTTCGAATGCTCTGCAGAACATTAATGGCCAAGTGAGGGTTTTCTCTTTCAGATCTGCGTTATAAATTGGCCTTGAAACAATTGGTGAGTTCAATACTCACAATTCTAATTTATACTCTATCCCATCTTAGTGTTAAAACTGTGTCACCCTGATTGTTTTCATTTTCTCCGGGCACGCATATCAGTTATGCGTGTACAAGCATGTTTATATGTTTTACCTGATACTGTTGAGGCAAATTGCATATCTTTAAACGTGCCTACGCGTGTAAAAACAGGGTTCCAGGTCGCTTAAACTCGTATTGTTTCAAGTATGCCTGAAGTTGTAAATGCATACTTGTCCAAAGTGTATTTAACTATGCCCAGAGTATATAGTTTTCATGCATACATTAAGTGTTAAGCGTTTGAAACAAACAGCGCTCAGGTTGCATAATTTATTCAACTTATTCATATTTTTGAAAGAAAGAAAAAAACATTGCGTGCGTTGTTAGTGCATTATATATTATGCAACTGTGTCCAGGCTATTATTTTGCTACTTGTGTTCCAAGTCCAGACCAAATGCTTTTGTATGCATTAAACAAGCTATAGCTTACTCATGCGTTCAAATAGCAAGTTGTATTCTTTAATAATATGGTATAGGGGCACTTTGTTTCAAACTGTAATTGCATGCATATAGTCTCTTCCTTTGCTAAATTAGTACGTGCATTCATGAAAAGTAAGTTTATGTCTGGGTTCTATTTTATCCGTGTGCATACTTCAAGGAATTGCACGAAAATTATTTTAAACTTCATTTCTCGTGTGTTGTTACGCACTTGCATCTTTCACTGGCCGTGCACTTTATTGAACGTGTGTTTGCAGTTTGCATATTTCATGCGTGCAAAGTATATATCTATATACAGCGATCATTTTAACAACTTCCTTTAGTACAAGTTAAATAACTCAAGTATGTCCAGATTGAAATTCTTATTTTCGTTAGTTACATTACATAGCACACGTAAATATATGATCCAAACATCATTTTTCATACCTGAAAATTTTAGTGCAGTCTACAGGTAAATTTATTTTGAACCAGTGTTACGTTTTAAAACGTATTTTGTTGCCATTATTTTTATAATGGAATTCTTACGCCGGTATTATATTTTTGAAGTGTGTTGTTTTGATGACATTTTTGACAAATAAAAATTTCCGTTGTTTTGACTTCGGTAACCGTAAATTTTAAAGTGAATTTTCAAGCGGTTATCCCGCAACACTGATTTGGTATCCGTTTTTACGGTGTTTTTGAGATACGCAATTTCCTCGTCGAAATTGCTACAGTTGTTGCTGTTTTAATCACGTGTTTTAAAAATGGTTTTAAATTGAAATTGTTTCCAAAAATTTTACAGTTTGCGCTTTCAAAAGAATGAGAAAGCGATTTAAACGATTCAGCAAAATTGAGGACTATGAACCCTTACTTTTACTGATTCGCTTAATTCCGGACTTGTCCATTTGAGAACGTAAAAATGTATTTTTATAAAATACACAATTTTGCACTTTCAAGGAAACGATGAAGAGATTTAAACGATTTAGCAAAAGTGCGGAGTATGGAACCACACTTTTACTATTTCGGTTAAATTCGGACTCGTTAATTGAAATATTTGTTGTTTGATGTTTTTGATGATTTTGTGCGCCTTCGAGCCACTATGTTGGACCTTCGGGTCATATGTTGGACCTTCGGGTCAAATACCAGTACTAGACCTTCGGGTCATATGTTGGACCTTCGGGTCATATGTTGGGCGCCAAAAATTATGTTGACAGTACTTGGTAGGCTTCGGCCATATGTTGATACACGTGCGGCGTAGCTAAAACTCGCCATTTGTTGGGATCGATCCACTTTTATGTTGATTTTTCTAGTTATCTATTTTTGATTTCTAGATTTTGTAAATTGTTGTTTTGAATTCAATTGTGAATTTGAATGTTGATTTTGATGGTGTTTGATGTGATTTCTTCATTTAACTATGTTGATTTCTTATGTTGAATAGTCTCATTCGAGATTATTATTATTTTGCTTTGATGTTATTTATGATGCACTCACATCTAAGAATAAATTAGACTGATCCGTTTATTATTTCTTTTTGAATAATACTCGGGTCAGACCGAGTTATTTCAGGGTAGTCTCTCTCTCTGATTCAGTAGCAGCTTCAGCTTTTGGGATATCGCATCATCTTTTGTCTAGCCTTCGAGGAGTTCTTTTGGTTATTTGACTCCCATCTTATGTATGTTGATGTATATGTTTATGTATATTTGGTTCATGTGAACCATCGACTGTTGTAGCATGTATTCCAGACTTGTCTTCCGCTTTATATCTGATATTTCTGTTTCTGATGTGATTATACTATCAGTGTGTTGTTATTATGAGTTGTTCTGGATTTTTCTTTAGCCACTGTAGTTTCGTTTTAGATTTGGATTGAATTTATCTCTTTGGGAGTAATTTTCACAACTCCTATTGATGTAATCAATACTCGTCTAAGGCATAACTTACGGATGGTCGCTTCTAACAAGCCTTATTCTTCGCAATAGCAGACGTTATTCCTTATAATAACCTTTGTTATTGTGAGCATAGAGGTGGGGCGTCACAAAAATGCTGGGCGGGAATGTTATCTTATAGAGCTTCGAAAGGCAAGGAAGAGAGAGATGGGAAAAGATGCGGTAGCCCCGCTCCGCATCAAAAAGCCAACCTTGTAGCAAGTACAGGGTGGCCCCTGCACTGGCGAGCATAGTGGTGCAAGGAGAGAAATGGACCCCAGAAAGGCCAGTGCAGGGGAAAATAGAGTGGTGCCAATGGAAGTAACGGTACCAGTACCTGTTGATCTTAAAGACCCAAACAAAGTGCTAAATGTGGGTTCGCAACTCAGTGTGGCAGTCCAAAATATGCTAATATCATTTTTGAAAGCAAATCTGTACGTATTCGCTTGGAGTCACGCCGATATGTGTGGAATATCTCCAGAGATTGCTGTACATACTCTGAATATTGATCCGAAATTCACACCTGTGAAACAGAAAAGGAGAACCCAGGGTCCAGAAAGGTCAGCAGCGCTAAAGGAAGAAGTAGATCGGCTCATGGAGAATGGTTTCATCAAAGAGTCCACTTGTCCAAATTGGGTTTCAAATCCAGTACTGGTTAAAAAAGCAAATGGAAAGTGGAGAGTATGCATCGATTTCTCAGTTTAAACAAAGCTTGTCCCAAAGACTGCTTCCCGTTGCCGAGAATTGATCAGCTGGTAGATGGAATAGCCGGGCATGAATTGTTGTCTTTTATGGATGCTTATTCCAGGTATAACTAGATTATGATGCATGAGCCGGATCAGGAGGATACGAGCTTCGTCACAAATATTGGTCTTTACTGCTATAAAGTTATGCCCTTCGGACTGAAGAATGCAGGGGCAACATATCAAAGGCTCGTTAATGTAATGTTCAAATCACAGCTTGGAAAAACTATGGAAGTCTATGTTGATGATATGTTGGTGAAATCAAAGAAAGCAGTTGACCATATGGATCACTTAGCAGAAATGTTCGCAATCCTCCGAAAGTATGGAATGAAGCTCAACCCTTTGAAATGTTCAATCGTAATAGAGTCCGGGAAATTCTTGGGATTTATCGTAAGTGCTTGGGGAATTGAAGCTAACCCTGCTCAAATTACTGCTCTGAGAGAAGTCAAAGCCCCTAGGACGAAGAAGGAACTGCAGAGCCTCAATGGGAAAGTTGCTGCTTTAAGTCGGTTTATTTCCAAAGCCACTGATAAATGCATCCCCTTCTTTGACGCTCTAAAGAAAGGAAAGAAAAACTTCGAATGGACCCCTGAATGCCAAAAACCTTTCGATGAACTAATCCGTCACATGGAAGCACCTCCAATACTTTCCAAGCCCAACAATGGCGAAGACCTTTTCATATACTTGGCAGTTTCGTCTCATGCCCTGAGTGCAGCATTAGTACGGGAAGATGCGAAAGTTCAGCGCTCGGTCTACTATATCAGCAAAAGATTCACTGGGGCAGAAATGAATTATTCAAAGCTAGAAAAGCTCGCTTATTGTCTAATGATTGCTTCCAGAAAGTTAAGGCCATATTTTCAAGCTCACCCTGTCAAAGTTCTCACTGATCAGCCCCTAAAGCAAGTCCTATTTCGCCCTGAAACTTCGGGCCATCTTATGAAGTGGAATATTGAACTTAGCCAATATGATATCGCTTACCATCCCCGAAGAGCAATCAACGGACAAGCTTTAGCAGATTTCATTGCAGAGTACACAGATAAGGGCGACATTGAGGAAGAAGTTACAGTTGACATCCCAACCAGATGGAAGTTATATGTTGATGGCGCAAGAAATGATTACTGTTCCGGAGCTGGGGTTGTGCTTGAAACCCCCGAAGGGCGATCATTATGTTACGCATTGATATTGGAATTTCCTTCTACAAATAATGAAGCAGAATATGAAGCTCTAATTGCTGGATTAAAGATTGCAAAAGAACTGAACATCAAAGCATTGCAGATCTTCAGTGATTCTCAGCTTATTGTATGTCAAGTCAAGAAGGAGTTTCAAACTAAATGAGGAAATCTGCCTGCTTACTTGTCAAAGGCTTGTGAGCTTCTCAATGATTTCGATCACTATTCGATAAGCCACATACCTCGAGAGGAAAATATGAAGGCGGATTCTCTCGCAAAGTATTCAAGTTTCGGAGAAGCTCAATTATTGGGATTGGTTCCTGTGGAGGTCTTGTCAGCTCCAAGCACTGATGAGATGGATATCGACTGGATCATGGCTGTATCTCAAGAACAAGAGTCATGGATGACCCCGATCAAAGAATATCTACTCAACGGCTCCCAGCCGGAAAATTCTAAAGAACGCCGAAAGCTGTTAAGAAAAGCATCGAGATATGTAATTCAAGACGGCCGGTTATACAGGCGGGGATTCTCAATGCCATTACTCCAATGTGTAACTAAGGAAGAAGCCAAGACAATTTTAGCAGAGGTGCACGGAGGAGAATGTGGGGATCATTCAGGTGGCCAAACTCTTGCCAAGAAAGTTCTCTGGTATGGGTATTTTTGGCCAGATATTAATCAAGATGCTGCTATCTACTCCCGAAAATGCGACAAGTGCCAGAGATTTGCAAAAATCCCAAGAGCACCTTCCATCGAACTAACACAGATGGTCAGTCCATGGCTGTTCGCCATTTGGGGGATAGATCTAATCGGACCTTTACCAATTGCCAAGTAAGGAATCAAATATGCTATTGTTGCTGTTGATTATTTCACTAAATGGGCTAAAGTAGAACCTTTGGCTACTATTACCTCTAAAAAGATGATAAATTTTGTGACTAAAAATATCATTTGCAGGTATGGTGTGCCGCAGAAGATAATCACAGACAACGGTACTCAATTCGAAAGCGAAGAGTTCCAGGACTTTTGCAAGCGATCGAAAATCCAAAAAAGCTTCTCAGCAGTGGCTCATCCGCAGGCAAACGGGCAAGTGGAGGCAGTAAAAAAAATTATCAAGTCAACCATCAAAAAGCAGCTTGAAAAAGCAAAAGGTGGATGGGTTGATAAGCTACCACTAGCACTATGGGCATACAGAACAACCCATAAAACTGCAACTGGGCACACTCCATTCTCATTGGCATACGGATCAGAAGCAATGGTTCCAGTAGAACTAGAAGTCCCTTGACACAGGAGAATTCATTTCAACCAGGCTGAAAATGAAAAATTGCAACTCGAAGCACTTGACTTTCTTGATGAAAGAAGAGACGAAGCTAAGCTCAGAGTTGTGGCCCATCAACAAAGGATAGCAAGGCACTTCAACTCTAAAGTCCGTCAACGAAGCTTTGAAATCGGGGATTTAGTCTTGAAGAGGATCATGACAGCAACTGGAGTGTTTGGACCAAATTGGGAAGGACCATATGTCATAGGCAGTAAAATTCTTGATGGCACCTTCAAACTCACAACTGTTGAAGGAGATCCAATGCCGAGAGCCTGGAACAACAACCATTTGCGTCCATATTTTACTTAAAAAGCTCTGTTTGAAATTGTAGAATGATTATGGATGTATCAATTGTATTGTAAACCATTGTAAAATCAGTGATAATCAATAAAAGAGCTATAAAGTGGATGTAGGCCCAATTCTTGGCCAAACCACTGTAAATTCTGTGTTCTTTATTATTATAAAATGCCTGTTTCATTTCGATGTGTAAATATTCTAAATGAATTGCTAAAATGTCGATTTAATATTGCAGGCCATTAAAACAAAGCTTACCCATCACAAGGCCAAGTGAGCCCCGTAAATCACTCGATAAATGAATTTCAAGCCACAAAATGTTCCAGATTTAAATCCAACATAAGATGAACTTCATGCAAAAAAGTTGATGATTCCGCCGAAGGTTCACTTTTCCAAAGAAAAGGAACCAGGCACTTGTTAACTAATTATGATCATCTGTACAAACACGCATCTGATTAGATAGCTTGCGCCTACCCCATGGAACCACTTAACAGTGAAGTACACTCCTTCGAATGAGCAAACTGCCTGCAGAAGAAAGGAACACGGGCTTGGAGACGATAACAGGGGACCACTAATGAGCAAATGACAAAGAGACATGGGCAAGCGGACACAAAAAACAGCCAAAAAGTAGTCTTCTCCAAAAAGTTGGATAGCTAGCGTATGCCCCGTGGATCCACTAAACCGAGAGACGCAACCTTCCTGGCAAGCCAATCAACAAAAGCCCTCTTCGGAGGCACAAGACCTCTTCGGAGGCGCAACTCTTCGAAGGATAAAGACCTCTACGGAGGCATAAGCCCTCTTCGGAGGCATGCCAAAAAATGGAAGTGCTCTTCTCAACAAAAAGGTTGGTGGAACTACCGTTAAGGGCCTTTGTTAACTAGTTGCGATCGTTTGTGCAAACGAACATTCAATTAAGTAACTTGCGTCCGCCCCATGGACCCATTTAACTATGAGAAAGTAACTTCCAAGCAATCAAATAAAGACCTCTCCGGAGGCACAAGACCTCTTCGGGGGCACAAGACCTCTCCGGAGGCACAAGACCTCTCCGGAGGCATAAGACCTCTGCCGAGGCACCACAAGCCCTCTTCAGAGGCACAAGCCTTCACCAAAGGCACACACTTCCCTCTTCGGAGGCAGAAGACCTTCCCTAAGGCACACAAGACCTCTCCGGAGGCACAAGACCTCTCCGGAGGCACAAGACCTCTTCAGAGGCACGTCCCAGAATGAAATACTCTTCTCAAACAACAAAGTTGATGGAACCACTGGAGGAGCACCTTCACAACATGAAGGCACAGGGCCTTTGTTAATTGGCTGCGACCGCTTGTGCAAACGAACATCCAATCAAGTAACTTGCGTCCGCCCCGTGGTTCCATTCGACTGTGAGGAAGTAATTTCAAGCAAACAGAACAAAAAAGACCTCCATCGAGGCACAACAAAAATAATAACATATAAAATAAAACCCTCTTCAGAGGTCCGCTTTACTACGTAGGAGAGTCCACTTCTCAGAAATAAAAAATGACCATCTCCGAAAGTTAAAGTGTAAAAAACTTCTCCAAAACAAGGCACGTTCTATTAAAGTAGAATAATACTTCCACAAAAACGGAATAATTATTCTCTAAAATAAGAATTCGAGTCTCTTCGAAATAAAGAATATTACAATGAGCCTTGGTATGGGAGCAATATGATATAATATAGCTACATTAATGAAAGCAATACTCAAGCAACATACCACAAGCTCATTGCAATATTACGCAAAGTAAACAAAGAAACTTGTGCAAAAACAAGGAATAAACGCATTCTCACATATACTAACAAGAAATTGTACAAGTAAAAAGTGTCATTCTTATTCTATACTATCAAATTTTTGTACATATGCAGGTTTCAAGCGGAGGCCGGTATCCGGACAATCTCCGGTCAGTACATACAAAAAGCAAAAAAGAAAAACGAAAAGCATAAAGTCAGTTCATCACTCCTTCTTCCCGCTACCTTTGGAGCTCTTGCCCGGCTTGATGATTAATTTTTGAAGCCGACGTTGACGGGTCGGAGAAGAAGGAGAAGGAGGTATGGCTGGATCAACTTCCGCTTCCTCTCCAGCAGCAGAAGTGTTTTTCCTTCTCTTCTTCGAAATCATGCGCTTCCCTTTCTTCTTTGAAGAAGACTCACTTCCCGGAGTAAGCAACGCAGAAAGTTTTGTATCATCATCATAAGACTGCTCTGGGGTCTTCTCGCTATCCTCAAATTCTTCCGCCTTCTGCTCTTGCGAAGCGGGTGGATCCTCCAAGCCTTGAAGGGCTTCTATTTGCTCTTCCTGCGAACCCGGCTGAGAAGCAGGAGTGATTTGAAGGGATGGAGGAGGAACAGCTGGAAGTGGAGAAGTGTGTACAACGCTCAGCGTTTCCGCTACAGAAGAAAAGAAGTTAAAATCAGTATTCTCCGAAAAAAGAGAAGATATTGGCTCATCAGGACTTAAGTAATAAGCGAGAAATTCATCGAACTTAGTTGCATCGAACGAGTAGTATACTTGAGCTATATCAGACTTGGAGTTACCTGGAAAAGTCAGCTTAATCACTTCGATTTCATAATTTTCAGCTTCAGTGTCATCCTGGGTCTTTTCTTTAACTTGAACAGTGGGAGGCTCGGTAGTTGCGATCTTAACTTCAGCTTTAGCAGGAGGCGGAGAATGGGAACTGGAGCCTATAATGTTAACGTCGGCCGAAATCGAAGTATGGACGGGGGCAGTTAAAGTAGCTTCTTTCTCTGGATGCTCCTCTTCCGTCGATTCGGCTCGTACTTTAGCGAGTTGCTCCTTTCCTCTGGCAAGAGCGACACGAGTCTCATCATCGAAATAATATGCCTCAAGCTCTGCCTCATCATAGCCAGCACCTCCGAGCATATCAACCGCGGCCTCCCACACTTCAGCCAAGGTGATCTCATACTTTGGGCCCAAGAATGAGAGGCTTCCGCGCCCCAAAACACTATAAAGATAAAAATCAAATAAAGTTGAGCTAACAGTGGCCTTCGTCGCTTCGTGCGAGTGCTTAGCTGCTTCCTTTCCAGAGATGGCCTCATCGCGCTCTTTTTCGGTTTTCAATAACTGAGCTTGCAGCCTTGCAATTTCCAAATCTTGAGAGCTGACTTTTTCCCGTAGATGAGCGGTGTCATTGCGGTATTTTTCAACAACATGCTGCTCCGCTTCAAGTTTGGCTTCAGCATCTCGCTGAGCAGCATGAGCATCTCGAACTTGCTTCTGGAGCATCTCTTCCTTTTGTGTATAGGAAGTGGAAGAAGTGGCAAGCTCATTCTTTAGCTTCTCAACTTCGGCCTCAAGTCTCCCGTAGTCATCGGCAATGCTCTTCATTTCAGCGTCGTGCTGTTCAAGAATTTTTTGCCATTCAGACTTATCATTCTCCATAGTCAACATAGCTTCGATGTTGGCGCGATTTACTCTTTGAAGTTCATCAACAAGCTTTTGCCATCCCGACATCCTCTCGATATCAAGTTTAACGGCATCAAGATTTTGTAACATAGCTTGTTTGTCGATGGGGACCAAGTCGAGATCAAAATGAACTCCCTTCAAGCACCAGTGCGGAAATCGGCTTTGGAGAGTTGTCGGGCCTTGTTCAATCTGATATCGAGGCCTGCTAATGATTTTCTGAATATCAGCTTTCTTAAGAGCAGGAGAACCAAATGGAATTTCTATAGAGATAGGAGCATCAGGCTTTTCAGAAATCGCAGATGCGTCGCTAAGCTTGACCCGCTTGCTCGGATCTTCAACAATGTGACTCTTCCCCTTATCATCATGGGATTTCCTTTTATGAGAATCATCGCTCCTATGAGAAGAGTCGTATCGTTCATCCCTTCTTCCGAATTGTTGTTCATAAGTTTGTCTTTCATGAGCCTTTCTAGCGGCTCTTTCTTCGTCGGTTTCTCTACGAACAGGGAGATAACGTCTGTGGTCATAAGAGTCATGCCCTCCGTAGCGCCGAAAATCATCATACTATGAACCACTGCGTCCCATCGGAGAATCTGAAAATGAAAAAGAGACAAGTCTTAAAAATCTTCGAAGTAAAGAAGCCAAGTGCATATAATCGCAAAAAATTCTAAGTGTGTGTGGCGTGTAGACTATGTGCAACGAACTACAAACCACTCTTCGGCTTGGGAGTAATGTCGGTTTTTGCAGCCATCATTAACTCTTGGGTTGACGGAGTTCGTTGCAAGGCGGACGTCGCCCCAGTTGCTGGAGAAATGACTTTAGCAGTGGAAATGTCATCTTTAAAGAGCTCCTATGAAGTCACCACAAGATCACTCCGTCCAACGAAAATGTCATCTTTTTCAACTCCTTCATCATAAGTCTTCCCAGTGTATTGAGGAAGCTCCTCCTCTTCGATAAGCGGGGAAAGTGTAAGTTGACCAGATGATCCCGCAACATCAACATGAGCAGAACATTTCACCAATGCAGCCCCTACAATAGGTTCTTCCGATGCAATTTCTTCTGCAGAAACCGGGGCATTTAATGTCTCTGTTTGAGAATCGGAAACTTCATGAATCTGAGTAGATCGAGAGGAGTGTAAGAGTCCGAACTGATGTAGAAACTCATCTTTCAGCAGAAATTTAGCGCTTCTCTCTTCAGCAGCCACATCACTCAGAGTTTCAAGGGTCAGCTTGTGGCTGGGATCCCTAAGCGGAGGAGGAAGTGCTGCAAAAAGTAAAAAACGAAGTTAAGCATTTGACAATTTGAGTCTCGAGAAGTTCAGAAAATGAAGTGAACGGAGAAAGGCAGTCTTACTTCCGACTCTCCAAACGGCAAAGAATCCTTGGGGGCAGCGGACGAAGAAGAATTGACTTAAGAACCCGTGTGCACTATCGGGCAAGTCTAGAATCAATTTACGGTTTCTAGCACCTCTTACAAGTATAATTGAAGGGTGATCCTTATTCTTTGCAAAAGTGCACAGATAGAAAATCTCCTCAAAATTGGGAAGACGATCGAGCGTCCTCCTGAACAGCACACACAACCCCATCAATATGGCATAGCCATTAGGGTGTAGCTGGAAGGGAGAGATAGTCAATCGAAGAAGAAGCTATCGAAGAAAATCATTAAAAGGTGGAATAGCTTCGCTCAAACACATCTGACGATTAACTCCGACAAAACCAAGAGGTGGCCTGTCAGCAGTATCGTTTACTCCAGGAAGCAAAACATCCGCTTCAGCTAGTCCAAACTGAATGCACAGTTGGCTGAAAACTCTGTGAGTCAAGGAAGTCGGGGTTCTTTCCGGAGGATCGATCAATGGATTAGCAATTGGAAAGGCTTCTCCAGCTGGTCCTGTTTCTTCTTGTTGAGAAGTCATTCTACACAAGGAACTGGACATTCAAATATGAAGGTGCACGTTTCCTAAAAGTGTGAAGTGTTGTGCAAAGCTAGTAAAATAACAAGTAAGTATAACTGGAATCAAATTAGTTGACATGTGTCGATTATAGAGTTTCAGGGCTTGTTATTTTAAGTCTAAGTACGGTGTTGATGCAAACAAATCAGCTTTAGTTGATTATTTTAGCTTTGCTTTAATACTTCACTTGAGCTTGTTGATTCACAGCATTTCATTCACAAAGTTCATTTAAGTTGATTATTCTTTATCGACTAATCTGTATTTGATGTGGGCAGTCAATAGTAGTATATTCGTCCCATTTTTCTGCAAATGTTATGTTTAACAGGTTATTAGCATTGAAGTTAATATAATCAGTAAAGAAATGCAACAAAGTTCAAACAAGTTCTAGTTCAAGCAGTTCATTCCGGCAATTCAAGTTGAGAATTCAAGTCGAAATTATGCTTCAAGACAGGAAGAACATTTTTTAATTAAGTGTTAACTCGTCCACGACCTAAAGGATATGCTGCGATTTAAGTTAAGTCGTCGAACCTTTAAGTCGTAATGCGTATGAAGGAAAAGGCCTCAAGTCAAAATAGCGCAAATTTCTCCAAGTCCTAGCTCGGCCGCGCCCTAAAGCCTATGCCGCAAGCAAGTTAGGTCGCAGGAAAGTTGGGTTGCAAGCAAGTTAGGTCGTAGTTATGCTAGGTCGTACAGTTCACGTTCGAACCAACTCCAACAGCCTACATAAGTCAAGCCCTTCTAAGTCGCAGTATTCAAGCCAAAGAGTTCAAGGCAGAGCAAAACTGGCTAAGTCCTAGGTCGCTTGAACATATACGCGACTTAAGAGTCATATCTTCACAAAGTTGGGTCGTTCGATCAGTTAGGTCGCAAGAGTTCTTGAACCGGACGGTTTGTTAGGTCAGCCTAATTTATTAGGTCGTGTATGTTTTTAGGTCGTCCAATCTGCTAGATCGCTTGCTGAGTTACCCAATAACCTCGAGCTATCCCTCATCAGAAATCCTAAGCCATATTCTCCGATCATACTTCGCCCCATCACCAAAAGCGTCCAAATCTAACTCGTTATCTCTCAACATCACCAAATCATTCGAAACCAAGCCAAATCGCCCCAAATCCATCATGAACATGATGCGTTGCCCTGATCTCGAGAAGTACAATGGTAATGCAACCATGGACGAGCAAAAATTGACCACGGCGTGGCTCTTAGTGAAACGCAACGCATGATATCATATTAAGGCCGAAAAATGGGGGAGGGTTTGCGTTTCGATGATTGCCGTGATTGAGTAGTGATTGAAATTACTTACGTAGTATAATGATGGGGATGATTGATGGTCAAGTAATTGGATTCGCCTTCGAAAGCTTGGAAACTTATTAATGGCAGGATGGAGTGTTAGAACAGATGAGATGAAGGAGGAACGACCTAAGCTATTTATACACCGGGGCAGTGAAATGCTAATCGGCACCACAAGACCTAGTTTCCTCGCTAAGTCGCTCGCGACCTAACAACTCATCAAAGCACGAGTTAAGGAATTCGAAGCACACGACCTACGACATAGGCGTGTACTTCGAGGGGCAAATGTTAACTCCTCTTCGTTAGCGACTTAAGGTGCGAAGCGACTTAAGGTGTATACCGACTCAACTAGACAAAGCGACCTAACAACTTAAGAAGATAGCGACCTAACGACTCAAATATTCTACGACCTAACTACAGAAAGGACTAGGCGACCTAAGGAGCCTAGCGACCTAACTACAGAAAGGACTAAGGCGACCTAAGGAGCCTAGCGACCTAACTGCAGAAGCGACCTAGCGACCTAACTGCCTAACGACCTAAGGAATAAAGCGACCTAGTAGTTAAATGAAGACAGAGCGACTCAACGACCTAATAGGAAGCGACCTACCGACCTAAGAAAACCTGCGACTTAAAGACCTAGTGAGTTAAGCGACATAGCAAGATTAACGACCTATGATAGGTCGCTCGCGACCTAAGCAAACAAAGGCAAATCTCTATGCCGCAACTACTTAAGTCGTTTCCTCCTAGATCGTTGGCGAGCTATGACTTGCCAGAGTGTTCCAGATAGACAAGTGCGCTCCTGCTAAGTGTTAACCCGTGCTCCTTAGGTCGTGCACGACCTACGACCTACCCTAGGTCGTGTGCGACCTACAACCCAGTCCAGAATCTCCCCTATAAATACAGCCCTAACTCCAACTAAAAGGGGACTTTTCCGATCATTCTCTGAAGCGCCGATACTCTGCCACTTTCTTAACTGAACCGACACTTGAAGAACTTCAAACACCGAAGACGCTACAACAAGCTTCGAAAGAGATCTTACACATCCGACATGGATTCAAAGAGTCTCGTTACATCGAAGTTTGAGCTACTAGTCTGAAGTGTTTTGTAATCAAAGTGAATTGTATTTGAAGTGCATTGTATCAGTTTGTAATCAGATCAGCAATAAAGAAACTTAAAGTGGACGTAGGCTAGCCCTCTAGCCGAACCACTATAAAACTGCTGTCTTTTACTGTTTTTCTATGATTTTCTGCTTATATTCTGTTCCCGTACCAATGGGTGGTGCTTTCACTTTTTCTCTACACACACCGGGTGTTAGCGTTCAATTTTCAGCGTTAACAGGATATTTCCAAACCATCTCAACGCTTAGAAATATTTTCTTCCAATTTCATTTATAACTCAACACTTTGAAATTATTTCTATAATAATAATCCCACAGTTAAAATATTTCAAATCCTTCCAGTGCAATACTTAGGAAATTTCTTTAAGTATAATTTTCCAAAATCATTTCATTTTCCAATACCTAGGAAATATTTCATTTATTTTCTATTTCTCAAATCCTGTACAATTCACCTGTAAATTCCTTATCTCACTTTTAACAAATTCTATAAGTTCCGGAATCCATTAATTACTTTCCTTTAAAATCAATTACACTAGTTTATAATTCCCACCACCCATTTCTAACTTCCTTTATGAATTCTAATTCATTTTTCGAAGTTCTCTTATTTCAATGATTAGGAAATTTTCCTTAAATTTTCCAGAATTCCACTATAAGATTTCTCTTTAAAAAAATCATAACCATTCAACACACTACGTTTATGAGTCTCGAGAGCAATAATAAATCAATTCCAATCACTTCCCAAATCTCAATATAATAGTAATTTATTTCAAAACATGTTTAAGTAATTTATTTAAATATAAAAATATTTTAAATAAAACATCAAAACTCATTTCCAACTCATTTTACTATAACTAATCGGTTTACAAAACTGATTATAAAATTTAAATTTTATTTCAATTAATATTCGGTATTTGAAAAATGCACTTCTGAATATTCCAATAATAACTAGCTTTTAATTATATAGTTTAATAAATAAAATTTCCTTTTAAAACAAAACTTAGTTTCTTAATAAAAATATATTTTTTTCTTTAAAAATCCCAATAATCAATTTAACTTATAAATCCTTCTAGATTCATAACACATCAATTCCATTTTGATTCCCTAACCATTTTCACTTTTCAAAATAGAATCCACCATTTTCCCAAAACCTATTTTCATATCTCGATATAAATTCATACTGTGCAATTTATTCCAACTTATCAATTGGTATCCTTTTTCCTTATTTATAAACATCATTTATAAATTTATTAATTCCTTAGAGTTTCACATGTTTATAAAACGAATCCCATTTATAAAATCTCATTTTATAAATCCATTTCTTAATAAATTCCATATATTTCACAAATCTATTTAAAATATCGATTTCAACCTCCTTTTCATATTTTCCAGCAATATCGTTTAAAAATCCATCATTTAAAAATCCTCTATATAAATTATTTTTAGATCTCTATTTAAAATATATTTTTCCGAATAGTTAGGTATAACCTAAAAATCAATTTATTGTTTTATCCAAATCAATTTCTTTTAAAATAATCCAAACTTCGATATACATATTTTTATATTCAAATCTCCTTTTAATTCCTTCAAATTCAAAAATTATATTTATGGTATTTAAAATACCGAAATTCAGGCCAGTGCTACTATAACATCCACTTATTCAAATCACAACAGTAATCTATAACAGATTATTCTAACACATCATATATCATTATATATGAAATTAAAATCAACATTTTTGAGGAATCCAGTTGGATCCCTCCAACCTGTTTCCCTGCATCCATAGATGTTAACACCACATAAAAATACCAATCCCACTTCGAGGGGATATCGCGGTATATAGGGTCATCCGCTATTATGCGAGGCGCATAGGGTCTCATCCGCTCCAATCGGTGGGAAATATTTCCAACTACCAATATATATACTACTATATATATAAATATAATATCACATTAAATTGATAATTAATAAAATTCAACCGAGCATCCAGAATTAATTTTAACTATTTAAAATTAAATCCGGCAATCCAAATGAATGAGAATTACTCACCTTGATTTTAATTTGCTAATCATTCCAATTTTATTTCTTATCCTACGTCATTTCGAATCCAACGCCACTGATTTTGTGGTTTTTGAACCTCATATGAATATTATATGGATTTGTGAACTTCGAAATAAATTAATCGATAATAAATTTAAATTCAAAATTCTTTTTTTATATAAATAAAATTACCTCTCTTAGACAAGCTTAGCACAACGACCATCGCGACACAGATGAATGCACGTGACCTGACCTCCTCTTATCGAAACTGCCCTCTGATAATGTCGCCGACTATCCCTCGACATCTCCACGCATTTAACGCCTCAACAAGAAGCTCGATCAAGCAGATAAGTTCGTGACCTGGACGCTGCCCTTCCTCCATGCACAATCGCGATCTACACAAAATGCCGCACCCTAACGCTGTCGCACCCTCGAACTTCGCTGCGATCGCACTCACACCTAACTTCACCGCTGCCATCATCATCAGTAGCATTCATTGCCGCCCTCGCATCCTCCACCAGAGCTCTCTCTCGTGCGCGTCTCGAGAAGGAATCATGACCTCAAATTATTCGAACGCGCCTCGTCTATGCGCCCCCACTATCGTCGCCAAGCTCCACTACGCTGTCGACCATCCACCCTCATCGCCTGCAGGTCGAGAACGACCCCACAACCTTGTCGCGATTTATATGTTTTTTTTTTGTTTTTTCTTCTTGTGTTCAACTGATTTGAAGAAGGAGAAAGTGGGTATTCATGATTTTTGAATTCATAATGAAAGAGGATGGCTCAAATTGATTTCGAACTGAGAGGAGAAAGACGGGGAGAAGAGACGTGATTTAATAAAAGGAAGACGTCTCGAACACGGTAGGGCTGAAAAGGATGGAAACGACGTGATTTACTTTTCCAATTTATAATATTATTTGATTATAAAATATCTCGTTTATAATAACTTTAAATTCTGAACTCCTATTTAAATGTGCCGCCTGGCGTTTCTAAGTTTACTCCGCTATTCCAAACCCAATGGAACTAGTCTCGAGGCCTAATTCAATCGTATGCAGAAGATAGCTTTTTGAATCAACTATTTAAATTAAATTCGATTAAATTATTACCAGGCGTTTCTATCTCGTACGGCCAAACGGTAAACACAAATGCTATGAAATTTGATAAAAATACACTATTACGGATCCAATGGAACTGGTTTCGTCGAATTTCGAGACTGTGCCCCGAACTGCTATTTTAACGCGTCGATTAAATCGACGATTTCTAATTTTTACGAAATCGCTTAAAATTTTAGTTTTAAAAACTTATTAACTAAATTAAAATTCCAAATTCAATATTTAAACCATTTAAATATTCCAAATTAAACATCAAAAAATCCGGGTCGTTACAAAAGCAGGGTTGTTACATGTGTTCTGATAAAAATTAAACTATTTGATCACTTTATATAAACACTTATTCCAACTCTGTAAAGCTCGTTTAGGTCTATAAATGGACTTTAACAACTTGAAAGCTCTGCCTTCACTCCCACCGACCTTGAAACCCTCAGGCTGTGATATATAGACGATCTCTTCTAATTTATCATTTAGAAATATTGTCTTTACGTCCATTTGCCATATTTCATAGTCATAAAATGCAGAAATAACTAGCATTATCCGAATGGAATTAAGCATTGCTGCAGACAAAAACGTCTTGTCATAATCATCACCTTGAATTTGATGAAATTCTTTCGCAACTAGCCTTGCCTCATATGTCTCCATTTGTCCATCTGCATTTAGCTTTTCCTTAAAAGTCCATTTGTAACTGATGGGTTTATCCCTTTGGGTATTGAACAAAATCCACAACTTTTTTTATACATGGAATCCATCTCGGATTTCATTGCTCCGAGCCAAAGTGCAAAGTCTTTTCTCTACAATGTTTGTTGGAATGATAGAGGAGTGTTGTCATCTAAGACACAATCCTCTTTCTCACTATCTATGTGAAAATCGTAGCATCTCTGGTGCACGAGATTCCCTACTGACCTTCTAATATGTTGCGTATTTTCATATATGGGTGAATTTGGTTCTCACACTACTTCGACCTTAGTGTTATTTTTTCGGATCTCATCCAAGTCTATAACCTCGCTGTTTATTTCTTTGACATAAATTCCTTTTCCAAAAAGACAACATGCCAAGAAACAATAACCTTTTGTTCCTCGGGTATTGTGGAAAATATATCTCATCAAGGATATCCTATAAATTTACCCGACATCGATCTTTCCTCGAGTTTATTTGGACCAACATTCTTAACATAGTTTGAACAACCCCACACTTTAAAATACTCAAGTTGGGGTTTCTTTCCATACCACATCCTATCTGGTGTCTTAGGGAAAGAATTAGTGGGCATCAAATTCAACAATGCACTATGGTTTCTTGCGCATACTCCCAATAGGACAGAGGCAACTCAGCCATACTCATCATGGAACAAACCATATCTAACAGGGTTCGGTTCCTTCACTCCGAAAAACCGTTGCGTTATGGAATATACGGTGGAGTAATTTGAGAGATAACCCCATTATCCTTTAAGCACTTTTGGAGTTCTTATCCAGTGTACTCACCACCTCGATCAGATTAAAGTATTTTAATTTTATGGTTCGTTTGATTTTCAACCTCTTTTTTATAATCAATAAATTTTTGACAAACATCGAATTTGTTCTTAGTAAGATACACATACCCTAGTCTTGAGAAATCATTCATAAATGTCACAAAATTTGAACAGTTATCTTTCGTGACTATAGGCATTGGGCTACATACATCACTATGTACGAGACTAAAGAGTTCGTTAACTCTTTCATTGCTTCGACTAAAGGGATGCTTTGTCATTTTACCTTTAAGACATTAGTCACACATATCAAATGATTTAAAACCAAATGACGATAGAAAACATTCAATTTTCAATTTGTGTAATCGTTTCTCACTTATTTGACTTAGCCTACAATGCCAAAGGTGATTTTTATTTATATCATCATTTAAAGAATTACTCATAGCATAGACAAAATTAGTATCGCATAAATGCCATTATCTAAAATACCGTCATAGACTTTATTACCATCTAACATAATGTTCATAACATTATTAACATAGTGAAAAACATAACCAGTCTGAGACAGTCTAGACACAAAAATAATCCCATAAATAAAGTATTTTTTAAAAAATAGAAATTATTTAATATCAAAACTAATCCACTAGGCAAACTTAAATAAAAATCTTCAACTATCCTTGCATCGACTATAGATCCAATAGCAATTTGAAGCCTACTTTCTCCCTTTGCGGCATGAAGCCAGTTTCTATGCCCCTATAACTAATTACTGATGTGAGTTCTAGATCCAGTATTTAAACCCAAGGTAATTTATTGATTGAAAAATAATTTTGAATCATAAATATACTTGATGGAGCAACAGAACAATTCCGTTTCTTTTCTTTAACAATCATTATGCACTCTGGACAATTCTGTTTCCAATGATCCTTCTTGCGACAATGATGACATTCACCTTGTCAATAGCTATAGTCTTCTTTTTTTCTTAACCCTTTTTTGTTTCTTCGAACCTTTCAAAGATGCCACATTCCTATTAGCAGCAAGTACACCACCTTAATCCTTGGATGAAGACTCAGCCGACCACAACATATTGAGGATCTCCACGAGACTTACTTGAATAGGTTCATATTATAATTTAATATGAATGGCTCATAGTGGGGAGTAAAAGACCAAAGAATCTACTTGCAACTCATTGCTTATCGTCACATCTAACTGTGAAAGTCAATCAATATAGACTTTCATCATCAAAATGTAATCATCCACTCTTTTCCCCTTGGTCATTTTGGTATTGAATAGTTTCTTCATAAGTTCGTACCTTGCAGAATGGGATTGTTACTAGATAGAGTTAACGTCAAAAATCTCATGGACATACATGTTCTCGTGCTGCCTTGGCAACATCTTATGTAACGTAGAAAACATAAATAACTGGGTAATTTTTAGATCTGAAAACTATTTATCGTAAACTAGTCTTAGTTCGGGGTCCGCATCATTCAGTGGGTTGTTCTTTTGGAGATGCAGTTATCAATGACCAAAGATGTTAATAAATTAGTGATATTTTTATCGTTCTTAGCTAGTAACCGTACTTGGGTCTGGTGATTTTGTTATTGTCAAAAAAAACTTATGTGTAGGCATTTTTGAAAACTTTAATTTAGTAGATTAGGACATTTTCATAGTAGACGTTCTTAGAATATTAGTAAGTTAAACATTACATTACATTTTTCTAATAAGCTCCCATTAGTCTTTTATGTTTCTCCAAACCTTAAGGCGAAACATAGAAGTCTTTCACCTTCACTAGTGGGTGTTAGGACTCATTTGTCTTGGGATTCTGACCTTGAGTTTGCTCAACAAGTTATAGCCCCACAAACGATGGATAAGTCCTTATTTGTTGTATCAAATACAACTCCTACCCATGGTTCCTTGTCCTAGTCTCATTTCGAACTTGAGTTTTCTCAACAAATCAAAAGAGATTATTCTCCCATACCTACCATTTCGCGATGACCTAAGTATAATATATGTATCTTAAGTTTTCTCAATAAATACATATATTTGTCATATCTCATCGATTCTATATATTAATAATACTACAAATAACATCTGTAGTTTGAGTTTGCACAATAACTAGAGAGCATGCAAGTAATTTATTAACATATAAGTGGAAGAGGACAACTTTATATTAAAGATTCATAATCTTTAATGCATTAAATGAAGTGATATCGATTCAAAGAATAATGTATTTCTTATTAAATACCTTCGTTATTCAAGTGTCGGACATATCAGAAACCAAGATATATGTACTATACGTATGTGTTTATCCTTTAAGTCTATTTAGGGTTTGTTATTGTTCCACCTTTAATTATACATTCATATTATATAAATTTTAATTGTTATATAAATTTTTAGTTTAATTTACTTATATAATAGTCTTATGTATAATATTATACTAATTAAATCTTATTTATTAATTAACATTTTAATTAATGTTATACTATTCAATTAATTATTTTATATTGAATATTTATATTATAACATTTATAGTTATACACTTATATCTTTATATGTGTGTATTTTATTATTTACTAATTACCCTTTAATTAATATGTTTGATTAAACAATTTTAATTATTTATTAATTTCAAAATTTTCCTATATATACATATATACTTCCATCATCTTAAACAATTTAAGATAATGTAACATATATCATTATATATTATATATACATATACTTTAATTAATTAACTATTTAATTGACTTTTATTGATTTATTACTCTAATTAATATTTTAAAATTTTTGGAATATATTTATTGTATTTTCAAAATACCTTTGGAAATTATATAATAACATTTACAATATATTACTTATTTTAAATTTTACTTTTAAATTTTAAATTTTATTTTAATTTCAAAACAATTTTGTAAATTAGCACAAGACCTAATTCAAATTGGGTCTTTCTATTTGGGGCAACCATTGGGATCATTTCACTTTTCGGGCCAGGTAGATAGCCAGGCAGGACAGGGTACCTGATTACCTAAACCAAGTCTAGACACTACTTTTCTAGACACCATACTAAATGAGCAAGCTTAATTAGTTAACCATAAAATGAAAAATTTAGACTGCATAGGCTATTAGGCTTTGATACCATTGTTGGATCTAGGCCAGCATGCAGTGTAACAACCCGCATATTTTACGAGTCGTATATTTAAATGTTTAATTTAAATATAGCATTGTTAGTCGAATTTTAGTCCAAAAAAGTCACTATTCGTAGAAGAACAATCGAATTAGTGAAAAGTCAATATGGATCGTGATACGGAGGTGTCTATTTGAAAAAAAACTGTCAAACAGGGATTCAGACGTCTGAAATTGCTCGTGTCAAACCAGAAAGGAAATAGGCTAAAATTGCCATTTTCAAACGTTTGAAATGAACGATTCAGACGTCTGAATATTGTACTAAGACAACATCTGTTTTTCTAGATTTAGACGTCTGAATTGGAAATTTCAAACGTCTGAATGTAGGCTGAAATTGAGATTCAACAATTTGGGCTCTAGACCACTTCCATTGAGTCCAAAAGGGTGTTTGCGACCTTTTTGAGTATAAACATCGATATGTTTTGAGTTGGGTAAAATTTTGACATTTTCAATTAGGGCTTTGGGTTTGGGTTTCAGCCCATCAACCTTCTAATAACCTAACACTTCATCCAACTCCTCTTCATCCACTCTATTATTTCCTAACACTCAAGCTAAAAGAAAAATGGGGGAAGAGAAAAGAAATTAGAAATTCCTAAGCTCTAATTCTCTTAGGAATTATCAACTTCAAGCTAAAAATCAAAGAAAAGCTTAGGTAGGCATCCTCTTCATCTTCTCCATCTCAATCCCTCTTCAATTTTCAGAAATTCCTATAACCTAACTTGGGAAAAACTTCACCGTTGATATTAGATTGAAGATTTTAGAGATGGTGTTGAAGAGAGATCAACCTATTGCTTGTTCTAGAGCTTATCATTTGTGTTTGGGTTGAAAAGGTGAGTTTTTGAACTCACATCTACGTCTATATCTTTGATAGTGTTAGGTATTAATTCCGAACATCTATTTCTTGTCCATTTGCTTTTGAATTGAATTGGTTTGATGAATATTCTAATTTTTGGTGTTTTGAAATCAAAATATATGAAAATCCTTATATGGATGTTTGGACATGTTGGTCGGGGAGTATTGGTGAGTCTTTAAGGTTGGGTAGTCGTTTGGCGTCAACCCCTAGCAATTGTCACTCATCCGATAGCTTCCAATATGATTTGGCCATCATTGGCCTAGGAAAATTTTTGCCCAAAGCTTCAGGTTCAGACGTCTGAATTATACATTTCAGACGTCTGAATCTGCTTGTCTCGGCCCAATTCGCCTATTTTGTGTGGGTTTCCAATTTTAATCGATTCGTGTTGATCCGATTTGTTGTTATCTTTTATATCAACTTTGATGACTTCTTTTTTGGGATTTTTTTTTGGGAATATCTATTTTGATGGATTCGGTATCGATTTTTATGGTGTTAATTCACGTCGTCGAATGTGGATTTTTATGATTGATTGTTTCTACAATCATTTCTTTGATTTGTCACTTTAAAATGCAAAGGTTTCAATACTAGTAGTAAATACTCAAACTCTTTCATCAAAACGATTCCAACTCTATTTTAATACAAATCTCGTTTATAAAACCATTTTCCAATCTATTAGTATATACAAACCTTTACCTCATTCGTATGAGAAATCTAATTAAACGGCTTAGTAAAACAAGTGGTATGAAACGCTTGCGTTTACTTCATCGGTTAATTCTTGGACTTGTTCGATTGAACTCTTGTGACAATTTTCGAGTGGAAATCTACAATTTGTTCGTAAATATTTAAGTTAAGCTAGTGGTTATGGGACATGAAGCTAAACTCTTATATATACTAGCTTAGTGTAATTCACACTTTTATTTGATCGATGATGATCATTTTGTGATTTAGACTAGCGATGTGCGATGTCTATTTGTTTGTATGGGGACTAAAAACCTTGTTTGTGGAGCTTCGGCTCAAATTTGGCGGGGTAGCGACCCGTGGTCTTCGGGCCGTTTGTGGAGCTTCGGCTCAAAATTTGATGGTTAGCGACCATGGAATAGTGTTCCGTTAGTGATGCACGTGTTTGTGAGTTTTCATGCTCCCGTTTGTGATAGGCCTCCCCCCTTTTGTGATTTCTGGATTTCTGGTTGTGATTTCTAGAATTTGTATTTCACCAATTTTCGTGGTTTGCATTGATAAGCTCTATCAATATTTGTGTTTTGGTGAATAATTTAAAGAATGTGATTCTTTTTGGTGTTTTTGAGATGACTTGAGGTATTGTATGATTTTCGTTGTTAATTGATGTATACTTGACACATTATGGCGTTATCATACGTTTTTGGTCATATCTCTTATCCTATATCATTTTATCTGATATTTATGGCTAGACTGATCCGTTTATTATTTTCTTCTTAAATAATACTTGGGTCAGACCGAGATATTACAGGTGCTTCTGCTTGACTCCTCGTCAGGGACTATTATATGACTTTTGGCTAACTACTTAGCTTAGTAGTTTTTGTTATTATACATTTGAGTTAGAGACTCCATAATGTATAATTATTCTTTTGTTTAGCACCTGTACCTATTCTTTGTGATGTAGTGGATCTTGTTTAACCATTACTTTGATGTACACTTTTACGTGATATATTCATATCTGATTCAGCTTTTGTGATATGAATATCTGTGACTGATTTGTGTTATGTTTATTTCTATATTTGTTTCTGAAGGCCTCATAGCCACTGTATGGTAGCTTCGAGTTTGTATTTGATATGTCTGATTTCCTCTTGAAATGAAATGTAAGTTATTTTATTTGACATATCGGTACTCGCCCAAAGCAATTACACAGATGGTCGCTCCTCAACAGCCTTATTCTTCGTGCTAGACGACAGCATTACCCAGTAGTGTTCTTGGCTAGCGTGACCATAGATGCGGGGCGTCACAGCTTGGTATCAGAGCCAAACATCGGAACAATGTAGAATAATCTAGCATGGATCATTGTCCTAAGTCTTTCTTATGAATCATGCCATAGGATTTAATTCGAGTCTTCGTACCGTTCTATCCTATTTTCTTTTGTGATGCCTTGTTTTATCAATCAAGGTTGATTGATATTCATTTTGTGAATAACCTTTTTTCTCTTTTCTTTCTTTCTTAAGGAAGAGAAATGGTTAGACTAGGCCGTCCTAGCGTCGGTCAATCCAGTGCTACTCCTCAGGATGGAGTATTTATGTCTGCTCAGCAACTTTTAGATCTTGTGAGAAATTCTCAAGCTGCCGGACCCGTTCCAGCGCCTACGCACCCTAAATCTGGGTTTGCACGCTTGTGTAGTGATTACACCAACTTGGGTGGAAAACCATTCAAAGGTTCCGAGAGCGTTATAGAAGTCCAGGCTTGGCTTCGAACATGCGACCGCATCTTTTCTCGCATGAATCTTATTGATCTTCATCGAGTCCAACTGGCTTCTAATATGCTTCGAGAAAGAGCATTAGATTGGTACGAGCTTTTGATTTCTGAAATTATCGAAGCGGATCTTACTTGGGAGAAATTCCGGGAAAGGTTCGAATTGAAGTTTGTGCCGGAAGTTGAAAAGGTAACTTTAGCTCGACGCTTTATTGACCTTGTTCAAGGTGAATCTTCCATGACAGACTATGTCGCTTCTTTCGAATCTCTATCTAAATATGGGGTCGAGTATATTAATACCCCATTGAAGAAAAATCAGAGATTTGTTTATGGGTTGAACAAGAACCTTAAGAAACCATTACTTCTGAAATTAGAAGTTTCTTTTGATCAGCTTGTTGATATCGCTCTTCGACTCGGAGAGGCCGATAAAGAAAGTGACGTTGAGGTCAAACAAAACATCAACAAGAAGAGACCTTTTAAATTCAAGCCTAATCCCAACAGGAAAGGGAAGCAAGAAACTTCGGTAGCAAATACTCCTACCTCTCGTCATGGAGAATGTTACAATTGTGGTTCTAAGGACCATTATGCAAACAAGTGTCCGAAGTCCCTTTCTTGCCGCTATTGCAAGAGTTCGGGTCATACTATATCTTTGTGTCAAACTTCAAAGCAAGAAGGAAGGCAAGCTAAATGTTGTACAAGCCCCTTCTAACACTTCTCGTGGTCAAGGTATTTCTCATTCTATCCTTGATGGCATTATTATATTTCGTGAATTTCCTATTCGAGTTCTTTTTTATACGGGTGCATCTCACTCTTTTATATCAAAAGAACTTGTTGATGCTTTGTCTTTGAATGTTATTGGCTTGATGACTTCATTGAGAATTGCGAATCCGGTTGGTGGATCCGCAACACTCAGTTTATTGTGTAAAGATGTCGAGATTATTTTATGTGGTTACTCTTTCCGTGCCGATTTGCATGTTATGCGTTACCTTGGTTTCGGAATGATTTTGGGAATGGATTGGCTTAACCGTTATGAAGCCCATATCCTATGTCCTGAGCGGACTATATATCTTCGGCATCCTCAATCTGTTAAGCAGATTTCTCTTGTTCTAAAAGATTCAGATTCCAATTCGAAAGCATCCTTTTATTCTCTAAATCCTCATGATAACGATAATGATAACGAGGAATATGTCATTTCTCTCATTCACATTGTTCGTGAATTTCACAACATATTTGAGCCCGTTTTAGGATTACCACCTAAGCGAGCAATTGAGTTCAGAATTAATCTGGTCCCTGGAGCTCTACCTATTACTCGTCCTCCTTATCGTATGTCCAATAAGGAAAATTAGGAGATGCGTAAACAATTATCTGAATTGGAAGCGAAGCAATTTATTCAATCTAGTTCCTCTCCATGGGGAGCTTTGGCTATTTTTGTGAAGAAATCCGATGGTACTCTTAGGCTTTGCGTTGACTACCGCAAACTTAATGATCTCACCATCAAAAATAAATATCCCTTGCTTCGGATTGATGATTTATTTGATCAACTTAGTGGTGCTAAAGTCTTTTCACAGTTAGACTTAGTAACCGGATTTCATCAGCTCCATATTGCAGAGGATAACATTCCTTTGACATCGTTCCGTACTCGTTATGGATCTTATGAATGGCTTGTTATGCCATTTGGTTTGACGAATGCTCCGGCTTATTTCGTTGACCTTATGAATCGAGTTTTCAAAGACTTCCTCGATCGATTTGTTCTCATCTTTATAGATGATATTCTTATTTATTCTAAAACCGAGGAAGAGCATGAAAAACATCTTCGGATTGTGTTGGAAACTCTTAGGAGAAATCATTGAAAGAAAAATTTTCTAAACCACTTTTGGCAATCTCGTATGAAACTTTTGGGGCATATTATTTTTGAATCTGGAATTTCTGTGGATCCTTCAAAGATTGAAGCGATTCAAAATTGGAAGAGACCGGAGAGTGTGATGGAAATTCGTAGCTTCCTTGGACTGGCGGGCTATTACCGTCGGTTCATCAAATACTTTTCTAAAATTTCCGTACCTCTTACTAATTTGACAAAGAAGGGAGTCAAATACATTTGGTCAAACAAATGTGAAGCTGCTTTTCAGAAATTAAAAGAACTCCTTTCCGATGCTCCTATTCTTATGATTCCCGAAGGGAACCAAGATTTTATTATTTATACCGATGCTAGTCGTGTTGGTTTGGGAGCCGTTCTCATGCAAAGGGAACGTGTTATTGCTTATGCTTCTAGGCAATTAAAGCCTGCCGAGACTAGATATGCCACTCATGATTTAGAGCTCGCGGCTATTGTTTTCGCCCTTAGAATTTGGCGTCATTATCTTTTGGGAGAGAAATTTGTTCTCTACACTGATCATAAATCTTTGACGTATTTATTTTCTCAAAAGGAACTTAATTTGCGTCAACAACGTTGGCTCGAGTTTCTTGCATATTATGATCTTGATATTCTTTATACTCCCGGAAAGGGGAATCGTTTTGCCGATGCCCTTAGTCGTAAGCAACAAGCGGTTGTTTCCATGATGGTATCCGAATGGAATGATCTCGAGACTCTGTCCACTTGTGAGATTCGAGATCGTGAATCCGATTTATGTTCATCTCTTGTTTTATGTAGCCTTGAGGCTCATCCTTCTCTTTTAGACCGCATTCTTGAAGCTCAAAACCATGATCCCGAATTGGTTCTTCTTAGCCAAATTTGTAGGGATAAAATTGATATTGAAGGTTTGAAAGACTTTGATATTGATGCTCATGGCGGTATTCGAAAATTTGGTAGACTTATTGTGCCAAATACTATTGATCTTCGTAAAGATACATTAGAAGATTCTCATCGTTCTAAATTTACCATTCATCTCAGTAGTAGTAAAATGCACGCAGACATTAAGCGACTTTATTATTGGGATGGAATGAAATCTGACATTGCTAACTTTATTAAGCATTGCATGACTTGCCAACTCGTTAAGGCCGAGCATCAAAGGCCCGGTGGGTTATTACAACCTTTGGAAATTCCAATATGGAAGTGGGATCAAATTTCCATGGATTTTATTGACGGCCTTCCCCGTTCTCGTTCGGGTCATGATGGCCCATGGGTGATAGTAGATAGACTTACAAAATCCACCCATTTTCTTCCCGTTCGGTCCAATCGGACCATTCCTATTTTGACTAAACTCTATATCAAGGAAAATTTTAAATTGCATGGAGTTCCTACATCTATTGTTAGTGATCGTGATCCATTGTTTACTAGTGGATTTTGGAAGGGTCTTCAAAAAGCTTGGGGAACAAAGCTTAATTTTAGCACCGCTTATCATCCTCAGTCCAATGGACAAACTGAGCGTGTGAATCAAACTCTTGAAGATCTTCTTCGTGCGTGTGTTCTTGATTTTGGTGGAAGTTGGGAAGATCATATTTCTCTTGTTGAGTTTTCCTATAATAATAGCTTCCAATCTAGTATTGGTATGGCACCTTTCGAGGCACTTTACGGAAGGCCATGCCGATCTCCTTCATGTTGGCTTGAAACCGGTGAGAAGCTGGTTTTAGGTCCAAATTTTATTCGTGATGCCACAGCAAAGATTGACCTTATTCGTCATAGGATGAAAGAAGCTCAAAGTAGACAAAAATCCTATGCCGATAACCGAAGAAGGAAATTAGAATTTTCCGTGGGAGATTTGGTGTTCATTCGCGTTTCACCTATGAAGGGTGTGGTGCGTTTCAGTCGATCGGGAAAATTAGCACCTCGATATATTGGCGCATTTCCCATCACTGAACGCATTGGTTCCATGGCTTATCGCCTCTTGTTACCGGCTCAGATTTCTGCAATTCATGACGTATTTCACGTCTCTCAATTACGGAAATGCCTTCGAGATTCTGACTCTATTCTTGAGCCCGGTGTTATTGAAGAAATCATAGTTTTGCCTAATTTGACTTATGAGCAACATCCTATCCGTATCATTGCTTCGGAGGTTAAACACCTTCGAAATAAAAATGTTCCTCTTCTAAAAGTTCAATGGTCCTCAAATCCTAAGGATGCTCTTGGGAATCTAGAGAATTCATCGAGCGAACAAATCCGGAATTACTTTCTCGTGCTCTTTAAGGTGAACTTCTTATTTCAAATTTTCTTCTCTTTGTATTGATATGCTTTTATTATTGTTACTCTTTAATGTCTTCTTAATTGTTGCGAGGATGCAATTTCTTTAAGGAGGGGAGTCTGTAACAACCCGCATATTTTACGATTTGTATATTTAAATGTTTAATTTAAATATAGCATCGTTAGGCAGATTTTAGTCCAAAAAAGTCACTATTCATAGAAGAACAGTCGAATTAGTGAAAAGTCAATATGGATCGTGATACGGAGGCGTCTATTTGAAAAAAACTGTCAAACAGGGATTCAGACGTCTGAAATGAACCGTTCATGTGACGACCCGGAATTTTGGATATTTGAAATTGGACTATTTAATTTATTTTAAATATTCAAAAGAGTAAATTTTAACTTGAATTCAAATATCACCAATTATTGGATAATTTAATTATTAAATTAAACAATTGAAAATTGGGTAAATTATTGAATCTGGGGTTTTAAGCTAGTTAAAAATAATTCGAAGGCTTATAAAATTCATATTAATAATAATGAAGGTGATAGAACTTTTAAAATTGAGTTTAAAGGTGTTTTGTTCAGTTTTGAAATATATTGTTTAAATTGAATTTAAAAATAGCCTTCTGGGGCACATTCTCAGATTTCGATGAAACTAGTTCCATTGGATCCGTAATAGTGTATTATTATCGGATTTCAATTTTTGTAGTGTTTGGAGTTGTTGTGTGAGCGTACGATATATAAACACGCTGAAATCTATATCGAAAATTTAATATAATAATTGGGTCCACAAAGCTATCTTCTCCATACGATCGAATTAGGACTCGAAACCTTTTCCATTGCATTCAGAATAGGGGTATAACATTACAAACGCCTAGCGGCACGCCTTGATAGGAGTTTGAAAATTTATGTTGCATTTGAATTTCAATTTAATTGTATATATTTATACTTGTCAATTCCAGTTGAAATTATATCTACATCAGCTGCAATTCTGTCCCTCTTCAATCACTGTAGGCTTCCCTTGTACGCTTCCTTCCTTATCACTTCCTGCCTTCTTTTACATCAACAGCCGAGAATTCTATTTTCAAACGAGAAAAAATACAAAATCAAAATAATGGCCGCTTCCTTTTCTATACAAATCGAAATCGAATTCCCCTCGTTCGAAAATCAAATCGTTCGTTTCCATTTAAATAAAATTCATATCAACAAGAACAGGTCACCTCGTTCTATTTTCAAAATCGCTGCTATCTTTATTCATCGAATTCGAGCTTCGGCCGCAAGCTGCTCGCGTAGACGCAAGCCAGTGAGATCATGTCTTCATTCGAACGAACCCTATCGATCGAAGCATTGGTTGGCGTTCGATGTCGATTGGAAGACTCCACTACTAGAAAGAGGTCAAATAGCGACGGGTGGGAGCGACGGTTTTCGACGACCATTTTCTGACGGTTTCCGATGGGCCGTCGGCGACCGTCGGAAGCCATCGGAAATTATCGAGATACAGCTCCCAGCCGAGCCTTTCTTCCTCATTTTCCAGCCACCTCAAAATTTCAAAAAAAAACCCCCAAATCACCATTTTGGACCTCCAATCGCTGATTTCATGCTTTTTCCTCCTCCCCGCTGTGAATTCAACACCTCTTGCTCTCCAGCTAAGGTATAATCTCTTATTTTCGAGAAAAATTGAGTTTTTACCCTAATTCTAGATTTGCATAAATTGATAAATTAGGGCTAATTGGTGATTGAAATTGTTTCCAATTGTGTTATAATAGTTTCTAACATTCCATGATATACCTATTTCATCTTTTATCGTGAAATTATGAAAAACATGTATAATTTGGGCTTGTTCGTGTATATGGAAATCGTTGTGTATGCCTTGGTTGTACCATTGTATATGTGTGTAGCGCTACTATCATTGTATTGTGTTAGTTGGACTAAGATAAAATGAATGCACGAGCTAGGAATATTATATTATGCATGTATTGTCTTATGCAACAAAAAAAGCGTCGAACGAGCCTTAAGTTGATGGAATACGTCGAATAAATGTGTTAAATTAAAATATTTTTTTGTAAATGTGAACAGTTAGTAAAACTATATTTTTTCGTAAAATGCGCACATTTAATTAACTAATGTCCCTTAGACAGTTTTTAGCCCCGTCCGACGAGTGTTGTACATGATCGTTATATAAATAGTCGTTTTTTGAAGAAAAAAATGACCATTTATATTCATCTGGTACAATGTTTGTTGGATTTGTCCCTGTATTGGACAAGTTATGAACACAGTAAGCATTTACATTTTGTATACTACTTTGTCTCAAACGGTTCTGTAACGACCCTGAATTTTTGAGATTTGAAATGTGAATATTTAATTGAGTTTAAATATTCGAATGATAGTTTAATTTGAAATTCGAGATATCAGAATGAATTTGGCAATTAAATTATTGAATTTAATTTATTGAGATTGGGTAAAAATTTGAATCTTTAATTTGAAGCCTGTTAAAAATATTTTCAAGGCTTTGAAAATTCATATTGATAATATTGAAGATAATGGAAGTGTTAAAAATTTAAATTTGAAGTGTTTGTTCAGTTTTGAAATTTATCGTTTAATCGATATTTAAAAAATAGCGTTCCGGGGCACAGTCTCGGAATTCGACGAAACCAGTTCCATTGGATCCGTAATATTGTATTATTATCGGATTTCAATTTTCGTAATGTTTGGATTGATCGTTTGGCCGTACAATAAGAAAATGCGCTGAAATTAAATCAAAAATTTAATATTATAACTGGTCCAAAAAGCTATCTTCTCCATACGATCGAATTTGGACTCGAAACCTTTTCCAGTGCGTTCGGAATAGGCGTATAACATTACGAACGCCTAGCGGCACGCCTTGATAGGAAGTCGAAATTTTTGGCTTTGTTTTCAAGTCAATTCGAATTTGAATTTAAATTGAATAATTTTACTAGTCAAATGCAGTTAAATTTATTTCACATCAACTTATCTTTTCCATCAGTTCAAACAGCTATTCAAGTACCCGACCTTATCTCTTTCTTTCTTCGTTCTGAAGCCAGATAACAAAAGAAAATATCTCGTTCAAAAATTTAAACTTTAATGGCCGAACCTTAAATTCTCTATTCCCAGTTATTCTCCACTTCTAGATTCAAATTCAAGATTCGCTTCCTCATTCAAATCGACTCGGCCCTTTTTCTTTGATTCGAAAAGAAAAAAAAATCAGCAAATCAAAGGGAGGCACTCGATTTTGAAGCACGTGTGGAAGTCAGGCGTTCGCAATGGAAGACTCGAACTCGAGCATGGAGAGTTCGCAAGGTTTAGAGTGGCAAAGCAGGGTCGGCGAATTGGATTGAGCACAGCAGGTTCGCGGGAACTCGAGCTCGAGATCGGCGTCAGTGGCGTACGATTTCGTTCAAGCGGTGGCGAGCAGTGTTCGCGACGAGGTCGCGGTGATGGTCGCGTGGAAGTGTGGAGGCGCGAGCTCTAAGTGGCATTCGAAGCAGTCGATCTTGAGTCGAGCGTGGTGAAGGCCTGGGTATATTCCAGTGAGTGGTGGTTCCTGGAGTCGCGACGTCTTTAGTTGTCTGAGCTAGATTCTGGTCAGCGAGGTATACATCTGTTTAAATTTTCTTAATAAAATCTATATGCATACAGATTGAAAATATAGAAATGGAATTTTAATTCAACTGTAGGATACAGGACAGTATGATTTAATTTAATAAATATGTATAATAAATTCAGATTTATACATATTTTGCTTGCTGTTTAATTTTAGGATATAAACAATTGTTGATCAAGATATATACAGCAGTCTGTTTAATTTAAGGATATATATATATATATATACAGGAAAATTTAAAATGTTTAAAGTTCATGTAAAAATTGGATTTTTAAACCTGTATAGATTGTTTTATATGCAGTTTGAAATAAAGGAAAATAAAACATAATTTATTAGGTTATAAAAATATACAAGGTGATTTATTTATTTAGTAAACCTAATTTTTTTTGTTACTAAAAAAATCATCTATTAAGAGAAAACTAGTTAAGTTAAATTTTTAGTTTAAAATTTAAAATCATTTGTTAAGTAATGTATCAAATGAAATTAATTTTTGATTTGTTCGAATATTAATAAAGCCGTATAAATGCTTATACAAGGTCAAAACTGTGGAAATTAAGTCGGGATTGGAAAGGGATTGCAAAATGAAAGCTAAGGTGAGATCTTCTCACTCAAATGAAAGTTGAAAATTGCAGTTATTGATTGATTGACTGTTTGGATGTGATATAATATATATAGTAGTATATAACAATATATATATATATATATTGGAATATGTATATATTGGAGTTGTTGATTTCCCGCATTATATAACGGATGAGACCCTATGCGCCGCATAATAGCGGATGAAATTTTATAAATCCCATATACCGCGATAATCCACCTCGAAGTGGAATTGGTATTGTGCTAACATCTGTGGATACAGGGAAATGGGTTGAAGGGATCCAACTGGATTCCTCAAATTATATGAATTTGTTTCATATGTTGTATGAATTTATTTCATATGCTGTTTGATAATTTATTTATAATCTGTATATGATTATATCTGTGATTGAATTTGTTGAAGACTATAATTTAGCCGAATGTATTTTTGGTATCGTTGGATACCAAAAATAAATAAAATTGGATTTTTGAAATTAAAGTATAAAATTTTAAGTAAATTCTTTTGAAAGAATTGAGTGAATTTAAAAGAAGGAATTTTAAAAGCATAGAGTTGATTTTCGAAATCTTATCGAATTATTTCTAAAATATGGTAAAAGATTTTTATAAATGGATTTTGAATAGTATTATTCGAAAGTTGGAAAAGTTATTTAAAATGGAATTTTAAATAGTTTGGAAGAGATAAATGAATTTATTTTAAAAGGTGATTAATTTCTAGAAATCAATTTATAATTGATTTGGTATTTGAAAATACTTTGGGAAATCGATATGAAAATTTATTTGATGTTGAATGAAAAAAATTAATTTGTGTTGAAATGAATTTTGAAATCAATTTGTAATTGATTTGGTGTTGAAGTAAATTTTGAAATCAATTTGGAATTTGATTTGGTGTCTGAAATAAATGTTTGGAAAATCAATTTGGGTTTTGAAATAAATTTGGAAATCAATTAAAAAAATTGATTTGGAATTGAAAGTGAATATTTGAGAAATCGATTTGAAAATCGTATAAAAGTGAATATTTGGAAAACGATTTGAAAATTGTATATAAGTGAATATTTGGAAATTTACTTTCACAATGGAATTTGTAAAGGAAAAGTGAAAATAAATAACATTCGGAAATTTTATTTCGCGGGTGAAAAAGTGATTTGAAATTTGTCTTCAAAGTGATGAAGTGTGAAAATGTGATTTGAAATTGTTTTCAAATGGTTGAAGTGTAAACCATATCTCACGAAGAGATTTGAAATTTTATAATTTGGGAAAAATTATTTAAATTGGTTGATTGTTGTGAATGTTGTTGATAGTTAAATAACCGACTATCAATATTTGCCTTTGAAATGGCACTTGAATTTGTTTTTAAAACAAATGCTCATTATTCGGTTAAGCCGGGAGAGGACTTTGTGTCATATAACCCATTCCGAATAGTGATACGTCGTGAATGGATAACATTTGAAGACCGGTGTGAAGACCGGGTATTTTCGAAAATGAAAGGGCAACCTGTTGAATGTCTCTGCACCGAGTTGCTCCGGTATAGAGATTTATATCACTCTTCTTGTGATGGGAAGTCTGGACGTGATTAGTGAATACCTGGATTGCAAGGGCTTCTTTGGAAGTGCCTTCGGTTCTGTTCGATCCCGGAACGGACTTGTATGGATGTGTGTCTGACGTTACACTTTGAGATGTAAAGTTGGTTTCTATCAAATACATTTCTGTTGGTGCCGGAGAATTTATTCTCTTAGCTTAACACCCTTCTCTGAGACGTACGAGCTCAGAGGTTATGTAGTTGATGGTTACTAGTGATACATTCCCAATTTGGTAATGTGGCATACGAAGTGCTGTTGATCATTTGTTGATCAAAGCATGGCTTTGTGAAAAAGCGTAGCTTTATGGACGAGACTTCGTCGAGCCTCACAACCCGGTAATGGTCGAAACAGGAATGTTGCGGCAAGGTTTTTAGGGGTCTCGCCCTTAGGGTATGTCATTTCCTTCTGGATAAAAGGTGATATCATGGTATGGAGCCCATATATTCTACCTATGTTGATGCTGCAAATTTATTATACTCTGTGGTTGTTGCTTTGTGGTTGAGGATCCTCGAATAAAGGTCGGTAACGATCGGGGGATGGCATACTTGTGTGTTAGTTACCTAGTTACAGTTGTACAACGTGAAGTAGCGCCAGTGTGTTAGTTACCTAGTTACAGCTGTACAGCGTGAGGTAGCGTCGGCCTTGTGTTGGCAGTGATCCGGTTAGGCTCTCGGGGCGCCTTTCCAGAGGCGTTTCCATTTCGGTGTAAGGAAGTTCCTTTGCCTAACCATTTGTTGGAAATCCAAAGAAACAATACGCGCCCTATACGGTTTTAGTTGTATAACTTGCTTTGGAATGTGGCGGTAACCTGCTATTGAACATAGTAGCTATAGTAGGCATACAATAATGGTTGTATGTTGGCTAAGATTAGTATTATACTTTCGAAATGTTTTATATACTATGAACTAATAATAATAATATCCAATGATTTTGCGTAGTAAGCATGTTTGACTATCATAAAAAGAAATCTCCTCCAATTCTGCGTTTGCATTGTATGTGTGGCGGGAGGTCTTATGGTAGTTTCATTTTACAAAAGCATTACGAAATTGTTTTATTTACTTTGTGAAAATAACTGTTTTACGATCTCACACCAGTCACCATGACTGACTTGGAGTTTATTTTTCCCTTTCTAAACTCTGGGTGCCCATAATTTTCCACACGGGCAGCCTAGAGTTATGTTATCAGGATATTCTGGATATTATGGAGCTTTGGAGATGAGCTGGATGGCGAGGCGTACTACCGTACTTGTTTAATTATTCCGCTGTGTATTCTATGTGAGGACAAGTTTATATAACTGTCCATTGTTGTATTGAGTTGTATATTGAGTCTGATTGATGTATGTATAAACTGATATAGTTCTTTATTTTAAAGATTAGTCATTCATCTATTGTATATTGTTCCGCTGCGAATGTGAGATTCTGTTGTTGTTTCTGTTTCTTCTTCTTTATTTTTCTTCTGTCTTCTTCTTTTTAACCCTAATGATTCGGTTTTCCGGCATTCGATTACGCGACATTTGATACAGTGGGACGTATTAATGTCGATTTTCGAGCGTCGAAAGATCGCAACCGTTACATGTGGTATCAGAGCTGTTGGTTAAGTGACAACCCTGGCTCTGTTGGGTGTTACTCATTAGAGATAGAGTCAGTAGTACTCTAGAATGAGTGTGAGTGTAATAATAGATATGAGCGCGTATTTGTTAGTGAATATGAAAATTGTTTTGTATTGTGTTGACTTATCGGTTGATTGTTTATAGATTCTGGTCTGTGCAGTCTGGCCAACTGTAATCGATAGGAGTTTCTAAACTCTTAAATAAGATAAACTGACACAGTATTGTTTGAAATGAAATAATTTTACCCAAAACTATTTTTGTATAGAAAAGAAATGATTTTTCTATGAATTATTATTATATATGGATGCTTGGTTGTTAGAAAGAGATATTATTATCATTGTTATATGGAAATTTAATAAGAAATAATGGTATAACCAAAGATTTGGAGATAAATTCATTTAACAAATGAAATTTATAAATATGAATTGAAAGGATAAGGAAATAAATTCATATACGAATGGGATTTGTAAATGTAAAATGTAAATGTGATTTATAATTTGGAAATAGAATTCCAAGAAAATATTTGGAATAAAATTCATTAATGGAATATAAATAAGTTTGATGACTTATAAAAATATTTGAAATTTGATTGGAATAAGATTCAAATTGAAAAGAAATGAAATTGTGAATGAACAAATGGAGCTACATTTGTAAATAAGTGAATTTGGAATTGAAAATGTGAAATTGAATAGTGATAAATATATAACTTCAGTAATGAAGTGAAAATAAATACAAGAAGTGTATATAAATATTTGCATTGTTGTTTTCGAGTTTTGTACAATGGTTTTAAACAAATCAAATGGTTTTGTGAATATGAAATGTAAATTGAATTGAAATGGAATCAATTTAAATGATTATTAGCTTAAGTAATCATTTAGTTGCATGAATATTAACAAATTTGAATAGAAAGGATTATCGCTTGACAAAAACGAGAATTAAATACATCCTATGAATTGATCGAAGTGAAATAAATTGATTTTGGAATCAATTGAATTAGATATGAGCCCATTTCGCTAAAAATGAATAGAATGAAGAAAATGAGTTGTAAATCACTTGAATTAAATGGAAATGGTATGTGAATTGGTTATAAGCGACTAAAGTTGAATTGAAATCGTATAAATTGCTAATGGAATTTATTTTGAATGTATTGCTTATGAAATCTATGTATTTGCTATTGAAAATAAGTGAAATGTTAATAGATTTCTTATATTTGTCACTTACGAATTTAAACTGAGTAAGTATAAGTACCGGGGAGCCGTTTGGCTGCATTTTGGGTTGCGCAAATGCTAAATAAATAAGCCGCTCTGCTTAAAATGCTAAATAAGGTACGCCTACGCAATACAAAATAGGAAATATGAACTGTTTTTGCTTTTTCCGACCGAGTGGGTCGATGTATATATATTTATATCTTTTGTCAAATTGCAAAAGCTCCTTTGTACAAAGGAGACTCCGCCAAAATTTTCAGAAAATTTTGGGAGTTAGGAAAAATTTGGAATTTTTGAAAATTTTCACTTAACGACAAGTGATTTCAAAGTGAATTTGAGATAAGATAAATAGAATTCAATATCTAAAATGAAGTAAATTGAATTCAAATGGAATTGGAAATACAAAGTTGAATGGAAATGAATATATAAATTTGTTAGTAAAGTGAAAATAAATATAAGAAGTATGTAAATACTTATATTGAACTTGAGAAATAAAGAATGAAATTCTTAAGTAAAATGGATATTTGGAAATCCAATAAGTAAATTTTTCCATTGTTGTTAAGTAAAGTATACAGGAATTGTAAAGGCTAAGGAAAATGGAATTGGATTTTGATTTCGAAAATGAATTTGAATTTCTCAACAAAAGGTATGTGTTTAAATTTCAGTATGAAATTTGACTGGGTTTTTGATTTTGCCACTTGGCATTTTGTTTTCTATTGGAATTTGGGAGTCCGTATGGACATTTTGTGGTTGTACCGAGCTAGCCGCGCAAAGGAGACGCTGGCGAAATATTTCGAAAATTTAAAGAGTTAGAAAATTTTTGAGAAATTTTGGGTAATTTCAAATTTGAATTTGAATTTAAATTTGAATTGTGAAGTAAATAAAGTTGTTTGAAAACTATGAAAGTGTTTGGAAAGTTAGTTGAAATGATAGTGAATCTCTAATAAAAAGATTTATATTGGCAAGTTGTTGAAAACCGTTTGGTTTTGGGAAAATGATAAACGGGTATTGGAGCATTCTTCTTGACTTGTAATTTCGGGACGAAATTCTTTTAAGGCGGGAAGATTGTAACGACCCTGAATTTTTGACATTTGAAATGTGAATAGTTAATTGAGTTTAAATATTCGAATGATAGTTTAATTTGAAATTCGAGATATCAGAATGAATTTGGCAATTAAATTATTGAATTTAATTTATTGAGATTGGGTAAAAATTTGAATCTTCAATTTGAAGCCTGTTTAAAATATTTTCAATGCTTTGAAAATTCATATTGATAATACTAAAGATAATGGAAGTGTTAAAAATTTAAATTTGAAGTGTTTGTTCAGTTTTGAAATTTATCGTTTAATCGATAAAAAATAGCGTTCTGGGGTACAGTCTCAGAATTCGACGAAACTAGTTCCATTGGATCCGTAATATTGTATTATTATCGGATTCAATTTTTGTAATGTTTGGAGTGATCGTTTGGCCATACGATAAGCAAACGCGCTGAAATTAAATCGAAAATTTAATATTATAACTAGTCCAAAAAGCTATCTTCTCCATATGATCGAATTTGGACTCGAACCTTTTCCAGTGCGTTCGGAATAGGCGTATAACATTACGAATGCCTAGCGGCACGCCTTGATACGAAGTCGAATAAATCATCCCTTAATCATTTTCATTAATTAATTAACCTTTATTTAATTAATTATTCTCAAATTAATTACCTTAATCAATTAATCACATTAATTAATTATCCTTAATTAATTAAATTAATTATAATCAAGGGATCAACTGATGGATGATTGAATTGTATTGAATGTCTTGAATTGATTGATATCTCTGATGTGTGATGCTCTGTAATATGAATGGGTTAAACTGTGATAATGTAGATTACCTATCTGAGTTGAATTGTTGTATATCTTGGATTTAAATTGTATTGTTTAAAACTTAACAACTTGGATTAGAGATGACATTGAATTCGAAGAGACCGGGATCGGATTTGCTACAGTACAACATGATAGGGGGTTCTCGCTTCGCGGTTTGGTGGCGAACGGGAGACTCTTACCCCTACATGTCCCTGAGAGGTAAAGGCCTTGTGAGGGTTGGTTGCGAGTCGAGAGGCTGGCCGTAAAAGCAAATTCGAGGTATCACTGTGTGCCACGGTGGATCTGGGATGGTTGCAAAGCCTACCGGTCGCCGCTACCGACGGTTGAAAAGCCTAGGTCGTCACATTTGGTATCAGAGAAATTGGTTGAGTGAATACAAAAATAAAAAAATAAAATAAAAAAAAAGAAAAAAAAAAAGAAAAGAAATTTTCTGCTTTGTTTTCAAGTCAATTCGAATTTGAATTTAAATTGAATAATTTTACTAGTCAACCGCAGTTAAATTTATTTCACATCAACTTATCGTTTCCATCATTTCAAACAGCTATTCAAGTACCCGACCTTATCTCTTTCTTTCTTCATTCTGAAGCCAGATAACAAAAGAAAATATCTCGTTCAAAAATTTAAACTTTAATGGCCGAACATTAAATTCTCTATTCCCAGTTATTCTCCACTTCTAAATTCAAATTCACGATTCCCTTCCTCATTAAAATCGACTCGGCCCTTTTTCTTTGATTCGAAAAGAAAAAAAAATCAGCAAATCAAAGGGAGGCGCTCGATTTCGAAGCACGCGTGGAAGTCAGGCGTTCGCGATGGAAGACTCGAACTCGAGCATGGAGAGTTCGCAAGGTTTAGAGTGGAAAAGCAGGGTCAGCGAATTGGATTGAGCGCAGCAGGTTCATGGGAACTCGGGCTCGAGATCGGCGTCAGTGGCGTACGATTTCGTTCAAGCGGTGGCGAGCAGTGTTCGCGACGAGGTCGTGGTGATGGTCGCGTGGAAGTGTGGAGGCGTGAGCTCTAAGTGGCATTCGAAGCAGTCGATCTCGAGTCGAGCGTGGTGAAGGCCTGGGTATATTCCAGTGAGCGGCGGTTCCTGGAGTCGCGACGTCTTTAGTTGTCTGAGCTAGATTCTGGTCAGCGAGGTATACATCTGTTTAAATTTTCTTAATAAAATCTATATGCATACAGATTGAAAATATAGAAATGGAATTTTAATTCAACTGTAGGATACATGACAGTATGATATAATTTAATAAATATGTATAATAAATTCAGATGTATACATATTTAGCTTGCTGTTTAATTTTAGGATATAAACAATTGTTGATCAAGATATACACAACAGTCTGTTTAATTTAAGGTATATATATATATACAGGAAGATTTAAAATGTTTAAAGTTCATGTAAAAATTGGATTTTTAAACCCGTATAGATTGTTTTATATGCAGTTTGAAATAAAGGAAAATAAAACACAATTTATTGGGTTATAAAAATATACAAGGTGATTTATTTATTTAGTAAACCTAATTTTTTTTATTACTAAAAAAATCATCTATTAAGAGAAAACTAGTTAAGTTAAATTTTTAGTTTAAAATTTAAAATCATTTGTTAAGTAATGTATCAAATGAAATTAATTTTTGATTTGTTCGAATATTAGTAAAGCCGTATAAATGCTTATACAAGGTCAAAACTATGGAAATTAAGTCGGGATTGGAAAGGGATTGCAAAACGAAAGCTAAGGTGAGATCTTCTCACTCATATGAAAGTTGAAAATTGCAGTTATTGATTGATTGACTGTTTGGATGTGATATAGTATATATAGTAGTATATAGCAATATATATATATATATATTGGAATATGTATATATTGGAGTTGTTGATTTCCCACATTATACAGCGGATGAGACCCTATGCGCCGCATAATAGTGGATGATATGTTATAAATCCCATATACCACGATATTCCACCTCGAAGTGGAATTGGTATTGTGCTAACATCTGTGGATGCAGGGAAACAGTTTGAGGGACCAACTGGATTCCTCAAATTATATGAATTTGTTTCATATGTTGTATGAATTTATTTCATATGCTGTGTGATAATTTATTTATAATATGTGTATGATTATATCTATGATTTAATTTGTTGAAGGCTATAATTTAGCCGAATGTATTTGTGGTATTGTTGGATACCAGAAATAAATAAAATTGGATTTTTGAAATTAAAGTATGAAATTTTAAATAAATTCTTTTGAAAGAATTGGGTGAATTTAAAAGAAGGAATTTTAAAAGCATAGAGTTGATTTTTGAAATCTTATCGAATTATTTCTAAAATATGGTAAAAGATTTTTATAAATGGATTATGAATAGTATTATTCGAAAGTTGGAAAATTTATTTAAAATGGAAATTTAAATGGTTTGGAAGAGATAAATGAATTTATTTTAAAAGGTGATTAATTTCTAGAAATTAATTTATAATTGATTTGGTATTTGAAAATACTTTGGGAAATCGATATGAAAATTTATTTGATGTTGAATGAAAAAAATTAATTTGTGTTGAAATGAATGTTGAAATCAATTTGTAATTGATTTGGTGTTGAAGTAAATTTTGAAATCAATTTGGAATTTGATTTGGTGTTTGAAATAAATGTTTGGAAAATCAATTTGGGTTTTGAAATAAATTTGGAAATCAATTAAAAAAATTGATTTGGAATTGAAAGTGAATATTTGAGAAATCGATTTGAAAATCGTATAAAAGTGAATATTTGGAAAACGATTTGAAAATCATATATAAGTGAATATTTGGAAATTTACATTCACAATGGAATTTGTAAAGGAAAAGTGAAAATAAATAACATTCGGAAATTTTATTTCGCGAGTGAAAAAGTGATTTGAAATTTGTCTTCAAAGTGATGAAGTGTGAAAATATGATTTGAAATTGTTTTCAAATGGTTGAAGTGTAAACCATATCTCGCGAAGAGATTTGAAATTTAATAATTTTAGAAAAATTATTTAAATTGGTTGATTGTTGTGAATGTTGTTGATAGTTAAATAACCGACTATCAATATTTGCCTTTGAAATGGCACTTGAATTTGTTTTTAAAACAAACGCTCATTATTCGGTTAAGCCGGGAGAGGACTTTGTGTCATATAACCCATTCCGAATAGTGATACGTCGTGAATGGATAACATTTGAAGACCGAGTATTTTCGAAAATGAAAGGACAACCTATCGAATGTCTCTGCACTGAGTTGCTCCGGTATAGAGATTTATATCACTCTTCTTGTGAAGGGAAGTCCAGACGTGATTAGTGAATACCCGAATTACAAGGGCTTCTTTGGAAGTGCCTTCGGTTCTGTTCGATCCCGGAACGGACTTGTATGGATGTGTGTCTGACGTTACACTTTGAGATGTAAAGTTGGTTTCTATCAAATACATTTCTGTTGGTGGCGGAGAATTTATTCTCTTAGCTTAACACCCTTCTCTGAGACGTACGAGCTCAGAGGTTATGTAGTTGATGGTTACTAGTGATACATTCCCAATTTGGTAATGTGGCATACGAAGGGCTGTTGATCATTTGTTGATCAAAGCATGGCTTTGTGAAAAAGCATAGCTTTGTGGACGAGACTTCGTCGAGCCTCACAACCCGGTAATGGTCGAAACAGGAATGTTGCGGCAAGGTTTTTAGGGGTTGCGCCCCTAGGGTTTGTCATTTCCTTATGGATAAAAGGTGATATCATGGTATGGAGCCCAGATATTTTACCTATGTTGATGCTGCAAATTTATTATACTCTGTGGTTGTTGCTTTGTGGTTAAGGACCCTCGGATAAAGGTCGGTAACGACCGGGGGATGGCATACTTGTGTGTTAGTTACTTAGTTACAGCTATACAGCGTGTGGTAGCGCTAGTGTGTTAGTTACCTAGTTACAGTTGTACAGCGTGAGGTAGCGTCGGCCTTGTGTTGGCAGAGATCCGGTTAGGTTCTCGGGGCGCCTTTCCAGAGGCGTTTCCATTTTGGTGTAAGGAAGTTCCTTTGCCTGACCATTTGTTGGAAATCCAAAGAAACAATACGCGCCCTGTACGGTTTTAGTTGTATAACCTGCTTTGGAATGTGGCGGTAACCTGCTATTGAACATAGTAGCTATAGTAGGCATACAATAATGGTTGTATGTTGGCTAAGATTAATATTATACTTTCGAAATGTGTAACGACCCGGATTTTTCGACCCCGAAAATCCCGAATTGTTAAGGAAAGAAAAAGAAGAAAGAGATAGAAGAAGAAGAAGACAGAAACACCAAACATAGAAATCTCACATTCGCAGCGGATTAAAATACAATATCAAATAATAATATCAGTTATACAAAGAAAACTGTATCAGTCAATCACATTTTTATACATCAGAGTTACAACCATTTACATGAACTGGACAGTTATGTAATGCTCGGGTCAGACCGAGTATTACAGATTTTCAGGTAAGGAACGTTCGGAAGCTCAGGAGGCGAGCTGGATGACAGGAACGTATGGAGTATTCCGCTGTGTATATGATATTGTGTAGTCTGTATAGATTGTAGTCTAGAACAAGTTTTATAACTGTCCAGTTCATGTAAATGGTTGTAACTCTGATGTATAAAAATGTGATTGACTGATACAGTTTTCTTTGTATAACTGATATTATTATTTGATATTGTATTTTAATCCGCTGCGAATGTGAGATTTCTATGTTTGGTGTTTCTGTCTTCTTCTTCTTCTTCTATCTCTTTCTTCTTTTTCTTTCCTTAACAATTCGGGATTTTCGGGGTCGAAAAATCCGGGTCGTTACAAAATGTTTTCTATACTATGTGTAACGACCCAATATTTTCAACCATTCGCATCCATTATAAGTGTATAGGTAGACACTCATGCCGGAGTTGAATTGCTCAAAATACTGCGTTGTAAATAAAATTTGGCAAAAACTCAACATATACAGTAAATAAAATAATTACAGATCACAGACACAGAGTAATATAACAATAATGCAGCGGAAACAAAAGTATAGTAGTTCATGAAGCTACTATATATATATAACAGAGTTAGACAAGATACAACAGAGGTCTCGAATACAATAGATGTCTCAATACAATAATCAAATACCAGATCTGAATACATCACTGGATCGACGGAATAACTGAAAGCAGGATCGATAGATAGCTGGATCTCCAAGCGAAGCTCCAATTCCAAAGGTGAGTCTCCAATGCTGTATCACTCAGTCTGACCCGAGCGTAAAGCAAAACACAAAACACTCGAGTCAGGATTAACATTCTTATATTAATAAATCCAACTCAAGTGAAATATCAACTGAAATACAAGTAACTTAAAGGATGTTTGGGATAACCATCCTCTAAGGGTCCGTTAAACTATTTACTATGTAGTAATATACGCTATATACAGTAGTGTCTAAATAAGTAAAGTATAATCATATCGGAAAATAGCGTTAAGGGGATGGAGAAACTTAACGCGGTCGGATCTTAAAATCATAATCGTAGTAAAGCTCGGTATGGTAGGTGACACGGCACAACTAGGCAATGCCAGGGTAGATATACCAATTACGCACACGGACTGATGGATACGCATAGCAGCCACTACCGTTCCACCTCGAACAACATTCCCAAATCGGAGGATGGCCATCTAGTCAAATCACAAGTAAGAGTATAAATCGAAGAAATGCGTCCGAGAAGAGGTGCTACCTCACTGGTCCGAGATCGCTCCTGTTTTAGCCACCTTATGCCAACTCACGGGAGTTGGGTCCACGTAACATACCTTAAGAACGCCGCCACCATCCTACTTCATTCTGGAATCTCCACCGCGTACACGGTTGTCAAAGTGGTTTTCGGTATCGACAGAGAGTATGTCCATATCCGATCCCGGTCTCTTTGCCAACCAATCGTTATTATAACACCGTGGTCGTTTCAAAATAGTTATACTTCAAACCAAAATCATTATCGTTTAAAAACCCAAATTTAATACGATATCATTTCACTTCAAATATATCCATTTTCAAAATCATATTACTTTCCAAAATTATAATGCTTTCAAAATCATAGTCTGGAAATCATAGTATTTTGGAAATCATAACACTTTCCTTTTAAACAGTTTAGATATTAAAATTTCGTTATAAAATAAATTAGTTTCCTCAAATTCCACAACTCGATTTCAAAATTAACTCGATTTCCAAAAAAATTAATTTATTTTAATCAAATCTCAAATCATCCGTTTCAACTCGATTTAGCTTCTAAATAAACCATTTCAAATTATCAATTTCAAATACACATCTGAACCATAAAATAAGCCATTTCAGTTTTGATATATTTCAAAGCTTTAAATATTCGACATTTCAAAACTAAATTCGATAAATTTATATATATATCAAATTCACTTTACAATTATTTAGTTTTGAAATATTAACTTAACATTTCAATAACATTTGAATACAATTTCATTTTTACAATTCAAATAAACAAGATATCTCATTTAAATATTTACGTTTGGAATATCCATTTAAGTCACCCTTTCAAAATTCAAGTTGTAAATCACTTCTTTAAATTTCAAATGCAATACATTTCAAATCTAACTTATTTAAGTATAATTCTTAAATAAATATAATTTAAATCAATTTCAAATCATTATAAATTCTATATTTAAAAATATAGATATTAAATAAATACTTAACATATTATTTATCAACTTTATTAAATCAACTTTAATAAATCATTAAAAAAAATCAATATTTATAAAACCATATATTTCTTTTCAAAACCATAGAAATCATTTTCAAAACGTTTATATATAGACCAACGGTGCCTGTATATAATTTTCTATCCTATGGTCAAGTGATACGGATATTTATCATTTCAATCCGCAATTTAAAACATATTCGGGTATATAACTTTTCAACCCGAAATCCCAAATTCAATTCAATGAAAATCGCTTGGGTTTATCATTTCAACCCATAACGATTTTCTCCTATTCTACAGATCGTTCGGGTATGTATCATTTCAACCCATAGTGATTCTATACTAACAGGGAACTTGCAGAGTGATAACAGATAAGAAAATAAAATAACAACAGAAACAGGCATATATCAACAATATATATAATGGTGTCAGATGTCACAGGTGAACAGATACAATTAATGACATATATATAACAATGTGCACAACTAACAGCAGCATATTTCAATTGACGTTTCAATTGAAATTAAATCTAATAAATATAAGAACATTAATCGTGTGTGATTGCTCACCTTTCGAGGCTAGAGATATTTGACGATGAAATGAATTACGAACCCAAGCACGAATCCCAAAGTAGAGTGAAATGGGCACGAATCGACGAACAAATCTGATCAATAGAAATAGACGAAACCAAATCAGGCTGGATTGACGAAAATAATTGATATAGGTAAACTTATATTTAAAACCATACTCTAAATAAAAATGTAATTTAAATTAAAACACACATATTAAATTTCCTAACAAAATTTATCTTTAATATAAAATAACGTCTATGTACATAAACCAATTCCTATGCTATAAATATTTTAATTTAACACAACTAAAATATCTAAACTTTTATACCCATATAATATACCTCTGTGGTATGAATACATTTTTATAAACAATAGTATACTTCAAACTCTTGAATCATTATTTGCCAAAACCTACATATATCTTAAACGTCAATATATATACCAATACTGAGATAAAATATGTACATAGCCAAATCTTTTAAATTCTATACTAACATATAAGTGACCCAAACTGCTAGTACACTATATATATACTATGCGCCTATCCCTATTGCAATTATTTCACATACTCACGTAACCCAACCGTATGAATATTGGCTTAAAATATATTGATGTATATAAATCATATAAACAGAAACCCAGAAATTATATTTCAAAATCAGTACCTTCTTACACAGTTGATATAACTTATATATATATAGAATACATACACGTATAACCAAATATATTATTATATACTATATGTACATGTAAACTATCAGCAGTTAAAAGTAAAACGTATTATATATAGACATTTAAAATTGTCAACAGTTAATAAAACATACATATGGATCAATATATATATATATATATTAGTACTTTTATATATACGCTTTACATACAACAAACTTACTTATTATACAAGTACATACCAATATCTATATAACCGATACATACATATAAACTAAACTATATAACAGATTTTCCCATATACAGTTTGAAGACCTTATATTCAAAACAAACAAACAAAACACAACTTAAATATATACTTTATAACTGTATAACATATACCTCTGTAAAATTATAAAACTAACAAATGCAAAGCTTATCAATGTTGAAAAAGTTATATACTACGTACTCATAGATAATGTTTATGTAAAATCTTATATATGTATAAACCTTATGTACATACTGTATAGTATTGATCACCAACATATAGACTTACTCTTCTATAATATAATATGCTATAGACCTATATAACACATACCAAATTATATAATAAGAGCAGATGAAGGCTAGGCACGGAATTTACAGAGGAAGAGAGTGGACGACACAGGTGGAGGAGGTAGGATCTGAAGGCGGACCCGGTGACGAGCACCTTGGGGTGGGAGGAAGCGGTTCGAGTGTATGGAGGTGATTGTGTGCAGAGGTCGGCAGTCGCGTGGAAGCTTGGGTGGGAAGGCACGGCTAGGCTTGGAGATGTCGAAGTGGTCGAGGCAGTCTCGGCCTGGGTCTGGTGACTGGTGGGGTTCGGTGATGACGTGGAGGGTAGGAGGCTCGGTCTGGTGGTGGTAGGTTGGACTCGGTCTCGGTTGGGCTGCCTGGGTGGAGGCGTGGCTGTCATTGGGACGTGGGGTGGTGGTTGGCAGGGCGTGGGGTGGTTTCTGGCGGAGCACGGCATGGGGTTGGAGGCGTGGTGGCGAATGGGTAGTCTAGCGTTGGCGACGTGGTGGCAGCTTGGAGAGGGACGTGGCAGCTGTGGTGGGTCTGGCGAAGGGTAGAGTCAGGCGAAGGGTAGGCTGACGCATGGGGTACGGTGGCGAATGGTATGGAGTGGTGGTGGTGATCTCGGTCGTGGTGGTAGGTTGGAGGCGTGGCTGGGTACGGCGTTGGTGGTGGCTGGGGAACTCGAACTGGGTTGTGGAATGGGGTAGGGGTTCGATGGTATTTGGCGTGTTGGGGATGAAGCAAAAACAGCCAACAGCCAAAGGAAAAAGCAAAATAAAAGAGAAGAATGGAATATAACAGCAAGCAGCTTACCTTTTTGGTTGCTCACGAGATTTAAAAGTGAAAGTTGCAGAGAAGCTTTTGTGAAATGGAGATTTTGAACGAAGGAAAATGAACAGTTGTCTGTACTTTTGTAGAAAGAAGGCAACCAAAAGTTTTTGAACTGTAGCAAAAGTTAAGGCAATAAATGTTATTAAGTTTGAACGAAACGTAAGGAAAATAAAAAGGGGAATGGGATGATTCTCACGCGCACAATTCAATGCAAGATTTAATTGAAATTTTCAAACTGAAAAATATACAGCTGAAATAGCACTATTGACGCAAGAAAAGATCAAATGGACAAGGCACAACGAACGTAAAATGTAACGCCCAAAGTACCGTACAACCGTTATTTGTTTGTTTTCTTTTATTAAATAAAATTGAAACTTTGCTAACGGTTTCTTTAAATAAAATAACGCATCATTTTAAACCAAAAGTTTAAATAGCTATTATCATAATAAAAGAAAATTTTGATTTTAATATAAAGTTAAGAACGGATGAACTTATACGTAAAATGTAAAGTTTTAAATTTCCCGTTTTCACACTAATTTTTTTCACTTTAATTTAAATCCATATTTCAAAATGTTTATTTTAAATAAAATTTCGTTTAAAAATATCGGGCTGTCACACTCTCCCCCACTCAAAGCTTTTCGTCCTCGAAAAGGAACGAAGAAGGAAAACAAAGAAAGATAAGACAGAATAGTAAAAGTACCTGAAATAAACAATTCTGGATTCGAAGCACGAATGCTCTCCTCCGTCTCCCAGGTGCAATCCCGTTCATCAGTGCTCCACTGCACTTTGACCAGGTTGACAGATTTTCTTCTTGGCTGCTTCGTACCTCGATCGACGATACGAAGTGGCTTCCTCTCAACAGTTAGATTTGGCTCAATATCCAAACTATCAAGAGCAGAAGGCTGAATAATAAGAGATGGATCATGCAGATAGCGATGAAGATGAGATACATGAAAGACATTGTGTATTCCAAAAATTTCTCGGGTAAATCCAAAATGCGGAAAGGACCTACAAATCTAGGAGAAAGCTTTCCTCTATGACCAAAACGAATAACATTCTCTAGAGTCTGAATAACCCTTTTCACTTGAGCGACGGTCCATGGATGGAAAACAGTGTTCAGACTCCAAAATGAGTAACAAAGATTATAAAAGATTTCTAAATAGACTGGTATAAGCAACAGCCTTCCCATTCTGTAACAGATAAGAGAAATAAGGACAGCCAAAAGATAGTTTGAAAAAAACAAAATAAGATAATAAATTTGAAACAATAATGCTTTGAAATCATAACAATTTAGGGATGTTTATCATTTGGAAATCATACTACTAAAAATCATAACACTTTGGAAATGTTATTCTTAAAAAGTGCATAATACTTAGAAAATCATAACACCTTTTTAAAATACTCTTCCTTTAAACCATTTTAATTCAAGGTCAAATAATATTCATTTTAAAGTTGTAGCATTTCTAAGTTCATCCAATTATAAAATTTTCAAAACATTGTATTTTCAAACGGCAGCACTTATAAAATGCTACAGTAGCTATATTAGTATTTCAAATCAATTTTTTCCAGAAATATTCATTTATTAAGTCAAAAATTCATTATTTTACTTAGCTCTTCATTTAACAAATAACCTAACACTTTATTAAAAATGCCCATTTTATAAATAGATATTCCTTCAATAAGTTACACTTAAGATTTTTTTATTTGAAAAACCAAATTCTCAATTATCCAATTTAGTGATGTTAAAATACATTTTAACTATCATAATTATTCATTTTTCAAGACATATCAATTTCATAAATAAAATATTTATCATAGCAAATATAACAATCGAAATTTCTTTACACATTTATTCATTTAGACATCAATTAAACTATGATTTCAAGTTAAATAAACTTTATTACAAAATGTCCAATTCAAATGTATTTTATTTTATCTATTCAAAGATACTTATTATACAACATATTCATTTCAGGAAATAACCTTTATTAAAATTCCTAGGTTAGACTTAAGGTTCCATATTAAATCAAATTTGATTATTAAGTTATTTAAATAAAATCTCTTTAAATTCCTTTTTCACTATTTACCTCTTGTTAATCCTTTATAACTAAAATTTAAGTGTATAACATGTATTATAACCACTCAAATTTTATTTATAAAAATCCCATTTTATATTGTATATTATCCAATTTCATATTCAACTTCTGTGTAATTTAGATAAGTTATATTGGAATGAAATTGTGTGTTATACAAATAAAACTTTCCAATTCAATTATCTCAATTTTGAATCATTTATCCAAATTTTTGATTTTTTTCTTCTTATAATTGAAATTATTCTTCAAGATAAAATTTAAGAATTTGAATCTTCGAACATCTTCAAACCATTTGGAGATAAGTAATTATATATACATAATATGTTAAATCAAATTTAAATCATATATCTATATATATATATATTAAAATCCAGTTATATTTTAGAAATTCAAATCAATTAGATTTTCCAAAACAAAGCTGTAGCAAGACTACAGAATGGTTTCTTCACTTCGAAACTCGAAAATGAACGTCGATGATGCTGCAGTCATCACCGAAATTATTTTCCAGCGATAAAGAGAAGAGCACTAAATTTTTGAACTTTAAAATCCTTTAGAGAAAATTTTTTTTATTCAAAATACTTTAAATAATATCCCTTTAAAAATTTTAAACACAAGGTTTGAAACCATCGGAAAATTAAATTCTTTAACTTTCTTGTTTTAATTTCAGTTCCCAAATAAAATTATAAACAACTATTTATAAATTCATTTGTAGAACAACAAATGATAAATAAAGTATTATCACTTCAAATTATCAATTTAAATCAATTTATTAAGTTCCATAAATTATATATCAAAATTTATTTCATTAACCAAATTTTTTTTTATATTGTGTCAGTTTGTTCTGTCAAAGTGTTTTAGAAATCCTATCGATAGCGTTGATCAGACGAATCGATCGGAAACCCAAATCAACATCAACAACTCAAACAACACCATATATAAAACAAAACATAGATTTACAAGTACAATTAAAAATGTTAGGAAGATAGATTGGAACAAAAGACAAGATGATTAAATAACAGAGTAGGGAGATGGACAAGCTTAAATAAATCGCGGACAACCTTAACCGGGTCGACCGTGACTTAAAGAATAAGATCAATGTGGATTTTTCTGGGATAAATCTACGTTCGATCTCAAGAGATAAAGTTTGGAATAACAAAAGATATTAGCATCTAAACCAAGGATAGATATAAATCTCTGGTTAATCGATGCTGATTATAAAGGATTTTCACCCCTTTACAAGAAAATTTGAATATTGGCGAGACCGCCAATTTACTATAAAGATCATTCGAAGTGAAGTTTTGGGATACTCCAGAATCAAAAGACACGAACGGGGAGACACGAATGGACTTTGGAACCGAAGTGAACGTCCCAAAATTCAAAGGAACCGAGCCAAAGAAGAAGGAATTCAAGTTCGAACGAAAGTGATTCTGTAATTGAATTTACTACATATGCTGAGTTTTGCCTAAAACCAGAGCTCTGATACCACATGTAACGACCCAATATTTTCAACCAATCGCATCCATTATAAGTGTATAGGTAGACACTCATGCCGGAGTTGAATTGCTTAAAATACTGCGTTGTAAATAAAATTTGGCAAAAACTCAACATATACAGTAAATAAAATAATTACAGATCACAGACATAGAGTAATATAACAATAATGCAGCGGAAACAAAAGTATAGTAGTTCATGAAGCTACTATATATATATAACAGAGTTAGACAAGATACAACAGAGGTCTCGAATACAATAGATGTCTCAATACAATAATCAAATACCAGATCTGAATACATCACTGGATCGACGGAATAACTGAAAGCAGGATCGATAGATAGCTGGATCTCCAAGCGAAGCTCCAATTCCAAAGGTGAGTCTCCAATGCTGTATCACTCAGTCTGACCCGAGCGTAAAGCAAAACACAAAACACTCGAGTCAGGATTAACATTCTTATATTAATAAATCCAACTCAAGTGAAATATCAACTGAAATACAAGTAACTTAAAGGATGTTTGGGATAACCATCCTCTAAGGGTCCGTTAAACTATTTACTATGTAGTAATATACGCTATATACAGTAGTGTCTAAATAAGTAAAGTATAATCATATCGGAAAATAGCGTTAAGGGGATGGAGAACCTTAACGCGGTCGGATCTTAAAATCATAATCGTAGTAAAGCTCGGTATGGTAGGTGACACGGCACAACTAGGCAATGCCAGGGTAGATATACCAATTACGCACACGGACTGATGGATATGCATAGCAGCCACTACCGTTCCACCTCGAACAACATTCCGAAATCGGAGGATGGCCATCTAGTCAAATCACAAGTAAGAGTATAAATCGAAGAAATGCGTCCGAGAAGAGGTGCTACCTCACTGGTCCGAGATCGCTCCTGTTTTAGCCACCTTATGCCAACTCACGGGAGTTGGGTCCACGTAACATACCTTAAGAACGCCGCCACCATCCTACTTCATTCTGGAATCTCCACCGCGTACACGGTTGTCAAAGTGGTTTTCGGTATCGACAGAGAGTATGTCCATATCCGATCCCGGTCTCTTTGCCAACCAATCGTTATTATAACACCGTGGTCGTTTCAAAATAGTTATACTTCAAACCAAAATCATTATCGTTTAAAAACCCAAATTTAATACGATATCATTTCACTTCAAATATATCCATTTTCAAAATCATATTACTTTCCAAAATTATAATGCTTTCAAAATCATAGTATGGAAATCATAGTATTTTGGAAATCATAACACTTTCCTTTTAAACAGTTTAGATATTAAAATTTCGTTATAAAATAAATTAGTTTCCTCAAATTCCACAACTCGATTTCAAAATTAACTCGATTTCCAAAAAAATTAATTTATTTTAATCAAATCTCAAATCATCCGTTTCAACTCGATTTAGCTTCTAAATAAACCATTTCAAATTATCAATTTCAAATACACATCTGAACCATAAAATAAGCCATTTCAGTTTTGATATATTTCAAAGCTTTAAATATTCGACATTTCAAAACTAAATTCGATAAATTTATATATATATCAAATTCACTTTACAATTATTTAGTTTTGAAATATTAACTTAACATTTCCATAACATTTGAATACAATTTCATTTTTACAATTCAAATAAACAAGATATCTCATTTAAATATTTACGTTTGGAATATCCATTTAAGTCACCCTTTCAAAATTCAAGTTGTAAATCACTTCTTTAAATTTCAAATGCAATACATTTCAAATCTAACTTATTTAAGTATAATTCTTAAATAAATATAATTTCAATCAATTTCAAATCATTATAAATTCTATTTTTAAAAATATAGATATTAAATAAATACTTAACATATTATTTATCAACTTTATTAAATCAACTTTAATAAATCATTAAAAAAAAATCAATATTTATAAAACCATATATTTCTTTTCAAAACCATAGAAATCATTTTCAAAACGTTTATATATAGACCAACGGTGCCTGTATATAATTTTCTATCCTATGGTCAAGTGATACGGATATTTATCATTTCAATCCGCAATTTAAAACATATTCGGGTATATATCTTTTCAACCCGAAATCCCAAATTCAATTCAATGAAAATCGCTTGGGTTTATCATTTCAACCCATAACGATTTTCTCCTATTCTACAGATCGTTCGGGTATGTATCATTTCAACCCATAGTGATTCTATACTAACAGGGAACTTGCAGAGTGATAACAGATAAGAAAATAAAATAACAACAGAAACAGGCATATATCAACAATATATATAATGGTGTCAGATGTCACAGGTGAACAGATACAGTTAATGACATATATATATAACAATGTGCACAACTAACAGCAGCATATTTCAATTGACGTTTCAATTGAAATTAAATCTAATAAATATAAGAACATTAATCGTGTGTGATTGCTCACCTTTCGAGGCTAGAGATATTTGACGATGAAATGAATTACGAACCCAAGCACGAATCCCAAAGTAGAGTGAAATGGGCACGAATCGACGAACAAATCTGATCAATAGAAATAGACGAAACCAAATCAGGCTGGATTGACGAAAATAATTGATATAGGTAAACTTATATTTAAAACCATACTCTAAATAAAAATGTAATTTAAATTAAAACACACATATTAAATTTCCTAACAAAATTTATCTTTAATATAAAATAACATCTATGTATATAAAACCAATTCCTATGCTATAAATATTTTAATTTAACACAACTAAAATATCTAAACTTTTATACCCATATAATATACCTCTGTGGTATGAATACATTTTTATAAACAATAGTATACTTCAAACTCTTGAATCATTATTTGCCAAAACCTACATATATCTTAAACGTCAATATATATACCAACACTGAGATAAAATATGTACATAGCCAAATCTTTTAAATTCTATACTAACATATAAGTGACCCAAACTGCTAGTACACTATATATATATACTATGCGCCTATCCCTATTGCAATTATTTCACATACTCACGTAACCCAACCGTATGAATATTGGCTTAAAATATATTGATGTATATAAATCATATAAACAAAAACCCAGAAATTATATTTTAAAATCAGTACCTTCTTACACAGTTGATATAACTTATATATATATAGAATACATACACGTATAACCAAATATATTATTATATACTATATGTACATGTAAACTATCAGCAGTTAAAAGTAAAACGTATTATATATAGACATTTAAAATTGTCAATAGTTAATAAAACATACATATGGATCAATATATATATATATATTAGTACTTTTATATATACGCTTTACATACAACAAACTTACTTATTATACAAGTACATACCAATATCTATATAACCGATACATACATATAAACTAAACTATATAACAGATTTTCCCATATACAGTTTGAAGACCTTATATTCAAAACAAACAAACAAAACACAACTTAAATATATACTTTATAACTGTATAACATATACCTCTGTAAAATTATAAAACTAACAAATGCAAAGCTTATCAATGTTGAAAAAGTTATATACTACGTACTCATAGATAATGTTTATGTAAAATCTTATATATGTATAAACCTTATGTACATACTGTATAGTATTGATCACCAACATATAGACTTACTCTTCTATAATATAATATGCTATAGACCTATATAACACATACCAAATTATATAATAAGAGCAGATGAAGGCTAGGCACGGAATTTACAGAGGAAGAGAGTGGACGACACAGGTGGAGGAGGTAGGATCTGAAGGCGGACCCGGTGACGAGCACGTTGGGGTGGGAGGAAGCGGTTCGGGTGTATGGAGGTGATTGTGTGCAGAGGTCGGTAGTCGCGTGGAAGCTTGGGTGGGAAGGCCCGGCTAGGCTTGGAGATGTCGAAGTGGTCGAGGCAGTCTCGGCCTGGGTCTGGTGACTGGTGGGGTTCGGTGATGACGTGGAGGGTAGGAGGCTCGGTCTGGTGGTGGTAGGTTGGACTCGGTCTCGGTTGGGCTGCCTGGGTGGAGGCGTGGCTGTCATTGGGACGTGGGGTGGTGGTTGGCAGGGCGTGGGGTGGTTTCTGGCGGAGCACGGCATGGGGTTGGAGGCGTGGTGGCGAATGGGTAGTCTAGCGTTGGCGACGTGGTGGCAGCTTGGAGAGGGACGTGGCAGCTGTGGTGGGTCTGGCGAAGGGTAGAGTCAGGAGAAGGGTAGGCTGACGCATGGGGTACGGTGGCGAATGGTATGGAGTGGTGGTGGTGATCTCGGTCGTGGTGGTAGGTTGGAGGCGTGGCTGGGTACGGCGTTGGTGGTGGCTGGGGAACTCGAACTGGGTTGTGGAATGGGGTAGGGGTTCGATGGTATTTGGCGTGTTGGGGATGAAGCAAAAACAGCCTACAGCCAAAGGAAAAAGCAAAATAAAAGAGAAGAATGGAATATAACAGCAAGCAGCTTACCTTTTTGGTTGCTCACGAGATTTAAAAGTGAAAGTTGTAGAGAAGCTTTTGTGAAATGGAGATTTTGAACGAAGGAAAATGAACAGCTGTCTGTACTTTTGTAGAAAGAAGGCAACCAAAAGTTTTTGAACTGTAGCAAAAGTTAAGGCAATAAATGTTATTAAGTTTGAACGAAACGTAAGGAAAATAAAAAGGGGAATGGGATGATTCTCACGCGCACAATTCAATGCAAGATTTAATTGAAATTTTCAAACTGAAAAATATACAGCTGAAATAGCACTATTGACGCAAGAAAAGATCAAATGGACAAGGCACAACGAACGTAAAATGTAACGCCCAAAGTACCGTACAACCGTTATTTGTTTGTTTTCTTTTATTAAATAAAACTGAAACTTTGCTAACGGTTTCTTTAAATAAAATAACGCATCATTTTAAACCAAAAGTTTAAATAGCTATTATCATAATAAAAGAAAATTTTGATTTTAATATAAAGTTAAGAATGGATGAACTTATACGTAAAATGTAAAGTTTTAAATTTCCCGTTTTCACACTAATTTTTTTCACTTTAATTTAAATCCATATTTCAAAATGTTTATTTTAAATAAAATTTCGTTTAAAAATATCGGGCTGTCACACTATGCACTAATAATAATAATATCCAATGATTTTGCGTAGTAAGCATGTTTGACTATCATAAGAAGAAATCTCCTCCAATTCTGCGTTTGCATTGTATGTGTGGCGGGAGGTCTTATGGTAGTTTCATTTTACAAAAGCATTACGAAATTGTTTTATTTACTTTGTGAAAATAACTGTTTTACGATCTCACACCAGTCACCATGACTGACTTGGAGTTTATTTTTCCCTTTCTAAACTCTGGGTGCCCATAATTTTCCACACGGGCAGCCTAGAGTTATGTTATCAGGATATTCTGGATATTATGGAGCTTTGGAGATGAGCTGGATGGCGAGGCGTACTACCGTACTTGTTTAATTATTCCGCTGTGTATTCTATGTGAGGACAAGTTTATATAACTGTCCATTGTTGTATTGAGTTGTATATTGAGTCTGATTGATGTATGTATAAACTGATATAGTTCTTTATTTTAAATATTAGTCATTCATCTATTGTATATTGTTCCGCTGCGAATGTGAGATTCTGTTGTTGTTTCTGTTTCTTCTTCTTTATTTTTCTTATGTCTTCTTCTACCTCTTCTTTTTAACCCTAATGATTCGGTTTTCCGGCATTCGATTGCGCGGTGATGTGCATGTAAATGTGCATATTTTTACCACCATATTTATTCTAATTAATTTAAATAAATGATCATATTGGGTACTTTAACTTGTTTTAACCAAAATCCATATTAATTCCAAATTTTCACATATTCATCTTCATCCAAGGGCAAAATAGACATTTTTGTGCATAAATTAGCTTGAGAAAATTTAACTGGAAATTTCTATATTATTTTGTAGGAATTTAAACTCAATTACAAGTGGTTTCATGAAGGAATATGCATGCACAAAGAAGATATAAAAGAATGAAAATGGAAATAATTCAAAGTGAAGAACATGGAGGACCCTACCTACCCACCTACCTTAATGTACACATTAGAGGCTAATGCACATGCTTATGGAATGAATGGCTTCATGTACACTTAAATTATGATTAATGGATGCTAATGGTTACTTGGCCACCACACTTCCTAAGGGGTAGTTTGGGCATTCCCCAAATTATGGATTAGGGTTTCATGCTTGTATAAATAACCCATTATGTTCATGTAATTCCTCCTTCTCCCTTAGTCTCTCTTAGGCCTCCTTTTCTTTAGTTGAGATCAAAAATAAAATGAAAGCTCCTCTTTCTCTTTTCATGGCTACTTAGCCATTTTATTTTCATGTAATCTTCTTTTCTTTTTTTTATGCAATTTAATACATGCTCTTTCCTTTTCATGTTCATTTACTTTCATGTTGTAGTGTAAATCTCTTCTCTTTTATGCAAGTAGTATAATTTTTCCTTTCATTTTGCTCTCTTGTTTCTCTTCTTTTTATTTTTGTTTATTTCATGTTGCTTTCTACTAGTGTTGACATAATAACACAAATGAGAGGCTAATCCCTACAATTTAGGGGTAATGATGCTCTCTTGAATCATGTGGATGCAACATAATTTCTCATTTATGTCTCTTTTGTGCTTAATGGAAAGTTGGATGTGTGTGTGATTTTGTGTTTAATATTGAGTTTGATAGCTTATGTTGTTCAAAACAAATAGGCTATGCTTAGTCATATGAATCACGAATTACCTCTTCATCTACATATGATCATGATAATGGAAGTGGATTTAGAATCAAAATTTGATGGTTTATGTTTCTAATTCAATAGTTAATAAACCATGCTTAAAATAGATTCTACTTTTAATTTCATATCATTTTCATTGAAGTTATTAAGTGGGTTAGAGGGTGCATTAAAGTTTGATGGTTTAAGTGTGTTAATTAATAACACAATTAGGCCATGCTTATGATAAATGCATCAACTAATGTCACAAATGACCAAAAAGATATCATAATTTCATTATGTTGATTTATGTGATCATTAGAGGGGATTTGCCTCTAAATTGCTCTTTAATCTCATCTTTTTATTCTCCTTAGTTTTAGTTTGTTTTTACTTTCTTTTAGTTAGTTAACAATCACTCGACTTTGGTTTAATTTGATTGAATAGAATTTTAAAATCATCAATTCTCTATGGATCGACCCGTATTCGCCACGTGCTACAATCGTACACCGTGCGCTTGCGGTTAATTTTTAATTTAAATTCGTTCGACGGTTTTCTAAACCGATAGAATTTCCGTCGACGAACACGCGACATTTGATACAGTGGACGTATTAATGTCGACTTTCGAGCGTCGAAAGATCGCAACCGTTATAGGTTCATAAAATTTCGGCCTAACTTTCTTTTTTGTTTCCTGCGTACACGCATTTGTGTACAATGCAGGGAACAAAAGGGAAATGCTGCCGAAATTTTGTTGAATCGTTTGAGGCGAAGTAATATACGAAATGTAAATGCTTACTGTGTTTGTAATGGGAGGATGCCTGACCATGGAAAAAAAATTTATACAATTTTTTATATCGATACGTTAAAAAATAAAATGTGCCCTATTTGAAAATATTTTTAAATTTGTGAAGTTGTTCTTTAAATTCAAATATTATACGACCATGAAAATAATCTTTTTCGAATTTGTATTCTTGAAAATAAATATTAAAATTTGAACTTCTAATTTTCTCAAATAGGAAAAATGATTGATTATTTTGTTGATCGGAGGAGATGGATGTACCAAAGAAAAGGACTGAGGGGCTCAATAAAAGAAGATTTTTATAATGGTATAAACGTGTTTGTTGAATTTGCTTTAAGTAATAACGGAAACGATCCAGAAATTCATTGTCCGTGTAGTAGGTGTAAGCATTTGAAGTATTTGTTACCAGATATTGTGAAAGTTCATTTGTGCAAAAACGGTTTCGTACCCGAGTATTATGTTTGGGATCGGAATGGAGAAGTTGTAGCAAATACTTCTGTAGAGTCTGAAAGTGTCTTTAACGAAATAGTTAGGACGACCCGTATAGAAAATATGGTCGAAGATGCAGCACGATCAATGTTTCCTATGGTTGAAGTTGACGACGATGATGGAAATGTTGAAGAACCAAATATTGAAGCAAAAAAAATTTATGATTTACTAGATGCTGCTAAGAAACCTATTTGGGATGGTTGTAAAAGCGGCACTCAGCTATCAGTAATCGCAGAATACATTGCGATGAAGTCAAAATACAACATCACTGAAGCTGGGTTTACGGCTGTTGTACAAGCTGCAAAAAGACATATGCCGCTCGATAATCTAATGTGTGAAAATCACTATGAAGTTAAAAAACTTATATGATGCACAATGAGAAAAATGTTTTGGTCCTTTGATCGATGAATCAAATGTTTTGGTAGAAGCGTTTGACAGTGCAGAGGAAAATATCGTAGAAAACGAGACCGAATCTGAATCAGAAGACAATGATGACTAATATAAATCTGAATCTATTTTTTTTGCAATTGATGTAACTAAGTTGAATTCTTGATGTATTATGAAATTGATGTGACTATGAAACTAAATCTGTACGTTTACCATTGTTTACATGTTTTATGTCATTTCCATTTGTCATTTATTTAGCAATTTTTATTAAAAATGCAATGTAATCTGCTTATCGTCGTAACATGAGACCCATTATGAATCAGGTATAACACACTTCCATTTCTATTTCCATTTCAATCATTAATTTAGCAATTTATACCGTTGATGTCATTTACGTATGAAATATATTTCATTATCGTGTTATTATTCTCTTTTGAAATGATCTGTATATACATCACAGGTTTATTGTAATGTCTTCTAGAGCCAGGAGCTCTTCCCGATCTATAGGAGACGATGGCAGTGGTCCATCGCAAGCATCACAGCGTCTTGTAGTTTCTTTAGTACCTAGAGCAGAGGGGTAAGAATTAAATTTTATTCAGCATCTTATTTTTTTTATATACGTACGTACTTATCTGTATCATATTTAAAAACAGAGGGTTCGACCTACTGCCCTCGAAGGTTGTGTTGGATGTTTCTAGAGCTTCTTACCGGAGTAGGATGAGTGCTTGCTGGCCGAAGTGGGATAACATCCCTCCTCACATCATAGAGTGCATATGGCAGGATGTCCTAGTATGTATATTTTTCTGTTTTCCATTTTTAATCCGTTTTTGTCGTTTTTCTACTGTTTATCGTTTATAGTGTAATCTTTTTTTTTACTTTTTATCGTGAAACACAAGCTGAGTAGACATCCAGACAGACGATATGCTGCTGGCACGAGGATACTGGATGAAGAAGATGCGCAAGAACTATAGGGACATGGTATCCGAAATTAAGAAATCCGGTAAGAAACCATGGTGGATGGGGGAGAGCGTATGGCAAGCATGGTTAGGATACTAGGAAATGGACGAGGCGAAGGCAAGTATACTAAATTATTTTGAATTATTAATTTGACGTGATTGAAAAATAATGTATCAAATTTTGAATGTACAGGCAGAGTCGGATAGAAACTCTGCAAACAGAAATAAAAATCCCGTCACTCATCGCAGAGGGTCGAAGTCATTTCAGCAGTATCGGCAGGAGTTGGTAAATTTACTGAATGATAATTGTAAATAGTTTATGCTATATAATTTTAAATGTATAAAAATTGTATGTAAAAATCAACTTCAGGAAGCTGAGGCGCATGGTCCCGTGGGCTATATGGACGTGTTCACTCGTACACATGTTGTCGAGCATGTAAATCTGGACGGAACTGTTTCGTATACATGGCAGGACGATAAATCCAGCAATAGCCATGTAAGCATATTTCATTTTATGCAGTATTAGTAATTGTTCTGCTTGTTAAACTATAATGAAATAAGATATGATGTTATTAATTTATTAATGCAGGAAAAATTTATGGAGCGGCGCCAGAAACTTCTAGCTGATACGGGTCGAGAACAGCTAACGACTGATGAGGAGGATGCTATTTTTGAGTCCGTTATGGATCCAGTAGAGCATGGTAGACGATACAGATTTGGCAATCAAGTGGTAAATAATTTATTTTACTGCTAATTTGATATTTAAGTCATAATAATTAAATCGTAGGGATTTATACAAGCATCTTGTACCCAAAACCCTATGCCTCTCCCAAAAAATGTTTAATTTACTAGTTTTAAGTCATTTGACTTTCATTAGGACAGTTATTCCCGTAATGTCACTATGGCCCATCAATAGGCCATATGATTGTGTGTTAGAATTACAGCTAAAATTCGCATACCTGCAAATACACTTACAGAGATCACATAGCTAAATTAAATATTTATTGCAGGCCAGCAGTCAGAGACGGGGTCGGCAGACTAGAGCTCAGATCGATCTAGCAGAGATCGAAGATTTGCGGGCTAGAGTGGCCCAGCTGGAGGAGCAGAACCGCCGATAGGCCATACAGACCACATAGTTGCTAAACCAGCGTATCGCCGAGTACATGCAGCAGTATGGTGGCCTCTTCCCTTCCTCTGCTGGCTCTGGATCTGGAGGAGAGTGATTGCTTGCTTGCTTTTTCAGGTATGTTTTTTTAAGTTTTATAAGATTTGGTAGACGGTGGAGGTAGTTGTTGATTTTTGTATGATTATGTTTGATATACTTGGTTATGTGGTAGTATGATGATGTGGATGTTGATGATTTTGTGTTATGTTGTGTATGTATGACATGGTAGAACACTTGTTGTTGGGGTTGTTGTGAATGTTGGAATGGTTATGTATATTATGTATTTTATTTTGATGTAATTTGGTATATTTGTGGGTTTTGTTAATTTTGTGTAGTTTGGGTTTTGATATTTGGTTGGTATATTGTATATTGGATTGTGTAGTATTGCTAATAGTTGTTGAAAGAGAAAAGTGGATGGAAGGCTACATTTGTAGCAGTAATAAAAAAACAGTAGATTTTCGACGGCTTCCGACAGTTTATAGGTACGATATTTCCGACGGCTTCCGACAGCCTGTAGGACATTTTTTTCGACGGTTTCCGACGGGTCCCGACATGTGTCGTAATCCGTCGGAAGCTGTCGGAAGCTGTCGAGAATATGTACGGCGACTTCCGTCGGAAGCCGTCGGAAGTACTGCTCTCCGACGACGTATGTTCCGATGGCTTTTTCCTACGGCCGTTGACGGTTTCCGACGGCTGCCGACGGTTTTCAACCGTCGGAAATCACTATTCTCCTTGTAGTGCTCGGGTTCGCGTGTCTCAACAGTGGCAACACCGTAGGTTGTATCGCGAGCATCGTTTCGCATCAGGGAGGGTCGCGAATTTGGGTGTGGCGGCTGCAAGCGTGACTAGGGTTTTGAGCTCGGCGAGGCACGATGACTTGGAGGTCCAGATCGTGAAGTGATGAAGGAGTTCATCGACGAAGAGGGTGTCAGGGAGTTTCGCTCAAAGTACGGGGTTCTCGAGATGGAGTCGCGTTTGGGTACGCTGGAAGGTCAGGAGGGGTTTTTCGTGAGTTTTTGTGGCAGCGAGGCTGCAAGTTCGCGAGGTAACGATTTCTTTTGTTATTAATTTAATGAATGTTTCAGGCAGAGAAGAAAAAAAAATCTATTTCTAATCTATATAGCTTTTCGAAGGAAATTCTGTTTTTGATTTAATATATATATATAAGATTTAGGAAAATATATAGGAATTTTGAATATTGAAGTTAATATAAAAATAGATTTTTAGATCTATGTAAATAATTTTTATAAGTAGATAAATAGTCTCAGAAGAAATAAATATACATCTACACATTTTGAATTCACTAGTTTAACTTTAAAGTAATATATTTGTCTAGTTAACTTATTTAAATTTATTTTAGTTACTAGAGGATTATTCAAAAGGAAATTAGTTTGTAATTTAATTATTCATTAAAATTTAAATCATTAGTTAAATTAAATTATTAAATGATGATTGATTGTTTGGATGTTAATAAAATCATCTAATATTTATTCAAGGATCTTAAATCATGAAGAATCAAGTCAGTTGGAGTGGATTGCATAATCAATATCAAAAGTGAGTTAATCTCACTCATCTGGTTTTAATTTAAATTTAAATAGTTAAATTTAAATATTTGATTGAATGATTGAATTGATTGGATGTGATATTATATATATAGTAGTATATATATGTTAGAGTGATTGATTTCCCGCATTATATAGCGGATGAGACCCTATACGCCGCATAATAGCGGATGATATTATATTAATCCCATATACCGCGATATTCCACCTCGAAGTGGAATTGGTATTGTGCTAACATCCGTGGATGCAGGGAAACAGGTTGGAGGGATCCAACTGGATTCCTAAAAATTATTTAGATTGTTTAATATTCTGTGATATGAATAATTGATATTCTGTGGTGAATTATATTGATAATTGGAATATTGAATGTTATGGTTTGCTTGAATATTCGATACCCTAAATTACCAAAATATATATAATTGGATTTTGAAAGGAAAATAAAGCAATGGATTTTCAAGTAAACTAATTATAAAGAATTTGAATAAATTTAAGAACAAATTTGGAAAAGAATAAAAGTGGTTTCAAAATTCTAATAAATATGGAAAAAGGGGATTTTGAGTAAGCAGAGAAATAATGAATATTTAGCTTAAGCAATATTATTTAAAAGAATAAAGAATTTATTTTAATTCATGGTTTGAATTTAATTAAAAAAGAAAAGAAAAGGGATTTGGGAAATCTGAAATTGGTATTCTCAGTTTAAAGGGATTTTTAAATCATAATAAAGAAATGAAATTTAAAGTTAAAGGATTTTGAAATAAATGGAGTAAGTAAAGAAATTTATTAAAAGCGAAGTAAATTGGAAATCAATTTTGGGAATTGATTTAAGTGTTTAAAACGGGATTTTTAAAAGAGAAGTGAGACTTTGAATTTATAAACTGGGTTTATAAAAGTGAAGAAATATATCAGTGGATATTTAGAAGAATAAATTCACGGGGGGAATTTATTAAAGAAATGGGTAAATTTGTTTCAAAATAAATAGTGATTTATTTTTAAAGATGTGAAAGAGAAGTGTATTTCCCTGGATAGCCAAGTACGTTTCCAAAGTAAACTTTTAAGTATGAGTTAAAGGTTTTAAAGTTGTTTTTAAAGAATGTTTTAGAAAATTTATTATCTTAAATGTTTAAGTTTAAAGTAAGTATTATTTTCAAATTTATTTTAGTAGTAATTATTTAAAGGTGTTTTGGTATTATGTTTTGAAAGGATGAAAATTTAGTTTTATAAAGTAACTTTACTTAAAATATTCTTAAAGTATATATATTTAAATAAAATATTAAAATAGTTTTAATTTAAATGTTTTAAAGTATATTTTGTACTAAAGTGATTTAAAATCTAAAGTTTTTGTGCTTGGTGTTCCAGTAGAAATAAATATTTGGGAACTTATTCCATGTGAAGAGTGTGGTTTGAAAATTGTTTCAAAAAGGTTTAAAAGTGGAAAAATATCTTGCGAAGATATTTGTGAGGTAAATAAATAATTTGGAAAGTTATTAATTGTTTGATGATTGTTTGTGAATGTTAATTGATAGTTAAATAACCGACTATCCATATTGGCCAATGCGCTGATCGTTTCGAAGAGACCGAGATCAGGATTTATTTTCCGAAAATCACTTCGATCCGGTTTGTACGTTTTCGTGGGGAAACGAGTTTGAATCGAAGATGGTACAAAGAAATGCAAGGGCTAGTCGCTACTAATCCCGAGAGTGATTCCAAAATGGATGTAGTAGGAGTAGTGCCTTCGGTTCCGTTCGAACCCGGAACGAACTTGTATGGATGAATGCTTTCGGAACATCGTCAGGTGGACGGTGGGCATTCTAAGGGATATGTTCTATAAAGGTAACGATCAGCCTCAAGCCTCATCAATCGGGAATGACTGAAAATCAGGGGTTATGCAGCAAGGCTATGTGGGTAGCGCCCATTAGGGTGAGATCATCCCTGTCTAGATGTCCCTTTTTATTTCGACTGTGTGGCGGTTGGTCGCGCCAACCGTGGGGTGATCTTAGTCGGAATTACCCTTAGGTAGTTCCGGTCTTGTGTTGCAGGGGATCGGGCGTGGTCCTCGGTACGCTGATCTAGATCAGTTACTGTGACAGGTGGTACCCCAGTGCCTAGTCATTAGTTGGAAATCCATTCTCCCTACGTGCCTTTACGGTTTTGATTGTATTACCCACTTTGCGGCTAATATGTTGGAATTTAATCATGTAACAATTTCAGCTATTTGAATAAGTATTTGTATATAGACACCATTATAATATCAGACGGATTTGATAAAAAGTGTTTTGGCTATCGTAAGGTAAAAACCCGACATGTTTATTTGTGGCGTGGTCCTACGAGATGCTTTTGATTTCAAAGGGTTATGAAACTTTAATAATCAAATTGAATGTGATTTTCTCACGCTGGTATTCCAAACTGGCTCGGGTGTTATTTTATTATAATGCTCGGGTCAGACCGAGTATTACAGATACAGGATAGGATGCTGTGGAGCTCAGGGGACGAGCTGGATGGCGAGACGTATCACTCGTACTTGATGTATTCCGCTGTGTTGTGTGTACCGTGTATTCAGTTTTGTGAGGACATGTAATGATTACTGTATAGTTGTGTGTTAGATGTGGTTGAACTCTGATGTTGTATTCTAAAGATGTAAAGTATAAACAAATATAGTTTTCTTTTGTGTAAAGATCATTTATTATCTATTATATTTTACTCCGATGCGATGGTTAGATTCTGTTGTTGATTCATTTTCTTCTTCTATCTCTTCTTCTTTAACCCAAATGGTTCGTATTTCCGTTCTTCTTGAGTTGATTTGATGGAGATTAATGTCAATTCAAGGGGTACGGGTTAGAGGACTGTTACAGTGGTATCAGAGCTTAGGCTGGCAGTAACCCTGGCTCTGGTGGGATTACTCATTGACAATAGAGTCTGTAGTACTCTAGAAATGAGTTGAGTGTATTAATAGATATGAGCGCGTATTTGTTAGTGAATATAAAATGGTTTTATATTGTGTTGGTTGATTTATTGAGTGGCATATGAACCTTCGTCAGCACAGTCTGGACAACTGTATCGAAGGGGTTTCTAAACACTTGAATAGAACAATTCGACACAATATTGTTTTAAAGGTGGGTGAATGAAATAATTTTACCCAAAAATGTATTTTGATATAAAAGAAATATTTCCTTAAATTGTTATATAACTTGGATGTTTGGATGATAGTATTTAAAAAAAATAGATTATAAAATTGGAATGATTTGTATAACCAATGGGAATTTGTATAAGCATAAATTATACAAATGAATTATAGTTAAAATTTGATTTAATCAAATTGGTAAATTTAAAACCCCGGAGATTTTGGAAGTGTTTTTCGAAGTGTTTTGAAGATAAATAATAGCATTATTATTTTGGGAGGTATTTCTGAAAAGAAATTGTTTCAAATAGATTTTTGGAAGGGATGTAGCACTGAACTCACTCAGTCGCTGGAAAATAATTTTGATGATGACGGCCGCATCATCAGTATTCATTTTCGAGTTTCTAAGTGACGGATTGCTGCCAAATTGAATTGTTCAGAAAAATTAGTTTTGTTTTTGGAATTTCAAAGGAATTTTGTCGGGAATAAAGCCAGGATTGGTTTAAAAATCTGAGTAGTGTGATTTTGAGATATTGGTGATTTCGAAATGATTTGAAACAATAGCCGGGTGTTTAAAAATCTTGAAATCCTTATTTAAATAATTGTTTTTTGGCAAAGCCAGCCTGTTTTTATAGTGGACAGTCCACAATTTATTAAACCAAAACCAATTACAAAGATAAAAGGCTACAAAGCAAGAACAGATACAACATTACAACCTGACAAATAAAACAGCGACACATCACTGCAAAATTTTAAAAAAAAGAGCGGAAATCGGAGAGGAAGATTGCAAGAATCTACGCGAATTCCTTTCTTCCCAAATCGCCGCTACAGTAAGCTTGAGAAATCGGAGAAGACGAGTGGAAGAAACACTTTTCCATCTGGTTTGTTGAAAGATACGAACCCATTCGAGGCTGTAATCTCTGAACGGAGGCCGCTCATGAATATGAAGAAGAACACGTTTCCAAAGATGGTAGGAAAATAGGCAATTGAAAAACAAGTGTCCAACATTTTCAGAAGCACGATTACAAAGAATGCACACTGAGTGATTGATAACTTGCCTTTTGACAAGATTATCCCGAGTATGAAGAGCATTCATCAAGCATTTCCAGAGAAGGAGGTTGTGCTTAGGTATCGATCCAGTCTTCCATATACGAGCATGCCAAGGAAAAGGTGAAGTGTGATACTGTTGAATTATAGCTTTGTAAACCAATGAAGTACTGTGATGCTTGTCATTCCATTTAAGCCCCGATTGATCCTCAATCTTAAATGAAGCAGCAATAGAGGACCAGAGGTTGTTCAACGTGGGAGAACACACTTGAGGCAAAAGGAGCTCCTCATTAACAATAAAGGCATTAGCATTAGCATTTTGAGGTATACCAGAGTTAATAATGAGGCTATATTCAATCGAGTGGGCAAGAATCATACCTGGAGCACACCAGGGGGGATACCAAAAGGAATTGTTAGTGCTGCATTTCACCATAGGCAGGTAATGACTTCTATTCTTCATAAGTCTTTTCCAAAGGAAGCTAGCTTCTTTATTAATATTCATAGTCCATTAGTTTCCACCTTTAAGGTTGTACTGTCTATTCCATACTTCCCACAACCCCATAGAATTACCAAGTAATCTGTTGACATGTTGTGAAGCAGTGGCAATGTTACAAATTTTAAGATTAATGATACCTAAGACCCCCTTATTAAAAGGGAAAATAATCTTCTTATATGCAATCGGTATGAGTTTAGTGGAGTAGATATTTTCATGCCACAGGAAATGATTAAAGGCCCTATTTATCATGTCAATAAGTTTAGTAGGGATGATGAAAAGCCTAAAATAGTAAGCACACATAGAAGTAGCAATGCTTTTTAGGATCACAAGCCTGCCAGCTTGTGAGAGATTATTAGCATTATAATTATTTAGTCTAGTTGTTATTTTTTCAAATAAAGGAAGGCATTGCGCTTTACTAATTCTGGACTTACACATAGGGGCACCAAGGTACATGGCATTCTGATCCATGACCTGCAGACCAGAAATCATAAGAATGTTATGGTAATTGATATCTGTAACCCCAGCAATTTTTATATGAGATTTAATTTTATTTATGTGGAGACCAGTCATCTGATTGAATTTTTGTAGAATGAAGAACACCTTGTTGATGGATTTACTATTAGGTTTAGTAAAGAGCAAGAGATCATCAGCAAACATTAAAGTGGAGATTTTATGTTTTTGACATTTAGGATGAAAGTCAATATTTTTATTTTTGCATTCTAAACTAAACAGATTAGTAAGAACTTCCATAACTATTATGAAAAGAGAAGAAGAGATAGGGTCCCCTTGCCTTATACCCTTTTGAGTTTTGAAATTGCCAAAAGATTCGCCATTAAGAGATAGAGACACATGAACAGTAGAAATACACGTGTATATCCATGCTAAAAAAGGGAGGGGAAAGTTCATCTTGGACATGATACCAATGATAGAATCCCATCTAACAGAGTCGTAGGCTTTATGAATATCAAGTTTCAGGAAGCATCTAGGAGTGATATTTTTTCTATTGTAACCCTTTATAAGTTCTTGAGAAAGTAAAATATTATCAGTGATAGATCTCCCAGGTATGAAACCATTCTGATTAGGAGATATAACATTAGCAAGGCAAATTCTCATACGAGCTGAAATAATTTTAGCAATACATTTATATATGACATTGCAACAAGCAATGGGCCTAAATTCAGAAACAGATTGGGGAAGATTAACTTTAGGGATAAGGGAAAGTTTAGTATGATTAATACCATTCAGTAAGGTGTTGGATTTGAAAAAATGTTGAATAGCTTTACAAAAATCATGATTCACAATATGCCAGCATTTTTGGAAAAACATAGCAGAGAACCCATCAGGGCCAGGAGAGCTAGAGGGTTTCATTTTTAAGATAGTTGCATGAATTTCTTCAAGAGTAATAAGTTTAAATAAATTACTAGCTTGTTCATTAGTGATAGAATTTAAGGGCAAATCATTAAGGACATGAAGATTATCACCAGAATCAGAGTGATCAAAAAGATGTTTATAATAATTAAGAAAGGAGTTCTTTATACTAGAATGGTTGTTTACTTCAAAACCATGCATATCCTTAATAGAGTGGATTAAGGCAGAAGACCTTTTAAGTTTCAAGGAATTATGAAAAGTTTTAGTATTTCTATCTCCTTCTATATCCCATTTTTGTTTATTTTTTTCACGGAGCATAAGGAGCTCAGATTTGATGGCTACTTTCAAGTTTTTGGTAAGCACATGAACTTTATCAGAAAGCATTAAAATACTGGGATCAGACTGCATCAGTAAATGAATATCATTAAGTTCAGAGCTTAATTTTGCAGACCTAAGGTTACCCAAACCAAAATTATTTAATGCCCAAACTTTAATAGCAGCTTTACAGTCTTTAAGTTTTGATTGCAGGATATACATTGGATTGCCAAATTTGGGAGATGCCCAAACATGATCAATCATTAGAAAAAAATCTGGATCCGAAATCCAGCAATTGAAGAAATGAAATGTAGAAGGACCTTTATTATTTCTAACTCCCCAATCCAAAATGATTGGACTATGATCAGAAAGAGATGGAGTAGGGAAAAAAGAAATAAGAGAAGGCCAAGCATTGAAAGCAGATGAATTAAAGTAAGAACGATCTAATTTGCAAAAGGTTCTAGTACCAGATCTGCTGCAGTTATTCCACGTATAAAAAACACCTGATTTAGGGACTTCATGAAGCTGAGAAAGGAGGATGGCATTATTAAGAGGAGCAACATCACCCAAGGACAGAGGCAACCCCCCCATCTTTTCATCAGAGCTTTGCATGCAATTAAAATCACCTAAGCAAATCCAAGGACTGGTAGATTGCAGAGAAGGAAGTAAGTCAAGAAAGAACTGCCTATTAGCTTTCGAGTTATCTGCATATACAAAGGAAGTGTTAAATTTGAAATTAGTAGATAAGTGTTCAATATTGCAGTGGATGAATTGTCTGTGTATTTCAGCAGCATTAATCGAGTAAGCTCTGGAGTCCCATAAAACCAAAAGACGACCAAAAGGGGCTGCAGTATGATTGTGAATAAATTCCCACCCAGGAGCAATGCATTTAGCAAATATCATAGTTTTCTCTTCAGAATATTTGGTTTCACTGATGCATATAATTCCCAGTTTGTTGCCTTTAATGAGTTGTCTAATTTCATATATTTGGCTTCATCATGCCCACTACGAATATTTAAATAATTTAAAGATCATCAGAAGATAAGTTGTAAACTTATAAATGGTGAATGATTTTGATGAGGAATATGGGGAAATAGAAATTAAATTTGGATTGAGATTAATTGAATTAAACTGGAAACAAAATCCAGTTGTATTTGAATTAAGTTGAAATCAAATTGAAATGAAATAAATTGAACATAGATGACATTAAGTGAAAGTAAGCCCTTACTTAATTAAAAATCAAGTGATTGGGTGGATTAAAGAGAATAGTAAGATGCTAGATTTAACTAGAGTTAAGTTAAATAAAACTGAATTGAAATAAAAATTCAGTGAGTTATAAATAATGTGGAACGGAATAAAATTCTTACTGAAATAAATAAAGGTAAGATAAGAATTGAATTGGGATAAATAAATTGAAATAGCTCACAAAAGTTAAAATGCACAAATAAAAAGATGCTTGGGCTATAAATAAAGATCTCGAGTTAAAAATAAAATATGATTGTGATTGATTGTAAATGGGTGGAAGTATGGATATAAATAAGTGTGTGACTTATAAAATTTAAAGGTGGAATAAATAAGTACGGAATAAAATTGTTTTGTATTTTTGGAAATGAAATAGAAATCCAAACTTGAATTGCAAAAATAGAATTGAATTCAAGTAAGATAATGAAGTGATTTATTTGAAGATAAAAATCAAGTATTGAATTGAAAGTGGGAGTGAAATAATTTGGAATAAATTAGTTGATTGAACATGTTAATGAGATTTAAATTGGTTAGATAAAAGTTGAATTGTGAGTTAAATAAAATGGTTTGTATGAAACCAATGTGAATATGAAATAAAATGCAAATATATGGTTTGTAAATAAATTAGAATGGAATGGAATTAAATATAAATTGAGTGGAATCAATTCTAAAATAGTTACAAACTAAAGAAATTGTTTGTTTGAATGAATATCGACGAAATTGCATAGAAATTGATTTTCGGTTGTCGTAAACAAGATTCAATAAAATTCTATGAATTGATAAAAGTAAATAAAATTGATTTTTGAATCAATTACAATGAATACAAGTTTGTTTGGATTACAAATGAATTGAATGTAAGAAAATGAGTTGAAATTTTTCCGAATTGGATAAGATGATATAAAAATCGAGTAAAAGCAATTGAATTAATATCGAGACCTTATAAATTGCTTATGAAAATTGTTTTGTGAATATTGCTTATGAAATGCATGTGTTTAGCTATTGAAAGTAAGTGAAATGTTAACAAATTGCATATATATAGTACTTACGTATTTAAATTGAGTAAGTACAGGTATCGGGGGCCGTTTGGTGGAATTTTGGTCGCGCAAATAGCTAAATAAATAAGCCGCTTTGCTTAAAATGCTAAATAAAGGTACGCCTACATAATAAAAATAAGAAATATGAACTGTTTTTGTTTTTCCGACCGTGTGGGTCGATGTATATATATTTATATCTCTTGTCAAATTGCAAAAGCTCCTCCGTACAAAGGAGGCTCTGCCAAAAATTTTCAAAAATTTTGGGAGTTAGAAAAATTTGGAAACTTTGAAAATTTTCAGTAACGACAAATAATTTCAAATTTGAAATTGCGATAAGGTAAATAGAATTCAATATCTAAAATGGAGCAAATTGAATTCATATGAAATTGGAAATCCAGTTGTAAAATAAGTGGATATAAAGACCAAAATGGTAGAGTAATAATATAAGAAGTATATAAAATATTTATATTGAACTTAAGAAATGAATGGTGAAATTCTTAAGTAAATTTGGTATTGAGAAAATTATTCTAAGTGAATAATTGAATGAAGGTTTAGTATTGAAAGTTGTGAAATGGGATAATTGTGGATAAGTGAATAGAAATCAAAATAAATGTGAATAAAAGTGAAATTGATATAGTTAATAATCAATGGATATAAATATGTAAGATGTATGTATATTATTTTATTCGCATAGCGATTTGATCCAGATTCAAGCATAGAATTTCGAGATAGTTATATCGGTCCGAGTTGGGATTTTTCATTCGATTTTCGACGGCGGACCCTGGATATGGATTTTGATTGATTCTGGAAATTATCTATCATAGTTTGTGGCTATGCAAGGAGGATGACGGTTTCTGATCAAGAAACCAGATCAGAGTCCGCACTAGGAAGTCGGGTGGACGATACTAGTTCGGAAGTGAAATTGTGTGATCGAGTAAGTGATCAGATGTGATATTGCGTACAGATGATATATGTGCATCATCCGGGCTTAAGTAAAGTAGATATTGAAAATTTTGTAAAGAAATGAATAAAATGATTTTGGGATTTTGTGATTGGATATTATTGCTTAGTAAGATATACAGGTATATAGAAGCAAAGGATAAATTGATGTTTTTAAATTTCAGAAGATAAATATTGAATTGCTCGACAAAAGGTATGTATTTAAATTTTTATATGAAATTTGATGATTTTCTGGTCTTGTCATTTGTTTTTTTGTTTTCTTTTGAAATTTGGGGGCCCGTAGAGGCAATTTGTAGTTGTACCGAGCTAGCCGCGCAAAGAAGACGCTGGTGAAATTTTTCGAAAATTTAAGAAGTTAGAAAATTTTGAAATTTTTTTTTGATAATTCAAAATTGGTTTTGAATTAAAAATTTGAATTGTTAAGTAAGTAATGTTGTTTGAACCTATGGATAAGTTGAAAAGTTAGAAAGAGGGTTAGTGTGTCTTTGATAAAAAGATTTGTTTTGGGTATTGTTAAATCTGTTGGTTTTAGGATGTGGTTAAAACTATTTGGATTGGAAAATAGTAACGGGTATTGAACCATTCTTCTTAACTAATAATTTCGGGGATGAAATTCTTTTAAGGGGGGAGAAATGTGACGACCCGGAATTTTTGATATTTGAAATTGGAATATTTAATTGATTTTAAATATTCAAAAGAGTAAATTTTAACTTGAATTTCAAATATCACCATTTATTGGATAATTTAATTATTAAATTAAACAATTGAAAATTGGGTAAATTATTGAATCTAGGGTTTTAAGACAGTTAAAAATAATTTGAAGGCTTATAAAATTCATATTAATAATACTGAAGGTGATAGAACTTTTAAAATTGAGTTTAAAGGTGTTTTGTTCAGTTTTGAAATATATTGTTTAAATTGAATTTAAAAATAGCCTTCCGGGGCACATTCTCGGAATTCGACGAAACCAGTTCCATTGGATCCGTAATAGTGTATTATTATCGGATTTCAATTTTTGTAGTGTTTGGAGTTGTTGTGTGAACATACGATATATAAACCCGCTGAAATCTATATCGAAAATTTAATATAATACGTCCAAAAAGCTATCTTCTCCATACGATCGAATTAGGACTCGAAACCTTTTCCATTGCATTCGGAATAGGGGTATAACATTACAAACGCCTAGCGGCACGCCTCGATAGGAGTTTGAAAATTTATGTTGCATTTGAATTTGAATTTGAATTTAATTGTATATATTTATACTTTTCAATTGCAGTTGAAATTATATCTAAATCAGCTGCAATTCTGTCCCTCTTCAATCACTGTAGGCTTCCCTTGTACGCTTCCTTCCTTATCACCTCCTGCCTTCTTTTACATCAACAGCCGAGAATTCTATTTTCAAACGAGAAAAAATACAAAATCAAAATAATGGCCGCTTCCTTTTCTATACAAATCGAAATCGAATTCCCCTCGTTCGAAAATCAAATCGTTCATTTCCTTTTAAATAAAATTCATATCAACGAGAACAGGTCACCTCGTTCTATTTTCAAAATCGTTGCTATCTTTATTCATCGAATTCGAGCTTCGGCCGCAAGCTGCTCGCGTGGTCGCAAGCCAGTGAGATCATGTCTTCATTCGAACGAACCCTATCGATCGAAGCATTGGTTGGCGTTCGATGTCGATTGGAAGACTCCCGTTTGCGTGTCTCGACAGTGGCAGCACCGTAGGTTGTATCGCAAGCGTCATTTTGCGTCAGGGAGGGTCACGACTTTGGGTGTGGCGGCTGCAAGCGTGACTAGGGTTTTGAGCTCGGCGAGGCGCGATGACTTGGAGGTCCAGATCGTGAAGTGATGAAGGAGTTCATCGACGAAGAGGGTGTCAGGGAGTTTCGCTCGAAGTACAGGGTTCTCGAGAAGGAGTCGCGTCTGGGTACGTTGGAAGGTCAGGAGGGTTTTTTCATGAGTTTTTGTGGCGTCGAGGCTGCAAGTTCGCGAGGTAACGATTTCTTTTGTTATTAATTTAATGAATGTTTTACGCAGTGAAGGAAAAAAATATCTATTTTTAATCTATATAGCTTTTCGAAGGAAAATTTGTTTTTGATTTTATATATATATATATATTTATATATAAGATTTTGGAAAATATATAGGAATTTTGAATATTGAAGTTAATATAAAAATAGATTTTTAGATCTATGTAAATAATTTTTATAAGTAGATAAATAGTCTCAGAAGAAATAAATATACATCTACACATTTTGAATTCACCAGTTTAACTTTAAAGTAATATATTTGTCTAGTTAACTTATTTAAATTTATTTTAGTTACTAGAGGATTATTCAAAAGGAAATTAGTTTGTAATTTAATTATTCATTAAAATTTAAATCATTAGTTAAATTAAATTATTAAATGATGATTGATTGTTTGGATGTTAATAAAATCATCTAATATTTATTCATGGATCTTAAATCATGGAGAATCAAGTCAGATGGAGTGGATTGCATAATCAAAATCAAAAGTGAGTTAATCTCTCTCATCTGGTTTTAATTTAAATTTAAATAGTTAAATTTAAATATTTGATTGAATGTTTGAATTGATTGGATGTGATATTATATATATAGTAGTATATATATGTTGGAGTGATTGATTTCCCACATTATATAGCGGATGAGACCCTATGCGCCGCATAATAGCGGATGATATTATATTAATCCTATATACCACGATATTCCACCTCGAAGTGGAATTGGTATTGTGCTAACATCTGTGGATGCAGGGAAACAGGTTGGAGGGATCCAACTGGATTCCTCAAAATTATTTAGATTGTTTAATATTCTGTGATATGAATATTGGATATTCTGTGGTGAATTATATTGATAATTGGAATATTGAATGTTATGGTTTGCTTGAATATTCGGTACCCTAAATTACCAAAATATACAGAATTGGATTTTGAAAGGAAAATAAAGGAATGGATTTTCAAGTAAACTAATTATAAAGAATTTGAATAAATTTAAGAACAATTTGGAAAAGAATAAAAGTGGTTTCAAAATTCTAATAAATATGGAAAAAGGGGATTTTGAACAAGTAGAGAAATAATGAATATTAAGCTTAAGCAATATTATTTAAAAGAATAAAGAATTTATTTTAATTCAAGGTTTAAATTTAATTAAAAAGGAAAAGAAAAGGGATTTGGGAAATCTGAAATTGGTATTCTCAGTTTAAAGGGAATTTTAAATCATAATAAAGAAATGAAATTTAAAGTTAAAGGATTTTGAAATAAATGGAGTAAGTAAAGAAATTTATTTAAAGTGAAGTAATTTGGAAATCAATTTTGGGAATTGTTTTAAGTGTTTAAAATGGGATTTTTAAAAGAGAAGTGAGACTTTAGATTTATAAACTGGGTTTATAAAAGTGAAGAAATATATCAGTGGATATTTGGAAGAATAAATTCACGGTGGGAATTTATTAAAGAAATGGGTAAATTTGTTTAAAAATAAATAGTGATTTATTTTTAAAGATGTGAAAGAGAAGTGTATTTCCCTGGATAGCCAAGTACATTTCCAAAGTAAACTTTTAAGTATGAGTTAAAGGTTTTAAAGTTGTTTTTAAAGAATGTTTTAGAAAATTTATTATTTTAAATGTTTAAGTTTAAAGTAAGTATTATTTTCAAATTTATTTTAGTAGTAATTATTTAAAGGTGTTTTGGTATTATGTTTTGAAAGGATGAAAATTTAGTTTTATAAAGTAGCTTTATTTAAAATATTCTTAAAGTATATATCTTTAAATAAAATATTAAAATAGTTTTAATTTAAATGTTTTAAAGTATATTTTGTACTAAAGTGATTTAAAATCTAAAGTTTTTGTGCTTGGTGTTCCAGTAGAAATAAATATTTGGGAACTTATTCCATGAGAAGAGTATGGTTTGAAAATTGTTTCAAAAAGGTTTAAAAGTGGAAAAATATCTTGCGAAGATATTTGCGAGGTAAATAAATAATTTGGAAAGTTATTTATAGTTTGATGATTGTTTGTGAATGTTAATTGATAGTTAAATAATCGACTATCAATATTGGCCAATGCGCTGATCGTTTCGAAGAGACCGGGATCGGGATTTATTTTCCGAAAACCACTTCGATCCGGTTTGTACGTTTTCATGGGGAAACGAGTTTGAATCGAAGATGGTACAGAGAAATGCAAGGGCTAGTCGCTACTAATTCTGAGGGTGATTCCAAAATGGATGTAGTAGGAGTAGTGCCTTCGGTTCCGTTCGAACCCGGAATGAACTTGTATGGATGAATGCTTTCGGAACATCGTCAGGTGGACGGTGGGCATTCTAAGGGATATGTTCTATAAAGGTAACGCTTAGCCTCAAGCCTCATCAATCGGGAATGACTGAAAATCAGGGGTTATCCAGCAAGGCTATGTGGGTAGTGTCCATTAGGGTGAGATCATCCCTGTCTAGATGTCCCTTTTTATTTCGGCTGTGTGGTGGTTGGTCGCGCCAACCGTGGGGTGATCTTACTCGGAATTACCCTTAGGTAGTTCCGGTCTTGTGTTGTAGGGGATCGGGCGTGGTCCTCGGTACGCTGATCTAGACCAGTAATGTGACAGGTGGTACCCCAGTGCCTAGTCATTAGTTGGAAATCCATTCTCCCTACGTGCTTTTACGGTTTTGATTGTATTACCCACTTTGTGGCTAGTATGCTGGAATTTAATCATGTAACAATTTCAGCTATTTGAATAAGTATTTGTATATAGACACTTTTATAATATCAGACGGATTTGATAAAAAGTGTTTTGGCTATCGTAAGGTAAAAACCCGACATGTTTATTTGTGGCGTGGTCTTACGAGATGCTTTTGATTTCAAAGGGTTTTGAAACTTTAATAATCAAATTGAGTGTGATTTTCTCACGCTGGTATTCCAGACTGACTCGGGTGTTATTTTATTATAATGCTCGGGTCAGACCGAGTATTACAGATACAGGATAGGATGCTGTGGAGCTCAGGGGACGAGCTAGATGGCGAGACGTATCACTCGTACTTGATCTATTCTACTGTGTTGTGTGTACCGTGTATTCAGTTTTCTGAGGACATGTAGTGATTACTGTACAGTTGTGTGTTAGATGTGGTTGAACTCTGATGTTGTATTCTAAAGATGTAAAGTATAAACAAATATAGTTTTCTTTTGTGTAAAGATCATTTATTATTATATTTTTTTCCGTTGCGATGGTTAGATTCTGTTGTTGATTCATTTTCTTCTTCTATCTCTTCTTCTTTAACCCAAATGGTTCGTATTTCCGTTCTTCTTGAGTTGATTTGATGGAGATTAATGTCAATTCAAGGGGTATGGGTTAGTGGGCTGTTACAGTTCAGACGTCTGAAATTGCTCGTGTCAAACCAGAAAGGAAATAGGCTATAATTGCCATTTTCAGACGTCTGAAATGAAAAATTCAGACGTTTGGATATTGTACTAAGACAACATCTGTTTTTCCAGATTCAGACGTCTGAATTGGAAATTTCAAACGTCCGAATGTAGGATGAAATTGAGATTCAACAATTTGGGCTCGAGACCACTTCCATTGAGTCCAAAAGGGTATTTGTGACCTTTTTGAGTATAAACATCGATATGTTTTGAGTTGGGTAAAATTTTGAGATTTTCAATTAGGGCTTTGGGTTTCAGCCCATCAACCTTCTAATAACCTAACCCTTCATCCAACTCCTCTTCACTCACTCTATTATTTCCTAACACTCAACCTAAAAGAAAATTGGGGGAAGAGAAAAGAAATTAGAAATTCCTAAGCTCTAATTCTCTTAGGAATTATCAACTTCAAGCTAGAAATCAAAGAAAAGCTTAGGTAAGCATCCTCTTCATCTTCTCCATCTCAATCCCTCTTCAATTTTCAGAAATTCCTATAACCTAACTTAGGAAAAACTTCACCTTTGATATTAGATTGAAGATTTTAAAGGTTGTGTTGAAGAGAGATCAACCTATTGCTTGTTCTAGTGCTTATCATTTGTGTTTGGGTTGAAAAGGTGAGTTTTTGAACTCACATCTACGTCTATATCTTTGATAGTGTTAGGTATTAATTCCTAACATCTATTTCTTGTCCATTTGCTTTTGAATTGAATTGGTTTGATGAATATTCCATTTTTTGGTGTTTTGAAATCAAAATCTATGAAAATCTTTATATGGATGTTTGGACATGTTGGTCGGAGAGTATTGGTGAGTCTTTAAGGTTGGGTAGTCGTTTGGCGTCAAACCCTAGCAATTGTCACTCATCTGATCGCTTCCGATATGATTTGGCCATCATTGGCCTAGGCAAAATATTGCCCAGAGCTTTAGGTTCAGACGTCTGGATTATTCATTTCAGACGTCTGAATCTGCTTGTCTCGACCCAATTCGCCTATTTTGTGTGAGTTTCCAATTTTAATCGATTCGTGTTGATTCGATTGTTGTTATCTTTTATATCAACTTTGATGACTTCTTTTTCTGGATTTTATTTGGGAATATCCATTTTGATGGATTCGGTATCGATTTTTATGGTGTTAATTCACGTCGTCGAATGTGGATTTTGGCGATTGATTGTTTCTACAATCATTTCTTTGATTTGTCACTTTAAAATGCAAAGGTTTCAATACTAGTAGTAAATACTCAAACTCTTTCATCAAAACGATTCCAACTCTATTTTAATACAAATCTCGTTTATAAAACCATTTTCCAATCTATTAGTATATACAAACCTTTACCTCATTCGTATGAGAAATCTAATTAAACGGCTTAGTAAAACAAGTGGTATGAAACACTTGCGTTTACTTCGTCGGTTAATTCTTGGACTTGTTTGATTGAACTCTTGTGACAATTTTCGAGTGTAAATCTACAATTTGTTCATAAATATTTAAGTTAAGCTAGTGGTTATGGGACATGAAGCTAAACTCTTATATTTACTAGCTTAGTGTAATTCACACTTTTATTTGACCGATGATGATCATTTTGTGATTTAGACTAGCGATGTGCGATGTTTATTTGTTTGTATGGGGACTAAAAACCCCGTTTGTGGAGCTTCGGCTCAAATTTGGTGGGGTAGCGACCCGTGGTCTTCGGGCCATTTGTGGAGCTTCGGCTCAAAATTTGATGGTTAGCGACCATGGAATACCATTCTGTTTGTGATGCACGTGTTTGGGAGTTTTCATGCTCCCGTTTGTGATAGGCCTCCCCCCTTTTGTGATTTCTGGATTTCTGGTTGTGATTTCTAGAATTTGTATTTCACCAATTTTCGTGGTTTGATTTGATAAGCTCTATCAATATTTGTGTTTTGGTGAATAATTTAAAGAATGTGATTCTTTTTGGTGTTTTTGAGATGACTTGAGGTATTGTATGATTTTCGTTGTTAATTGATGTATACTTGACACAGTATGGCATTATTGTTATCATACGTTTTTGGTCATATCTCTTATCCTATATCATTTTATCTGATATTTATGGCTAGACTGATCCGTTTATTATTTTCTTCTTAAATAATACTCGGGTCAGACCGAGATGTTACAGGTGCTTCTGCTTGACTCCTCATCAGGGACTATTATCAGACTTTTGGCTAACTACTTAGCTTAGTAGTTTTTGTTATTATACATTTGAGTTAGAGACTCCATGATGTATATTTATTCTTTTGTTTAGCACTTGTACGTATTCTTTGTGATGTAGTGGATCTTGTTTAACCATTACTTTGATGTACACTTTTACGTGATATATTCTTATTTGATTCCGCCTTTGTGATATGAATATCTGTGACTGATTTGTGTTATGTTTATTTCTATATTTATTTTCGAAGGCCTCATAGCCACTGTGTGGTAGCTTCGAATTTGCATTTGATATGTCGGATTTCCTCTTGAAATGAAATGTAAGTTATTTTATCTGACATATCGGTACTCGCCCAAAGAAATTACACAGATGGTCTCTCCTCAACAGCCTTTGTAACGACCCGGGTTTCCTGACGATCGCAATTGAGTAATTAACCGATTTTAATTATTGAATGTTGATTTTTATAAGTTGAACCAATAAAAATTCGGATAATTGAAGTATCTGGATATATATAAATTGATTTGAAAACTATAATTTTATAGAACCTCTGGATACGATAAATCTTATAGGAAATAAATAATAATATATATATATAGAGACTCCACCATTTAAATTAAGATAAAATACATACAAATAGAACTCCATCATTGAAATTCAAGGTAATATACATTTGAATATGAATATAAATACATACGAGCTTAGGATGTTTAATATATATAAGTATATGAATGAATATGTATGTGTATATATGATGACAAATACAAAACAAATGTATATTATAATAAATAGTGCAATGTAAACATATAAGGAGACAAGCATTTAATGCACCTTCATCTTAAGCATACAATACATCATTTCAAGCAAACAAATCAGTTTTATCAAGTCAACGTAGAAAACAAAATAAAGGCAAAAGCAAAAGATCAGATCAAATAAAAATGTATCTCAACCTGTACAGAGACATGCCAGGCTTGCACAGCAAGACACATTTCTATATTTATATCTACACTGCCTAGTTACCTCCACATAAACAAATCAATCTGCCATTAAAAACTTAAAACGAAAATCAAAGAAACTCAAAAAAAGGAAGATCGGACTCAACTAAACAAGAAGTTGCTCTCTGTTCAAACATTTTACAAGTGAGTAACATTTTTACTAAAAGCTTAAATATGAAATCTGGTTAGATGTTAATATCTGGAAATAAGTATTATTGTGTGAATATATATAAGTGAGTTTCTGTGTATATATATGGATGTATAAATGTGTGTGCATGTCTGTTACCTGTGACATCTCTGTTCCCAGTTTCAAGCTCAAGTTTTGATTTAAAATTTTGTATCTCTTGATCTAGCCACTGTTATGATTTAAGTTATAAACAAAAATTGTCTGTTTTATCATAAATTAAAGTTCAAAAATTTAATTAAGTTAAAATAAATTTAAACTTGCTCTGGAAACCAAAATGGACAGGAAGACTTGAGTTTTGTTTAAATTTCAAATACTCCAATTCATTGATTCAGGCTTGTGATCTGAAACCTTATATAAAAACATGATTTTTAAAACTGAAATCATAATTTTTAGCATTGAAGTGTGGGAGCAGTTAGAGTTTGTTCAGTTTTTGAATATGAGGTAGTTTCTGATGATCGAGATGATCTGGGAGGTCGCGGTCATCCATGGAGGAAGTGGGATGATCAGAGAGTTTGGGAAAAATATCAAAACGGTGATCAAGGCAAGGTGGCGACGGTGGTTGATCGATGAAGTCTGTTGACCTAGTTTTGGTATGGTCGGGTTTTTGGGTTGGCACGATCCCTCTGGTGAATCGAGTTTCACGATACTCTGGGGATGGAAGCTTTGGGGTTGTCGAAGACGTGGCTGAAGCCGCTGGCACTCCAGTGGTCGGAGGAGCGAGAACGAGGTGATTCCAGGTTTCGATTGTTATTCCAGTTTTGTTCCAGGTTGCTCGATTTTGTTTTTGAGTGGGAATCAAAGTGGCGATGGTTAGAGTATGATGCGAGGTTGGTTGCCGATGTGGGAAGGTCATCAGGGATGACCGGAGGTGGTCGACGGCATGGTGCAAGTGCACGGTGCACATCTTGATTTCTGGTAAGTCTGGGTTGAAGTAGAGAAGTTGGACTCAAAGTTTTCTCGAGTAAATGTCGGGTGAAGCTCGAAGTATTTGAGGTGAGCTTGGGTCAATGGTTGGTTTGATCAGTGAAGAATACTCGAGTTTCTTTTTTTTTTCTCGAGTAATTTGATATTTGGCTCGAAGTGGTACTCGTGATTTTGGGTTGGAGACTCGAAGGGTTTCTCGGAGTATTAGGTATGTGGCTCGGGGCATTGGGTTTGTGACAGGTTTTAAAACCTGTCAGATTTTCAAACTTTAATTTAAATTTAAATTTGGAAGCAGGGTTTTAAACAAAGTTTAAACCAAATTTTAAAGTATGGATTCAAATTGAATTTGTATCCGAGTTTTAAAATAAATAAAGTTTAAGAAAATTTAAATGTTTTAACAACTTTAAAAATGTTAAAGTGTATTATAAAAAATGATTTGAATTTAACTGTTTGGTTTAAAACTCTTATAAATTTAATTAATAAGTGATAAAGTGATTCTTTAACATTTGGATTTAAAAGGGATTTTTAAAATTGTTTTTAAATTTTGTAAAGTTAAATTTGTATTCATTTTAAATCTTAAATTTGAAATGGAATTTAAATGAAATTTTAAAGTAAAATGTTTTCAAATGCTTTTGTTAATGACAATTTAATCATTAATAAGAATAATGTCTTTATCTTAAAAGATAATTAAGATTTAATGATTTGTAATTCATTAAATTGTTAAGATAATTAAAGAATAATTAATTAATCTAATTTATTAATGATTTGGATTAATTAATTTAGTAATTAAGGGATTAAATTAAGTAATTAAGGTTTAAGTGATTAATTAAAGGATTGTTAATAGTTAATGAGAGATCATTAACTAGGGATTATTAAATAATTAATTAACGTGATTAATTTTAATAATTAATTATATTAATTTATTAAAAATAATCTTTTGTGGAATTGTTTAAGTATACTTACTTAATGGAAGTAATTAAAGGGATTAATTACTCGGTGTAATTAATTAAATTAATGTGACTAGTTTAAGTTAATTAATTAGTTTAATTAATGATCATTGGATGATGGGTTAAGTATAAATTACTTAGTGTAATTTATAAAGTATAATTACTTAATGAAGTAATTAGTGGATAATTACTGGATGTAATTAATTGAAGAATGGTAGTGATTTTGGGTTTAATTACTTTGTGTAATTAATATGAAGGATAATTACATAATGTAATTATAGAATGATTAATCAAGGATGATTAATCAAGGTGAATAATTAAGGGATGATTAATTAATTGAATATAATTAATTAATGTTAAATAAGCAAGATTTTTAAGTAATAAAGTAATTAATTTAATTCATTGGTTGTTAATTAAATTAATCAGAAATGGTATGACTAATTTATCTGGCTTATGAATGATTGAATGATATTTGAATGCCTTGGATTATTTGTTATCCCTGATATGTGATTGTGATGCTTTGTGAAATGAAATGTTTTTGTAATATGATATGTTGGGTTAAACAAAGATAATGTGGTTATCTATGATGAATTGCTGTGTAAAAGTGACATCCTGTATTTAAAATTTAACCACTTGAATAACTTGGGTTAAGATGACATTGGATTCGAAGAGACCGGGGTCGGGTATAGTTAATACCCGAAACCACTTCAATTCTTTATAGATTGATATGTGAAATCAATAGGTTGGTATGGAATGATTTAAGTGAATTGGACCATTTAATCTAAGTTTTGGTACTTAGAAATTGATGTGTAAAATAAGTGATGTCTCTAACAAATTATGAATTTGTAAATTGACACGAGTTATCCCAGGTTTTATGTAAGTTTTATGCTGTTGTATTCCATGTTAGATGGGTTTACTCACGCTGGTTTCCAACCTGACCCGGGTGTTACTTTGATGTAATGCTCGGGTCAAACTGAGTATTACAGATTTTCAGGTAAGGACGTTCTGGAGCTCAGGAGGCGAGCTGGATGGCAGGAACGTATGGAGTGTTTCCGTTGTGATATATTTCTGTTTATCCGAGACATGTTGATTTGTATATGTCCAGTGTTTGAGCATGTGTGTAACTCTGGTGTATAAAAATGTAATCAACTGCTATAGTATTCTTTTGTAAACTGTTATTATTTGATATTATATTTTGATCCGCTGCGAATGTGAGAATCTGTGTTGTGTTTCTGTTTCTTCTTCTTCTATCTCTTTTTTCTTTTCCTAACTATCTGAAATTTTCGGGATCGAAAATTTCGGGTCGTTTTAGCCTTATTCTTCGTGCTAGTCGACAGCATTACCCAGTAGTGTTCTTGGCTAGCATGACCATAGAGGTGGGGCGTCACACGCAGCGAGGTAAATGGGTAAATTTCAGAAAAATTATTCTATTTTGGATCTTATTAGGCCTGTAAAATCAGAATTTACTTAAATCTAGTCTATATTAATTTTTAATAAAATCAATATTCTATTTAATTTGTAAAAAATGTTTTATATAATGTTATATTTATATTACATAATATAACAAATGTATCATATACATATGTGCGTGTACGTGCACGTGCAACATAAATAATTTACATGGTTTAACATGCCCAAGTGTATGTGCTACGATTTATATTGCAATGGACAAATTATCCCTCCATATACATATGTGCTGTCTAACACACATAGCTTTACACAATATAAAACTATACTTGTTAAATATAAATGTTTACGCACATACGCATATATATATATATTAATTGACATTATAGTATAAATTAATTCTAAATATCATTATAAATAATTTTGAATTTAAATTAAAATTTTAAATTTCAAATTTCAAATCTGGATCTGTATAATAAAATATCCAATAATTTTAAATTTAAATCAATATATTAATTTTAAATAAATAATGTAATTTTTTTTTGAATGTTTTGAATATACATATACAATCTTATGTGTACATATTAAATTAATATTTATAAATTCTATATATATATATATATATATATATTTGTATGTATGTTTTAATGTAAATAAATAATTATATATTTATATATATGCATATATGTATACAAATCTGCCATAATAATATTTATAAAATATTTTTCCATTTTTGCGGTTTTTTTATCATTTTTTATTTTCGTATGGAAACCACAAAAATAATTTTTTTGCAAACAATTTTAGAACGTTTACATATATTTTTTAAATATTTACATATATATTTTATGACATATATATACATATACATATATATAATTAGATATACTATTTCAATGAATTATATATATATATAATGTATATATATATAATGTATATATATATATAATTCATATGTGGTTAATCATGTATGGAAAACTAAATACTTGATGCAGCGCATAATGTTAAAGGCATAGGTCGCTCACGACCTAAGGAGTTCATAGGTCGCTCACGACCTAAGGAGTTAGAGGAGGAAGCGAGTGATGCTGGGAAGAGTGGTCTAACGACCTATGATAAGTCGATAAGCAAGCTAAAGAGTGGTACAGCCCAAATTGGTGAAGTGTTAGGTCGCATACGACCTAACAAGGCCTTTAGGTCGCTCCAACGACCTAACGAGATACTGGAACGACCTAACATGTTGTTAACTCGTGTACGACTTAGCGAGTGGGAAAATAGAGCGCTGGAACAAGCTAAGAGGGTGCTACGACCTAACAAGTCACGACCTATGATAGGTCGCAGGAAGACGTTACGACCTAAGATAGGTCGCAAGGAGTTAGGTCGCAGAGTTTTGATTCGACCTATACTAGGTCGCAAGAAAAGGTCACGACCTATGATAGGTCGCTGGGTAATCTGGGAAGATAAGTCGCGACGTCTTAAGTCGCAAGGCTTAGGTCACGAAGTTTCTGAAGCCATCTATTTTAGGTCGCAAAGCTACGGATGCCGTCCATTCTTTAAGTCGCTGAAGTATGAAGACTGTTGATCTCTTTAAGACGCTGTTCTGGGTTGCGCATGTTTTAAGTCGCTAAAGTTTTTACCGTTGATTCTATTGCCGAGTTAATCTCTACCGCTGATATCTTAAGTCGTTGGGTGTTAAGTCGCGAAAGCTTGTAGCCAAGGATCTTGATGCCGCGTCAATCTGAACCGTTGATGATGAGCCGTTATCTTTGAGTCGTTTGTGTTTCTTTTTAGCTCGTACCTGTTTGTAAGTCATCATCTATAGGTCGTTTCCGACCTAAGTACTTGTATTTTCGTTGAAGTTTTTGTGTGTGTGGAGTTGTAACTGTTTGGGTTTAAGTCGTGTACGACTTATGTTAGGTCGTGACTGTTAGCTCGGAACCGACTTAGGAGATGTAATTTTTGTTGTTTTTTTTCATATGAGTTGTAAAACGCCTATAAATAGGCCGAGTCTCTCATTTGTAAAAGGTTGTTGAATATTGAATAAAATTCTCTTTTGTTAGCTTTGTGCTTTCAATTTCAATTGGTAGTCGAGTGTATCTCCTATCTCCACTTACGTCATTCGAGTGCGCTCGAATCATCGTTTGTTGAAGCCGATTCACGGTATCTTGTGCGCAAGATCAACGTCGAAGAATCGTAGATCTCTTTCCCGGTATCTTCGGATCAACGAGTCAGAGATAGCTAAGAATTCGGTATCTTCGGATCAATGAATTCGGGCATTTCAGTATCCATCAATCCATTGATTGCTACATTCAACGATCTACATTGTTTTTGTAATATCCGCTGCGTCAGTTTTGGTATCAGAGCTTGTTCTAGCCAATCATAGCTAGATCGAGACTTGGAGCCTATTCAATTTTTAAGTTGTTTGGCCGAGAAGTTTGAAGTTTGAGCCGTGGCCGAGAGGAAGAAGTGTTCATCATTGTTCGAAGTTGTTTGATCAGATTTGAATTGGAGGCCGAAACTTTGTCCATCGTGTTCATCGCGATTTGCTACGAAGTGGAAGTTTTCGATCCGTTTCATTTTGGATCAAAGTCCGAAAAGTGTTTGAATTTTGAAGTGTTGAAGAGTTTGTGAAGTTTCAAGTATGTCGCCAAGAAGAGCTAATTGCCACCAAAACGTAGAAGCTTTGTATCGAAGAGAAGAAGCTGATGAGATGGAGCAAAGAATTAATGAGAATTTTAGTGAAAAGCTTAACGAAGGAATTGGTTGGTTAGAGAAGATGATGTTAGAGATGAATCAAAATCGGAGAAGGGTTTCACCAGAATCTAATCATGGGGGTAGTAGAGTCTCGCCACATTCCAATCGAGACAGAAGTGTTGAAAATGATCAAGGACGTGGGAGGAACGTGAATGATCGTGAACGGAGGAATGTAGATCGAAGGGATGATGGTAGACGAGAAGGTAGTAGAGATGTGGGTGGACGAGATAGACAACGATATACATCTGATTTTGAAGAGGATTATGATGGTGGTAGTGTTCGAGGACAAGGACGAGGACAAGGAAGAAATTACTCTGAGTATGATCACAAGTGGGAGTCGGGGATGAAGACTGAAATTCCTGAATTCAAAGGTGGTATGCAAGCGGAGGAGTTTCTAGATTGGATAGCTAATGTTGAGGAGATTTTTGACTTCAAGTAAGTTCCAGAACATCGTAGGGTGAAGTTGGTTGCTACAAGGTTGAGGGGTAGAGCTTTGGCATGGGGGCAGCAAACCAAACTTACACGTGATCGGATGGGAAAGTCAAAAGTTGAATCTTTAGAGAAGATGAAGAAATTGATGAAAGCAACGTTCTTACCATACAATTATCAATCTTTGATGTATCAATGTTTGCAGAACTTGAGACAAGGGACGAAATCTGTAAATGACTATGCTGATGAATTCTATCAACTGATTGCTCGAAACGATATTATGGAGACGGAAGAACAACTGACAGCTAGATTTGTTGGGGGACTACGAATGCAGATCCTGGATATGGTTAATATGTTCAATCCAAGATCTGTAGCAGAGGCACATCAGAAAGCGTTGGCTTGGGAGAAACAGGGACGACGAGGAAGTGGTGTGTTTACTAATTCTAACAATCAAGCGAAGGGTGTTGGTGGAAGTTCTAATGTTTCTAAACCTATCAGTAGACCAGTGGTGAAGGAGGTTGAGAAGGTAAGGGTTAACAATGGTTTCAAATGCTACAATTGTCAGGAATTGGGTCATAAAAGCAGTGAGTGTCCAAAGCCAAAGAAGAGAACCATGATTGCAGAAGTTGAAGATGAGGATGTTGATGGGGAGTGTTCTAGTCCAGTTGAGGAAAATGAACAGGATATTGCGTCAGGAGATGAAGGTTGTAATCTAATGCTGAGGAGATCGTGTTTAACACCGAAGCAGGAGGAAGCTAGTTGGTTGAGAAGTAATATTTTTCAGTCAACATGTACTATTCTGGGGAAGGTGTGTAAGTTTGTGATTGACGCAGGAAGCTGTGATAATATTATTTCAACCGAGGCTATGACAAAGTTGAAATTGAAGACAGAGAAACATCCGAGTCCATACAAGTTAGCATGGTTGAGAAAAGGAGGAGAAGTGAAAGTGGATAGACGAGTTCGAGTTCCATTCTCTATTGGGAAGAAACACAAAGACGAAATCTGGTGTGATGTAGTAGAGATGGATGTTTGTCATTTATTATTGGGAAGACCATGGCAGTATGATCGAGCAGTACAACATGACGGTCGGACCAATAGTTACAGTTTTATGTTTGATGGCACGAAGATTATCCTAGTTCCAAAGAAGAGACCACAAGGAGAAAGTAAGTCAGAAGAAATTGAAGAGCTGAAAACTTTATTATCTTTGAAGGAGTTTGTTAAGGAGGTTGAGAAAGAGCCTGAAGTATTTTTATTGATTGGGCGTGAGAGCAAAGAAGAGGTTGAAATTCCAGAAGAAGTTAAACCAGTTTTGAAAGAATTTGACGATGTATTCCCAGATGAGTTACCAAAGGAGTTACCGCCTTTGAGAGATATACAACATCAAATCGATCTTGTTCCGGGAGCAGTTTTGCCACACAGACCACATTATCGAATGAGTCCGAAGGAACATGAAGAGTTGCGGAGGCAGGTAGAGGAATTGCTTGAACAGTGGCATGTGCAGGAGAGTTTAAGTCCTTGTGCTGTACCAGCTTTATTGGTACCCAAAAAGGATGGAACGTGGAGGATGTGCACAGATAGTAGAGCATTGAATAAGATCACAGTCAGATACAGATTTCCGATGCCGAGGCTTGATGATTTATTGGATCAAATTAGTGGGTCCATAATCTTTTCTAAGATTGACTTGAAGAGCGGTTATCATCAGATTCGCATTAGACCAGGGGACGAATGGAAGACAGCATTCAAGACGAGGGAAGGCTTGTATGAATGGCTGGTAATGCCGTTTGGTCTATCGAATGCACCGAGTACATTCATGAGGGTGATGAACCAAATTTTCAGATCGTACATTGGAAAATTTGTGGTGGTTTACTTTGATGATATTCTGATCTACAGTGCTAGTACAAACGAGCATGTTCAACATTTGAAGAAAGTGTTGATTATTCTTCGTGAAGAACAATTCTATGCTGCTACAAAGAAATGTGTTTTTATGGCAAGGAGTGTTTTATTTTTGGGGTATGTTGTATCAGAGGAAGGGATATAGGTTGACCAAAGTAAAGTTGAAGCGATTAGAGATTGGCCACAGCCCAAGACGATAACGGAAGTCCGTAGTTTCCATGGGTTGGCTTCATTTTATCGAAGGTTTATTCCACACTTTAGTAGTGTGATGGCACCTGTGACTGATTGTATGAAGGGTAAACAATTTACATGGACGGAGGAAGCAGGATTTGCTTTTGAACGAATCAAGGAATTGTTGACGACAGCACCAATTCTAGCATTACCTGATTTTCAGTTGTTGTTTGAACTACATACTGATGCCTCGAAGGTTGGGATTGGAGGAGTGTTGAGTCAAAGGGGTCGTCCTATTGCCTATTTCAGTGAGAAGTTGTCAGGAGCAAAGATGCGATACAGTACATATGATGTGGAGTTTTATGCTGTTGTGCAAGCTATTAAACACTGAAGGCATTATCTATTTCAGAAAGAGTTTGTTCTGTATACTGATCATGAAGCATTGAAGCATTTGCAAGGGCAAGATAAGATTTCAGCGAGACATGCATCGTGGATTGCATATCTGCAACAGTTTACTTTCGTTGTGAAGCACAAATCAGGAGTGACGAATCGAGTGGCTGATGCTTTAAGTAGAAGGAGTCATTTGTTGACAACAATGAAAGTTGAAGTGACTGGTTTTGAATTATTGCCGGAGCAGATTACAGAAGACTCTTATTTTAAGAAATTTGTTGAAAGGGACAATGAAGGGAAGACTGATGAGTTTAGGATGGTTAATGGTTTTCTTTTTAAAGGAAATCGATTGTGCATACCGGAGGGTAGTCTAAGAATGAAGATTATCAAGGAGTTACACGAAGAGGGACATGTTGGGAGAGACCGTACTTTACAGTTGATTTCACAGTCTTACTTTTGGCCATCAATGAGGAAAGAGGTGGAAAGGTTTGTGGAGCGTTGTCATATTTGTCAGGTTTCGATAGGAACTGCGACTAATGCTGGTTTATATATGCCGTTACCTGTACCAATTAAACCATGGGTTGATGTGAGTATGGACTTCATGTTGGGATTACCGAGGACACAGCGTGGTAACGATTCCATTTATGTGGTGGTTGATCGATTTTCGAAAATGGCACATTTTATTATTGCTTGTAAGAAGACGGCGGATGCTGTTCATGTTGCTCAGCTGTTTTTCAGGGAGATCTATCGACTTCATGGATTGCCAGAATCTATTGTGTCGGATAGAGATACTCGATTTCTGAGTCATTTTTGGTTTTAGTTTATGGAAAATGGTCGGAACGAAGTTGAAGTTTAGTAGTGCCTATCATCCGCAAACTGATGGACAAACAGAGGTGGTTAATAGATCATTGGGAAATTTGTTGAGGTGTCTTGTTCAAGACAATCTGAAGAGTTGGGATGTGAAGTTATGCCAGGCAGAGTTTGCCCATAATCATGCTGTGAATCGAAGTACTGGGTTCAGTCCATTCCAGATTGTCTATTCGAGCTTACCGAAAGGACCGTTGGATTTAACGGTGATACCACATTCAAAGGGGACAATTAAGAAAGCTGCTGATTTTGTTGAAGGGCTGACGGAATGTCATAAAATCGTTCAAGAACGATTAGAGAAAGCAAATGAGAAGTATAAACAATCCGTAGATTTGAAACGAAGGAGTGTTGAATTTCAGGAAGGTGATTTGGTTTATGCAGTATTAACGAAAGATCGTTTTCCAGTGGGCGCTTATAACAAGTTGAAAGCCAGGAAAATTGGTCCGGTGGAAGTTGTGAAGCGAATTAATGAAAATGCTTACAAATTGAAACTGCCAGATGATGTGTATATGTCTGACATATTCAATGTTAAACATCTCATACCATACCACGGAAATGAACTCATAGTAGAGGAGGATGGTGCAAATTCGAGGTCGAATTTTTCTCAACCTAGGGAGGATGATGCAGCGCAGAATGTTAAAGGCATAGGTCGCTCACGACCTAAGGAGTTCGTAGGTCGCTCACGACCTAAGGAGTTAGAGGAGGAAGCGAGTGATGCTGGGAAGAGTGGTCTAACGACCTATGATAAGTCGATAAGCAAGCTAAAGAGTGGTACAGCCCAAATTGGTGAAGTGTTAGGTCGCATACGACCTAACAAGGCCTTTAGGTCGCTCCAACGACCTAACGAGATACTGGAACGACCTAACATGTTGTTAACTCATGTACGACTTAGCGAGTGGGAAAATAGAGCACTGGAACGAGCTAAGAGGGTGCTACGACCTAACAAGTCACGACCTATGATAGGTCGCAGGAAGACGTTACGACCTAAGATAGGTCGCAAGGAGTTAGGTCGCAGAGTTTTGATTCGACCTATACTAGGTGGCAAGAAAAGGTCACGACCTATGATAGGTCGCTGGGTAATCTGGGAAGATAAGTCGCGACGTCTTAAGTCGCAAGGCTTAGGTCGCGAAGTTTCTGAAGCCATCTATTTTAGGTCGCAAAGCTACGGATGTCGTCCATTCTTTAAGTCGCTGAAGTATGAAGACCGTTGATCTCTTTAAGACGCTGTTCTAGGATGCGCATGTTTTAAGTCGCTAAAGTTTTTACCGTTGATTCTATTGCCGAGTTAATCTCTACCGCTGATATCTTAAGTCGTTGGGTGTTAAGTCGCGAAAGCTTGTAGCCAAGGATCTTGATGCCGCGTCAATCTGAACCGTTGATGATGAGCCGTTATCTTTGAGTCGTTTGTGTTTCTTTTTAGCTCGTACCTGTTTGTAAGTCGTCATCTATAGGTCGTTTCCGACCTAAGTACTTGTATTTTCGTTGAAGTTTTTGTGTGTGTGGAGTTGTAACTGTTTGGGTTTAAGTCGTGTACGACTTATGTTAGGTCGTGACTGTTAGCTCGGAACCGACTTAGGAGATGTAATTTTTGTTGTTTTTTTTCATATGAGTTGTAAAACGCCTATAAATAGGCCGAGTCTCTCATTTGTAAAAGGTTGTTGAATATTGAATAAAATTCTCTTTTGTTAGCTTTGTGCTTTCAATTTCAATTGGTAGTCGAGTGTATCTCCTATCTCCACTTACGTCATTCGAGTGCGCTCGAATCATCGTTTGTTGAAGCCGATTCACGGTATCTTGTGCGCAAGATCAACGTCGAAGAATCGTAGATCTCTTTTCCGGTATCTTCGGATCAACGAGTCAGAGATAGCTAAGAATTCGGTATCTTCGGATCAACGAATTCGGGCATTTCAGTATCCATCAATCCATCGATTGCTACATTCAACGATCTACATTGTTTTTGTAATATCCGCTGCGTCAATACTATAGAATTTAAAAAAAAACATGCAAATTGATCATAAATGTTATTCTTGTAATATGCATTTTGAAGATATTAAACATGCATACTATGATTGGTTAGATACTTACTTTATTCTAAATAATACTCTCAAAATATTTAACTTTAGTTTTACAACTAAAATTTCTGATTGCAATCTCTATTGGAATAATTTTAGATTTAAGTTAAAATAGAAAATAGATTTTTACTTGACACTTTATTCATTATAATTTGTTGGTATATTTGGTTTGAGAGAAATCAGAGAATTTTTAATAATAATAGCAGTAATTTTAACAAATTGATTTTTATAATTTCTTCATTTTTTTTAATTGGATCTCAAATCCAAAATATAATTTAACTAAAAATAATCATTTCAAAGAATATCTTAATAAGATTAGTAATAATATTAAGTTATTTAAGCATAAAAACAATATTTTCGACATTAATAATTGTAGTATTAACATTTTTTCAAACTTAAATGATGATTTTACTGTGTATCATAATATCCTTTTGATCAAAGGACCATAAGGATAAGCTTTGATTTGCTTTATTTTTTGTTTTTGTTTTTGTTTTAGTTTATAGATCTTTAACTTCTTTTGATCATGGATTCTTTTTAGTCTACTTTTCTAATTTTTATTTTATTATGTCCTATTATCTTAGCTTTTGTTTCATTACTTTTATTTTACTAATACATATATATGTATATAAATTTCATTTATATACATATATGTGTATTATTCTTATATTCTTCTAGTTCCTTTTACAGATACAGGTTTTGGCCAGAAATGGTGTTAGATTCTTTTTACAGGTTTACAGGATTGCTGATGGTAGGATTGCTGTTTGCAATGAGGAGTTCTTCTCAGTTCTTCTACAACTACATTATGCCATTCTACTTTCTGGTTGATTCACTTTTCAACGAGGCGCTCTCTTCAATTCTATTGAGTCTACAAAGTGTTTCTTTCCAGTCCAGATCATTTGCATTTCCATTTCTTCCGAGTCTGTAGCATGTCGTTTCCTTCTTAGATGGAGCTGGCTTCTAGTATCACTGGTGTTGAGATGCTCCATAGTTCTGCAGGTATTTCTAACACCTCAATACCGGGCGGTGGCCTTGTCGGAGCTTGATATTGAGGTGTAATGGGCGGTGGCCTTGCCAAAGCTCATTCTAGGGGCACCTGAGTTATTTTCTTTGTTTTTGTACTATGATTAGCTACTTGCCAGGCATGTTGGCAGCACCTTGTCTTCTGTAATGTATACATATTTACATGTGCGCTCTCCTCTATTTTAGAGGATAACACATATTTCTCAAAAAATATATAATATGTATATGGAATTAATTATATATATATTTAAATTTTTTATTTTTGAAACTATAATAAATATATATAAAAATATAAAAATATACATTTTATATAATTATGTTTGTATGTTAAAATTAATTTATAATTTAAAAATCATATTGATATTATAAAGTTTGATTTTTTTAATCTTATAGCCATGAGCTATATGTATAAATATATATAATTTTTCTAACATACATATATATTTTCATTCAATGTAAAAAATACAGGCATAGTGGATTCGTGATAATTCATACACCATCTAAATCACATTAACATAATGAGAAATATATATATATATATTATATATATATATACATACATATATATCTATATCTGTGTGTAGATAAAATATTAACCTTTACTAAAGCTTAGTTGTGACACATTGAAAGGTTGAATCAATATCCAAACTTCCAGAACGAGTTATCGGACTGAAATCAGCAACGACCGATCTATTATTTGTGTTTTAAAATATTTGAAACAATAGACGAGGCTAGTATGGGAGGCCGACCATAAATGATGAAGATGGAGGCTAGAATTAAAAGTTTCCAAAATGAGATTTGAGGTGTTTAAGTAGTAGAGATTCAAAAGAGTGAAAAGAGGATCCAGGTCCACACTTTCCTCTTACTATTTCCCACATTTTTGAATCATTATTCAACTCCAAACCCCCCTCCCCCAATGGCCCACCACTATTTCCTTTTTTTGATCCTCCTAACTACTTTAAGCCCGATTAAATAAATGTCCATTTAAATGTAATTCAAATGCACATCGATATTGTAGATCGATACTTGTGTATATAACTTTTATATACATACTATTTTAATACTAACCATCACAAACTAAATAAAATTTTATAATTAATATTTCATAAATATTAACTAATTCATAACAACTATAGTTAATTAAATCATGTAGTAGTAAGAGTAGTTAATATTTCGATTATGCGACTCTTAGGTCTAAAATCGGTCAGTGATTAAAAATTAGAATATTAATGTTCGCATGTCACCTTAGCTAGTGGTGTGATATTATCGCCAAATTTATTGCTTACATAGTTTCGAAAAAAAAATCCAATTTTACTTATTTAAGCTTTAATCGGTAATGACAATTACTTACACAATTTATATTTGTTAAATCTATATCGCATTAGGAATTTTGGAATTTGGTAATGGTCAAAATTCCAATATCGTCCATATTCAACTTTATATTCTAAACAAAAAGTTCTTGGTTCAATAATAACAATTATTATCGACTGAACTACTCTAGTCAGAGATTTTGACTTTGAGTTGATTTCAGTTGACCATAGTACTAACCTCATATAACTAGGATACGAATCCTCTATTTTATAGTGTTTCACTTCTATTGCTTCCGCTCGACCCAACTATAGTTGTTCGATGGACTCCATACCATGATTTAACTATAATCAAAGTAGAGTTTCTACATTGAAGCTCAACAATATTCTTAAGTCAAGAGAATAGTGTAAAGTTGTCACATCGATATTTTCTGTTTGACCTTAGTATATTGACTAATAGAAAACTATCAAGTGAGTCATTACATAGTTATCCAATAACTATCGATATGTAACCCCTTGGTGTCCTCGGAGTCATAATAGTATGTTGCTCAACTTTTGGAGAGCATTATGTACTATAGTCTCGACGGATGCATCAGTATTCAACCTCGATACATCTTGACTAGGAATATTTAAAATGATGTGTTTATTATATTGTGATAAAATACTCATTATTACAACAATTGTAATTGCTGTCACAAAACACACAATTTATGGATTTTCTAAAATATGCTTATAAATTACAAATATTAGTAAGGTTCTTTTTTATAATTTTTTGAAATGACAACATATATAGATATGGAAAAAAGTAGCATTGTAACGACCCACTATTTTGGACCATTCAAATCGACAATAATCCACACATGTCTGACTTGAATAATTCAAAATAACAGATTGTAATAAAATTTGAAGCAAATAAAATCATTCACAGAATCACATACACAGAAATATCAGAATAACTCACAACGGAAATAAAATACCATAGTAGTTCATGAAGCTACTATATACAAACTCTCAAAACATATACAAAATCTCATAGTCAAAATAGATACAATAGAAGTTAGGATACATAAATCAATAATACATAGACAATACCGAATAGTAAATAACTGGATTAGAAGATAAGAAATAACAGATGGACAGATAAGCTCCAACAAATCTCTAGCTCCAGAAGATAAATTCCAAAGCTGTGATTCTCAGGCTGACCCGAGCGTAAAGTAAAACACAAAACACTCGAGTCAGGACATATATACTTATACAATGTAAACCAACTCAAGCGAACTGTAATAGCAATGCATAATAACCTAAAGGATGCTTAGGATCGCCCATCCTTTAAGGATCCATACAGAAATGTCCATATCGAAGTAAACCATGCAACTAACAATGTCAATGTGCATCACAACCATCATCAGGAAATCAAATGACGTATATAGAAGTATACCCGTGGTTATAGTATTTCAAAATAATAATTTATACTTCAAAATTAAATATCATTTCAAATCCAAATCTTTATCAAAAATAAAGATTAAATCATTTCCAAACCATTTCAATTTATTAAAATATCATATCTTTTAAAACTTCCTTTCAAATCATTATTTGAATTCAAATCCAATTTATCTAATTAAATACCTTTAAAATTCCAAAATATCATTCATTTATTATTCTATCAAATCACCCTTTAAATAGTTTATATTCCAATTAAATTAATTCATTTAAACCATTTAAAAGTGAAGTTATTATTCTTTCGAGTCAAGTATTCAATTTCCAAAGTTTCAAACCATTCTGAGTTCATTTACTAAGTCAAAACCCATAAACATTGAAAATTTCAGCCTTCCACAACATCTAGAAAAAAGCTATTATAGGTTATACTTGAAAACATTTTAATTCAGCAAAGAAAGCACTTTCAAAACTACTGTTATATCTCATTTTAGTTGAAATTTAGTTTAAAACAACAAAGCCAGCATTTTCCAGAAATGCTGTAATAGCTTAAGTTCAAAATTAGGGTTTTATTAAATTTCAGCAAAGACAGCAGGCAGCTACAGCAGTTTACAGAACTGCTGTAATAGCCCTTTATTTAGTTCTTTAGCATTTCATTTACTACAACAACTACAGCATTTTAGAAATGTTGTAATAGCCTCTTTTACAAAGTTTTAGTTAAGTTCTGAAACCATAGCATTACTGAATGCTATTAAAAGTCATTTCAGATTTTAGTGTATTTCCAGCCAATAATATAATTCATTTTAAACCCTTTTAACATTATAAAAATCATGTTTTTAACATTCAAAAATGTTTATTTATATCATTTAACATATGATTTTTATTAAAATAAATCCATTATAGTTAAATCAAATTTCAATAAATTATTTAACAATTTCAAGTGTAAAATTACTTTTTCTTCACGTTTTTATAAATAGGCTTAACACTTCAATTTTTTTTTCATTTTCCAATAAACTAAAATTTCCATTTTTATTTATATAACTTATTTTCTCATTTTTATCCAAAATTCCAAAATTTTCCAACTTAAGTTATATTTTCAAAAATTCCATTTCTATTCATTTTTTCAACATTATTAACTTATTGAAAATTCCAAATTTCACTATTTAAACATATAAAAATTCAATTTAAATCAAAATTTCAAATTCTTATACTTTTTAAATTTTATTTAAACATTTTCAAAAACTTTAAAAATAACCACGGGCCTGTATATAGTTTTCTAGCCTAATTCAAGTGATATAGATAATATCATTTCAATCCGCAGTTTAAAAGCAAAATCCGGGTTCTATCATTTCAAACCTGAAATCCCAAGTTAAAATAAAATAAATAAAAACCGTTCAAGCCTATCATTTCAGCCCATAATGATATTTCCCTATTCTAATGTCCGTTCGGGTATGTATCATTTCAACCCATAGTGAATCTATTCTATAGGGAACTTGCAGTGTGATAAACAGGTATAAATGAACAGTTTAACAATAAATAACAGTAACAGATAATATGACAGGTAAAATAACAGGTTTAACATCATATAATCAATAATCACACGCAGTATAACATCATATATAATATTCTACAAATTCAATTATTGTCAATTCACATTTGCATAAGTATAAATGTCAGGTGAGGTTTACTCACCTCTTTTGCTGGAGACGTAAGTTCAAATGACACAACAAAAACCAGAACACAATGAAAAAGCTACGAACTTGAGTGGAGAGCGAGATCCAAGTTATAGATCTTGTGTTACAACCCAAAAACAAAACCAAAATAATAGTTAAAAATCAATACGATTGAATTTGAATAACTTTGAAACAAAAAGCAGTTAGAATACGAAACTTTTTGCCTTGCTTTCTCTACTTGTTTGCATGGCCTAAGGGATCAATTACGTCAGGTTTGTACTTGGTTTGGATCAAGTATGGGTCTGGAAAAGGTAAGGCTACAAGCATGAACATGGAGGGGAGTTACAAGGTAGGAATGCAAATGGTCAAGGCAACAAAAGAGTGTTTGGGTGTAACAACAAGGCTTGGCCTTACATGGATTTGGGCTCGGCCTTGGCATGAGCAGGTCTGGTGGTGGATAAAGCAGCGGCCAGAGGTGGTGGAGGAGCAGGTGGCGGCGGCTAAGGGGTGGCTAAGGTGAACTATGGTGGTGGTGAAGGTGCTAAGGTGGCTAGGCATTGGTTTAAGGAGTTTTGCAATGTTTGTGTGGAGTTTTTTGGTGCTATCTTCAAGTGATGGTCACAGCTTGGTCAAGACCAGTGGAGATGAGGGTGATGTGGCTGTGGATGGTGGTGATGCTGGTCGTGGAGGTGGTGGAGAGGCTATAGCCGATCAACACTATGAAGAAGCAAGGCAGATTTTAATAGAAAATTCAATAAAATGAAGGGAAAAGTGGAAAAAGAAGAAGAAGACATTACTAATTTTTCTCAGATCTGAAGTGCTGTGAAAATGAAGTGAGAAAGATGTGTTTTCACGTGAAAATGAGTTAAGGAACTCACGGCTATCAATTAGAAAGGAATGGCCAATGATTTGAAAAGTCTAGCAACCCAAAAGTCATTGTTTTGAAACCTTTTGTCTCTTCAAATTTCCATTCTTTTTAATTAAATAAAAACCAATGATAATTTAGTAAATGAGTTTTAATACTGAAAAAAAGTAAAATAAAATGAAAATAAATAATTAAATTTAAATAAAATAGAAAAGAATTTAAGAAATTGCTTAAAAATTCAAAACAGGACTTAAAAATTACAAATAGAATATCACTAGTTTTAGAAAAACTATAACTTTACTTCTAACAAATAAAAGTCAAGAAAAATAAAATAAATGCTGAACAAAATGAAGTGTAAATGAAAATAAAATAAAGTCTTAAGAAAATAGAAAATAAACAAAGAATTTATTTAATTAAATGAAACTGGAAATTAGAAATTATAAACAGAATACAACTGACTTTGGAAAATGTCAATTACATTTTGAAAAATGTTTTAAAACCAAAATATATACATAACATGTTATTTTACCCATATAAACATAAATTATAACATTACATGACCAAATAAAATATTATTTATATAATTTAAAATAAAACAATTTTGTTAAATACAGCAAATTACACTCAATATTGAAAAAGGCATAACTTTCACATTATAAATCAGATTTTAACGAAACGAAAAGCATTATTCTTAAAATTTTATTTACTTTCATAATAAAAGATAAAATTCAAATTTTCAAACTTTCAAATTTCTAAATTAAAAGTCAAAGTTTGACCATATTGACCAAAATTCACTTTTTTGGAAAATATTCTTTTTTAGTCAAGTTCGGAATTCTAATTCACATCAAAATCAAAATTTATATTTAAAATAACAAAATTTATTCATTTTAATAAGTAAAATAAAGTTTTTAAATTAGGAAATCAATTAAAATAACCAAAATATACAATTAAAATAATCACAAAATACAGGGTTGTTACACTCTCCTCCACTCAAATCTTTTTGTCCTCGAAAAGGAATGAGGTACGGAAAACACAGAAAAGATAAAATGGAATAGGATTAAGACAAGATGATAAGAAGATTAAAATTATACCTGATAACTGTTGTTATGGGTAAGTTTAATAAGGTGGAGAATAGGAATAGCTAGAAGGGAAAATAGGACGAAAGACAATGATAAGCCATTAATTTAAAACCATATAAATTTCAATTGGAATTCTTTAATACTTAATAGTTTGGTTAAATCCATTTTATTATATCCATAAAAGTCATTTAGTTCAAATTTGTTAGTTAAGAAGTAAACAATATTTAAAACACTTTTAAATCTTTTTTAAAAGAAAGTAATTGATCAAAATATCCTTTATATAATATTTTATCAAAATACTTTTATAACTCAATGCTTTAACAAGTTTATCCTCGTTCCTGCAGACTCTGGCAGTGCGTTGATCAGGCGCAAAGCTAGAATTCCCCAGGTACTTAGTAGACTTGTTTCAACACCCAGTGAAAATACTAGAAAATTTTTAAAAACAGATATGGAATGTAAAATCCAAAAAAAACAAAACATGTCGATCATGGATCGCGGATACACAATGGTTACGCCTGGATCCCCCAGGAAACATCCATACCCATAGGCCGCCCCCCAACCTTGTGATTACGCCATAAAGACTGGTAATACTGTAGATACACAATGGTTACGCCTTGATCTCCCAGGAAACATCTGTACCCTAGGCTCTCGTAGCCCCTACTGATTACGCTACCAAGTGACCCAATAGATCGCAGATACATAATGGTTACGCCTGGATCTCCCAGGAAACATCCGTACCCGTAGGCCGCCCCCAACCCTACAATTACGCCATGAAGTCGCGCTCGTAAGACCATGGAGATTGCCATGGAATTCGATGGAAACTCGAGTATCATATCTGGAAGACCAAAAATCAGAGAAATGTCGATAGAATGAATCCACGATGTGGCCACAAAGCGGATATCAAGTAGAAGGCACTTTCCATATCTTTACTTCGATAATAGTATCATATAGTACCTTTTCAAATATCATACTTATATAAAGTCCATTATATATAAGATTTCATTTTCAAATCAAATACTTTCCAAAATCAATAGTATATCAAATCATACTTGTTTGCACAAAAAATGGGCAAACACCTCCAAGTCGTATGATTTAGTTGATTTTATGTTGTTTTTAGTGATTTGGGTGATTAATGCAAATATATGAAAAGCAGGGACTAAACTGTAAAAGACACGCAGATTTATAGTGGTTCGGCCAGAACGTGCCTACGTCCACTTTATATGTTATTCTCCTTTACTGTTCAGATTACAAGTACAAAGCTTTGATACAAGTATATGAAAGTTGTTTGAATGTTCTATCCGTGCTTGAGCTCTCAAACTTGTCCGCCATTGTTGTACCCCTACCCCTCTATTTATAGAGTGAGGCTGGGTTTAGGAGTCTTGGATGTATATGGATGCTGGCGGGCCTGGGCTGACGTGATCTGGCCTGGCAAAGTTGGTTTGGCAACACTTTGGTTCGGTAGTGCTTCGGTCTGGTGGCGGATGGTTGGAGTTGAGACTTTGGTCCGGTAGTACCTGGGAGACGGGTTGGTTCGGTGGTAGATGGAGTGAGGGTTGGTTCGGTGGTAGATGGAGTGAGGGTTGGTTCGGTGCTAGATGGAGTGAGGGTTGGTTCGGTGGTAGATGGAGTGAGAGTTGGTTTGGTGGTAGATGGAGACGTGTTGGTTCGGTGGTGGTGGAAACGCACCCAACATTTGCCCCCCAAAGTGGGGAGTATGCCAGCATATGTCGTGCTTTGTTTCATGCCCTTCGACTTGGACACTCTCAGTTGGTCTCGAGCGCCGAACCAGTTGGTCCGGTTGTTTCTATTTGCCTATAAGTATGGGCCATATGCTTTCGTTATTCCCTACTAACTGAAATAGCCGAACCAGACTCTTTCCTGCCGAATCAATCATACCGCCGAATCACGCTTGACCACCGGTCCAGGTAATTTCCGAATGAATTTTATGTTTTAAACTAACCGAATGGATCCGTGGAGTATGAGTGCCGGATGAACTTGTGTGCCGGATGAACTTGTGAGCCGGATGAACTTGTGAGCCGGATGAACTTGAGTGCCAAATGAACTTTAGTCTCGAACTAACGATCGGGCTTTTATGTTTTGCAATATGAACGATATTCCATGCCATATGTACTTGCTTGTTTGTGTCTCCGCCCTCCTTGTTCTAATAACGTGTTTTCTCCTGTCGCAGATAATGTCTCATAAAGTCGAAACTCGTTCTGACAAGAAGAAGTCCAAGGACCGAGGAGAGTCCTCCATAGTGCCCCCAGTTCAGGCAGGACCGGGACGTCATGGGCCCACCCCGAGGTCACTAGTAGATGGGTACGGCCCTCAGGAGCTTCTGAACTCACCGCTTGATTGTTTTCCCAGCTCCCTCAAAGGTGAGCAGCTTGATGTCATCTCTCGCTCTTTTGGGATTGACAGAGCACACATGTTGTTGCCGGGGGAAGGAGTGTTGCCATATAATCCCCCCGAAGGATATTTCGCTTATAGTAGGTACCATTGCATGTATGGGGCCATCCCCCCGATTAATGCTTGGATAATCAGCTTCATCACCTACTTGAAGGTGGCTCCATTCCAGCTTCAGCTTAACTCCTACGCCATCCTGGTGAGCCTATTTTTCATCTTCCAGAGGAGATACGGGCGTCCTCCTTCCAACCGGGAAATCCGGTATCTGTACAACATGAGAGGCTACAAGAAGGGGTCTCCGTATATTAGCTTGGAGTCGGCCGTATCCTTCAAGCCAGTCCTGGATTTATATTCGAAGTTCAACATGTTCAAAAAGGAATGGTTTTTCATCAAGGATGACTCTGTTTCCATCCGTCGCTTCACCTCTGGCTGTAAGTTGAAGCTTATTTATGATTTCCATTCTGACTGCAATGATTCTTCTTATGTGCTTTTCTTTCTTGCTAGCGACAGGTGGCTTTGCGGTCGTGGAGAACGATCGCCTGGTTCAGATGGCTGTGGAAATAGAAGCCATTACGGGAAGGGATACGTCGGCTTCTTACTTGATCAGGAATGCTACACTTCTGGGGCACAACCTTATTTTACCACATCAGTCCGTGGTCAAGCAGAGAGACACGGTGGAGGAGAGGGCTGTCAACGCTAAAGGAGGGGCTACGGCGAAGAGCAGCAAAAGGAGACCCTTCCCGATACATCCAGTTGCCGGGGGGAAGAAACTCAAGAAGTCCGATGGACCTTCCCGTAGCACATGTCCAGATGTTCCGGAGGAGGAAAATGTGGAGGAAGAAAGATGAGGGGATGAAGGTGGTGAGTTGGAGAGTGGAAGTGGTAAAGAAGGTGACGGTGATCGTCACGGCGATGATGGTGGCGAAGGACAGGGCGGTGATGGCACTGGGGCTTTGCCTCCTGGGCAGGCAGGCGTGATTCAAGAGTGGACGGATAACGCTCTCCACCAAGCCTTCGAAGAGTTGGAGGAAGGACCGGCCTTGGTGGAGAAGCCCAAGAAAGCTGGTAAGGCCGGGACTGGCGCCGATCTATCTTCCGGGAGTGCTTCTACGGAGGCGACTTCTGCGATTCAAGGTGAATTTCTCTTTATTCTTTTTAATTCTTGAATGATGGCTCAATGCATGCTGGTGACACTTGGTTTTCATTTCAGGAGCAGGCAAAACGGCCAAGACCTCAGATCTTCGGCATAGGCTTGAACAATTCAGACTTCTCAAAGCTTCTGCCAAACCGAAGCCTCCTACTAACCGCCCTGGAGACGTAGTCGACTATCGTCCTCTTCTTGGAGTTATAGAAGAAGATATACAAAAGAGGAAGAGAAGTCGATCTTCGTTTGAATCTCCTCCTGGCCCTCCGGCCCCACTCCAGCCTATTCACGATATTACGGAGGAGGATACTGAGTTTATGCCTTCCCCACATCCGTCTGAGAATCCGACTGTCACTCCGATAGATAACCCTGGCTTGGTTCGTAATCCATTTGCGGATCATCCAGACCTGGACCCGGCCTCTCATGACATCTCCTTCGATGAGGCTACTGGTGAGCATCTTCTCCCTCGCAATCCCATGGTACGGGTGCTTGACGAAGCTAAGTCCCTGGACCTTGATTTGCTTACCACCCGGGTTGTAACTCTAGGGGATGAAGCTAAGGCGAACATCGACCGGGTTGCCGAGGAGACCAGGAAATTGATGGGGCATCATGCCCGACTAGTCAAGGACGGGGAGGAAATTGGGAGTGCCAACATTCGGTTATGGTTAATGGTTTCCGACCAGGCTAAGCAACTCGTCGATCAAGCCATTCAAATTTCTCAGCATGAGGCCGCATCCAGGCAACTGAAGAAGACTATGGAAGAGGCCAGCAGGGCACAGTTGCGAAAAATGGAGGCCGTCTACAAGGAGCGGATTGACATGGCCATTGCGACGGTGGATGAGGTTCGACAAGCGGACCTCGAGCGGGTACAGGAATTATCGGGGAGACTTGAGGCCATGGAGCTTGCTCAGTCCAGGTTGAAGGAGGAGACGGAGGCGATGAGGATATCCCTTCAGGCTGACCGCTCACGATATCGATCGGAGAGGGATGCTGCCGTTGCAAAGCTGCATGCTTCTGAGGCCCGAATGAGGGAGCTTGAGGAAAACGAGGGGATGATGGATGAGATGCTCCGGGATATGTATTTCCGCACTTGGAAACAGGGTAACTTATCCTGGATGGATGATTACCCCCGAGTTATGGCCAGGATTTATCTCAGGGCTCTGGAGGAGGCTAGGGCTGATGCGGATAAAGAGGGTGGCGCGGTCTTTAGAATGGATGTGGTCACTGCCTTGTTTACCAAGGAGGAGAAGGTGGCGGTGAAGGAGGGTATGCGGCTGCTTGCCGCTGAGGAGGCAGGTGTGCAAGTAGAGGATGATGATCAGGATGGTCAGGAAGCAGGCGCTGGTAAGTCTTCCCTTCTAGTCTTTCCGTTAACTTGGTTGCTTATCACTTTTGAATTCTTTCTTCAACCGGACAGGTGGGCAACAGGACAAGGGTAAAGCTCCGATGCAGCCGGCTCCTTGACTTGACCTGGGTATCTTTTTGTTGACTTGACATTGTTGTATATATTAGTCTCAAAACAGTAACGTAACTTTTAGGTTGTAATTATGTTACTTGTAATAAACAACATTATTCTTGACGTGTAATTTTTTAACTTAAGCTGATTCTGTCATTTTTGAATGTTTTTGCTATTTTGATACGTTGTGTGAGAAACATAGCTGTGCGTGTGCTTGTAATTCAATTGTGTTTGATGTCAAGTTCTCGCTTAAAACATAATTTCATGCCTTGTAATGCTAGTGTGATGTATGAATAAATTATAGCCATGTATTTGTTCACAAATGAAGGAAATACCGCCTTTCATGTTTTAATTGTAGATGGCAGTATTGAATATCTTGTATGACCGAGTATGGAATGCAGTTGAATGCCCTGCCATTCAATTGAGAAACATAGCTTGTGTTGGTGTAGTGGTCGTAGGTGAGCTTTTCAACATCGATGTCGTGAGTTCAATTCCTCCATTGGACTATTTACCCATTGGCGAGTATCTCCTACTCTGTATCCTGAACTTTAGGGATTGTTATAGAGGATAGGAGAAAAGTTCTTTAAATAGAATTGAAATATGAGAAATAGTAAAACTTCCAATCAGGGAAGGTCTTCGACGTGCTTAAGTTCGTGGCAAATGGGCTTTGTAGTCACTTTCCCTAGCCGTGGGTCTTGGAGACATTTGTCACCCATCTTACGCCTCCGCGGGGAGTTAATCTTTTTTACCACAGCCGTACTTAAGACACATCGGAGCCGAGATCGCACACAGTAACTACCCGGGCCATTATGGCCCGTAATCGTGGGTATTATTCGATTTACTGTGGCCCGCTAGCGTGGGTGCCGATCGTCAACCGTGAACTACCCCTGGCTGGCCACAACTTATGTTGGGGCTTAAAGTAGGTTCACAGTTGCCGGCGAGCCGAACGCCGTAATGAGCTGCCTTGGCTATAGGCGGCCTTCTTGGTGGCTTATAATCGGCTCATTACAGTTGGCTTTGAGGGCCATCGCGAGCAATGAGTTAACACGCAGCAGAGGGATGCCGGAGCAAAAGTGTCTCATTGGCGAGGGCATAGATTCGTATAGTACCTGTTAGGTCTTGTCTAGGTGGAGTCGTGCCGCGGTGTGTTTTGAATGGAAATGTCATTACACAGGATTTTGTTCAACAGAAAAGGATAGAGTTAACAAGCAGCCAAGATATAAAGGAACAAGTTAAAAAGAGACAAGTTTTTTAAAGTGGTTCGGCACGAAAATGCTTATGTCCACTGATTCTCTTTGTTAATTCACTTCATATGGGCAGTACAAGTTAAGAAAAGTATCGACAAAGGTGTTGGATGTTCCATGCCCTCTAGAACACCTCCCCGTCTACTGTTGACAAAATATAAGCTCCATTGTGGAGATCTTTATGAATTACATATGGTCCGTCCCAGATTGGATCTAGTGTTCCGGGGCGCGGGAAGATTCGCTTGAGGACAAGATCTCCCTCTTGTAAGCTGCGATGCTTGACTTTGGAGTTGTATTGCGCTGCCACTTTTTGCTTGTGAGCTGATGTTTTGAGTGCTGCATCGTTTCTTCTCTCTTCAATTAGATCCAAAGACATGTGGAGGAGTTCTTCATTTTCTTCTGGGTTATAGTGGATCCTACGGTGGGAAGGCACTATAGTTTCAACTGGGAGCATAGCCTCTGATCCGTATGCCAAAGAGAAAGGAGTATGCCCTGTTGATGTTCTGAAAGATGTGCGATAGGCCCACAGTGCCGTAGGAAGTTCATCCACCCAAACGCCTTTTGACTTTTTGAGTTTCTTTTTTATTAGAGTTTTGAGAATTTTGTTGACGGCTTCGACTTGTCCATTTGCCTGGGGATAAGCTACGGATGAGAAGCTTTTGTGAATTCCGTGCTCTTGGCACCAGTTGGCGAACTCCTCACTGTCAAACTGAAGTCCATTGTCCGATATGATTTTGAATGGGACTCCGTACCTGCATAGAACATTTTTGATCAAGAAGTTAATAACTTTTGCTGAAGATACTTTATTTAGGGGTTCTGCTTCCACCCATTTGGTGAAATAGTCGACTGCCACTATAGCATATTTGGCCCCGCCTCGGCCCATTGGCAGTTCGCCAATCAAGTCAATTCCCCATACTACAAAGGGCCAAGGACTGGTCATTTGAGTAATCTCAGTTGTTGGTAGCCGCGGAATCTTAGCAAATTTCTGACATTTGTCACATTTTCTGACGAAATCTAAGGCGTCCTTGCTTAAGGTGGGCCAGAAATATCCATATTGGGGTATCTTTTTTGCCAAAGTCTGCCCTCCAGTGTGATCTCCGCATCTTCCTTGATGGATGTTGGATAAGATTTCCTTGGCCTCCCTTCCAGCGACACACCTTAATAAGGGGTTAGAGAAGCCACGCCGACAGAGGGTGCCCTCTTGTATTATGTAGCGGGAAGCTTTCCTCAAGATTTTCTTAACTTCGTTACGCCCGTTGGGCAGTGTGCCACTTTGTAAGTAGTCTCGGATGGGAGTCATCCAAGTTGCTTCTTCGGTTGCAGCTATCAGATTCACTTGCTCAAAACTTGGGGTCAGTTGCTTTGAGATGGCTACTGCTCCAGAAATAGCGCCGTCTCTCATGCTAGCTTGCTTCACCAATTCGTCGGCCTCTTGGTTCTCTTCCCGAGGGATGTGTTTTATTAAATAGTGATCCAATCGATTGAGAAGCAACTTGGTCTTCTTTAAATATGCCATGAGTCGTTCTTCTCGAGCCTGGAATTCTCCTAGTATTTGATTTACAATAAGTTGGGAATCGCTATGAAGACACAAAGAATTGGCTCCGATTTCTAAGGCAAGTTCTAATCCAGCTATCACTGCTTCGTACTCTGCATCGTTGTTGGTGGTAGCGAATTCCAACCTTATAGCATAGTGTAGCTTATTCCCCCTGGGAGTGATTATTACCATGCCTGCCCCCGAGCCTTGTTCGTTTGACGCACCGTCCACAAAGAGATTCCACTTGATGTCTTTTGCTATTTCCGATTGCTCCTTACCTTCGTTTGTAGTGAATTCGGCAATGAAATCGGCCATGGCTTGTCCCTTGATGGCGGTGCGAGGATGGTAGGTGATATCCTATTGACTTAGTTCAATGCACCATTTAAGTAGTCGCCCAGAAGTGTCGGGACGATTGAGTACCTACCTTAGTTGTTGATCGGTCAGAACTCTGATGGAATGAGACTGGAAATAGTGACGCAGCTTCCGTGATGTGATTAGTAAACAATACGCTAGTTTCTCAAGTTTAGGATATCTGGCTTTTGCCCCTGTAAACCTCTTGCCTACAAAGTATACTGGTCGCTGCGTGCGTTTGTCTTCTCTCACCAATGCGGCGCTTAGAGCATAAGATGACACAGCAAGGTATAGGTATAGCTCTTCGCCTTTGTTCGGATTTGAGAGTACTGGTGGTCTCTGGAGGTGTTCGATTAAGTTAAGGAAAGCTGTTAAGCATTCGTCAGTCCATTCGAATTTTCCTTTCTCTTTCTTTAGAGCTTCAAAGAAGGGGATGCATTTGTCGGTCGCTTTATAGATGAATCTGCTCAGGGCTACCACCTTCCCATTTAGGCTTTGCATCTCCTTTCGGGTAGAAGGTATCCTGATATCTTTCAGAGCTCGGATTTGTTCAGGGTTTGCTTCAATTCCTCTGGCATGGACGATGAATCCTAGAAACTTTCCTGATGATACTCCGAAGAAGCACTTTAGAGGATTCAGCTTCATTCCATATTGGCGAAGTACTTGAAACATTTCATCCAGGTGGCTTACGTGATCGTCGGCTCCCCTTGACTTTACCAGCATGTCATCCACATAAACTTCCATAGTTTGTCCTACTAGCCCTGCAAACATCTTGTTGACGAGGCGCTGATAGGTGGCCCCTGCATTTTTAAGTCCGAAAGGCATTACCTTGTAGCAGTACAATCCCCGGTCAGTAATGAAACTAGTGTGGTCTTAATCGGTAGCATGTATAGGAATTTGGTTATATCCTGAGTATGCGTCATAAAAGATAAGAGCTCGTGCCCGGCTGTGCTGTCTACAAGCTGATCGATTCGGGGAAGTGGGAAGCAATCCTTCGGGCAAGCGTCATTTAAGTTGGAGAAGTCAATGCATGTTCGCCAATTCCCATTAGCCTTCTTTACCAGCACTGGGTTGGCGATCCACTCTGGGTAGATGGCTTCTCGTATGAAGTCATTGGCAAGTAGGTTCTTTACTTCTTCATTGAGGGCTGCTGATCGTTCTGCCCCCATACTTCTCTTTTTCTGTTTTACTGGCGCCTTGGTAGGATCAATGTTTAGTACGTGGCATGCTATGTCAGGGGAGATTCCGGCCATGTCAGCGTGTGACCATGCAAATACATCCAAGTTGTGGCGGAGAAAGTCAATGAGTTGCTCCTTCAACTCTGCTTTTAGTTGAGACCCGACTTTCAATAGTCTACTCGAGTCATGTCTGTCTATAGATACAAATTCCATAGCCTCTGCAGGCTCGGCGGTGGCCTCCTCCTCTTTGTCCCTGGGGTCTAATTCATTGAAAGGGTCGCTGGTATATCGAAGAGGAGGGGCTTTCTTTAGTTGCTATGCTTCCAAACTTTTTGTGCAGAGGGCAATCTCTACACTCTTCCCTTTATCCTTCCTGTGGTTATTGCGAAGTTCCGTTACATAGCAATCTCGAGCAATGTCCTGGTCTCCCTCTACCTCCCCTACTCCATTGTCCATTGGAAATTTCATCTTCAAGCACCATGGGGCTAGGACAATTTGGAAGTCAGATAAGGCTGGCCTTCCTAAGAAGGCGTTGTAGGCCGAGTGGTTTTCTATCAGCACAAATGTCTGTTTCTGCACAATGGAGCGGGGATGACTTCCAATTTCGAAAAAGAGATCCAGTGGCCCGAGGGGCATCTTCGCATTTCCTGTGAAACCGTGTAGTGGTTTATTGCAGGGAAGAACATCCTTTAATGACAGCTTCATTTTGTCAAAGGCATGCTTGAATAGGATATTCACTGAGCTTCCAGAGTCTACTAGAATTCGGAAAACCTCGGCTGGACCGAGCCGGGCAGAGATAACCATGGGATCCGTGTGAGGGTACTGCCTTCCCTCCAGGTCACGCCTACTGAATGTAATGTCATCATTCTCTATCCGCTTCGGGTGGCGTTCTTCTATAATGGAATTGACGCATTCTTCATTGTTTCTAAGTGACTTTCCGTACCTTTCCATCTCTGCCCAGCTTCCGTCGGCGATGTGTGGCCCTCTCGAGATGGTATGGACCACTATCTTCTCTTGACTGGAGCCGCCGGTGTTGCGATTTCCTCTGCCTATTTCTGGGGAGGGTAGCCTTGGGTTCTCATTAGCAGGAACTGGAGTCCTATCCTGGCCTTTTACATAGTGTTCTAGTCTTCTTCTTCTAATGTGTTCTTCAATCAAGTTCCGGAGATGATGGCATTCGTTGGTATCATGCCCATGGGATTCGTGGAAGCGGCAGAATTTTCCAAACTTAATTGCATTATCTGATTCCTTCTTGTGCGGGGGGCGTTTGTATCTAACTTCGTCTTGAGTGGCCAGGAAAATGTTTTCGATTGTTTCATTCAACGGGGTGGAAGCGTCAAATCTCGGTCCTGGCCGATATAGGCGCTTTTCTCCCTTCTTGCCCCCAGCATTGTCTCTAGAATCAATTCTTCGAACGTCCTTTGCTACAGCAGGCGTGTTGCCGTGAGCTGCCTTATTTTGTTTCCCTGTCTGCCTCTCAGTGGTAGCATCTTCAAGTCTCATATATTTCCTAGCTTCATGGAAGAAATCGGGTAAAGTAGCTGGTTTTTCTTTGGTCAATCTTCTAGCAAATTTAGTATCCGGATGCACACCGCTACAGAGGGCCATTAAGATAAGCTTCTCATCGGAATCTTGGACTACGGCCACTGCGGCATTGAATCGGGTTAGATATTGCTGCACTTTCTCTCCAGGTTTCTGTTTGATACTGGATAAGGAATAAGTGTCCTTAGGCTGCTCCACATGAATGCGGAACTGGCTGATGAACTTTTCTTTCAACATCTCCCATGAGCTGATGGATCCTTGGGGTAGATGGCAGAACCACGAGGTAGCTAGATCTGCTAAGAATAGCGAAAATCATTTGCACAGCACTCCTTCTGTTGCTCCACTCATGAGCATATACTCTGTGTATCTCTGTAAGTGTACAACGGGGTCAGAGGTTCCTTTGTAAGGTTCCATTGTTGGCATTTTCCATTCTCGGGGGGTGATGGCAATTTCGATATTGCGGGCGAAAGGGCTGGTTACCCTAGCGCCTATTCCTCAGTCTCTTTTATCCCGTTGGACGCACTCTCTGAACAAGTGTGCCATCCTTTCATCAGAATTTGGAGCAGATAGAAATGAGTTCGGTTCTGCTCTGTGGGATTGATTCCGTCCAGATGACCTGTAGGGATGGTATCGTCTATCATTCCTAATATTTTCCAGTGGCTGTCTTTGGTCTTCTGGGAGCATGTTAGGGTCAGCTACAGTTGTCCCTTGCCTTGATCTTCCCCTGCTGGGTTCTGATCTAAGCACTTCCTCGGGTCCAACTTCGGGCTGGACTCTAGCTCGGCCCCGTTCACTGGTGTTTTCGTGGTTATGCAGTGCGACCGACTTGGCTACAGTTGACCTCCGCCCGGTGCCTCCCCCGTTGGGTTCGGTTCCAAGCGTTTCCCCAGGTCTAACTTCGGGCTGAGCTCCGTCTCGGCTCCTACCATGGCCGCTTCTGTCGTTAGCTCCTTCGAAGAAGGAAGATCTTTGTTGTCTCTGAGATCCTCCAGACTGGGACTCACCCTATGATTCAGTGTTTCGGTTGGACTCTTCAGCATCCCTTAAGCGTGACATGAGTTGGTCCACCAAGGCTTCCTGCTGGGATGTGAAGCGGTTAGTTACTTCAGCCACAACCCTGTCTAGATCTACCCTAGTAATTGCTGATGGCTGTTCTGTGGCAGGGGTTGTCGGATTTGCCTGACCTTCATTTGGTACTGCTGCTGGAATGGGACGATTTACTTGATCTGTGACCACTGGATCTGGAACACTTCTAGTTGCGATGTTCTTTCCTTTGTTAACGTCTTTTTTCTGCCTCGGAGGCATGTTTTCCAAGCAATAAACGATGCTGTTAGGAAGAAGGTTAAGTGGGAGAAGCTGAAGCTTCGAGCTTCTCGTTCTCAATGAAAGCACCAAAAATGTTTGCACAAAAAATGGGCAAACACCTCCAAGTCGTATGATTTAGTTGATTTTATGTTGTTTTTAGTGATCTGGGTGATTAATGCAAATATATGAAAAGCAGGGACTAAACTGTAAAAGACACGCAGATTTATAGTGGTTCGGCCAGAACGTACCTACGTCCACTTTATATGTTATTCTCCTTTACTGTTCAGATTACAAGTACAAAGCTTTAATACAAGTATATGAAAGTTGTTTGAAAGTTCTATCCGTGCTTGAGCTCTCAAACTTGTCCGCCATTGTTGTACCCCTACCCCTCTATTTATAGAGTGAGGCTGGGGGTAGGAGTCTTGGATGTATATGGCTGCTGGCGGGCCTGGGCTGACGTGATCTGGCCTGGCAAAGTTGGTTCGGCAACACCTTGGTTCGGTAGTGCTTCGGTCCGGTGGCGGATGGTTGGAGTTGAGACTTTGGTCCGGTAGTACCTGGGAGACGGGTTGGTTCGGTGGTAGATGGAGTGAGGGTTGGTTCGGTGGTAGATGGAGTGAGGGTTGGTTCGGTGGTAGATGGAGTGAGGGTTGGTTCGGTGGTAGATGGAGTGAGGGTTGGTTCGGTGGTAGATGGAGACGTGTTGGTTCGGTGGTGGTGGAAACGCACCCAACAATACTTATATAGACTTCAATTATATAAGATTTCACTTTTCAAATTGAGTACCTTTTCAAATCCATAGTTTTCGAATCAACATCATACTTACACAAACCAATTTTTTTATGTAAGTTCGATAACTCCCAAATCAAGTATTTAAAATTAGGTTCTCAATTTCAATTCGTTTCAATATCAGTTCAGTTTCAAAATCATATACAATTCCACTAAATTATTTCTTCTCAATTTAAATATCTTCAGTTTTAAAGTTTCCAAAATAATAGTTTTGTAGAATAATCCAAGTTTCTAAATCAGTATAATTTAAGTCAAACAATTCATTTCCAAAATCAATGGTTTTCAAAATCATCTTATACTTACATAAAGTTCATCTTATATAAGGATCAAAAATTTTCAAAAATAATAAATTTCGCTGCATGAAGCCATATGGGATTGAACATCTTTGCTTTATAAAAGATTTTTAATTTAGAATAGTTTTGTATATAAAATAGTTTGTAAAATAGTTTGTATGTAAAATAGAATAAAATAGTTTGTTTAAGAAGAACAAAAGAAAAATAGTTTTGAAAAATGGTTTTAAATTGATAGTAGTTTTTCATAAAAGAAAGATTTCCAATTAAATTACAAAGATATCCAACCCAACAACTTCCAATTTCAGCGTCAAGTATATCCATGATATTAGAATATAAGATGTACATATGTCATCATTTCGCAAAATCACATTCGATCACTCGTGTGACGACCGCCCATGACCCCTGCACCGAATCTAGAGATAGTGCGCTGTAAAGTGTGCCAGGCGACCATGGACGATTGCCAGGGTAAATTAAAAACAACAGAATCTATCGTATTACTCACAGCGCATGGACAAAATACAATAGAATATATATATATAGTGAAGCTTCACAGAATAGAATCTCATCAATAAAACTTCATAATAGTTGAATACAAACATCTGAACAGTCAATACATCAAGCCTCACTACATAACACTCAGAGAATATACAAACAGCGGAACATCCAGTACATATAGTAAGAAATAATATGCAAGCCTCCAGCTCGTCTTCGACATCAGCATCGTGGGAAGCAAGAACAACACCTGTCACCTGCTACCTAGTCTGCCCGTCCAAAAATGGATGAACAGCCCAAGGCAATAAGAGTTAAAACATAAAGCCTTGAGTCAGACAACAATCTTAGTGAGCGGTAAATTAACTAACAACATACCAAAAGAGCATAAAGGAAAAGGAATAGGAATACAACCCTCCCACTCCACCTCTTTCTACAGTGATAGCCCCCAGACACACACTAAGTAGAAGCAATCATAGCAAAGCATACAATTTAAAGTAAAGAAATTATCACTCGAGTCAAGGGCGATGTTTTCCAAGTACAAACCCCCAAGGCCTAAACCAAGATCAGATAAGCACCCAGAAAACACTGCTCTTGAGTCCGAATGACGATACAACCAAACATCCATGACTCTGGCTATCACTGTTATCATTGCTTCGATATCACCGTTAATTGAATGACCGGCACATTCTTTCAGCCGTCCGTCAAGGGCTAATGGAAACCCCGGTTCTAGACATAACTCCCGCACGTCATCGTGACCCATGCCTAGGACTATCGAATCTGCCCAGAGTACTTGACTATCAATCATTAGCCTTCAGGGACTATCGAATCTGCCCAACGTACTCTTGCTTTGAGCATGCTAGAACCTTCAACAACGATAAGACCTCAGCCTCCTAGTTATCCTCCTCGACGACTATTTCCATACTAGCTCAAGCGCCTCTCGAGCAAACCATTATCCTCAACTCGAACCATATCACCGAGTTATCAACATGCTTGGAATGATCCCGTCTGGATTAGACCAGGACTATCTCATATCATGCTTCGCTTCATCACATCCTCGCAAAGTCTCATCTCAACATCATCATCAAATCTATGCATAAGAGCTTCACCATCCGCTACATATGCCACAAGCAGCTTTCCCAATTCAAGAGCCTTTCTCTTAGCTTTTGAATCATCTTCGGTCTAAATCAAATCATCAATCATCTAATTCATAGTAATCAATCAAATCAAACATTAATCCAAACAATCAAGCATTTAAATATGATCTAAGTAGACAATTATCACCATAATGGCAATTTCGTAATTAAAGAGTTGAAAGTCTAATAAGCATGAAAACATGAACAATATCTCTATAATCTTGATGAATGAACTTGCATAGGTTAACATGTAGTAAGATGGATGTCAAATCATCATGAACAGTGAATCTATACGGATCTACACATGTGATTAGGAAAATACATGGAAATCACTATTTTAACACCAAATCAAGCCAACGATCCGATATACTCCTTTGGATCCGTGTGAGAGATAATCACCACTCACCAAATCACCTAAACACCTCAAAAGAAACCCACTTCAGATCTGGGCAGTGAAGGATCTAACTTGATCTATCACCAATCCGCTTCAAACGATGAAATCTCACTTCAATGGATGTAGATCTTCAATCTAAGCTCTTGAATCTTCAATTTGATCTTCAACTTGGATGGATGGAATCACTAGATTAGAGTGGATAAAAGAAGTGAAGAAGTGTAGAAGTCGAGCTCTCAAAATGGTAGAACTTCGTCGCTTCGAAATCCGGATCCCAAAAAGTGAGAAAAACCCTCCTATTTATAGGCTGATTTCCCCTTAGGTCGCTCAGAGTTAGGTCGTCCACGACTTACGACCTAAAACCCCCACGACCTAAAAAGCCCACGACTCAACAATACCAACCTACGACCTAACACTTAAGCGCTTAGCGACCTAACGACTTAACCCCCAAGCGCTTCTACGACCTACGACCTATCACTGCGCACGACCTAACAGATCCAACGACCTAACACCTGTGCGCTTATGCGACCTAACGACTTAACAGCTTAACTCCTAAGTCACTCGCGACTTAACAACTCCCAGGTCGCTCACGACCTAACACTCAGCCAAAACCCAGCGACCTAGCGCAGACACACTTCCTCGCGACCTAACAACTCAACAGAGTCACGACCTACGACTTAACTGAGACGCGACCTAACTAACTTAGCCAGGATACGACCTAACTCCTTAAGTCGTCTAACTCTTAGGTCGCTAACTCGCTAACCCTCTTAGGTCGCTAACTCACTAACCCTCTTAGGTTGCTAACATCCTATAGGTCGCTCCAAACTAACACACGACCTAAACCACTATACGACCTAACTGCTAGGTCGTTAACTCTCTTAAGTCGTCTACCCCATAAGTCATCCACTCCTTAAGTCGCTCAATTCCTAAGACTGCCAACTCCCCTTAGGTCGTCAACCCTGTTAAGTCGCTAACCCTTAGGTCGTCCACTACCTTAGGTCGCTCCAACACCCTACGACCTAAGCCACCACACGACTCATCTCCAGTCGACCTAAGCCACACACGACTTAACTTCCAAATGACTTAAGCTCTAGATGACTCATCAACAATGCGACCAAATAATAACTATTTTACGATGTTTCGATCCGTAAAAATATGGGTCGTTACATTCTCTCCCCCTTAGGAATTTCGCCCCCGAAATTCCAAACAAACAAGAGCAATCAAAGACTATTCTGCACGTCTACCATCCATAGCAATCAACAAACCATGCATCCAATTCTAGCTTTACATGCAGAATTCTAAAACTAGAACAAGTTACAATATCGTGAGATGACACGACACCTTAGGGCCATACCTTGAAGAGTTCAGGATGAGCTACTTTCATCCTCTCTTCCACCTCCCACGTACAGTCGTTATCATCATCACTCCATTGTATCTTGAGCAACTTAACTACCTTCCTCCTAAGCTGTTTCGTGTCGGTTCCCACAACACGAAGCGGCTTACGAGGTCTCTTATCGACTGGATCAACTTCGAAATCTTCACAGCTATCAGCAGAAACCACTGTATTCGAGTCGTGCACAAACTTCCATAGATACGATACATGAAAAACATTGTGCACACCCGACATCTTCTCTGGTAACTCCAATCTGTAGGCGGGCTTTCCAATTTGCTCTATGATCGGGAATGGTCCAACAAATCTCGGAGTCAATTTTCCTTTCTTCCCGAATCGAATAACATTCTTCAGTGGAGAAATCTTCACAAAAACCATATCACCTACGTCGAATTCCAAATCCTTTCGACGCTTATCTGCATAATTTTTCTGACGATCTTGGGCTGCCTTCATTCGTTGCCGAATGATCTCTATACAATCCGAAGTCTGTCGAATCATCTTTGGCCCAAGCATCAGCTTTTCTCCTATCTCTAACCAACATGTCGGAGAGTTACACGGTCTTCCATACAATGCCTCATACGGTGCCATACCAATGCTTGACTGGTAACTGTTGTTGTATGCAAATTCCACCAAATGAAGGTGATCTTCCCATGATCCTCCGAAATCCAAAACACAAGCTCTGAGGAGATCTTCTAAAACTCGGTTGACTCTCTCAGTCTGACCATCGGTTTGAGGGTGATAAGCTGTACTCAAACACAACTCGGTTCCCAAAACTTCCTGGAAGCTCTTCCAAAATCCGCTAGTGAACAATGGGTCTCGATCGCTCACTATACTCTTCGGAATACCATGGAATCGAACTATCCACTTAACATACAACTCAGCCAACTTTGATGCAGTCCTAGTCGATCGAACAGGAATGAATCTTGCGCTCTTAGTCAGACGATCTACGATGACCCAAATCCCTTCATTTCCCGTTCTTGTTCTAGGTAGTCCATCAATAAAATCCATCGATATCTGCTCCCACTTCCATGTAGGAACTTCTAATGGCTGAAGCAATCCACTTGGATTCTTCTGTTCAGCTTTTACCAACTGGCAGTTCATAGACTTGGAAATAAAATTTCCAACATCCTTCTTCATACCTTCCCAGTAATAAGTTCTCTTCATATCCCGATACATCTTATTTCCACCTGGATGAATTGTCAACTTCGAGTGATGACTTTCCCTCAGAATTTCATTCCTCAATTCATCGATATCAGGAACAACTAGTCGTCCTTGCTTCCGAAGCCAACCCTCTCGATCGACCTCGAATCCTTTATCCTTTTCTGGGTCCAATCCAGATTCCAAATCATGGATAATTTTGACAAGCTTATCGTCTCACTTTTGGCTCTCGCCAATCCTTTCCACAAGAGTAGGTCTTATCGATAAGTTTGCCAACATCTCAGGTTCCAATCCACATCTGGGCCTGTAGTCAAATCCAGCTAGATACTCGAGATTCTTCCATTCTAAAAACATACCTCCCAATCCTGCATGTCTTCGACTTAACACATCTGCCACTGCGTTACCTTTTCCCGGAGTATAAGCTATACCAAAATCATATGATGCCAAAAAATCTAGCCACCGCTGCTGCCGAAGATTCAAATCCTTTTGGGAGAAAAGATACTTCAACGACTTATGATCTGTAAACAACTCGAATCGAACTCCCAATAGATAATGTCTCCACATCTTCAGAGCAAAAACAATCGCCGCTAACTCCAAATCATGAGTCGGGTAATTCCTTCCATGCGGCTTCAGTTGTCGACTGGCATACGCAACAACTTTATCCCTCTACATCAGCACTGCTCCAAGTCCAGTACCACATGCGTCGGTGTAAACCACCATCTCATCATTCCCACTAGGAATAGTCAAAACAGGAGCACTCGTCAATCTTTCTTTCAGGATTCTGAAAGCTTGCTCACACTTATCTTCCCACTTGAACACTTAGTTCTTCTTCGTCAATCCTGTCAATGGTGCAGCCACCTTGGAGAAGTCTTTGATAAACCGTCGATAATATCCTGCTAATCCAAGAAAACTTCTCACATCAGATGTATTCTTAGGTCTAACCCAATCCTGGATTGCTGCCACCTTAGCGGGATCAACCGCTATTCCATTTCCAGAGATAACATGGCCTAAGAACCTCACTTCACTCTTCCAGAAGTGACACTTCGAAAACTTAGCCTTCAGCTGATGTTTCCGTAAGATTTCCAAAACAATACGCAAGTGCGTCTTGTGCTCTTCTTCAGTTCTAGAATAAATCAGAATATCATCCACGAATACTAGCACGAACTTGCTCAACTAATCTCTGAACACTCTATTCATAAGATCCACAAAATATGCTGGCGCATTAGTCAATCCAAACGGCATTACCAGCCACTCAAAGAAACCGGATGGTGTCCTAAAAGCAGTCTTCGGCACACTATCCTTAGCCACTCTCAACTGGTGAAATCCCATTGCCAAATCCATCTGAGAAAACACCTTAGCTTCGTGAAGATGATCAAACAAGTCATCTATTCTCGGCAATGGATACTTGTTCTTCTTAGTCACCTTATTCAGCTCACGATAATCCACACACAATCTCAATGACCCATCCGCCTTGGTTGCGAATACAACTGGTGCACCCCATTCGGACACACTACGTCGAATGAATCCTTTCTGTAAAAGGTCATCAACCTGCACTTTCAACTCTTGCTGTTCCCTAGGCGCCATCCGCCTAAGAGGCATTACAACAGGTCTGGCTCCTTCAACTAGATCTATACGAAACTCAATCTCTATGCGGTGGTAACCCTTTGACCTCGTCAAAGACATCCTCAAATCTATTAGCGATTGGCACAGATGACAGTCCATCCCGTGGAACAACCAGCGAATACATGAAGCTCATGAAGACGCCTTCTTCATGCTTACATCGTATCACAATCTTTCGCCCCTCCACATTCTCGACTGTCACCTCCAACCTCTCACAATCAACCTTTGCCGCATACTTCCTAAGCCAGTCCATACCCAAAATAATTCCGAACCCCGCAAAGTTCAGAACAAAACAATCACAAACAAAAGAGCAATCATGACTCAATACAATCAGACCACGGCATAACATACACAAACAAGACGAACCCCCGACTGGATTAGTCACAACCAATGGCCTATCAACAATATCCGGTTCCAAACCTAACCGGCCTACAAGATCACTACAAACAAACGAATGCGACGCCCCAGTATCAAACAACACTCTAACTGGAACACCACATATGGAAAGAGTACCTTGAACCACCACACTCTTTCCTTTCTCTTCAACGGTAGGAGCTTTCGACGATGATGGAACAGCTCCCAAAGCATAAGCTTGCACAATCTGCTTGTCCCTCCTTGGTTCTGGACAATCCTTCCTGATATGCCCCGGCTGGTCACAGTTGTGACACTTCATCGGCACCTTCGGTTTCTTACAATCCCTAGAGAAATGGCCCTTCTGCTGACAATTGTAGCAAGTCACCTCGCCTTTCGGCTTCTTCTGGCCATCCTTACCCTTTTGCCGCTGCTGCTTCCTCTTCTTGTTTCCACCCTACTGGGGTTTAGACTCTTCCCTGGTTACAGCAACAACACATCCTTCCTTAGGAAACAGATTCTCATGCCTGAGAGCTTTCTCCACGAGCTTCTCAAATGAATCGTCCAAATGATCCACCAACTGCCTCCCAAGATAACTGTCCAAGCCTGTCACAAACTTCTCATTCTTCTGGTAAGGGGATTCAATATACGACCGGGCGTACTTGGACAAAGCTTCAAACTCAGAAACATACTCAAGAACTGGTCTTCCACCTTGCTTGAGCTCCACAAACTTCTTGAACAGTACAGACTTCTGAACTGTAGAAATGAACTTAGCTTCAAATCTGGCTTGGAATTGCACCCAAGTAATCTCTTCCTCCGGAGTATCAATAGTGATAGAATTCCACCAATCAGAAGCTCTTCCTTGAAGCTGTCTTGATGCTAACTTCCTCTTAGTTGCATCCTCAATTCCCAAGTCACCAAAGATCCTTCTACAAGCATCTATCCACCTCTGAACTTCAATGGTTGATTCTGTTCCCAAGAAAACCTTTCCTCCAAGAGCAGTGTAGTCCTTACACAACTTAGCAAAGTCCACCGGTTTTGGAGTTTGAACTTGAACTCCAACATCCACCGATGGCCCCGGAGCTGGCATCCTTCTCATGATCGAAGTCATCATTGCTTCGAACATAGCAGCGTAATCAGCAGCCCCCTCAGTAGCACGGCCTTCCCTAGCAGCTGGTCTCCCTCTTCGACTCATTCTCAATATCTAGAAAAAGGAATGATTAGCACATCTAGAGAAACAACTGCATAAAGGACTCAAACTCTACTAAGCTACTATATTATATATAGTAATCATCCATCAAAATACAATTACGTCTCTCATACGTATTTACGTCAGCGAGCGTTGGGTAAAATCGATTAACCAATGCTCTGATACCAAATTTGACAACCGCCCATGATCCCTGCACCGAATCTAGAGATAGTGCGCTGTAAAGTGTGCCAGGCGACCATGGACGATTGCCAGGGTAAATTAAAAACAACAGAATCTATCGTATTACTCACAGCGCATGGACAAAATACAATAGAATATATATATAGTGAAGCTTCACAGAATAGAATCTCATCAATAAAACTTCATAATAGTTGAATACAAACATCTGAACAGTCAATACATCAAGCCTCACTACATAACACTCAGAGAATATACAAGCAGCGGAACATCCAGTACATATAGTAAGAAATAATATGCAAGCCTCCAGCTCGTCTTCGACATCAGCATCGTGGGAAGCAAGAACAGCACCTATCACCTGCTACCTAGTCTGCCCGTCCCAAAATGGACGAACAGCCCAAGACAATAAGAGTTAAAACATAAAGCCTTGAGTCAGACAACAGTCTTAGTGAGCGGTAAATTAACTAACAACATACCAAAAGAGCATAAAGGAAAAGGAATAGGAATACAACCCTCCCACTCCACCTCTTTCTACAGTGATAGCCCCCAGACACACACTAAGTAGAAGCAATCATAGAAAAGCATACAATTTAAAGTAAATCAATTATTACTCGAGTCAAGGGCGATGTTTTCCAAGTACAAACCCCCAAGGCCTAAACCAAGATCAGATAAGCACCCAGAAAACACTGCTCTTGAGTCCGAATGACGATACAACCAAACATCCATGACTCTGGCTATCACTGTTATCATTGCTTCAATATCACCGTTAATTGAATGACCGGCACACTCTTTCAGCCGTCCGTCAAGGGTTAATGGAAACCCCGATTCTAGACATAACTCCCGCACGTCATCGTGACCCGTGCCTAGGACTATCGAATCTTCCCAGAGTACTTGACTATCAATCATTAGCCTTCAGGGACTATCAAATCTGCCCAATGTACTCTTGCTTTGAGCATGCTAGAACCTTCAACAACGATAAGACCTCAGCCTCCTAGTCATCCTCCTCGATGACTATTTCCATACTAGCTCAAGCGCCTCTCGAGCAAACCATTATCCTCAACTCGAACCATATCACCGAGTTATCAACATGCTTGGAATGATCCCATCTGGATTAGACCAAGACTATCTCATATCATGCTTCGCTTCATCACATCCTCGCAAAGTCTCATCTCAACATCATCATCAAATCTATGCATAAGAGCTTCACCATCCGCTACATATGCCACAAGCAGCTTTCCCAATTCAAGAGCCTTTCTCTTAGCTTTTGAATCATCTTCGGTCTAAATCAAATCATCAATCATCTAATTCATAGTAATCAATCAAATCAAACATTAATCCAAACAATCAAGCATTTAAATATGATCTAAGTAGACAATTATCACCATAATGGCAATTTCGTAATTAAAGAGTTGAAAGTCTAATAAGCATGAAAACATGAACAATATCTCTATAATCTTGATGAATGAACTTTCATAGGTTAACATGTAGTAAGATGGATGTCAAATCATCATGAACAATGAATCTATACGGATCTACACATGTGATTAGGAAAATACATGGAAATCACTATTTTAACACCAAATCAAGCCAACGATCCGATATACTCCTTTGGATCCGTGTGAGAGATAATCACCACTCACCAAATCACCTAAACACCTCAAAGGAAACCCACTTCAGATCTGGGCAGCGAAGGATCTAACTTGATCTATCACCAATCCTCTTCAAACGATGAAATCTCACTTCAATGGATGTAGATCTTCAATCTAAGCTCTTGAATCTTCAATTTGATCTTCAACTTGGATGGATGGAATCACTAGATTAGAGTGGAGAAAAGAAGTGAAGAAGTGTAGAAGTCGAGCTCTCAAAATGGCAGCACTTCGTCGCTTCGAAATCCGGATCCCAAAAAGTGAGAAAAACCCTCCTATTTATAGGCTGATTTCCCCTTAGGTCGCTCGGAGTTAGGTCGTCCATGACTTACGACCTAAAACCCCCACGACCTAAAAAGCCCACGACTCAACAATACCAGCCTACGACCTAACACTTAAGCACTTAGCGACCTAACGACTTAACACCCAAGCGCTTCTACGACCTACGACCTATCACTGCACACGACGTAACAGATCCAACGACCTAACACCTGTGCGCTTATGCGACCTAACGACTTAACAGCTTAACTCCTAAGTCGCTCGCGACTTAACAACTCCCAGGTCGCTCACGACCTAACACTCAGCCAAAACCCAGCGACCTAGCGTAGACACACTTCCTCGCGACCTAACAACTCAACAGAGTCACGACCTACGACTTAACTGAGATGCGACCTAACTAACTTAGCCAAGATACGACCTAACTCCTTAAGTCGTCTAACTCTTAGGTCGCTAACTTGCTAACCCTCTTAGGTCGCTAACTCGCTAACCCTCTTAGGTCGCTAACATCCTATAGGTCGCTCCAAACTAACACACGACCTAAACCACTATACGACCTAACTGCTAGGTCGTTAACTCTCTTAAGTCGTCTACCCCATAAGTCATCCACTCCTTAAGTCGCTCAATTCCTAAGACTGCCAACTCCCCTTAGGTCGTCAACCCTGTTAAGTCGCTAACCCTTAGGTCATCCACTACCTTAGGTCGCTCCAACACCTTACGACCTAAGCCACCACACGACTCATCTACAGTCGACCTAAGCCACACACGACTTAACTTCCAAACGACTTAAGCTCTAGATGACTCGTCAACAATGCGACCAAATGATAACTGTTTTATGATGTTTCGATCCGTAAAAATATGGGTCGTTACAACTCGCTCGATCACACAAGTTTGTTTTCGAACTAGTATTGTCCATTCGACTTCCCTAATGCGGATTTTGATATGGTTTCTCGACTAGAAGCCATCAGTCTCCTTGCATAGCCATATACTATGATAGAGAAATCTAGAATCAAGCCCAAAATCCATATCAAATATTCACCATCAAGAATCAAATGAAAAATCCTAACATGAAATGGTGTAATTCACCTCGAACTTGTGTACTCAAATCTGGATCAAATTAATTATGCGAATAAAACAGCATACGTACAACTTATGTATCAATTCCAACTTGTTCAATATACAGTTTTATAGAGATGTTACCCAGTTAAAACATTTAAACTAAATTTTATTCAAAATATTTTGAAGACCAAATTCTTTTCAAAACATTTCAAATCTAAATTTCATATTAGAAAAATTCAATATAGCCTTATTCATTTACTTAACAAAACAGTTTCAACTTATTTAAATCATATTACTACATACTTTAAACATACATACCAAACTTATATACTTTATACTTCAAATTTTTTAGCTTTTGAAAGTTAACCTTGATTTGGAAGTGCTCGAACCTTCAAAATAGTTGAAGAAATCATATTTCAATCCAAGAGTTGGAAATCACCATTAAATCAGTAAATCAATTCCAAAAGATAGGGTTATATCAAATCAAATCCAAAACTCAAGGACTGAACACCGGCTCATTTCAAATTGTTCAAATATATATACATATATCTTTCGAATATCACATCATAATTCGGAATTTTAAATCAAAAATTGGTTTCACAAATCAATCGCATAGCAAAGCTACCCAAGTGGCCTCTCCCCCACTCTGTAACTCGAAAATCAATGTCGATGATGCATGCATTCATCACCGAAATTATTTTCCAGCGACATAAGTGGGTTCTGGACTTCTATTTTCTCACACTTTTTTTGAAATTTCTTCGAAATCATTTGAAACTCATTAAAATCATTTGAAACATTTCTTATTCGGAAAATACTTTCAAATCATAATATTTTATTTCAAAATCTTAAACCAGTTCCAAAATGCTGGAGTTCAATCACTCAAATTCAGATTCAAAACCTTCAGTTATAAATTATTCTATATGAAACCATTTCTTATATAAATTTCAAAACTTTAAATTCTCAATTTTGAAATGGTATATAATCCTTATCGAAAACATTTCACCTTTATATAAACATATGGTCATCCTTATCAAAATAACAACTTCAATGAATGCACAATTTTCAAAAGACAATCAACCACAAATTTTCCAAGGGATGATTCAAGTATGGATTTCAAAACAAAAACAGAGATTCAAATTTAGAGGAAGTCCAATTAAATAGAATTCTGATCCGAAGATAAGCTCGATCGAAGATTGGATAATTAAATTACCAAATAGAAGATGGATAAACTCATATAAATCGCGGGCGACCTTAACAGGGTCAACCGTGACTTCAGGAATATAATCGATGCGAAAATCTAAGGCAAATCAACCTTCGATCACCAGAGATAGAATCCAGGTATAGCAGAAGATAGATAGCATTGTAAACCGAGGATACGAAAATCTCCGGTGAATCAATGCCAATTGTAAAGGAGTTTCACCCCTTTACAAATCATTCAAAGTTTGGCGGAATCGCCGGTCTTTATAGAGGTCATTCAAAGTGGAGTTATGGAATGCTCCAAAAATCAAAAGAATACAATTAGGGGAGACAGGAATGTATTTCAAAACAAGTGGGAGCGTTCCAAAGTTCAAAGGAATCCTAATCGAAGAAATCCCAACTAAGATAGAAGTTCAGAATTTTAAGGAAATCCTAATCAAAGAAATTACTAACAAGGTGGATACGAAAGGGATAAAGTCCAGAAAATTTTCTTTCAAAATAAGAAATTTTTTTATATCAAAATAATCTTTAAAAATCCTTTGAAAATCATTTGAAAATCATTTTATACTTCGAAAATACGTTCTCTCACAAAGGAATGATTCTGAGATTGATTTCACTCATTCTAAGGTATTTCTACCCTATCTCTAATGAGTTTTTGCTCCGCAGGCTAAGGTTTTCCTAAAACCAAAGCTCTGATACCAAATGTAACGACCCACTATTTTGGACCATTCAAATCGAAAATAATCCACACATGTCTGACTTGAATAATTCAAAATAACATATTGTAATAAAATTTGGAGCAAATAAAATCATTCACAGAATCACATACACAGAAATATCAGAATAACTCACAGCGGAAATAAAATACCATAGTAGTTCATGAAGCTACTATATACAAACTCTCAAAACATATACAAAATCTCATTGTCAAAAAAGATACAATAGAAGTTAGGATACATAAATCAATAATACAGAGACAATACCGAATCGTAAATAACTGGATTAGAAGATAAGAAATAACAGATGGACATATAAGCTCCAGCAAATCTCTAACTCCAGAAGATAAATTCCATAGCTGTGATTCTTAGGCTGACCCGAGCGTAAAGTAAAACACAAAACACTCGAGTTAGGACATATATACTTATACAATGTAAACCAACTCAAGTGAACTGTAATAGCAATGCATAATAACCTAAAGGATGCTTGGGATCGCCCATCCTTTAAGGATCCATATAGAAATGTCCATATCGAAGTAAACCATGCAACTAACAATGTCAATGTGCATCACAGCCATCATCAGGAAATCAAATGACGTACAGAGAAGTATACCTGTGGTTATAGTATTTCAAAATAATATTTTATACTTTAAAATTAAATATCATTTCAAATCCAAATCTTTATCAAAATAAAGATTAAATCATTTCCAAACCATTTCAATTTATTAAAATATCATATCTTTCAAAATTTCCTTTCGAATCATTATTTGAATTCAAATCCAATTTATCTAATTAAATACCTTTAAAATTCCAAAATATCATTCATTTATTATTCTATCAAATCACCCTTTAAATAGTTTATATTCCAATTAAATTAATTCATTTAAACCATTTAAAAGTGAAGTTATTATTCTTTCAAGTCAAGTATTCAATTTCCAAAGTTTCAAACCATTCTGAGTTCATTTACTAAGTCAAAACCCATAAACATTGAAAATTTCAGTCTTCCACTACATCTAGAAAAAAGCTGTTATAGGTTATACTTGAAAACTTTTTAATTCAGCAAAGACAGCACTTTAAAAACTGCTGTTATATCTCATTTTAGTTGAAATTTAGTTTAAAACAGCAAAGCCAGCATTTTCCAAAAATGCTGTAATAGCTTAAGTTCAAAATAAGGGTTTTATTAAATTTCAGCAAAGACAACAGGCAGCTACAGCAGTTTACAGAACTGCTGTAATAGCCCTTTATTTAGTTCTTTAGCATTTCATTTACTACAGCAACTACAACATTTCCGAAATGCTGTAATAGCCTCTCTTATTAAGTTTTAGTTAAGTTCTGAAACCATAGCATTTCTGAATGCTATTAAAAGTCATTTCCAGATTTTAGTGTATTTCCAACCAATAATAAAATTCATTTTAAACCCTTTTAATATTATAAAAATCATGTTTTTAACATTCAAAAATGTTTATTTATATCATTTAACACATGATTTTTATTAAAATAAATCCATTATAGTTAAATCAAATTTCAATAAATTTTTTAACAATTTCAAGTGTAAAATTACCTTTTCTTCACTGTTTTAAAATAGGCTTAACACTTAAATTTTTTTTCATTTTCCAATAAACTAAAATTTCCATTTTTATTTATATAACTTATTTTCTCATTTTTATCCAAAATTCCAAAATTTTCCAACTTAAGTTATATTTTCAAAAATTCCATTTCTATTCAATTTTTCAACATTTTTAACTTATTGAAAATTCCAAATTTCACTATTTAAACATATAAAAATTCAATCTAAATCAGATTTTCAAATTTTTATACTTTTTAAATTTTATTTAAACATTTTCAAAAACTTTAAAAATAACCACGGGCCTGTATATAGTTTTCTAGCCTAATTCAAGTGATACGGATAGTATCATTTCAATCCGCAGTTTAAAAGCAAAATCCGGGTTCTATCATTTCAAACCCGAAATCTCAAGTTAAAATAAAATAAATAAAAACCGTTCAGGCCTATCATTTCAGCCCATAATGATTTTTCCCTATTCTAAAGTCCGTTCGGGTATGTATCATTTCAACCCATAGTGAATCTATTCTACATGGAACTTGCAGTGTGATAAACAGGTATAAATGAACAGTTTAACAATAAATAACAGTAACAGATAATATGACAGGTAAAATAATAGGTTTAACATCATATAATTAATAATCACAGGCAGTATAACATCATATATAATATTCTACAAATTCAATTGTTGTCAATTCACATTTGCATAAGTATAAATGTCAGGTGAGGTTTACTCACCTCTTTTGCTGGAGACGTAAGTTCAAATGACATAACAAAAACCAGAACACAATGACAAAGCTACGAACTTGAGTGGAGAGCGATATCCAAGTTATAGATCTTGTGTTACAACCCAAAAACAAAACAAAATTAATAGTTAAAAATCAATACGATTGAATTTGAATAACTTTGAAACAAAAAGCAGTTAGAATATGAAACTTTTTGCCTTGCTTTCTCTACTTGTTTGCATGGCCTAGAGGATCAATTACGTCAGGTTTGTACTTGGTTTGGATCAGGTATGGGTCTGGAAAAGGTAAGGCTACAAGCATGAACATGGAGGGGAGTTACAAGGTAGGAATGCAAATGGTCAAGGCAACAAAAGAGTATTTGGGTGTAACAACAAGGCTTGGCCTTACATGGATTTGGGCTCGGCCTTGGCATGAGCAGGTCTGGTGGTGGCTGGAGCAGCGGCCAGAGGTGGTGGCGGCTAAGGGGTGGCCAAGGTGAACTATGGTGGTGGTGAAGGTGCTAAGGTGGCTAGGCATTGGTTTAAGGAGTTTTGCAATGTTTGTGTGGATTTTTTGTGGTGCTATCTTCAAGTGATGGTCACAGCTTGGTCAAGACCAGTAGAGAGGAGGGTGATGTGGCTATGGATGGTGGTGGTGCTGGTCATGGAGGTGGTGGAGAGGCTATGGCCGATCAACACTATGAAGAAGCAAGGCAGATTTTAATAGAAAATTCAACAAAATGAAGGGAAAAAGTGGAAAAAGAAGAAGAAGATATTACTATTTTTTCTCAGATCTGAAGTGCTGTGAAAATGAAGTGAGAAAGATGTGTTTTCACGTGAAAATGAGTTAAGGAACTCATGGCTATCAATTAGAAAGGAACGGCCAATGATTTGAAAAGTCTAGCAACCCAAAAGTCATTGTTTTGAAACCTTTTGTCTCTTCAAATTTCCGTTCTTTTTAATTAAATAAAAACCAATGATAATTTAGTAAATGAGTTTTAATACAGAAACAAAGTAAAATAAAATGAAAATAAATAATTAAATTTAAATAAAATAGAAAAATAATTAAAGAAATTGCTTAAAAATTCAAACAGGACTTAAAAATTACAAATAGAATATCACTAGTTTTAGAAAAATTATAACTTTACTTCTAACCAATAAAAGTCAAGAAAAATAAAATAAATGCTGAACAAAATGAAGTGTAAATGAAAATAAAATAAAGTCTTAAGAAAATATAAAATAAACAAAGAATTTCTTTAATTAAATGAAACTGGAAATTAGAAATTATAAACAGAATACAACTGACTTTGGAAAATGTCAATTACATTTTGAAAAATGTTTTAAAACCAAAATATATACATAACATGTTATTTTACCCATATAAACATAAATTATAACATTACATGACCAAATAAAATATTATTTATATAATTTAAAATAAACAATTTTGTTAAATACAACAAATTACACTCAATATTGAAAAAGACATAACTTTCACATTATAAATCAGATTTTAACGAAACAAAAAGCATTATTATTAAAATTTTATTTAATTTCATAATAAAAGATAAAATTCAAATTTTCAAACTTTCAGATTTCTAAATTAAAAGTCAAAGTTTGACCATATTGACCAAAATTCACTTTTCTGGAAAATATTCTTTTTAGTCATGTTTGGAATTCTAATTCACATCAAAATCAAAATTTATATTTAAAATAACAAAATTTATTCATTTTAGTAAATAAAATAAAGTTTTTAAATCAGGAAATCAATTAAAATAACCAAAATATACAATTAAAATAATCACAAAATACAGGGTTGTTACAAGCATGCTCCCAAGACTACCTAGGCTTCATAGTGAACATAATACTAATGCCCATGATAAATAAAACATTTCACACATTATACATGGGAATGGCAACGAAAGAAGACATCGATACGACAATGGTGTTTGGAACAAACAAGCCAACGGGGCCTCTAAAGCAATGCAGATTTTGTTAGGTTGGATGTTTGCCTTAACCTAATGTAAGTGCTTCATAATGGCCTAGGGGATAGGAAGTAAAGCCAGCGCCTGCTTCTTGTGCAATATGTTGATGCTGGTAGGTTAGGTAGGAAAGTTAAGATTACGGTTTATTCTTATAACAAGTCTACCCTATGATGAAATAATTTTCATGCTTTATTGTATAATGTAATAAGAATTCTAATAAGCATTACCATTAAGAAAGAGTGGAAAATGCAGCAATGTGATCAAAATGTATAAAGGTTAATAAGCTATTTGTAAATTGAATGGATAAATATGTACATGTAGCAAATTTTAATGTTAGAGCAGACATATGAATGCATTTAGTAAAGCATCTAGACACTCGAGCTTTACAATTGGTGGAACGTTGTACCATTAGTTATATAAGAACAGAAAAAGTACATGTGAATGCTCTTTTGTTATTCTATGCATTGGTAGCCCATTTGAATTTTCCCTAAAATGCCTTTTGATTTTAGACAATTTAAGAACAGAAAAAGTCAGTGGTCTACCTAGAATTTTGTATTGGCATAGTCACCATTAAAAGAGCATCCAACAACAGCCAATTCACCCTCCTCTATTTATAGCATGCCTAATAGGTGGTCAGTCACTTAGTGATTAACCCCCAACAAGTGGTCGGTGAGCTTTATTTTAGGCTCACTAGTAGTTGCCAAGGTTGCTTTGGCGACCTTGGCGGTAGTTGAGATATCCAGTATTAATAATGCCGGATATCCCTACAGGCACGGTTAAAAATATTACCATTGCCTATCTATCGGGCATTAATAATGTTGGATAAGGTAACACTAATATTTTTGTAGCCTTTGCCTACTACATTATATATTTCAACCACTTCATACTTTCAAATACTACCTTCTCTCCATTTCAAAGATTTCAAAATTCTGATATTTATGATAATTCTCTGCCTAATCGTCAGAGTAATCATAATTGTCAACCAAATTCTCAATGTGCATCTCAAGAGCATTCACATCAACAATCGCAGCAAACGAGTCAAGGCTTTAATGATCTAATAAGCAACCACTACTTAAATGTCAGCCCATAACATCGATTTCAAAATTTTAGAGGTAGCTCCTAGGTGTTTTCAAAGAAAACACAAACTCTAATAGAAATTGAACTTTTCAAATTTAATCATTTGATGTAGGATTCAATCAAACTCAAATTGAGAGTAAAGCTTTCATGGAGGGTGAGATTTTATGGGATGGAAACAAGGATTTCACTCAACAATCCTAGTGAACTCAAAGAAGACCAAATCTAGGAGGAATTAACATGACTCAACAATTTCAAAAGTATATAAAACTCCCCTTAAATTTCTACTTAAAATAAAAGGAAATGGTCAAAGATGAATAAGAAGAACTTGCTACTTTTTGGCTAGAATGTTTTGGTAATCTGAAGAAAGGTACATCACAAATTGAGTTTGCTTCTGGACTATAATTTTGAACCTATTCCATTCTGGCTACCCATTAGTATTCCTAGAACCATTAAATCTTTGGAAAGTCAATGAAGATGCATGAACAAGGCATGCTAAAAATGGAATGAGATCATGGTAATCATAGAGACTAGTAAACAAAGCATGGCCACATACGTTAATTTGGTATGTTTTCATTATCAACCGTTATTATAGTTTAGTACGCAGTATCACAATACCCTAACATTTTATGCAAAATTTTAGCTTAAATAGGCTAATGAAGCATATGTAAATAAAATCAAGTGAATTACCTTTAATCTTTTGTACGTCTACAATCTCCTAAGGAATAAAACAAACGAAGCATGATCAAAATGAAACACTCTGGATTTCAATTTGCACTTAGAAGAATGAATCTTGATTCATGTACAGAAGATTCTGATGTTTCAGAAGCTATTGAAGAACTGAAAGCCACTTTATTTCATAGTAACGATGTTGGAGGGCAGTAAGAAAATATGGATCAAAGAGTAAAATTGATTACAACTTCCATTACGATAGAATAGTTTAACATATGGCTGCAGTACATAAAGACAGAAGATTGATGGAGGAAGAAAATGAGGAGGGGAGATTACAGAGATGAAATGAGAGCAAAGCTGAGATAGAAGAAAAAAGAAGAGAAGATAGATGTTTGCAAGAAGAGTATTTGGAACTCAAAAGAGAGAACATGAGGCTCAAGAAAGAAGAATCCAATTTGGTTATCTTAAGTTCTGACCTATCTAAGCTCGAACTTGAACAATGTGGGTGAATAAAGAGAAAAATTAGAGAATATCATGCAAGTGTATTACAAGTGTGTTTTTTTTAATTTTGGTTGTAACTTTTGTATACTATAATGAAGATTCATTTGATGACTTGTTTGTATTGTAAATTACTTGTATTTTCGAACCAATGAATAGTTAAGAAGGTACTATTACGTTTGATACTACTGTATTCCACTGAACAAGCAAAGCTAGAATTTTGTCAAGTTGTGCTACTGGTCTAAGTCTTGCCAATTAGCTGTGCAGTGTGGAATTAATTATTTTCGTAAATTACTTGTATCATCAAATCAGTTAATAGTAAAATAGTCAAGCTGTCGAATATTATTGTCCTACATCGATCAAGCATAGCTGGATCTTTGTCTGTTTGTGATAATGCACTGAACAACCATTAGTTATCTTGTTTACCTATAAAGGATCACTACAACAAAATAACCTATTACAACGCTATTTTAACAGCGGTCTTTAAATACCTGTTTTAATAGAAACCTATTACAATGATTTTTTAGGTCTGCTGTAATAGATACCATATTTTAATAACTCATTTCATTTGCACGTTTTAATAGACACCTATTACAACATTTTCAATTTGCCCGTTGTAATATATGCCTATTGTTGGATATATTTCATCCGGTCTCCCCGAACCAAACAAGCCGGACCACCCAACATACTTCTCACCGAACCAGACCCTTCCCAATTCCCACCGAACCACCTCCTGCCGAACCAACTCCTCTTCCACACCTCACCGGACCAATCTTCCTCCACAGAACCACCGAACCAACTCCTCTTCCACACCTCACCGGACCAACCTTCTTCCACAGAACCACCGAACCAACCCCATAACCGGACCAGCCCATGCCGAACCATCCTACCACCGGTCCAAGCAACTACCGGTCCATTCTACACTCCAACCACCTTCGAACCAAGCAATGACGAACCAAGACGTACCAGGCCAGATCACATCAGCCCAGGCCCATCAGCAACTATACACATCTTGGACCCCTACCCCTAGCCTCACTCTATAAATAGAGGGGCAGGGGTACAACAATGGGGACAAGTTTGAGAGCTCAAGCACGGAAGGAACTTTCAAACAACTTTCTTTTACTTGTATCAAAGCTATGTACTTGTAATCAAAATAAGAGAAGAGAAATAACATATAAAGTGGACGTAGGCACATTCTGGCTGAACCACTATAAATCTGCGTGTCTTTTTACAGTTTAGCCCCTGTTTTTCATATATTTGCATAAATCGCTCAAATCACTAAGAATAACATAAGATCTACTAAATCATACAACTTCGAGGTGTTTGTCCAATTTTTGTGCAAACATTTTTGGTGCTTTCACTGAGAACTAGAAGCTCGAAGCTTCAGCTTCATCCGCTTAACAAGTTTTCCTAACAGCATCGTCCGCCACTTGGAAAACATGCCTCCCAAACAGAGAAAAGATGTTAACAAAGGAAAAAAACATCGCATCCAGCAGTCTTCCAGATCCAGCTGTCACGAATCAAGTAAATCGTCCTCCTCCAGCAACAGTAACAAATGAAGAACAGGCTAACCCAACTACTCCTGCCACAGAACAGCCTGCAGCAATTACTAGAGCAGATCTGGACAGAGTTGTGGTTGAAGTAACTAACCGCTTCACGTCCCAGCAGGAAGCCTTGGTGGACCATCTCATGTCACGCTTAAGGGACGCTGAAGAATCCAACCGCAACACTGAATCATGGGGCGAGTCCCAGTCTGGAGGATCTCAGAGACAACAAAGATCTTCCTTCTTCGAAGGAGCTAACGGCAGAAGCAGCCGTGGTAGGAGCCGAGACTGAGCACAGCCCGAAGTTAGGCCTGAGGAAACGTTTGGTACCGAACCCAACGGGGAAGGTACCGGGCGAAGGTCAACTGTAGCTGAGCCTGTCATGCTTCCTAACCACAGAAACGCCAGTGAACGGGGCCGAGCTAGAGTCCAGCCCGAAGTTGGACCCGAGGAAGTGCGTAGATCAGAACCCAACAGGGGGAGATCAGGGCAAGGGCCAACTGTAGCTGACCCAAGCATACTCCCAGAAGATCAAAGGCAGCCACTGGAAAATATGAGTAATGATAGACGATACCATCCCTACAGGTCATCTGGACGGAATCAATCCCACAGAACAAAACCAAACTCGTTTCTATCTGCTCCAAGTTCTGATGAAAGGATGGCACGCTTATTCAGAGAGTGTGTCCAACGGGAGTAAAGAGATCGAGGGATAGGCGCTAGGGTAACCAGCCCTTTCGCCCGCAATATCGAAATTGCTATCACCCCCCGAGAATGGAAGATGCCAACAATGGAACCCTACAAAGGAACCTCCGATCCCGTTGTACACTTACAGAGGTACACGCAGCATATGCTCATGAGTGGAGCGACAGAGGGAGTACTGTGCAAATGCTTTCCGCTCTTCTTAGCAGATCTTGCTACCTCCTGGTTCTGTCATCTACCCCAAGGATCCATCAGCTCGTGGGAAATGTTGAAAGAAAAATTTATCAGTCAGTTCCGCATTCATGTGGAGCAACCTAAGGACGCTTATTCCTTATCCAGCGTCAAACAGAAACCTGGAGAAAAGCTGCAGCAATACCTAACCAGATTCAACGCCGCAGCAGCCGCAGTCCAAGATGCCGATGAGAAGCTTATTCTAATGGCCCTCTGCAGTGGTGTGCATCCGGACACTAAATTTGCTAGAAGGTTGACAAAAGAAAAACCAGCTACTTTACCCGATTTCTTCCATGAAGCCGGGAAATACATGAGGCTTGAGGATGCTGCCGTTGAGGGGCAGTCAGGACAGCAAAATAAGACAACCCATGGCAACGCCCCTGCTGTGGCAAGGGACGTTCGAAGAAATGATTCCAGAGACAATGCTGGGGGCAAGAAGGGAGAAAAGCGCCTATATCGGCCAGGACCAAGATTCGACACTTACACCCCTTTGAACGAGACCGTCGAAAATATCTTCCTTGCCACCCAAGGCGAAGTTAGATACAAACGCCCACCATACAAGAAAGAATCAGATAACGCACAGAAGTCTGGAAAATTCTGCCGCTTCCACGAATCTCACGGGCATGATACCAACGAATGCCACCATCTCCGAGATCTGATTGAGGAACACATCAGAAGAAAGAAACTGGAACGTTATGTAAAAGGTCAGGACAGGACTCCAGCTCCTGCCAATGAAAACCCAAGGCTACCCTCACCGGGGGCCGACAGAGGAAACCGCAACGCTAGCAGCTCTAGCCAAGAAAAGATAGTGGTCCATACCATCTCAGGAGGGCCACACATCGCAGACAGAAGCTGGAAAGAGATGGAAAGATACGGAAAGTCGCTTAGAGACAATAAAGACTATGTCAATTCAGTTATAGAAGAGCGCCACCCGAAGCGGAAAGAAAGTAATGACATCACGTTCGGTAAGCGTGACCTAGAAGGAAGGCAGTACCCTCACATGGATCCCATGGTCATCTCTGCCCGACTTGGTCCCGTCGAAGTATACCGAATCCTGGTAGACACTGGAAGCTCGGTAAACATCCTGTTCAAACACGCATTCGACAAAATGAAGCTATCAATGAAGGATGTATCCCCTTGCGATAAACCACTACACGGCTTCACTGGAGATGCGAAGATGCCCCTCGGGCAACTGGACCTTTTTGTTGAAATTGGAAGCCATCCCCGCTCTGCTGTACGAAAACAAACGTTTGTGCTAATAGAAAACCAGTCGGCCTACAACGCCTTCTTAGGAAGGCCATCCTTGTCTGACTTCCAAATTGTCTTAGCCCCATGGTGCCTAAAGATGAAATTCCCAACAGACAATGGAGTAGGGGAAGTGGAAGGAGACCAGGACGTTGCTCGAGACTGCTATGTAACTGAACTTCACAACAACCACAGGAAGGATAAAGGGAAGGGTGTAGAGATTGCCCTCTGCACAAAAAGCCTAGAAGCATAGCAATTAAAGAAAGCCCCTCCTCTTCGATATACCAGCGACCCTTTCAATGAATTAGACCCTAGGGACAAAGAGGAGGAGGCCACCGCCGAGCCTGCAGAGGCTATGGAGTTTATATCTATAGACAAGCACGACTCAAGTAGACTATTGAAAATTGGGTCCCAACTAAAAGCCGAATTGAAGGAACAACTCATCGATTTTCTCCGCCACAACTTGGATGTATTCGCTTGGTCACACGCTGACATGACCGGAATCTCCCCCGACATAGCATGCCACGTATTAAACATTGATCCTACCAAGGCGCCTGTAAAACAAAGAAAGAGAAGTATGGGGGCAGAGCGATCAGCAGCCCTCGATGAAGAAGTAAAAAACCTACTCGCCAATGACTTCATACGAGAAGCTATCTACCCGGAATGGATCGCCAACCCGGTGCTAGTAAAAAAGGCTAATGGGAAGTGGCGAACCTGCATTGACTTTTCCAACCTAAACGACGCCTGCCCAAAGGATTGCTTCCCACTTCCCAGAATCGACCAACTTGTAGACAGCACAGCCGGGCACGAACTCCTATCTTTTATGGATGCATACTCAGGATATAACCAAATTCCTATGCATGCTCCCGACCAAGACCACACTAGTTTCATCACCGATCGAGGTTTATACTGCTATAAGGTAATGCCTTTCGGACTTAAAAATGCAGGAGCCACCTACCAGCGCCTTGTCAACAAGATGTTTGCGGGGCTAATAGGACAAACTATGGAAGTATATGTGGATGACATGCTGGTAAAGTCAAGGAAAGCCAAAGATCACGTAAGCCACCTAGGCAAGATGTTTCAAGTACTTCGACAATATGGAATGAAGTTGAATCCACTAAAATGCTCCTTCGGAGTGTCATCAGGAAAGTTCTTAGGATTCATCGTTCATGCCAGAGGGATAGAAGCAAACCCTGAGCAAGTCCGAGCGCTAAGGGATATCAAGATACCTTCCACTCGGAAGGAAATGCAAAGTTTGAATGGAAAAGTGGCCGCTCTAAGCCGATTCATCTCCAAGGCGACGGACAAGTGCGTCCCCTTTTTTGAAGCCCTAAAGAAAGACAAGGGAAAGTTCGAATGGACTGGCGAATGCCTGACCGCTTTCCTTCACTTAATCGAACACCTCCAGAAACCACCGGTACTCTCAACTCCAAGCGAAGGAGAAGAATTATACCTATACCTCGATGTGTCATCTCACGCCCTAAGCGCTGCCTTGGTAAGGGAAGACAACCGCACGCAACGGCCAGTTTACTTCGTCTGCAAAAGTTTTACTGGGGCAGAAGTTAGATATCCTAAACTTGAGAAGCTAGCATACTGTTTACTAATCACTTCACGAAAACTACGTCACTACTTCCAATCCCATTCCATCAAAGTTCTGACCGATCAACCACTGAGGCAGGTACTCCATCGTCCCGACACTTCTGGGCGATTACTCAAATGGTGCATTGAACTAAGTCAGTATGATATCACCTATCACCCTCGCACCGCCATCAAGGGACAGGCCATGGCTGATTTCATTGTAGAGTTCACTACCAACGAAGATCAGGAGCAATTGGAAATAACAGAAGATATCAAGTGGAATCTCTTTGTGATGGTGCATCAAACGAACAAGGCTCGGGGGCAGGTGTGGTAATAATCACTCCCAGGGGAAACAAACTGCACTATGCTATAAGGTTGGAGTTCGCTGCCACCAACAACGATGCAGGATATGAAGCAGTGATAGCTGGACTAGAAATTGCCATAGAAATCGGGGCCAATTCTTTGTGTCTTCACAGCGATTCTCAACTTATTGTTAATCAAGTACTACGAGAATTCCAAGCTCGAGAAGAACGACTCATAGCATATCTAAAGAAGACCAGGTTACTTCTCGGCCGATTGGACCACTACTTAGTCAAACACATCCCTCGGGAGGAGAACCGAGAGGCCGACGAATTAGCAAAGCAAGCAAGTGTGAGAGACATCACCATCTTCGGGGCAGTAACCATCTCAAAGCAACTGGCCCCAAGTTTTGAGCAAGTGAATCTGATAGCTGCAACCGAAGAAGCAACTTGGATGACTCCCATCCGAGACTACCTACGAAGTGCCACTCTACCCAACGGGCGTAACGAAGTCAAGAAAATCTTGAGGAAAGCATCCCGCTACACAATACAAGAAGACATCCTCTATCGGCGTGGATTCTCTAACCCGTTATTAAGGTGTGTCGCTGGGAGAGAAGCCAAGGAAATCTTGTCCAACATCCATCAGGGAAGCTGCGGAGATCACACCGGAGGGCAAACATTAGCAAAAAAGATACTCCGATACGGATATTTCTGGCCCACCTTAAGCAAGGACGCCTTAGATTTTGTCAAGAAGTGTGACAGATGCCAAAAATTTGCTAAGATTCTTCGGCTACCAACAACTGAGATTACTCAGATGACCTGCCTCTGGCCCTTCGCAATATGGGGAATTGACTTAATTGGCGAGTTACCAATGGGCCGAGGCGGGGCCAAATACGCTATAGTGGCAGTTGATTATTTCACCAAATGGGTGGAAGCGGAACCTCTGAATAAAGTATCTTCAGCAAAAGTTATTAACTTCTTAATCAAAAATGTTCTATGCAGGTACGGAGTCCCACTCAAAATCATATCAGACAATGGACTTCAGTTTGACAGCGAGGAATTCGCCAACTGGTGCCAAGAACACAGAATTCATAAAAGCTTCTCATCCGTAGCATATCCCCAGGCAAACGGACAAGTCGAAGCAGTCAACAAAATTCTGAAAACTCTGATCAAAAAGAAGCTCGAAAAGTCGAAGGGCGCTTGGGTGGATGAACTCCCTACGGCACTATGGGCCTACCGCACATCTTTCAGAAGATCAACAGGGCACACTCCTTTCTCTTTGGCATACGGATCGGAGGCTATGCTCCCAGTTGAAACCATTGTGCCTTCCCACCGTAGGATCCACTATAACCCAGAAGAGAATGAAGAACTCCTCCACATGTCTTTGGATCTAGTTGAGGAGAGAAGGAATGATGCAGTCCTTAAAGCAGCAGCCCACAAGCAGAAAGTGGCAGCACAATACAACTCCAAAGTCAAGCATCGTACCTTACAAGAAGGGGATCTTGTCCTCAAGCGAATCTTCCCTCGCCCCGGAGCACTAGACCCAATCTGGGATGGACCATATGTAATTCATAAAGATCTCCACAATGGAGCCTATATTTTGTCAACAGTGGACGGAGAAGTATTCCAGAGGGCATGGAACATCCAACACCTCCGTCGATACTTTTCTTAACTTGTATTGCCCATATGAAGTGAATTAACAAAGAGAATCAGTGGACGTAGGCCTTTTCATGCCGAACCACTTTAAAAAACTTCGTCTCTTTTTTAACTTGTTCCTTTATATCTTGGCTACTTGTTAACTTTATCCTTTTCTGTTGAACAAAATCCTATGCGTATAGCATTTCCACTCAAAGCACTCCACGGTGCAACTTCGCCTGGGCAAAACCTAACAGGTACTATGCGAATCTATGCCCTCGCCAATGAGACACTTTTGCTCCAGCATCCCTCTGCTGTGGGTTAACTCATTGCTCGCGACGGCCCTTAAAGCCAACTGTAATGAGCCGATTATAAGCCACCGAGAAGGCCGACTATAGCCGAGGCAGCTCATTACGGCGTTAGGCTCGCCGGCAACTGTGAACCGACTATAAGCCCCAACATAAGGTGTGGCCAGCCAGGGGCAGTTCACAGTTGACGATCGGCACCCACGCTAGCCGGCCACAGTAAATTGAATAATACCCACGATTACGGGCCATAATGGCCCGGGTAGTTACTGTGCACGATCTCGGCTCCGATGTGTCTTAGGTGCGGCTGTGGTAAAAAAGAATTAACTCCCCGCGGAGGCGTAAGATGGGTGACAAATGTCTCCAAGACCCACAGCTAGGGAAAGTGACTACAAAACCCGTTTGCCACGAACCTAAGCACATCGAAGGCCTTCCGTGATTGGAAGTTTTACTTTTTCACATATTTCAATTTTTTTCTTAAAGAGTTTTCCTTCTATCCACTATAACAATCCCTAAAGTACAGGATACGGAGTAGGAGGTACTCGCCAATGGATGAAGGGATTCACAATCGGATGGCAGGGCATTCGACTGCTTTCCATGCTCAGTCATACAAGATATTCGAAACTGCCATCTACAAACAGAACATGAAAGGCGGTATTTTCTTCCTTTATGTACAAATACATGACTATAATTTGTTAACACCACACACTAGCATTGCAAGTCATGAAATTATGTCTTAAACCAAAACCCGACATCAAATACAATTCAATTATAAGAATATACATAGCTATATTTCTCATACGACATGTCGAAATAACAAGCAAACATTCAAAAGACGACAAAATCAGCTTAAGTTAAAGAATTACACGTCAAAAATAAGACTACTTATTACAAGTGGCAAAATATTACAACCTAAAAGTTACTCTACTGTTTTAAGACTAACATATACAACCCTGTCAAGTCCACAAAAAGAGTTTTTCCAGGTCTGATCAAGGGGCCGGCTGCATTGGAGTTTTATCCTTGTCCTGTTGACCACCTGTCCAGTCAGAGAAATGATTCATTAGTAAAAAGCAACCAAGTTAATGGAGAGGCTAAAAAGGAAGACTTACCAGCACCTGTTTCTTGACTATCCTGATCGTCATCCTCTACCTGCACGCCTACTTCCTCAGCGGCAAGCAACCGCATACCTTCCTTCACCGCCACCTTCTCCTCCTTGGCAAACTGAGCAGTGATCGCATCCATGCTGAAGACCACGCCACCATCTTTTTCCGCATCGGCCTTAGCCTCCTCCAGAGCCCGAAGATAGATCTTAGCCATGACCCTATGATAATCATCCATCCAGGATAGGTTGCCCTGCTTCCAGGTTCGAAAGTACATGTCCTGAAGCATTTCGTCCATCATCCCCTCATTCTCCTCAAACTCCCTCATCCGGGCCTCGGAAGCCGACAATCTTTCAACGGCAGCATCTCTCTCCGATCGGTATCTCGAGCAGTCAACCAGAAGGGATCCCCGCATTGCCTCCATCTCCTCCCTTAACTTGGCTTGAGCAAGCTCTGCAGCCTCAAGTTTCCCGGACAACTCCTCCACCTGCTCGAGATCTGCTTTCCGAACCTCGTCCACCGTGGCAATAGCCATGTCAATCCGTTATTTGCAAGTAGCTTCCATTTTCCGCAGTTCGGCCCGGCTGGCCTCTTCCATGGTTTTCTTTAGTTGTCCAGAAGCAGCCTCATGCTGAGAAATCTGAATAGCCTGATCCGCAAGCTGCTTGGCCTGATCCGAAACCACCAATCGCAGTCGGATGTTGGCACTCCCAATCTCCTCTCCGGCCTTAACCAGCCGGGCATGATGCCCCATCAGCTTCTTAGTCTCATCCGCCACCCGATCAATATTAGCCTTGGCCTCGTCTCCCATAGTAATTATACGAGTAGTAAGTAAATCGAGATCTAAGGACTTAGCTTCATCAAGTACCCGTACCATGGGGTTGCGGGGAAGAAGGTGCTCACCGGTGACCTCGTCAAAGGTAATATCATGGGAGCTTGGATCCAGGTCAGGATGACTCGCAAATGGATTACGAGCCAAGTCAGGACGGTCGATATGAATAACGGTAGGGTTTCCGGGCGGGCGCGGAGAGAGTACAAACTCGCTATCCTCCTCCGTGATATCATGAAGAGGCTGAGCCGGGAGCTGAGGACCAAGTGAAGGTTCGGATGAAGGATGACTCCTCTTTCTCCGTTGAATACCCTCTTCGATAACCCCGAGAAGAGGACGGTAGCCGACTACATCCCCGGAGCGGTGGGTCGAAGGCTTCGGCTTAGCGGAAGTTTTTGAAAGCTTGTATTGCTCAAGCCTGTGCCGAAGATCAGAGGCCTTGGATGTCTTACCTACTCCTGACATGAAGAACAAGTGTCACAAACTTACATCACTATATAATTCGAGAATAGCTTCTATCTCAGCCGCCGTCTGAACCAGGCGGTCAGTCTCCACAATCGCAAAGCCACCTGTCGCTAGCAAAAAATGAGAAAGTATGAGAAGAAGCATCGCAATCGGAATGGAAATTATAAGTAAAAGCATCAACTTACATCCAGAAGTAAAGCGCCGAATTGAAACGGAGTCGTCCCTGACAAAGAACCACTCCTTCTTGAACATGCTGAATTTAGAATACAAATCCAAGACCGGCTTGAAGGTCACAGCTGACTCCAAGCTAATGTATGGGGACCCCTTCTTATAGCCCCTCAGATTATATAGATACCGGATCTCCCGGTTGGAAGGAGCACGACCATACTTCCTCTGGAAAATGACGAAGAGGCTCACCAATATAGCATAGGAGTTGGGTTGAAGCTGGAATGGGGCCACCTTAATATATGTGAGGAAGCTGGCTATCCAAGCGTTAAGAGGAGGAATGGCACCACACATGCAGTGGTATCTGCTGTAGGCGAAGTACCCTTCAGGAGGATCATACGGCATAACGTCTCTCCCAGGCAATAGCAAGTGCGCCCTATCGATTCCAAAGGATCGGGAAATGACATCAAGTTGTTCCTCCTTGAGGGAGCTAGGAAAGCAATCGAGCGGGGAGTTCAGAAGTTCCTGAGGGCCGTACCCGTCCACTAGCGATCTCGGGGTTGGTCCGTGACGTTCTTGATTCGGCTGAGCTGGGGGCACGGCAGAGGAACCTCCTTCGCCCCCAGATTTCTTCTTGTCTGATCGAGTTTCCGCTTTACAAGACATTATCTGCAAACACAAAGAAGAATGTCGTTAGACTAAAGGAAGAAAAGAAGCGAGTGTGTGCAGTCTAGAGTTTCACTCATAAATGCTCAAATTCCCATTGTCATTCGGTAAGGTGAAGGTTAAAAGTTCATTCGGCTTTCACGTCACTCGTGTTCATTCGGCATTCACATACGCGAGTTCATTCGGCATTCACATACGTGAGTTCATTCGGCATTCACGTCACTCGTGTTCATTCGGCATTTAAACATACCTGGATCGGTAATCAGGTTGGCTCAGTAATCAAGTTGGTTCGGCTGTCTCAAAACGACGAAGAATGATAGTAACCTAATGCCTCTATTTATAAGCAAAACAAGCCGGACCACCCAACATGCTTCCCACCGAACCAGATCCTTCCAAACACCCAAGACCGAACGAAGCCATCCCAGCCACAAGAAAACAAAGCGCGGCACCTATAAGCACGTACCCCACTTTAGGGGGCAAGTGTTGGATATATTTCATCCGGTCTCCCCGAACCAAACAAGCCGGACCACCCAACATACTTCTCACCGAACCAGACCCTTCCCAATTCCCACCGAACCACCTCCTGCCGAACCAACTCCTCTTCCACACCTCACCGGACCAATCTTCCTCCACAGAACCACCGAACCAACTCCTCTTCCACACCTCACCGGACCAATCTTCCTCCACAGAACCACCGAACCAACTCCTCTTCCACACCTCACCGGACCAACCTTCCTCCACAGAACCACCGAACCAACCCCATAACCGGACCAGCCCATGCCGAACCATCCTACCACAAGTCCAAGCAACTACCGGTCCATTCTACACTTCAACCACCTCCGAACCAAGCAATGACGAACCAAGACGTACCAGGCCAGATCACATCAGCCCAGGCCCATCAGCAACTATACACATCTTGGACCCCTACCCCTAGCCTCACTCTATAAATAGAGGGGCAGGGGTACAACAATGGGGACAAGTTTGAGAGCTCAAGCACGGAAGGAACTTTCAAACAACTTTCTTTTACTTGTATCAAAGCTATGTACTTGTAATCAGAATAAGAGAAGAGAAATAACATATAAAGTGGACGTAGGCACATTCTGGCTGAACCACTATAAATCTGCGTATCTTTTTACAGTTTAGCCCCTGTTTTTCATATATTTGCATAAATCGCTCAAATCACTAAGAATAACATAAGATCTACTAAATCATACAACTTCGAGGTGTTTGTCCATTTTTTGTGCAAACACCTATTGCAACTGTTTTCTGTCCTTTGTAATAGATACCAATTTTTATACCTATTTGTTCGTTGTAATAAATGTCTGTTAAAACTATTTTCTGCCCGTTGTAATAGATGCCAGTTTTCACACCTATTTGCCCGTTGTAATAGATGCCTATTACAACAATTTTCTTTTGCCCGTTGTAATAGATGGCAATTTTACAACGGTCACAAAATGCCCGTTGTAATAAATGCCCGTTGTCAATTTTTAATAATTAATAATGAACAATTACAACACTTTCTTAAAAAATATTAATAATAATTATTTACTAATATTTAATGATTATTATCAATAGTATTAATGTTAATCATAGGTTAATTTTTTTGAGGAAATGTTCACTATAGAATAAGACCAAATTATATTAATTTTTTTGAATATATTTACTATTGAATTAAATATTATAATAATTAGTAATTTGTAATTTATAAATAATAACCAATAATACTTAATTAATAATATATAAATGGTAATTTATAAATAATAATTATAAATGTCAACTTTATAAGACATTATTTATAATTTATAATAATTAATAATTATTGACAAATAATTCATAATTACTAATTATTATCTATATTCAACAATTAATTTTTAATATTTAATAGTTTATTATAGTTTATTAATTAATGATTAGTAAATTACATTTAATATTTACTAATTACATTTAATAATTAATAAATATAATTAATAATTAATATGAAATAATTAATAGTTAATATTAAATATTACTATTAAAAAATTAAAATTAATAATTAATTATTATTAATTATTATTTAATAATCAAAGTTTAATATTTACTATTTAATATTTTTACAATTTTAATAATTATTATTTAGTAATTTACTATAGTTTAGTAATTAATAATTAATAATCAATATTATTGATTAATTTAATATTAATTAATATATTCAATAATTAATAATTAATGATTAGTAATTACTATTACTATAATAATTATTATTCAGTAATTTACTATAGTTTAATAATTACTAATTATTAATTTACTATTTTGTAATATATTTAGTGATTAATAATTAATGATTAGTAACTTATAATTATAATCAATGATTATTAATAAATAATTTATAATTAATAATTACTAGCTGTAATCAATAACTATTTTTATATTTAATAATTTATTAAGAACGACCTACTTTTCTTTTTTCTTTTTTTAATGGCCTCTGTTCCTTCTTTCCCTCCTCTCCCTGTACTTTCAAACTACTCTCCCGTCCTATCCAACATCCCACCAATTCTTTCCATCATCTCTCCTCCTATTCAACTCTAGCCCCCTCAATTTCCTCCTGACCCTCTCCCACCTGATCCAGCCCTTTTGATGCCTACTGTGTCCCCTTCTCCCCTTGTTGTTCCACTTAGTTCTTCTTCTATGCCAATTCTGAACTGCCAATCTTCTATGGTTATTCCTCCTGTTCAATGGAATTCCCTCTTTAAAACAAAACCTCATAATGCAGGGAAGCATACCCCCAATTCAAGTTCCTCTTGTCTTTGAAGGCCATGTCCTTGTGCCTCCGGAGAATGTAATAAAGGCAGGAAATGAAATTTGGGGAGAATACTTGGTAGGTTTTTTCCTTGATAAACCACTTTCTTATCTCAGTGTTATAGCACATCTAAAAAGAGTTTGGAAATTAAAAGGTTCAATAAAAGTTAAGTCAGATGGATTTCTGTTCCTATTCAATCTGTCTTGTGAGGAAGATAGAAAGAAAATAATTGCATCAGATCCAATTATCATGAGGAACAAGTTATTCATTGTAAAGCAATGGGATCCAAATGTTGGAAATAGTTGTAGTACTATTAAATCTGTTCCAGTTTGGATCAGGCTTTCGAATATCCCATTATACGCTTGGTCACATCTAGGCATCAATTGGCTGGCATCTCGAATTGGAACCTTCATGTGTATGGATGAGCAAATTGAGAAGTTGCAAGGAATTGGTTATGCAAAATGCATGGTAGAAATCACTCCATCTGTTGAGTTATTGGATCAATTTGCAGTGAGGTTACTTGATGGATCAGAGCAGATTGTAAAAGTAGAATACTTATGAAAACCTGAAGTATGCATTGGATGCAAAGAATTTGGACATATGTCTGATATGTGTATGAAAATAGAATCAAAACAAGTAGGGAAGGCAGCAGCAGAAATTGGGACTAGAAATGAAAGCAGGGTTAATGAAGTAGAGAATGAAAAAATAATAAGAGCCACAAAGTAAAAGCAGGAGTGGAGAAGGGTTGAAAGTAGGGGAATAAAAATGAAAAGAGATAAGGAAAAAGAAACTAGAACTAAAAAACAGAAAAATGGAGAAGTAATATCTGTGGATGAACCCAAAAATAGTGAGGAACTTGAAGCGCATGCTAACTCAGTGAAAAAAGGCAAACAAATAAAAGCAAATGAAGAAATCAATACAGACACCAATAGATTTAATGTCTTGATGGAAGAAAATGAGACTGAGTCATGCTATGCTATAAGTGAAAATTAACAATGCTATGATAACTGTGACAAAGAAGAGCAAATTGAGGAAGGAGAAATTTTGGGTAATATGCAGGCTAAAAATTGTGTTGAGCAAGAGTCAACTTTCTTAATAATGAAAAATGATATGGAGGTTCATGAAAACATCAGGAAAGGGAGAGTAGCATCAAGTGCTAAAACAAGTGCAGCTGAACAGAAAGAAAAAACAACCCTTGATGCTTTAGTATATGAAATTGCCAGTTCAAGTGAAGGAATATCAAAGCAAACAAGTGACATCCAGGCCTTAAATGCTGAAAAAGGAAGAACAATGTTTAATTCACTTCATGCTGAAACCCAGTTTAGGGAGGAACTAGAAAAAGATTTAATGAGCTTGATCATAGCTGATCATCATAAAATTATTATCCCCTCATCAGGTTGTTACTCTTTTTCTAGCCATCTGCCTGGATGGATTTCTTTGCCACCTACCACTATTATCTCTCCAAACCCAAAGTCTGGAAAGAATAGTGGAAAAGGTCTGTCTGATAATAAAGAGCATAATGTTGATTATAACACTGTTCAAAGAGGATCTCCTGCAACTAGGAGCACGAAAAATGTGGTTCATCAATCATTGAAGTATACCAAATGATGCAAAACTATGCAATATGGAATATTAGAGGAGCTCATTCTTTAACAAAGCTAGATCAAGTGAAACATCTCATTAACCATCATAGAGTTTCCCTCTTTGCTATTCTTGAAACTAAATTAAATGAAACCCTTTCTATAAAAGCTGCTAAACACATAAACCCTAACTAGACTATTAACCATAATTTGAATCAAGCTTCCTATGGCAGAATCTTGGTTATCCATGATCATACTGTTTTATCTCTAACTTCAGTCCTTTGTACATACCAAGTTATGCATTTTCAAGCCAAACATATTGAATCTTCTCTCTCTTTCTATATATCTATAGTCTATGCCCACAACTCTTCTATCTCAAGACAATCTTTCCTTGATCTCCTTCCTACATTTAGGCAAAATACCCATCCATGGCTTGTCTTTGGGGATTTTAACTGCTGTTTAATCTTGAATGACAAGCATGGTGGCCTTCCCCTTCTCCCAAATGACATTTTCCCCCTCAATAAAGCTATTGAGGATTCAAGCTTGTTATCAATTCCCACAACTGGTGCTGAGTACACTTGGAATAACAGGAGTAGAAATGGAGTCAGAACCTACTCTAAGATTGATCACTCATTTGCCAACCTCAAAGCATTAACCACATGACCAACTATGTCTTCTTTTATCCCCATCTAGTTCTTTCTGATCATTCCCCTATTATTTTCTCTTCGGGACAGAAGTTGTTAAATGAAAAAAGAAGCTTCAAATTTTATAATGCTTGGGTTCATGAACCTGAGTATACTAATATCATAAGTAAAGCATGGACTAAAAATTTCTATGGTAACCCAATGTTTATTTTTTGCAGGAAATTAAGAGCTACTAAATATGCACTACGAGATTGGGCAAGGAACAAATTTGGTGATGGAACTTTAAAATCAGCAATGTTAAGGAAGAAACTCAATCATGCTCAAGAAGAAATGATGAATAATCTTGATAATCCTGAAGCGGCTGTTACTAAGAGAAATTTATTTGATCAATTAAGTGAAGCTTTGAAGTCTGAGGGCAATATGAAGAGGCAACAACTGAGGCAAAAATGGGCAACTGAGGGAGACAACAATACTGCTTATTTTCATGCTGCCATTAAGGTTAAACAGGCTAAGGAACATATTACTAACATTTATGACGAGGAAGGGGAATTGCACTCCAATGCTGCTGCTGTTGACAAAGCTCTCCTTAACTTTTTCAAGAATTTGTTAGGTAACAAAGATGAATTCATTCCATCTATTGAAGATCTATCCCAAATGCAATATCCATAATTGCTCCCAGAGGAGGCTGACAATCTTGTCATAAAGGTAACTAATAAGGAAATTAAAGACACTCTATTTTCTATGAATATGCAATCTAGTGGAGGGCCTGATGGATTCAATGTATTTTTTTATCCATAGTTGGGAAATAATCAAGAAGGAATTTCTAAAGGCAGTCCATAACTTTTTCAATTCTTTCAATCTGCTAAAACATGTGAATGCTACTAATTTGGTTCTTATTCATAAAGTCTAGACTCCCTCGTCTGTTGCTTCTTTTAGACCAATTTCTTGTTGTAATGTTTTGTACAAGTGTATTTCAAAAATTTTAGCCTCTAGACTTGTTGTAGTCCTTAGCAGAATTATATCCAGGAATCAGTCTGCATTTCTTCCCAAGAGAAACATTCTTGATAACATTTTGTTATCACATGAATTATTAAAAGGCTACGGTCGTGCACAAGCTTCCAAAAATGCTATGCTAAAGATAGATTTAATGAAGGCTTATGACAGTATACACTGGACATCAATAGTGAGAATAATGGCTCTGATGAAATTTCCCAAAGTTCTCAATTAAGTATAATGGCTTCACTTCTAGGTTTTTCAACAGCAAGCAGGGGATCAGGCAAGGGGACCCTATCTCTTCTTATATATTCATTCTAGTTATGGAAGTGCTAACTAATATGCTGTCAAGAAAATATGTGCAGAAGGATATATTGTACCATTCAAAATGTAAATCCCCCCAAATAACTTCTCTCTTATTTGTTGATGATATCATGATCTTTACTAAGCCTGATGAGAGCTCAATTGAAAATATTATAACAACCCTTGATAATTTTACGTTATGACTGGATTGAAATTAAATGCAAATAAATCTCATATTATCACTTCTGGCATATCTTCTGAAGAAGCTAATGCAATAACTGCCATATCTGGATTGCAACAAATGGATAATAACATGAATTATCTGGGTATTCCTTTATGTACTTCAAGAATTACTACTAGACACTGCTTACCTCTGTATACAAAAATCTGTAACATAATGACCTCATGGGCAAATAGGTTTCTTTCACAGGCTAGAAGACTTGTGCTCATCAAGTCTGTAATCTCTTCAATGATGGTGTACTGGTCAAGAGTGTTTATTCTTCCCATAAAGCTGGTGAACATGGTAAGAAATGCCATGCTAAGATTTTTCTGGACAGGCTCGATTCATTCTAAAAAAATCATCCCATGCTCCTTTGCTAAAATGGAATTGCCAAAAAAGAAAGGTGGTCTAGGAATCTTCAACTTGCAAAATTGGAATAAAGCTGCAATTAGTGCTCACTTAAATTCTATGCTAAGTGGTGTTGAATCCTTATGGGTTGAATGGACCAGAAAATATAATTTAGGTGGTAGGAATTTCTGGACAATGCCTGTGCCCCAGAATTGTAACTGGACATGGAGGAGTATACTGGGCTTGAGAACTAGGTTCACTCAGTTTATTAAGTATGAGCTCTCACAAAACAGTAGCATCAAATTTTGGAATGACCCGTGGATGGCTGAAGGCTTAGTGCTTGTCAATGTGTTTTCTCCCCATCAGATTGAACATGCAGGCATAAGAAAGGATGCTCAAACAATTGATTACTTGTTTGAGGGCAAGTTGTTGCTTCCCTACACCAGCAATCAGTATATAAGGGCTATTTGGAACTTATATCAGACACAACACTATGGTATAGCTGATAGGGATGAAGTACTGTGGAATGGGAAGCAGCACTCTATCTCTGTTGCTTATGACCTTCTTACTAATGTGACTAGTAGATCTACTACAGTTTGGCACAAGGTTATATGGTCCACATCCTCCCCTGCTAGGGACAACCTGATGATGTGGAAGGTTATCATGAATGCTTTGTTAACTAAGAACAAAATGTTGAGTTATGGAATGAATGTTGATCCTCTGTGTGTCTTTTGCAAGCTGCAGGTTGAGTCAGTAGCTCATCTATTTTTTGACTGTAATGAATTACGGGGAATCTGGGGAAAATTGGTTAGAAGAATTGTTGATGATCATAAGCATAGCTTGTCTGAATTAGAGTGGGATCTTATTAGTAAATCAACAAGGTGGAGGAAAGACAGAAGAACTGTTTTTTTTTCTTTCTTAAGAAGTACCTGAATTTAGTTTAGGAGGAAAGAAACTTGAGAAGTTTTGAAGATAGAAGTAGGAGTATGCAACAACTATGGGAAGTACTTAAGAATGCTATAATCACTGGTATGAAGGAAAGCAAATATGGCTTCAGTTCTCAGTTGGCTGAAGCTTGGACTTAACTCTTTGTTGTTTTATGTTTCTCATTCCCTTTCTTTCTGTCATGTTATCCCTGTGTCCTGTTTTTTTTTCTTTTCTTTGTTTTTTCTTTCTGTTTTTGGTCCTGTTTGTTCTTCTTTGTTTGTTATTTCTAAATCTTTTTTTGTGACTGTGAGCATGTTCATAGTTACTTTCCTTTTTTAAATAAACTGGTAGGGGACCAGTTAACCCCGCTTGCCTTGCAAAAAAAAAATTATTATAGTTAATTATTAATAACTAGTAAATTACATTTGATATTTAGTAATTACATTAAATAATTAATAAATATAATTAATAATCAATAATTAATATTAAATAATTAACATTCAATAATTGACATTATAATATATAATATTTAAAATGTACTATTTTAATAATTAATATGTAATAATTTATTATATTTTAATATTTAATAATTAATATTTAATAATTATAGGTAATTTATTATTTAGTAATATATTTAATAAATAATTGATAATCAATAATTAATAATTAATGTCTGATAAATACTATATTAATAATTAATAAATAAAAATATATACATAATAATTAGTTTGAATAATTAATATTCTTTTTTAATTAAGAAGTAAACTATTGAATTAGTCTTAATTTCTATTATAACTAATGATTATTAATAAATAATTTAAATATGATTTATAATTATATTTAATATATAATAATTTATTAATAATTAATAAACTACAAATGATAATTTATAATTATAATTTATAATAGTAACATATACCTAATAATGTATAATTGATACCTAATAAGTTATTATAATTTATGATCTATAACTTTTAATTCATAAATAACGCTGCAAGGTAGACATTTAGAAATGACTTAATTAAGTGTTGAAAACTAATTTATACATACCAAGTTCTCGCCTATGTATTTTCAATTTCTCGCTTCGTTAAACCATGAAAATTTCGGGTTCCTCCATAGTTTCTCTCCACTCTAAATTAATCATTTACATAACATCCAAACTCACGTTTTCCCAATCCCCAAATCAATGAAACCCCAAATCAATGAAACCCCCAAACAAAAAAGTTTATCATTGAGATCTCATTCTCCCTTTTACTACCACATCATCCCAGAATGAGATTGAATGGCCCATGTTGGCCTCATCTCCATGCCATCTACGACCAATATGTGTTGTGGAAGAGAATACGATGATTTTTTCAAGGAAACAAAAAATGCTAAGGGCTCATTAAGGTAAGCCATAGGATATGTCCTAGTATCTTTTTAAAAGAATTCTTCTAATGTACACATTATGATCCTGCAACTGTTAATTATTTAATTTTAAAGAATTCGTCCGAGTCTCCTCTTTCTGCTTTAGCTGGCGATCTTGCAACTGTTAATCCAAACTTATCCCCTAATTTAGGTTTGTCTAGGCCATTCATCTCTGCTCTTTCCCCTATGCTCGAGGCTGCTTCACTTGCTAGTGAAGGCTGTTGGCAAAATTATGGGAATAATGTTCAACTTCATAATGAAATCAGTTTGGCTAATGATAGTGGAAAACAAGGTGATGCAGTTGTATTGAATAACAACGTGAAAGGGGATGTGTTATTGGATATGGTAGTATGCCCTCCACCTATTTGTGCAAATGTGGCACTTGAATCTGCTAATGTATTGGATGTTGGAATTCCCGGTAGGCCTGTGCATCCTTCTATAGCCCTGAACTTGGTTGCTTCTCACTTTAATAATAAATGGTCTTCACTATTTTAATACATGATACAAAACCAATTTACTTTGTACGATGGTGGAATCATGGCAGATGTTCCAGCTAAATTCGGTCATCCTACGTAATTATCACAAATAGTAATTTGTGTAAGTGACCCATGTTTATTAATATCACTTTTTGACTTTGAATTGCAGATAACTCATATGTTAGTTGTAAATTTTTTACATCTAACAAAATATTCATCTAAGAATTCGATATGTTGATATGTACATATATTAGCAAGTACAGTGTAATATAGTTTTATATGGATTGACAAAAGAAGTCAAAAATCATGAATCTATGCAATTAAGTTTAAGTTTATTTATGGCCTAGCTTAGCTACAAAATACGAGTACATATACATATAATTATTTTATCAAATACTTTTGAAATTGTAATAAATATTTGATATATTCATGTTAATCATGAATTAGTGATTTTGTTCATGTCATGCTTGTGCTTTGTAACGACCTGAAAATTTTAACAATTTTTAAATAACGTAATTAACTAAATTTTTCTTGAAAATAAATAATAAAATTAAGAAATGAAAATTTGATATTTGGTATGCGTCTATTGAAGCATAGCAAGTGGCAAATTTTTATTTGAAAATATGAAAGTTTGTTTGGTTGTGGAATTTTAAATTTAAATTTAAAATCAGCCATTTGATGAAAATAAAATATTTTTGAAATCTGAATATTTTTACATAAGAAAAATGTTAAGCATTTTCTGAGTGAGACGCCATAATTCATTTCGCCAAATTTGGACTGCTCTAGCCCCGTTTATCTTATTTTCGGCGATTTAGCAGCAGTTTTGGCAGCGGAAATCGAGTTTTGATAGCTTGGTCATATCACTCATATATGTGTACCATTCTGTTCGTCTCGTCGTGCCGATCGCCACAGTATATTCATTTGTGCATTTCGGTGTCCGGTACGCGGTGAAATCTATGAAACGATTTGCCATATCGGTTCCGTATTTGGGCCTTTTGGGTCTCCTATGTCCTTTCATTATCCACCGTGCAAACAAATAGCCATCAGCTATTAATATTTTCAGCTTTTGACTTTCGATATTCCCTGGTTTCAATATAATATATGTTGATTCAATTTCCTCCGATTCATTTCTCTTTCCCCTCTACAATAAAGGGGGTAAGCATATATTTTTATTTGCATTCTTCTTCTTCATTTGCTCGAGAACTACCCGCTCATCTTCTATTTTTTCCTGAAGGAAACCTTATAGCCGCGTCGCCTGCTCGTGCTCCCTCTCTTTCACCTTGCTTTGCGCGTGACCACTTTTCGACCTTCATCATCTCTCCACGTCACACCTCATTCCCTACTACCATCCGCTTCCTAGCCTCAGCACCTCCCTCCTCCACCTCTTTCCAACCACCACTCCATCTTCTTGAACCCGCTCCGCCACAGTAGCCTCACCGGCCCTTCCTCGCTCAGACAAAAACCCACCCTGTTGCCGAGACCCTCCACCGAACATCCAGTGCTGCCATGCCGCCCCTCCACTCCAACGCCGAAGCCCATAACCTCTACCTCTCCTTCCCTCTTGACAACCACCTGCACTTCCCTAACCAGCCGTGGCAGTTTTCCTTCCATTACCAAGAAAGGTGCGCCATTCTTCCTCTAGCAGCCTCAGCCTGACCCGCCACCCCTAGCGTCCACCGCCAGTAGCCGAAGCTCCCCACCGTGACAACAACCAAGCCTCGAACAACCCCACTCCTCCTCCAGTTGGCAGTGATCACCACCCAGCTCACATGAAACCCTCCAGCCATAATGCTTCCTCCCATCGCCACGTGGCAGTTTCCCAGCGAGGCCTACTAGTCACAACATCCACCAACAGCCACCCTCCTGGCCGAGCATAGCGGATTTGCTTTATATTTGTTTCCTTCAATATATATTTGCTTTGTGCTTCAATATAAGCTTATATATATAATTTCACTTATATATATTTTGATTTTTGGGTCCAATCGCTTAGATTTGCTTTGTGCTTATCGCTTCTCTTTGACGTGTCATTGTCCCGATTGCTCATACGTGTGCGTATCCGTGCCTGTTGCTTCTCATTCCCGTTGTTATCTCTATCCTCGAAAGGTGAGCGATCACTCATGATTAATATTCATTTGTTTAGTAAATTGATTTCATATGAAACGACGATTTAAATATGTTGTTAAATTTGAATTGATTAGTAATTTAGTCGTTGAATATTTATTGTTAATGATTATATAAACTTGTAATTGATATGTTATGCTATTTTATTCTATTGTTCTCACACTGCAAGTTCCCTGCTAGTTTAGGAATCCCTATGGGTTGAAATGATACATACCCGAACGATCTTGTAGATTAGGGAAAATCTTTATGGGTTGAAATGATAATCCCAAGCGATTTTATTGATTTTTGAAATATTGAGATTACGTGTTGAAACGATATATACCCGTAAATTTAAATTATTGCGGATTGAAATGTTAAAATTCGTATCACTGACCTTAGGGTAGAAAACTATATACGAACACTGTTGGTCTATTTTTAAATGATTTCCAAAATTTTGAAAAGAAATATATGTGTTTGATTTTAAATGATATAATATAAAGATTTTATTTTAATATGTGTGTTAAATTTAGAGTTCTAAGATTATATGTTTGGAAATTTTAAATTTATAAGTTAAGTTTGAAAATGAAATTTTAAGATTTTACTTATAATTTTACTATTTTTAAATATATATATATATATAAATTTAGATTTAATTAAATAATTTTTTTATATAATAAAATTTAATTTAATAAAATTTAATTTAATTAATATATATAATATGTTTTAAAATATTTATTTAAAATTTATATTAATATATTAAAAATAGAGTTGGTAATAACTTTAATAAATTAAGGTTGGAAAGATAAATTAAATTTGATTTGTAATTTAATTTGTTAAGAATTGAATTTAAATTAGTAATTGATTTAAAACTTATTGATTTTGAGATTTTAAAGATATGAATTTTATCACTTGATAACTTGATTTTTTTGACTAGAGATGATTAAATGAATATTTTAAAAATTTAAATAAAATTGAAATTGAATACTTAATTTCGATTTAAATTTGGATTTGAGATTTTATTTGAATATTTATATAAAAAGTGATTAAGTGAATATTTTCAAAATTAAATATAATTGAAGTTAGATATTTAATTTTGATTTAAACTTGAAATTAGAAATTTATTGAATTGTTTATAAAAATTGTTTTATAAAATGACTATGGTGTGAAATAAGCATTTGGTTGTTAAAGAGACCGGGATCGGATATTGTCATACTCTCTGCTAATATCAAAAACCACTTTAACAACTGTGCACTTGGTGGAGATTCTAGAACGAAGTAGGATGGTATGGAAAACGTCTGTATGAGGTATGAACGCAGCCCTGACTCCCTCGAGTCAGGTTGATACGACTAAAACAGGAGCTATACCGGACCAAGTGGGGTCGCTCGCCCTATCAAGCACATTTCTTCGAAACCATATTTATTACTTTTGTGATTTGGTTTTGGTGTGCACACCTTTGATTTGGGAGTGTGTCTCGAGGTGGGCGGTAGTAGCTGCTATGTGTTACCACCAGTCCGGGAGTGCAAAACGGTAGTATCCTACCCTAGACATTGCCTCGCGTGCCTTGTCATATTCCTTATCGAACCCATTATGACTCTGGTTTGTATCGTACCTATGGAGTGCTCACCGAGTATCCCACCGGTTTGTGGAGCTTATAGTATCTGTATAGACTATGATATTTATATAAAAATGTGTTAAGGGGGATATGGGTAACGCCTTAACGCTATTTAATATTTTACTTTACTGTAGATATTATCTATGTAGCGTATTGTACTATGTATGTAGATAGTTCCACAGATCCTTAAAGAATGGAATCCCAAACATCCTTTAAGTTATATTGCATTTCACTTGACATTTTACTTGAGTTGATTTACTTGCATAAGAATGTTAATCATGACTCGAGTGTTTTGTATTTTGCTTTATGCTCGGGTCAGACTGAGTGTCACCACATTTGAGACTCACCTTTGGAGCTAGGAGTTTGCTTGGAGATCTATCTTTATCTATTCGGCTTTTCAGTTATTTCTAGTTGTTTATGTTCAAACTTGTCATTTGCTTTTGTATTAGAGACTTTTGTGTATTTGGATTTCTGTTGTATTCTGTCTTGGACTCTGATGTTTCTGTAGTAGCTTTATGAACTACTATTTATCTATTCTGCTAATTATTGTTGTAAAACTCTGTGTCTGTGATTCTGTGATTGATTTATTTACTGTATATGCTAAGTTTTGCCAAAATATAAATTAACAATCTGTTGTTTTGAGCAATTCATGTTCGACATGTGTGTCTGCTTTGGCACTCAAAGGGTGTAGCATGATAGGGTTTCTCGCTTTTGGGTTTGATAGCGAACGGATGACTCTTACTCCTACATGTCCCATGACGTTGGTGCAGTCGAGAGGCTGGCCGTGAAGGAAGAACACAGGTACCGATGTATGCTACGGTGGGCGTTACCCCATTGGTTGGTATCCCGTTGCAGTTGGTATCAAAGCTTTGGTTTAGGCAAACTTAGCATATGGAGTAAAAACTCATTAGAGATAAGGTAGTGATACCCTAGAATGAGTAGAATTAATTACAGAATCATCTTTGTTTGAGCTTGAAATTCTTAGTTAGGATTTCCTTTGATTATGATTTTCTTTTGAATTTTGGAACTTTACCTTTGTTTCTAAATCCATTCTTGTCTTTTCTAGATGAGTAACCGTAGGAACGTTCAAGGTAGGTGTCATGGAAATGCCCTCGCACCACCTATTGTTGCTCCCATTCCACCAGCTCAGCCTGTTAAGTTCACCACTCTTTGTAAGGAGTACTCTCAACTTGGAGGTACCAAGTTCACTAGAGCAGAGAGTATTATCGAGGCTCAACAGTGGCTGAAGAGTTTAGAGAGGATTTTCACTAGACTTGAGATCACTGATGCTCAGATGCGTCAGTCGGCTATTTGGCAGTTGCAGGAGTCCGCCCAGGATTGGTGGGAGTCTGTTACCGCTCAACCTGTTGAGGCTAATATCACTTGGCAGCAGTTTATGTGAGATCTTTAGTTATCCTTTTCTTGGTTATCTCTGTTGAATCTATCTCTTTGAAATTTATCTCCTTTATCTTTGTCTTATCTTGGATCCATTTTCAGGGATGCTTTTATGGCTAAGTGGATGCCTGAAGCCGGAAAGTCTCAGTTATATAGATCATTTATGGACCTTGAGCAAGGGGATGTGACTTTTGCTGAGTATGGAAGGAGGTTTAATGAGTTGTCTAAGTTTGGGCCTAGTTTGATAGATACCCTGCTCAAGAAGAATGAGAAGTATATCCACGGTGCTCGCCCGGAGTATTATGACCGTTTTAATAATCATGTTCACGGCACCTTTATTTCTCTTATGGATATGGCCACCGAATTTGAGAACCCCAATTCCAAAGGAAAATAGTCTATGTTAGCATCTCAGGGTAATTCCAGCAGTTCGAAGAAGAGGAAGCCCAACTATCATCGACAGAAGAAGAATTAGCAGAATTCTCAAGGTCTTGGTTATTCTTCACAAAAGCGATCTCTTGACCTATCTTCCATCACTTGTTTCAAGTGCGATCGGAAGGATCACTTTGCCAACAGATGTCCATCCTCCACCGAAGCTGCTATTCCTCCAGCCCAGGCAACCAGAAACAACCTTTGTCACATTTGTTTGCAGCCTGGCCACTTCAAGAAGGACTGTCCCACTCAGCAGAGAGACAAGACATCTGGAGTCTTTGCTAGGACCTCTTCCACTCCTACTCCTCCTCCTCCTCCTTCTACCAGTGATACCCAAGGTACTCTTCAAAGCTCCTTTACTTTGTACGATTTTCCTGTTCGTGTTCTTTTTGATACTAGAGCATCTCATAGCTTTATCTTTGTTGAACTCTGTAATAAATTTAAGCAAATCTTGCATCCTCAATTGGCCACTTCATCATTATGTATGACTAATCACATCGACGGTCCCGCCAACCTTAGTATGATTTGTAAAGGGGTGAAATTCCTTTACAATTTGCACATATTCCCTGGAGATTTCTGTGTACTCGGCTTTGATGCATTTGATATCTTACTTGGGGGTGATTGGTTAAAGTGATATGATGCAGTTATCTCATGCAAAGCTTGAACCATTTCTCTAGTAGACGACCAGGGTAATTCTCTTGTGATCGAATGTCGAATGCCTTAGGATTATGCAGGCAGCTTTATCTTTTCGCTTGATTCTTAGCCTAGTGATCCGGAATCCACCCCGATAGTCACGGATTATCCTGATGTTTTTAGTGAAGTCACTGCTCTTCCTCCTAAGCGGGAAATTGAATTCTGCATCGATCTTATTCCTGGAGCTTGGCCTGTTGTTCTTCCTCCCAAACGGATGGTACCTAGAGAGAAAGTCGAGTTAAGGAAGCAGATTAAAGACTTATTCTCCATGGTTTTGATTAGGCAGAGTTTTTCTGAATGGGGAGCAGTTGTGGTCTTTGTCACCAAATCTGATGGTTATTTAAGGATGTGTGTTTATTATAGAGAGCTGAACAAGCAACTCTTAAGAAAAGATATCCTATGCCTAGTATCAATGATATGTTCGATCAGCTCTACGGAGCTAAAGTATTCTCTCAGTTTGATCTTACTACCGGTTTTCACCAGCTTCGTGTAGTCAAGGAGAGCATCCCCAAGACAGCTTTCCAAACAGAGAATGGTTTCTATAAATGGTTAGTCATGCCCTTTGGATTAACCAATGCTCCTGCCTTTTTCGTCGATCTCATGAATCACATGTTCCGCGATATTCTCAATAAGTTTGTCCTTGTTTTCGTTAATGATATTTCATCTTTTCTAAGTCAGAGAATGAACATGGGTCACATTTGAGATATGTTCTCCAAACTCTTAGGTGTCATCAGTTGAAAGCCAAATTTTCTAAATGCCATTTCTGGAGAGATGAAGTCTGATTTCTTGGGCACATTGTTTCAGTAAATGGAGTCTCAGTTGACTCGATTAAGGTCGCCACGATTAATGTAAGTCTATCCACCTTTTATCTTTTGAAATTTAATTATCTTTATCTATCTTTAAACTTATCCACCTTATTCTATTTCTAGGATTGGGAGACGCCTAAGACTCCTTCCGATATCCTAGCCTTTTGGGCCTCGACGGTTATTATCGGAGATTCATCGATAATTTTGCCCGCATAGCTGCACCTCCCACTGCTTTGACTCATAAGAATTCTAAGTTTGTGGAGTGATAAGTGTGAAACCACATTTAATGAGTTGAAGCAAAAGCTTACTTCTGCTCCTGTTCTCAACATTCCGAATGGGAGTGAAAGATTATAAGTTTATACTGATGCTCGTCGAGAAGGTTTGGGTGCTATCTTGATGTAGGATGGGAAGGCCATTGCTTATGCCAGTCGTCAGTTGAAGCCCCACGAAGCTAACTATGCCACTCATGATTTAGAATTGCTTGCTGTTGTGTTTGCTTTGAATTTATGGAGGCATCACCTTTTAGGGACCAAGTTTGAGCTTTTTATGGATCATCAGTCTCTTAAGTATATTTTCATCCAGAAGGATTTGAACCAGAGGTAGGTTAGATGGCTCGAGTTCTTAGCATCTTATGACCATGACATCAACTACACTCCTGGGAAAGCTAATGTTGTGGTTGATGCCTAAAGTCGGAAGAGAACCATGTTGTGTCAAACCTTTTTCGTCTCTTATAGATCGTATAGCATCCAAGCAGGATGAAGATGAGATGCTTAAGCTCATGAAGGAGAATATTCGGAATAGGGAAAGTGATAACCAGAGTTAGTTAGGAGCACATATTGACCAAAATGGAGTTCTGAGGATTAATAATCAAATTTGTGTTCTGAATGTCGACGAATTAAGGCAAGAGGTTCTTAGTGAGAATCATCAGTCTAGACTCTCTATCCATCCAGGTGTCACGAAGATGTTTCAGAATATGAAAAGGCTGTATTAGTGGAGTGGTATGAAGCGGGATATCTCCATTTATGTCAGTAGATGTGCCACTTGTCAACAGGTTAAGGCTGATCACCAGAAGACCGCTGGATTGCTACAACCCCTTGAGATTCCCATTTGGAAGTGGGATCAGGTTTCTATGGACTTTATTGATGGTTTACCGAGGACTAGAAGGGGTAATGAGAGTATGTGGGTAGTTGTCGATCGATTGACCAAATATACCCATTTTATTCCGGTCAAGTCGAATCGAACTACTTCGAGCTTAGCTAAGGTGTATCTGAGGGAGATTGTTCGACTCCATGGTGTTCCATCTAGCATTGTTTGTGATCGTGATCCTAACTTTACCAGAAAGTTCTGGAAAGCTTTTCAAGAAGCTTTGGGTACTTGTTTAAACCTTAGTACTACTTATCATCCTCAGACCGATGGTCAGACGGAAATGGTGAATCAGATTTTAGAAGATCTCCTTCATGCATGTGTTCTTGATTATGGAGGATCTTGGGAAGATCATCTCCATCTCGTTGAATTCACCAATAATAACAGTTATCAGGTATAACTCTATCTTTGAAATTTTTAATCATCTTAAGCTTCAATCAATTAATCCCATTCTTTTGAATTCGGGCAAGTATCAAGATGTCTCCGTTTGCCGCTCTTTGTGGACGATCTTGCAAATCTCCATCTTGCTGGGTTGAATCCATTGATTACTTAGTTCTTGGGCCTGATATTATTTTAGAAGAATCTGAGAAGGTTGAGGAGATTAGGAGGAAGATGAGGATTGGTCAGGATAGGCAGAAGAAGTATGCTGATAGGCATAGGAGAGATTTGGAATTTTCAGTGGGGGATTAGGTCTTTCTTAAGATCTCACCATTGAAGAATGTGGTTCGTTTTGGTCGGAAAGGGAAGCTTGCTCCTAGATTCATTGGTCCTTTGGTTTATAGATTTGATTTTTCAGAGAAGCTATCGGGTGTGCACAACGTGTTTCACGTATCTCACCTTCGCAAGTATCTCCATGATCAATCCTTGATTATTCAGCCTGCTTTATTAGAGAATTTGGATGTCGAGCCAAATCTCACTATCAAGAGGAAGCCACTTCATATTTTCGATAGAGGTACGAAGCAGCTTAGGAGGAAATATGTCAATCTGGTCAAAGTATATTAGACTACAGATGATCGGGATTGCACTTGAGAAACTGAGGAATCCATACGTGCTTCGTATCCTAAATTCTTTGTCTCGGGTACTATTTGTTTGAATTTATCTTATCTTTCTGTTTGTTTCTGTTCTCTTATCTCTTTCCTTTTTGGGGACAAAAAGTTTTGAGTAGGGGAGAGTGTAATGACCCGAGAATTTTAACGATTTTTAAATAACGTAATTAACTAATTTTTTCTTGAAAATAAATAATAAAATTTAGAAATGAAAATTTGGTATTTGGTATGCGTCTATTGAAGCATAGCAAGTGGCAGATTTTTATTTGAAAATATGAAAGTTTGTTTGGTTGTGGAATTTAAAATTTAAATTTAAAATCAGTTATTTAATGAAAATAAAATATTTTTGAAATCTGAATATTTTTACATAAGAAAAATGTTATGCATTTTCTGAGTGAGACGTCATAATTCATTTCACTAAATTTGAACTACTCTAATCCCGTTTACCTTATTTTCGGTAATTTAGCAGTAGTTTTGGCAGCGGAAATCGAGTTTTGATAGCTTGATTGTATCACTCATTTCTGTGTACCATTTTTTTCGTCTCGTCATGCTGATCTCCACAATATATTCATTTATGACTTTCAATGTCCGGTACACGGCAAAATCAGCGAAACGATTTGCCGTATCGGTTCCGTATTTGGGCCCATTGGGTCTCCTATGTCCTTTCATTATCCACCGTGTAAACAAATAGCCATCGGCTATTAATATTTTCATCTTTTGACTTCCAATATTCCCTGGTTTCAATATAATATGTGTTGATTCAATTACATACGGTTCGTTTCTCTTTGCCCTCTGCATTTGTTCTATCTTCTTCTAAAAAAAGGGGGTAAGCATGTATTTTTGTTTGCATTCTTCTTCTTCTTCTTCTGCTCGAGAACTACCTACTCATCTTATATTTTTGCCCGAAGCAAACCCTATAGCCGCGTCGCCTGCTCGTGCTCCCCTCTCTTTCACCTTGCTTTGCTCGTGACCACTTTCCGACCACCACCATCTCTCCACGTCGCCCCTCATTCCCCATTGCCATCCGCTTCCTAGCCTCAGCATCTCCCTCCTCCGCCTCTTTCTGACCACCACCCCATCTTCTTGAACCCGCTCTGCCATAGTAGCTGCACATACCCTTCCTCGCTTAGACAAAAACCCACCCTGCTACTAAGACCCTCCATCGAACAGCCTGTGCTGCCGTGCCGCCTCCCCACTACAACGCCGAAGCCCACAACCTCTACCTCTCCTTCCCTCTTGACAGCCGCCTACACTTCCCTGACCAGCCGCGGTAGTTTTCCTTCCATCACCAAGCAATGCGCGCCATTCTCCCCATAGCAGCCTCAGCCTGACCAGCCACCCCCTAGCTTCCACCGCCAGCAGTCGAAGCTCCTCACCGTGACAACAGCCAAGCCTCGAATAGCCCCACTCCTCCTCCAGGTGGCAGTGATCACCACCCAGCTCATTGAAACCCGCCAGCCACCTTGCTTCCTCCCATCGCCACGCGGTAGTTCGCCATCGAGGCCTACCAGTCACCTCATCCACCAACAGCCACCCTCCCTAGCCGAGCACAGCGGATTTGCTTTATATTTCTTTCCTTCAATATATATTTGCTTTGTGCTTCAATATAAGCTTATATATATAAGTTCACTTATATATATTTTGATTTTTGAATCCAGATGCTTAGATTTGCTTTGTGCTTGTCGCTTCTCTTTGACATGTTGTAGTCTCGATTACTCATACGTGTGTGTATCCTTGTCCGTTTCTTCTCATTCCCATTGTTTTCTCTAGCCTCGAAAGGTGAGAAATCACTCACGATTAACATTCATTTGTTTAGTAAATTGATTTCATATGAAATGACGATTTGAATATGTTGTTAAATTTGAATTGATTAGTAATTTAGTCATTGAATATGATATGTTAATATTTAAATTTTGTTAACTTTTGATAATTGACGTATGACACCATAACCTGCTGTATATATATTGTTAATGATTATATATGCTTGTAATTGATATGTTATGCTATTTTATTCTATTGTTCTCACACTGCAAGTTCCCTGTTAGTTTAGGAATTCCCTATGGGTTGAAATGATACATACCCGAACGATCTTGTAGATTAGGGAAAATCGTTATGGGTTGAAATGATAATCCCAAGCGATTTTATTGATTTTTTAAATTTTGGGATTACGGGTTGAAATGATATATACCCGTAAATTTAAATTATTGCGGATTGAAATGATAAATATCCGTATCACTTGACCATATGGTAGAAAACTATATACGGATACCGTCGGTCTATTTTTAAATGATTTCCAAAATTTTGAAAAGAAATATATGTGTTTGATTTTAAAAGATATAATATAAAGATTTTATTTTAATATGTGTGTAAAATTTAGATTTTTAAGATTATATGTTTGGAAATTTAAATTTATAAGTTAAGTTTGAAAATGAAAACTTTAAGATTTTACTAATAATTTTACTATTTTTAAATATATATATAAATTAAGATTTAATTAAATAATTTTTTTTATATAATAAAATTTAATTTAGTAAAATTTAATTTAATTAATATATATAATATGTTTAAAATATTTATTTAAAATTTATATTAATCTATTAAAAATAGATTTTGTAACAACTTTAATAAATTAAGGTTGGAAAGATAAATAAATTTGATTTCTAATTTAATTTGTTAAGAATCGAATTTAAATAAGTGATTAATTTGAAAACTTATCGATTTTGAGATTTTAAAGATACGAATTTTATAACTTGATAACTTGTGACTAGAGGTGGTTAAATGAATATTTTCAAAGTTTAAATAAAATTGAATTGAATACTTAATTTCGATTTAAATTTGGATTTGAGATTTTATTTAAATATTTATATAAAAAGTGATTAAGAGAATATTTTCAAAATTAAATATAATTGCAGTTAGATATTTAATTTTGGTTTAAACTTGAAATTAGAAATTTATTGAATGTTTATATAAATGGTTTTATAAATGACCACGGTGTGAAATAAGCATTTGGTTGTTAAAGAGACTGGGATCAGATATTGTCATACACTCTGCCAATACCAAAACCACTTTAACAACTGTGCACGTGGTGGAGAATCCAGAACGAAGTAGGATGGTTGGATGAACATCTGTATGAGGTATGAACGCAGTCCTAACTCCCTCGAGTCAGCTTGATATGATAAAAATAGGAGCTATACTGGGCCAAGTGGGGTCGCTCCCCCTATTGGGCACATTTCTTTGAAACCATATCTATAACTTTTGTGATTTGATTTTGGTGTGCACACCTTTGATTTGGGAGTGTCTCTCGAGGTGGGCGGTAGTAGTTGTTATGCGTTACCACCGGTCCGGAAGTGCAAAATGGTAGTATCCTACCCTAGGCATTGCCTCGCGTGCCTTGTCATATGCCTTATCGAGCCCATTACGACTTTGGTTTGTATCGTACCTATGGAGTCCTCACTCAGTATCCTACCGGTTTCGTGGAGCTTACTGTATCTGTACAGACTACGATATTTATATAAAAATGTGTTAAAGGGGATAATGGTAACGCCTTAATGCTATTTTAATATTTTACTTTACTGTAGATATTATCTATGTAGCGTACTGTACCATGTATGTAGAAGTTCCACGGATCCTTAAAGGATGGAATCCCAAACATCCTTTAAGTTATATTGCATTTCACTTGACATTTCACTTGAGTTGATTTACATGCATAAGAATGTTAATCTTGACTCAAGTGTTTTGTGTTTTACTTTATGCTCGGGTCAGCCTGAGTGTCGCTGCATTTGAGACTCACCTTTGGAGCTTGGAGTTTGCTTAGAGATCTATCTTTATCTGTTCAGCTTTTCAGTTATTTCCTGTTATTTCCAGTTGTTTATGTTCAAACTTATCATTTTCTTTTGTATTAGAGATTTTTGTGTATTTGGATTTCCGTTGTAATCTGTTTTGGACTCTGATGTTTCTGTTGTAGCTTCATGAATTACTATTTATCTATTCTGCTGCTTATTGTTGTAAAACCCCATGTCTATGATTTTGTGATTGATTTATTATTTACTGTATATGCTAAGTTTTGCCAAATTATAAATTGACAATCTGTTGTTTTGAGAAATCCAAGTCCAACATGTGTGGATTATTGTCGATTTGAATGGTTTGAAATGGTAGGTCGTTACATAATTACTGCTCAAAGTTTTGTACTCAACACTTGAAATGATTCTAGCTCACATGAATTCAGCATATCTGTTTGTTGTTTACATCATTTTCAAAATATAAATGAATCTCGATCATGTTAAAAATAATAACAAGATAATCCATTGATCGGAACATTCAGATTAAGAGCTCCAACCAATAAATGCATTTAAACATATCAAAATTAGAATAGATAGGCTATTATTGATTTGTAGTCTAGATAAACTAGTGGATCATTTTATTTTTATTGTAATAAAAGACATATAATCAATTTATGATATGAATCTAGTTTAAAATTATAATAGAGATACCCAGGTTGGTTTAAAACCATTATGTTGTCCACATTGATTTACATCATTCATGTTGGCTTACATTTTATAGGTTCAACTTTGCTAAAATGCATAATGTTTTCCATTATGTTTACATTTTTATACCCATTAGATTTATGATATAATTAACATCCAAATTGTAAATGTAGGTAGGGGAAGGAGACACCTCAAAAGGCCAGAACCCGAACGACCATTACTGTTGGGTCCAGCCTTAAAACATTGACTACCCATGACCCGTAATTGAATGCCACAATTGCTCTGACCCGACATCAGAAATGGTAGCTGCCCTGGCTTTCTCTTCAATAGTCTTCAAAAAAACAAAAGCATACTCTAAAAAGCATGTGCATGGTGTCGATACACTCTTCAATTTTGGCAGAACAAAGAGGGGTAGATATAGTAAGCGTGGAACAGAAGCTTCCATATTTTATAACTCGACCAATTACTGGGATGAGTTTGTATGGGGCAGTGCATGGATTTACTATATAACTAGAAACAACACTTTCTAACCTTGTCTACACATACGACTATTGCTAAACATGCTAGTGCCTTTTGGGGTGGTCTTGATTATGGGGTCTTTAGTAGCACAGTAAGCTCATTGGTGCCCAGTATCAAAAAGTATCTACTTGCTTGCTAATTTATCCTAGTATAAATTCATCCAAAGTGTTTCTAATATGAATTATCAAATTCATTACAGGTTTTATCGAGTTGGTTGAGATTGTTTTTGAGACCTGGGTACGTTTATGAAGAGACCTCTAATATTTATCTGTTTCTAACCACCAGTATATGTTTTCAATTGAATTCTTTTATATGAATGTTCTTGCGCAAACCATTGGAATAGGGCATGGAATGCAATTTCCAAATTAGCTGGTATGTAGATGTAATAAATGTACATGATATATTCTTAGTTTTTCATGAAATTTTTAGTCAATACTATTTACCTTTTAGATTTTGATATGATGAATTCTAAGGATTGAAGTGCATTGCAAAAAATTGTCACTTGAGGATGCCGAATTACTTACGGCCAGATGTGTGGAGAGAGAATATTACAATAGAAGAGCAGTTTCTTATAATGGATCTGCACTCTAGGTGGGGAAATAGGTAAGAACTCATGCATATAATGAACCTCAATTTATAGATATATAAATCATTAATGTGGCTATAATTTGCTTTGTGAGGCCTACTTAATTGTTGTACATGCTTGACGATTTCATACATGTTCAATATAATTTGCCGACACACTTCCATCATCTCTCTCATTATTTTTTTAAGCTTTACTTGGCATAAGTGTCATATGTTGAAACTAAAAATAGTAAATTGAGAGAACTTATTTTTTGATTAGAAGATTTTTATATGTATCCTCTCTTAAAATTCAGAGCATTCTTAGAAACTAGAAGAATATATGAATATACAATAATCCAAGGGTGACTTAATTATTTATGACTTGTACATCATACTCATAACCATAGAAAATAAAGAATTTTTATATAAAGCCTATTATCAACCTAAATATATTACAAAAGTGAAAACTATGTGCTATCATTTTGATTTTCTAGACCAATCTATCTGGGAAATGATATGCAAAGAGCATGGAATCGATCAGACCAGGAAGTACAATGGATTCAAATCTCTTATTGGAGAGGCTTAACGTATATTACAACGAAGAAAGTGGTGGCAGGTACGTTCCAAGAGCTGTGTTGATTGATCTAGAATCAAGCACGTTGGATAGTTTGAGATCTGGAACCAGGTATGCGAAGAGATTCATTCATACAGGTACCGATTTATTTATACGCAAGTAAATAGTCTTTAGCTAGGTATATCTTTACTTTGCACTACACCAACAAAGGTGGGGTGACAGGTCATCATGTTATTTAGGGGTATTTTACCAGAAGGACAAACTTTGCAGTCTAATTAGTTTCTAGGACACACATTCAAAAAAATTACTTTCAAGGCCAAAATCAGCAGAATAATTACTTTCAAGGACAAAGTCAGCAGTCCAAAGATTTTCAAGGATATAATTTCATAGTTTTTTAGTCCTAGAAACTAATTATTTTACGTTTTGTCCTTGAAAGTAATTATTTCAGTTGTGTGTCCTAGAAACTAATTCCACTTGCTAAAGAGGCCCTTGTGGCTAATTTCCACTGTTATTTACGTATACCGAAGATTGTTTTTATGCAACCTTATATTTGGTTTGTAGCATACTTTTGCAATAATGGATTCTCCTAGCTACATCATTGTTGTTTGTGGCTACGAACTCAAAAACTATCTCATCGCCCCTTGTTTTCCTAGCTAATATCTGTTTACTCTATGTTTGTTCTTCATTCTCTGCAATAATTATCACTTTTAGAATAACACGTGCAGTGGAGGAAGAGTTCTTCTCAGTTTGTTTACTTCCAATATTGATTGGTGGTGTTTGTTTAGAATTCACCCGTTTAGGCTATTATTGTTCGTCCAACATTGATTGCACAACTAGGATTTCATATTTATCAACTTTTTTTTGAAAAGGTAAAAGGCCCAAGGCCTGCTTAGAAAAAATATATATCAAAACACAACTAACTCACAAAACAAAACAGACACCACTACAACAAACCCTAGCCGCAAGCTTAAATGAAAAAATGGCGACTGACAAAGACAAACAGCCACCACCACACGAACATCTCCTCACGGGGGTTTCCAAACCCTCTCCTTTACACTAAAATCTTCTTTGGCTATGCAATTTTGAAGCTTTCCACTAAGATATGGAGATTTGATGAAGTTGTGTCTCTCCTTCTTCTGAAGCTTGTTGCTTTTCTCTAGATCTATGCTCTCTTCTTTGGTGAGATGACGATTGGTGAAGTGAGATGCTTTACCCTCCCTAAAATCGTTGTTATTCTCATGATCTTCTGTTGAATAGCGGCGACTGGGAGTATTGAAGCCAGTTTGAGTGGAGTCTTCTAACATCTTGCTACTTTCACCCTTGCTCCAGCAAGATACGTGATATACTTTGTTGTTTAGCAAGATTTCGTAGAAAACGTTCTCGCTTTTATTGTCACTGATATTAAAATTGATGTAATCTTTCATGGACAACAACTTGAGTAGATACAATCAAAGAAGAGATGGTCTGCATTTTCAACACCACTATTACATAGCAGACATCTATTATCTACGTTTTTAGTCCAATTGGCACATCTTTCTTTTGTAGGAAGTCTGTTGAGAATGGCAAAGTAGGAACAATGAGCCATTTTGGGACAGTTTGATTTTCACCAAATAACCTTGTGCCAACCGACTTCAGTGTCTTCCCCCTTGACAAATTTCCAAACTTTTTTAAATGAGAATTTTTCTTTTGAGTTGAGTTTCCAAACCCAAGTGTCTCTTTGAAGATTTTGATCTATTGAGATATTATTGATGGCAGCTCTAAAAATATATGCAGCTTGATGCATTTTTGAATTCCATGCTTGATTATGAATGATGATTTGAACTTTATCAGAAGTATTTCCAAATAGATACATGTTATTCCATCCTAAAAGATCAATTAGAGATTTTCCAAAGATCCAAGGGTCGAACCATAAGCTAGTCATTTTGCCATCTTTGAATTTCCTTTCTAAAAGAGATTTGCCTTTCTCCCTGCAATTAAGAATGTTTTTCCAAGTGTATGAATGATGGTTTTCAACCCTTGTAATCCAAAATTTTTTATTTTAAAGATATTTTTCTCTCATCCATCTAGCTCAAAGGGATTTTCCCTCAATAAATTTCCAAAAAAGCTTGTATTTGGCAGCTTCATTCAAATCTCTGATTTTTCTAAGACCTAGACCACCTGCATTTTTTGGCATACAGACTTTGTCCCATGCAACCTTGTGTTGTTTGCCCTGCCAAATAAAGTTAGCACATATTTTTTCAATTTTACAAATTGCTTTTGTGGGAATATTATGAGCTTGAATCCAATACATAACAATTGCAGTGATGACAGTATGGGTGAGTTCTAGTCTACCAGCTAGAGATAGTAGCTTACTAGACCATCCATCAAGTTTATTTTGAATGATGTCATATAATCTTAGACAATCCCTCTCATTAAGCTGATTGATACTTAGTGGCAGGCCTAAATATTTGACTGGCAAACTTCCTTCTTTAAATTTGAGAATGTTTAAAATCTCCTCTTTACAGTTGCATCCTTTACTGAAATAGATTTTACTCTTACACTCACTAACTTTTAAGCCAGCAAAAGTTTCTAATTTTCTAAAAATGCTAACAATAGTGTTAGCACTTTTAGCATCTGCATTAAAAAACAGAAGCAAGTCATCTGCATATAACAGGTGGGTAATGTAGGGTTTGATTCTATTTAAAGTTTTTAAATTACCCCTTTTATATTCAGAATTAATTAATAAGGATAGATACTCCATAACAATAGTGAATAGATAAGGAGAGAGGGGGTCTCCTTGTCTAATACCACTATTGCTATGTATATATCCTTTTGGAGAGCCATTAATCATTACAGAGTATGTTACATTGTCAATGCATTCTTTAATTAGATCACAAATTTTTTTATTGAAGCCCATTTGTATCATCATATAAATAATGAAGTGTCTATTAATTTTATCAAAGGCTTTGTGTAAGTCAATTTTAATACACATTGCATTTTTATTTTTGCTGTTGAAATTTCTAATTTGCTCATGGGCTAATAAAGAATTATCAGATATAAGCCTACCAGGGATGAAGGCGCATTGATTTTCAGCAATAAGGAATTTTAAAAACATTTTAATTCTATTGCATAAAATTGAAGAAATGATTTTATAAATGAAATTACAATAAGAAATAGGTCTATAATCTTCCAATCCATCAGGATTACTAATTTTTGGAATAAGAGTAATGAAAGTGTGATTGAAAGATTTTAAAAGCTTTCCATTCTTAAAAAATTCAGCAATAACATCCAAAATATTGTTTTTAATATCATCCCAATGTGTTTTATAAAATTTCGCATTAAAGCCATCTAGCCCTGGGCTTTTGTCATTATCAGCATTAAAAATAATATTTTTAATATCCAGGATATTAACAGGAGCTAATAAAATATCCTGACTACACTCTTTTAATATGAAGTTAGTGTTAATAATAGGAAAGGTAGTCAAATAATTCTCAGAGTTGAATAACTCTGTGAAATAATTAATGGCTTCCTCCTCAATTTCAAATAATTTTTTTAAAACAATACCATTAGCATCAATGAGTTTGCCAATGACATTTCTGTTCTTCCTAGTAGACATTTTGGCATAAAAAAAATTTGCTAGCTTCATCTCCATTAGTTAGCTAGTCAATTTTGGCCTTTTGCCTATTATTTACTGATTGAATATGAAGGGATGTACTAAGATTATTTTGAGCCTGAAAAAAACTATTTATGGTATTATTGTCTGAGCAATTACTATCAAGATCATTCTGCAATTTCTCACAGTCTGCTCTTAATTGTTTTAGCTCATTTTTATTTCTACTATTATTCCAGCTCTTAAAATTCACCTTAGCAATTTAAAGAAATTTAAAAAATTTGAACTGAGCAGTTCCATGAATCTTGAAAGATAAACTTTTATTTATGATGTCTTTATAATTATCCTCAAGCACCCATCCATTCATAAATCTAAATGGGGTATTATTTTTATAATGCATGTTGTTCGTGAGGAGAATTTGTAGAGGTGTGTGATCACTTGTAGCTTGGGGAAGAATAAAACTTTTGTAATGCGGGAAAATACTTAAAAAACTTTGATTAAATAAAATCTTATCAAGTTTACAGTGAATATTCCTAAATTGACCTGATTTCCAAGTGAATTTATTACCACTAATGTTAGCTTCAATTAGGCATGTCCTAAGAAAAAAGTTATTAAAAAAAACAAGCTTGCTAAAGGGGATAGGGAGACCACCTCTTTTATCAGATGCATGCATTATGGAATTAAAATCACCCATTAAAATCCAAGTATGAGAGATTTGTTTATTCATTATTTCAATGTGATTCCGTAGAGTAAGTCTCTCATATTCAAAATTTGATGCATAAACAAAGGTGATCTCCAAATTTAGACCCCCTTTATTTACAAACAAACAGTGAATAAATTGGAAATTTAAGGAATGGCTAACTAAATTCCAAATGTTATCATCCCATAATATTAAAATTCTGCCATTACCCCCCATTTGATTATTGTGAATAATATTCCAATTAGAGAGATGTCTGGTGTGATATTCAATTATTTTTAAATCATCTAATTTATGCTCTAAAAGACCTAAAATACTAGGTTTTTCAGTAAAAATTAAGTTGGAAATATCCAGTTTTCTGATAGGGGAATTAAGCCCCCTGACATTCCATGAAATAATAAACATAATAGAAATTATGCATAAAAATAAAAATAATAAAGGATACACGGTGAGAAGTGTATAGTTACAGTGAATCACTGTAACTATCCTTATTCTCCACCACTACTTCAAGCTTCTTCCCTTTCTTTTTGTATGCTAAATAATTTTTGACTTTGAGAAGGTTTTCACTTTTGTCATTTTTGGAAATATACATGTCTCTAAATTCTTTATCTGCTGCATCTTCCACAAGTTCTGTAGAAGTGATATCATTTAAGCTTTTAATTCTTGGTCTAGCTTTTTTCTTCTTTTTCTTGTATTTGTCTGCAGATGAGGTGGAAGAAACTGCATTAATTGCTGCTTGGATAGCTTTATCAGATATTGGCTTCTTATTATGAGGAGTGAGAGAATCTGGAAGAAATGTTAATCCAGTGCTAACTGGAGGAATGTGCAAATCATGATTAACCAGAATATTTGGTTGGCTGTGTTCAACCAGCATAGAATCCCCTTGAATATTAACCAGAGCAACATTCTTATTCATTCATGTCTCTTCCATGCTTGAGATTGAAGCAGGTTGAGCAATAGAGTCAATATCTTTATCCATGATACCTTGGGCAGTCTGAGGGGAGTAAATTTCCTTATTTACCAAAAATGCCTGAATGCTTGTAGATTTGTTAATATCCATTGCATTTAGTTCATCAGCATCTTTTTGAATGTTTAAGGGATCCATTGCATTTTTCTCTGTAGCATCATAATTCCCACTAGATTTTTCTTTCCAAACTTTCTTTGTAGTACAATTTTCATTTGTGTGACCAAAACACACACAGGCTTTGCATCTTGGAGGAATCCATTCATACTCAATTTTTTGCATTATAGTATCTACATCATACATAGAGATATAAGCTTCCTCAGGCAAGTCTACATCAGCCTTTATTTCAACAAGTATTCTTGCATAACTCAGTCTGGTTTCTTTAGCAGTTGGTTCATCCAACTTAAGTGGCATACCCACCACACTTGCAATAGCACTGAATGCATCTTTATCCCGTAATCTTAAATATAATTCAGGTAACCTGATCCATATTGGCATAGTAGAGAGAAGATCTTTGTCAAAGTTTATTTTCTTATTCCATTTTTTCAAAATGATTAACTTGCCATATATAAAGTATGGCCCTCCTTTAAGAAAGACTGTATGTAGAGACTTTGTTTGGAAATTCAAAAGATTGGGATATGGTCTAACCATTTGGAACATAATTTGTGAAATAGGGGATTGAAGATAATCCGAGAAGGCGGTGATTGTTATCTTATTGAGTGAGTGCAGAGGAAGGACTAGGCAATATGGTGTTGAAATGACATGCTTTGGTTCTGATAGCATGTTAACTGAGGATGAGGAGGCGAGGATAGTTTTAGGTGGTGGGTATATGTATTTCCATTGTATCAGTAGGTATATCTACTTTTTATATAGATTTTGTATTATAAGAGAATAAGAATACATGAATCTTTTTGTCATTTAAGAATTTAAATCTTTTTTGTTATTTTTATTAGAAACGAATGAACATGTTTGTTATTGGTACAATATTTTGGTTTCAATAGCAAATTAATTTTAAATTTATGTGTGCAATATAATAATATTTTTATTTTTTCTCATATGAATTTTTTTTAACAATGGGTAAAAACAGTTACAAAAGACCCTATTGCAACGGGTTGTAAAAGACCCTATTGCAACTGGCTAAAACAATTGCAAAAAACCCTATCATAATGGGCAAAACCAGTTGCAAAAGATCCTATTGCAATGGTTGTGGACGGTTGTAAAAAATGTTTACTACAACGGGCTTTTACAATGGATTTAAAACATTACAAAATCTTTTGGGTCTATTACATCATCGCATAGTAAGGCAGGCGCTGGTCCATTGCGAAACCCCTATTACAACGGGCATTGCCCGTTGTAAAAAGGGTATTTTGTTGTAGTGTATACTATTAACTTAACGTTTAGTACTAAGCAACGTCATTCATAGAACCGGTATAAAAAAATGCATGCCATGTATATAACTCGAAAGAGGCTACAGCTTCTAAAACAATGGTTGCCTTGTAGTAATGACTAGTGTATTGTCCTTTTATTGCAACTAGATAATTTTTCCAATGCCAATTCATGCAATCTATGCTACCCAACATATCTTGAAATCCTCGTTGTTTATCCACAGCCAATAGTCAATGAATATCTTTATGATTTGGTGCACTAAGGTAATGCTCGCCAAACTCCAACACCATTGTTTTATAAAACACTTTTAAGCACTCATTTGTAGTAGACTCCCCAATTCGAACGTACTCGTCTTTCCTATATGTGCTTTTCCCAGTTAAGGTACTGGTCATTTTTTGGTGCGGTGAAAGACCCAATTGTCCGCACGTATTATATATTTGTGTAAAATATACATTTTTCTCCCTCAACTTTTTCACTACTCGCTCAAATATATTTCTAGACATGTGAGACCTCAATCTGAACTTCACCATGTCAAAACAGGGATCATTATTAAAGTAATATGCCATTATTCAATCATGGCCTGATTGATAATTTCTTTTTTTCCTATCATCTCTATGCCCTAAAACACTCCCACCCTATTTGGATGTGATAGAGTTAGCGATATGTCCTAGGGGCAATTATGTTATTTGTTAAATATATCTAACTCGATAACCAATCTTGTTCAGAATAAAAGGTGTTTTCTGTAACGGTACGACTTCTCAAATGAATTTAGTTCGATTTCGCGTGAAACGAATGGAAGAGGGAGGCAAATTCGATTTTGTTTTGATCGGCCATTTGGGTTTAAATATTTTTTCGATTTTGAAAAAGAAACTGAAGGGAAAGAAAGTTTATCGAAGTATCGGCAATTTATTTTCTTTTGAACGAAATGATGAAGTGTTCTGCTGTGAACGAAATAAAGGGGGAAATGATGTTGCGTGTAGCAGATCTGCAGATGAGCTACAGTGATACGAAGTGAATGAAAACACAGCTGATGTGAAATAATATCAACTGCAGTTGACTAATATAAAGATTCAATTTGAATTCGAATTCAAATTGTCTCTAAATTTGCAACTCAAAAATCTCGACCTCCTATCGAGACGTGCCGCTAGGCGTTCGTAATGTTATACGCCTATTCCAAACGCAATGGAAGAGGTTCCAACTCCAAATTCGATCGTATGGAGAAGATAGCTTTTTGGAACAGTTATAATATTAAATTTTCGATTTAATTTCAGCGCGTTTGCTTATCGTACGGCCAAACGATCACTCCAACCATTACGAAAATTGAAATCCAATAATAATACAATATTACAGATCCAACGAAACTGGTTTCGTCGAATTCCGAGACTGTGCCCCGGAATGCTATTTTCAAATTCAATTTAAACAATATAAACTCAAAACTGAACAAAACAGTTTCAAATTCAAATCTGAAGCTTTTATTATCTTCAGTATTATCAATATAGATTTTCTAAGACTTCATATTATTTTTAATCAGCTCAAAACTAAAGATTCAAATTTTTATCCAGATTTAACGATTAAATTCAATAATTTAATTGCCAAATCCATTCTGATATTTGAAATTCAAATTAAACAATCATTCGAATATTTAAAATCAATTAAATATTCACATTTCAAATGTCAAAAATTCAGGGTCGTTACATTTTCTTTCTATTATATAGTTGACATATTGTGTTTTACTAATTATTTATTTAATTAAATTTTTATTTAATATAGAATATCCATAAATGGTATGTTTTGTGATAGTAATTACAAGGCGTTGTAATCATTAGTGATTTATCACAATAAAATAAACATACCATTTTACATATTCCTAGTCAAAATGTATCGAGATTGGATATCGAAACATCCGTTGGGACTAGAGTACGTAAAGCTCTCCTAATGTTGGACATTGCATTACTCACGGTTGCTGGGGCACCAATGGGTTTTGTACTGATAGATATTGGATAAATATAGAATGACTCACTCGATAGTTTTCTGTTAGTTAAAATAACCATGGTCAAACAAAGATATCAGTTGAAAATTTTACATAATTCCCTCTACTTAAGAATACTGTCAAGCTTCAATATGGGAATTTTGCTTTAATTATAGTTAAATAGTGGCATGACGTCCATCAAATGACTATAGTTAGGTCGTTTGGAAGCATTAGAACCAAAAACTATTCAAGAGAGAATTCATTGCCTCGGTTATTTAGGGTTAGTATCACGGGGTCAAGGTAAGTCAACTCAAAGTCAAAGCTCTGGCGAGAGCAATACAGTTAATCACAATTGTTATTATTGAACCAAAGATTTTGTGTTTGCACTTACAAAGTTGAATGTGGACAATGTTGGAATTTTGATCAAAATCAAATTCCATAAGTTTTAATGTAATATCGTTTTGACGAAGAGAATTAGAGTAAATAATCATCACTACCAGGTACCGCTTGTAAAAAGTGAAGTGGGAATCTATCACAAGTTGTGTGTAATGACCCATATTTTTGATAAATTAAAACTATTAAATTAAATAAGATTTTGAAATTTAATATTGTGAGAAATTAAAATTTATGATTTATTAATGAGAAAATAATTAGAATATAATTTAATTTTTTTTGTTTGAATGTTATTGACAACTATTTTATTGTAATTTCAATCAGTTGAAATAATTGTAAAGTTAATTTGGTTATAATTGTTAATAAGGAATAAAATAATTGTTGGAATCAATTGTTAAAATTTTATGTAATTAAATATTGTCGTTAATATGAGTTAAGATGATAACTTTAGAATATGAATGTAATAAAATGTAAACTAATGTTAATTATGTTCATAAGATAATAGTTGATTCAATAATAAGAATGTAAATCGAAAAAATATAATTAACTGGGGTTTCATTACAGTTTTAATTGAACGCTGAAATTGATGTAATATTTAAATCTTGGATTTAATATGGAAATTGGTATTTTAAAAGATTATAAATTTCTATAATCAAGAATGATAAAATTGTTAACTTTTAAATTTGAATTTAAAGGTGATTAAATCAATTTAAAAATAATTTATTTAATTAACGTGAAAATTAGCCATTTTGGCCATTGTCTTGGATTTCGATGAAACAGGTTTCATTGGATCCGTAACAGTGGATTATTATAGGATTTCAAGTTTCGTAGCAATCAAACTTATCGTTTAATCGTGCGAGCTCGAAACGCATAGAAATCAATTAATAGAATTTAAATGAATATAATTTGATTTTGAAAGCTAACTTCTATATATGATGGAATTAGGGTTTGAAACTAGTTCCATTGAGTTAAAAAATGTCGAAAACCTATATTTTGATATACTGGATGGCCTACTTTCATTTCGGAAACGAAACGGGCTTTTCGGGTCGTTGTTATCATTTCGACCCAATTCGATCTATCCATTCATTCTTATCCATCTGTCTATATAAATAGATACTTCCTGAAACCCTAGCAGCTTTTTGATTTCATTTGCTGTATGTACAAATTTTTGCTCCTTCCTTCCTTTCCAATGGCAGAAACCTTAATTTCAATTTCAATCAAAACCCTAATTTCAAAAAAAAAACCCTAATTTCAATTACAAATCAAAATCAAAAATTCAAACTCCTTTGACTATATAAAATTATATATCATTGGAAAGCTCTCAACGAGTGTAATCTACTTTTGCAATTTGTTTTTTGCAATTAAGCTTCAGTTCGGCCAAAAATCGTCGAAGAAGTCTCGGCCATTGAAACTAGATTTTGTTTTTAACGGTGGTCTTCGATTTTGGAACGATCGGATGGTACCAGGGCATAAAGCTTAATGAATGGAGTCGATCCATGTGGTTAGGTGGTCGAGATGATCAGCTAGATCACCATAATAGGCGAATAAATGGAGGCGGCGGCGGTTGAGCAAGGCATGGCAGGAGGTGATCGCTTCGATGAAGGAGTTGCGGCCTTGAATGTGGAAGTCGGTAGATTAGTTGGATCGTGGGATAGATGGTCGTGGTAACATGCGTTCGTCAATGAACGTTGGCGGCTGTGGGTCTGTCCCGTGTTCAAGGCACACTAGGGTTTGGCAGGTTATAATATAATTACGTATTTGCCCTCTATTTTATTTATTTTAAAATTTAAATTTTCAATGTTCTAACTATCATAACTTTTCCATACGAGCTTGGATTTTGACACGGTTTCTTCCATTGCGATCGTATCGAAATTGCGTAAAATCTGGAAGTAGTTTGGTCGGATTCTGAGACTATTGGATTTTTGGGCTTTTAGTGGATTTTAAATCGGCGATAAATCAAAGGTGAGTGATTTAACCCACTCACGAAATACTAAACCTTCTTATGTTAGTTGAATTATGTTTATGGTGTGATAAGACATTTATTGATTGCCGTTTGGTAATTTAAACTGTCATTTAAATTTAATTTGAATTAAATTACCATTTAAATCAATTTTGAAATTAAATTGATAGTTAAATACCTGATATTGATAACCACTTAATCATTGTGATTTATTGATTGATTTGGATGTTGATTGTTATGGATTTATTTGTTGACATTTTAGATGATTGGATGTTTATATCCCTGTTATTACTATGGGTTGAAATGATACATACCCGAATGGTCTTATAGATTATGAAAAATCGTTATGGGTTGAAACGATAAACCCTAGCGGTTTTAATTATTTGGAAATTGTTGATTCGGGATACGGGTTGAAATGATATATACCTGGAAAATTTAACTATTTGGGCTGAAATGATACATACCCATTCACTTGACCATAGGATAGAAAATTATACACGGACACCGTTGGTCGGTTTTAAATTATTTTCAAAATGGTAAAGTATGTTTGATTTATAAATTTGATTTCTAAATTTAATTTAATAATTTAATTTAAAAAAATTATATTTGAAAAATACTTTATTTTATATGTTTTAAAGCCCAAATTATAAGTTAATATATGGTTTTAAATGTAAATTTAAGATTTTAACTAATAATTTTATTTAGTTTTAAATATATATTTTAAATAGTTTATAATTATAATTTAATAAAATATTTAATATAGTTTTAATATATATATATATATATATATATTTTAAATTTAATTTAATATAATAAATATAGTTTTGATTTAAGATAACAAATATAGACTTTTATAATAATTTTAATGGATAAAATATTTTTGTAAAAGATTTTAGAATTTTGTTAAAGGTTATGTAAGGAATTTATAAAAGTTTTGAAAGAGATTTTATAATGGATTTTGTAAAAGGATTTGATAAAGGATTTTTATAAAAGATTTTATTTATAAGGGAGTTTATAAAGGTTTAAAGGATTTTTATAAAGGGTTTTATAAAAGAACTTATATAAAGGGATTTGGAAGCGTTTTAAAGGAATTTGCGTAGAGGTTTATGAAAAGGGGAAGAGTTGTAAAATGTTTTGGAATTTATAAATAGCTTTATAAATTGTTTTGAAGCATATAAATAGTTTATAAATGGTTTAAGAGAGATTCATAAATTATTTTCGAAATTGATTAAAAGAAATCTTCCTTGGTATTCATGAATATTTTTATACTTTTGGAATAAGTGTATATATATATATATATCTTGATACGAAAGTATGAACTATTTTCTGGATTTATTATTACAAATGTTTTATAAAATGACCATGGTGTGAAAAATATAACGATTGGTTATTAAAGAGACCGGGGTCGGATATTGTCATACTCTCTACCATATCTGAAACCACTTTAACAACTGTATATGTGGTGGAGAATCCATAACGAAGCAGGATGGTTTGGCGAATGCTACTGCCCTGACCTTCGGGTCAGCTTTATATGACTAAAACAGGAGCTATCCTGGCCAACTAAGGTCGCTCCTCCAATCGGACATGCTTCTTCGATACCATATCTGTTACTCTGTGATTGATTGGTGGCCACCCTCGATTTGATTATAGGAGTGTGTTCCAAGGTGGGTGGTATTAGCTGCTAGCGTTACCAATAGTCCGGGCGTGCAAAACGGTAGAATCCTACCCTGGGCATTGCCTCGCATGCCTTGTCATATGCCTTATCGAGCCCACTACGATTATGGTTTGTGTCTTACCTATGGAGTACTCCCTGATAGGCCACCGGTTTGGTGGAGTTAAAGTACTGTATAGACTACGACATTTATAAAATGTGTTAAGGGCGATATGGGTAATGCCTTAACGCTATTTTAATACTTTACTTTACTAATATACACTACATATATAGCGTATATTACTACATATCGACAGTTTAACGGATCCCTAGGAGATGGAAAATCCCGAACATCTCTTAAGTTATTGTACACACATTATACACTGGATAAGAGATGTAAAATCCCATAAACATCTTGCCTCATCGCTTAATTCTCATTCTTATACGCCGAAAATCATCTAAATAGGCTAAAATATATTTAAAATAATTTTATAGAGAAAACGGGGTTTTAAAACAATTTTTAGAGGTTTTTAAATAAGTCATATAAGGGGAAAAAAATCCATTTATCGAATAGATTATTCATTTTTTAAAAGTATTTTATAAATAGATAATCTATTCGATAAATGGATTTTCCCCTTAAATCACTTATTTAAAAACCTCTAAAAATTGTTTAAAAATACAGTTTTCTCTATAAAATTATTCTAAATATATTTTAGCCTATTTAGATGATTTTCGGCGTATAAGAATGAGAATTCTGAAGCCATTACACTCATATTTACTCATTGTTGATTTAACTTACATAAGATCTTTTAGTTCCGACTCGAGTGTTTTGTCTTTTTCATTACGCTCGGGTCAGTCTAAGCTTTTCGGTGTTGAAGACTCTATTTCTGGAGGACGGAGACAGAGTTTGGTATATATTATATTATTAGTAATTTTTCCACTATTGTATTTCATTGTTTGTACTCTAATTGTTGTAAAAATCGTGTAATCAAATGTATATTATAAAACAGCTTCATGAACTGTTTATTTGATTATTATTGTAATTCCGCTGTTAGATTATGTGTTTTGTTTTTCCTTCTTTTCTTATTTATCCCATTGATAATCCTCCCTTTTGAATGGTTTGAGTTGACATGTGTGGTTTATTATCGATTTAAACCGTCCAATAAGGTGGGTCGTTATAGTTGGTATCAGAGCTTTGGTTTATTGACACCTTAGCCTGTTTGGGGTTAACTCATTCGAGATAGGGTATTAATACCCTAGAGTGAGTTTGAGTGTATGTATATAAGAGAGCATATTTGTTAGTGCTATAAAAATGTTTTTATATTGTGTTAATTTATTCTGTTGAGTATTTATGAATTTTTGTCGGTACATAGGACACTATGACATCGATACAGATTTCTAAACACTCAATAGGGAAGACCGACACAATATCGTTTTTGAAATATAGGTACATGAAATAATTTTACCTAGTATTATATTTTGTACATAAATGAATAATTTTTATAAATGGATATAGTTGTATGTAATATGTTTGTTTGTTAGGAAGTGAAATTTTATAAATATTGGTTGCAAAATAGGATTTACAAATAAAGTGAATATAAATGGAAATTTGAGCTTAAGTTCCGGGGTTTTGAAATTGGTTTTCAAAATATTTTGAAATATAATATTAGTATTATTTTGAAGTATTTTCGAATATAATTATTTTCAATGTGATTTGAAACAATTGTTTTAAAGGAATTTTTAAAAGGAAATAAGTTCTGTACACCCCACTTCTGTCGCTGGAAAATAATTTCGGTGATGACCGCGACATCATCGACGTTCATTTTTGAGTTTCAAAGTGGGAAGACCACTGTAGTAGCTTTGCTACACATGTCTTGATAAACAAAAATTTATTTTATTTTCTTAAATATGATTTGATATATATAAATATATGAATATATATTATTTCAAAATGATTTGAAATGAACCTGGTTTTTAGTTCTTAAGTTCCTGTTAAATTAATGATTTTTAGTTGTAGAAATAAAGTGAAATTTTAATTGTTGGAAACTTCTAAAATGAAAAATAAGAAATTAGAAGCTAAGTGATTAATGAAACTATAAAGTAATTGGAGATTTGTCAGTTATAAATTAAAGGTAATGAAATTTAGAAGATGTAAATTATTGAATATTTTTGGTTAACTAAAAGGAATAAGATAATTTGTATAACACTCAATTACATTCTTAAAACATGCATAAAACTTACCAGAAATGTTTAAAAGTTCTGATGTAAATTAAGAACATGTAATAAAATATCATACAAGTAAAAACTTAGTAACAAAAATGCTTCAAAAGGAACATATGTTTATAAATAAATGAGAATTATGATGTACAAGAAATATTTTAAAGGTAAATTAATATTTTGAAATGCTAGTAATTAAATTAGATAGAAAAAATGAATACTGTTTAAGTAAATGATTATAAACTCAAGAAAAGACTGAAATAATTCATTGATGAATATTAACATTGAAATGGATATCAAAGTTATAAAAAATGATAAATGTGAAATAAACTGCAATGAAATGTACGTAATACTTTAATAATGGATTCATTAATGATTTCAAATATCGAATGGGAAATAAATTGTGTAAGTAATGAAGGAAAATTTATAAAAGATAATTATTATATGAATGGATTTAAAACAAATGAAAAGTAAATAAAAATGTGAAAAGAAACTAATAGAATAAAATATGTAAATTGTCCGTAAATCATTTTATTCGCATAACTGTTCTGATTCAGATTTGAATACAAGATTTGTAGTAATTAACATCAGTTTGAATTAGGATTTTTCGTTCGATTCTTGACGGAGAATAATTGATACAAATTGTTGATATGAATTTGAAGTTTTCCTTCATAGTTATGGCTATGCAAGGAAACAGAAATTTTGAATCAAGAAATCAGATTAGAGTCCGCACTAGAGTGGTCGGGTTAACAATACTAGTTCGAAAGTGGAATGTGTGTATTCAAGCAAGCGATTAGAATTGATATTGTGTATAAAAGATTAATGTACATCGTGCAAATTTAAATAAAACTTATATTCTTTGTTGTTTGGCTGATGGAGGTTTGGGAAATGATACTTCAAATTGTTTAAGGATATATGAATAATCTATTAAGTAATTATCTAAGGGAGTTGAGCGTACGGTACACTTGGTAGTTTATTTATCACCCTTGTGCGACGAAAAGTTTTCGACCCTGGACAAACCATTAGTTTTGGTTGCTATAAATGGTTAATGGATTCTTTTGTTGCATACAATGGTTGTACTGCTTTTGTTTGCAAATGGTTATTACATATGTTGTGCTGCTTGTGCTACAACTGAAACAACGAAAATATTACTCTGTCACATAATTTAACTCTTTTGGATTATATAAGTGAAATATAGGTTTATGGAAGCAATAGCTACTGCTTTCGGTTTCATAAATAAAGTTTGTTTGCCCGACAAATAGGCACATTTTCGGATTACGGTTTTGCAATGATATTTTATGGTTTTTTCCACGGTTTGGCATTTGTAAAATGTGTTAAAGGGGATATGGGTAATGCTTTAACACTATTTTAATACTTTACTTTACCGATAAATACTACATATATAGTGTATGTTACTACATATAGATAGTTTAACGGATTCTTAGGAGATGGAAAATCCCGAACATCTCTTAAGTTATTGCACGCACGTTATACACTGGATAGGAGATGTAAAATCACGTAAACATCTCTGAAGCCATTACACTCATATTTACTCATTGTTGATTTAACTTACATAAGAACTTTTAGTTCTGACTTGAATGTTTTGTCTTTTCATTACGCTCGAGTCAGTCTAAGATTTTAAGTGTTGAAGACTCTATTTCTGGAGGACGAAGATGAAGTTTGGTATATATTATATTATTAGTAATTTTCCGCTACATCATTATTGTATATCATTGTTTGTACTCTGATTGCTTTAAAAATTGTGTAATCAAATGTATATTATAAAACAGCTTCATGAACTGTTTATTTGATTATTATATTTTGTCATTCCGCTGTGAGATTCCGTGTTTTGTTTTTCCTTCTTTTCTCTTTTTTTCTTATTTACCCCATCGACAATCCTCCCTTTTGAATGGTTTGAGTTGACATGTGTGGTTTATTGTCGATTTAAACCGTCCAAAAAGGTGGTTCATTACATTGTGCAAGCAATAAATTCAGGTAAATTATCACACCACTAGCTAAGGTGACACGTGAAGATTAATATTTGAATTATTCGATATTGATCGCTGAATGAATTTACACCTTCAAGTCTCACAATTGAAATGATAAATACTATGAACAGACACATGATTTAATTAATTTATAATCATTGTAAATCAACTAAATTATTAATATCTATGAAATACTAATTATTTAATTTCATTTAATCTGTTTAAATACCATTAGTGTTTAATCTTATGCGTATATAAAATTTGTAAACATACGTATCGATATATGATGTCGGTGGAGTATTTAAATTGGATTTAAATAGAGTAAAAATTAAGTGTGTTTTTAAACTGATTAAATTAATTATTATTAAATTTTTTTGATGTTTGAATGCCATTGGTATTAAATAAAATGCGTATATAAACATTATAAATGCACACAATATTAGTAGAACATGTAAATTTGATTTAAATGGAATTAACGCCAATGAAGTTTTAGAAATTTTGAGGGAACATATAGACCATGTAACGACCTGGAATTTCACCGCTTTGATTTTTGAATATTTAATAAATTTAAAATATTCAAATAATAAATTATATAATTAAAATAAACTATTTTAGATAATAAATAAGGATGATAAAATTATTTTCAAAATTTGTTGTAAAAATTAATTAGTTCGAAGAAAAATCGAAAATATGACCGGAATTCGTTTTTCTAATTTTTGACTTTTCGTCGGCTAAAAGTTCTCGGAAATGTTGTAAGCTGTTTAGTATAAATATACACATTCATTTATATAATAAGTTAGGTTTATATGATATATGTATATGTATATATATGTAATTAGATATATATATGTATTTATATTTATAAAAGAGATTTGACCATTTTATATGAATTGAAAAGTAAAGTGAAACATGTTTAAACTACAAGTACACATGCAATTAATGCATGTTGGCTTACACCAAGAAGGGGGGACAAAGTTTCATAGGAAAATGAGGTAGAGCGAGGCAAGGGTGGTGATATGGCAAGCTTGTGTGGAGAGTAATATGCTTTAGGCCTTTCTAGTAATTTAGCTTAAGGCATTTTAAAGGAAAGTTTTTCTTTTTCCATACTCCTTTCATTTTTCATTTCTAAACATCTATTCACTCTTTAACAAAATCCATCTCCTTCTTTAACCTTTCATGGCTTCAAAGAAATTATGAAGTTTAAAATCCTAGCTTTCTTCACCTTTAAGTTAGTAAAAAGCTAGTTAAATACTCCTTCTTTCTTTCACAACTCCACCTCTTCAAAACAAAGCCATACACTCACCTTTCTCAAGCATGGCCGAATGTATTACCCCCTTGGTCAAACTAGCTTACCATTTTAAGTCCTCAGAATATCATTTTTACAAAAGTTAAGCATGGATCTACGCTCGGGTAAAGTTTAAGTGAAGTTCGGTGAAGTTAGTTAGAGTTTGAATAGCATTAAGTGAGTAAAGTTCTCACCTTTTTACTAAGATTTTTAAACCATATATCATTGCTTAACATGTTGAAAATATAATGCATGTTTGGGTGAAAATAAATATTGGTTTGTATGAATGTATAAGTGCTTGGATTATAATGATGTGTAGGTATGATTTATATGTGCTTATGTGCCATGATTTGAAATTAGACTTGAAATGAAGTCTAATATTTATATTAGTTAGAAAATTTATGTCTTGGCTTATGTTAGTGGTTGTGATGTGAAAACCAATGTTATGGTCTTGAATACATGATTGTATTCTAAGGAAGTTAGCACTTTCGCTCGTTTAAGCGACATGTAATCCCTTGTGTAAAAAATTTGAACTTGGGTTTTAAGTTTAAAAATATTTTCAAGATTTCAACTTGTTTAGTTTTCAAGAATAATACCTTTATGTTTTGGGAGGTTTTCCAAGAGTTAAAGTCAAAGGAAGACTTAGAAAATAAAAATTCAAGTTTTGAAAATTTTGGATCGTATAACGATAGTCGCTATAAGTGCAGTTCGTGAAAGCGAACTCTTTTCGAAATCTACAAGTGTTTTCACTTAGGAATCTTTTTGAAAAGAGTTGTCCAACATATCTTAAGTAAAAAAAAGTAATTATTTAATTAGTTAATTATTTACTTATTTAATGATTAATTAATTAATTAAGGTAATTAGTACTTAATCATTAATTAACAAAGGTAATTAACAATTAAGTGATTTAAGTAATTTAATTATAATTAGTTATTAATTAAAAGTAAATTATTATAAATAATTAATTAAGGATTAAGTATTTTTAATTAATTAATTAATTATAAAAGGGTTTAATCATTAACTGATTTCTAATTAGGTTAGACTTAATTAAGATTTAATTATTATTAATAAAGGTTTAATCTATTATTTTATTATTAATTAAAGATTAATTATGGTTTAATTATTTATTAAATCGTTAACTATTATTTTATTATTTATTTAAAGGATAATTATTATTTAATCTTTCATTTAAAAATTAATTATTGTTTAATTAATAATTAAGGGTTTATTTATTATTAAATAAGGAGTTAAATGTTATTTAATTATTGAATACAGGTTTTAAATTCTACAATCATTAATTTCTAAGTATCGATTTGTTTTAAAATAGTTTCCTTCTATAAAAATTTCCAACCAAGTGATTTCTTTATCGACTGATATCTTTATCGACTACGCTTAAGTAGCCTTAAATGATTATGAAACCAAATGACATCGATTTACCAAAACAAAACACCATTCTGTTATTATAATAATTTGGACATGTGTTTAGCAGAACAAATCCCTGTCTGCTATTATAGTAACTTGGACATCTTACCAATATGTTGATTTGTTTGTTGTTGGCTGATTCCCTTTACATACCTGTTTGTTATGTTAATACCCATGTTATAACTTGGATAAGTTAAACTCAATTAAATGAACCATTGTGGTCACTAAGCTTCTATTTGATTTTGGAAAGTCAAGTATTTTATTTTGTCCATATTGAAAAGGGTTTAAAATTATTATAATTTTTTAAATATGATATTTAAAGGATAATTAGGCTATAATTTTTATTAAAGTTGTTTTTGAAGTTAATTGAATACATTTTAAAATGATTATTTAAAATCATTGTTTTGTTAAAATGGTTTAAAGATAATTAAATGAAGGATGTTTTTAGTTAATAACTTGTTTAAAGGTGTTTTAAATAAATAAAAAATTTATCAAAGAAACTTTATTAAATGAGATTTATTAAAGGAGTTTCATTTTAAATAAGGAATATTTATGAAGAAGTTTTATAAATGGTTTTGGATATTTATAAAAGATTTTATAAATGATTTAGGTGATTTATAAAACAGTTTACTAAATAATTTTGGATATTTATAAAGATTTATATAAACGGTTTTAATATTTATAAAGGAGTTTTGTAAATTGACTTGGAGTTTTATAAATGGGTTAGGAATTAAGTAAAGAAGATTTCATAAATGAAAGAGATTTATTAAAAGGATTTATAAAAGTAAATTATAAAAGAATTGAGATTTAGATTTCCTTTAACCGACCTTCTTAATTTTGGTGGTATTGACATTCGCTCTACACTTAATACCGAAGGAATACTGTTTGAGGTTATCTTTATCTCCAATTTAAATAACATTTGTTTGATCCTTTTAATATGAATTTGTATAAGAAATCTTTTCCAAATGTTTTGTGAATATACTTACACCGGTAAGATAAGTATATGAATGTTTTGATAAATATTTTGAAAAGAGATATAATAAATGAAAGATTGGTTTTGAGGCTTAGTGGTTGCTATGGGTAATTAAATCACTAGTAGAAAACTGGCCATTTGCGACGGTTGTCTAACAATTGTAACGACAGTTTAACAACCATCGCAAATGCAGACGACACAACAGGTAAAAAACTGTTGCGACGGTTTTAAAACCATCACAAAAAAAAGTTTTTTGCTAAGGTTTTTATACATAACCATCGCAAAATGTCATCATTTTGCGAATTTTCTTTACGAAACCGTCGCAAAAAAATGTTGTTGCATACCCAGAAGTGTAGCCTTTTGCTATAGTTTTTGTGTAAAACCATCGCAAATATTATTTATTTTTGCTACGGTTTTTTGTTATAACCGTCACAAAATATTTTTTTTGCTACGGTTCTTACCAACCGTAGCAATAAACGGTCGGTGGTTTAAAAATTGTTACCTATTTTGTGCTATGGTTGTTTTAAACAATCGACGCAAAAAAACAAGAGCTGCCAAACCATAATTCTACACTACCACGTCATATTTGATTCAAATATAAGTACCATGTACAAATATGAAGCTAAGTACAAAACAAGAGCTGCATAAGTCACAACATTGGAAAACAAAATCAATATGTTTAGAACACATTAAATGCTAAACCATAATTCTATTTCAAACAACAAAATATGCTAAACCATACTTGTATTTCAAAACAACAAAGTATGTTGAACCATAATTTGCTGTAACAAAATATTATAGAACAACAAAATAAGCAAAAAATCCTTTAGTTGTAACCATAATTAACAGCCATCATTCAGCCAGTTTGCCATTGCTACAGCACTTCTACTCAGCTTCTATTTCATTGTTAAAATAATATGAAGGTAAGAGGAGAGAAACTAACCACTGCAAGTTGCTTCAAATTTTTATCATAAGTTTTAACAAATGATAAATCAACTTCAAGCAAGAAAGAAAAAGATTCAGCAGTCCATTCCTAAACCAACTACAAACCCAGTATAAAATTTCTTTAGGCTTCCAATTAATGCATATCTCATCTGCATGTTTATTCATATTACAACCAGCATATGTTCTTAATTCTATTCTCTCTAAAATGAGATTTATGGCATACATTCTTCTCACAACCTGCATAATCCATGCTCGCGCACATCTCAACAATCCGTCTGTACTAAAAAATAAAAAATAAAATAACAGTCTTAATTTCTCATAAGTAAAAGAAGATCAAAATGTTATTGCATAGGCTGTATAGTCGAACAATGTATTAGAAATAAATCAAATAATACTGTTATTTTAATGAAACAATATTGATGAATTGTTGACTATCACTAAATAAGAAAATGTTAACTGAAATGTTCTATATATATTCAGTTTCAAATTGACAATGGTTTTGTTTTGAGTATCTCTATATAATTAAAATACAAAATGTGCAACCAGTTCATACACTATGAGAACATATTCCAAGTATTGAGAATAAGTAGAGGTTGCCTGTTATAGCTTTTACATATACGCATCTCACAGTTATTAATAGATGCAACCCAATAAAGATATATGCCAATGCCATACAAAATAATTAAGTGTGCTTATATTATATTTAGTAAAGCATCAAGGTTCACCAAACAATAATATCTCCACATTCTTGAAAACCTACAATATTACGTCATACCACCATACATCAATAATGAGATTGTAATTTCAGAAGATTGCATATATAATTCAATGACTGAATGCACCTAAGTATATAGAACAAAAAAAAATGCATGGCCTTTTTTTATCCATGAAAGCAAGCATGAAACAATAACTTCAACAATAACTATTTTTAGTTATATTTTGTCTATTTTTAGCTTATTTTTGTCAATAACTGCACTTATTTTTTGTCAATAACAACAGACATATCAAATAATAGAAAAGAAATTGAATACTTTGTATAAAAAAATCCTATTAGATACAACAATGCATGTTTTCATGTCATAATCCTATCTTTGATTATATGCACATGACAATTAATATATAAATAGAAAATTAAAGGATTATTCAAACATTTCTACTATGGGATTGAAGGGCTGCTTATTAAATTGAATTCGCGTTATAGTATAACTATCTAAGGTTTTCAAAATCCTCCAACAGACTAAACGAATAATCAGGGATCGTTCTCCTCTTTTATGTCAAAGATGAATATGAAAAGGCAAATGTTTTGCATAACGATGATCTCAGGGACATAACTCTTGTATTCCTTCATGAAGATGCATGTGCGAATACTATAGGATATGTGCTCTACTGTAAAATCAGTATAAAAAAGGAGGCTTTGAAAGCTACTCGACTCACCATATTGGGACAGTAGATCCGACAATGATAAAAAAAACCAATTAGTGAGATGTTTGATCAATAATAATAGCCACCAACAAATCTCTATTGTAAGTTGTTGTCACATTTAAATGCCATTTCTTTCTTCTTTTAATATATGTACAAACATACAGGTATAAGGTTGTGCAAGTACTATTCCAACAAAATTAGAGAAATCACACGCATGAAATTGAAATCTTTGAACTAGAAACTATAAAAGGGGGCCCGATGTTGTCACATATAGTAGGGCATTTGAAGAAAAGCACAAACGATAAATAGTTTGAAACTAATTAAAATCAAATTAGTATTTTTTTTGTAAACAAAGAATGTAAAGATTGACTAAATTACGCATGGATGAGGAGCTTCGAAGGAATCTGGACTAGCATGGAAAATAGTGTGCTTGCTATTGTTTAATGTAAGAGATCAAGTGATGACCGTACAGAAAAGCATAAACATAAAAAACTTTACTACAAAGGAAAATCACAAACACCATAGAAAACACAATATGGACAATCAGAAGTTCATGGATCACAACAAGGTATATGAATAAAGACACACATACACAAATGTCCTACTGAATGGTACGAGCTTTATGGATTATGTTAATTACTATCATTTTAAATTCTAAGAATATTCCAGGAATAAAATATCTATTATGATTTTGACTCTACCAGTTTCTAGCCCAAACACAAGGCTTACATATTTTTATTGGAACAAAACACCAATCTTTCGTATTTTTTTAGAAACGATTATAATTCACTCAGTCATTGTTTTCCATGAGTATTCTAGGACCTTTCTAATTATACTTTGGTCAACTGTTAAGAAGTTAATGACTGTCATATGAATACTGAATCAAATTTTAAAGCATGCACGTCTTTGTTAATAATATTCATTCTGCTAAGGAGTTGGAGTAATTCATGAGCACTCCTACCAAATGGGCCTTCTTCTTCTTTTGTTGATATGTCTTTCACCTCTAATTTATACACATTACACTAGCTTGTATGAAATTTATTGGAACAAAAATGAACTAATATAATTTATGTCACTGTTAATACTGCATTCTTTGCTATACATATTCTAGACTTGAACAGAAATTGTTGTACTGTTGAAAAATTACTCATCTGAACAACGATTAGCGCTTCTTTTTTAATCCATTGTCAATTATATTTGAATATCCATTTGAAAAAATATGAACTCGAATAAGGAGGCTTCAAATAAATGATTGTACCTCCAAAGATTGATGCAGACAGATTTCTGAAGATGTGGAGTGGGCGATGATGATTGACGACTTCTGGAGATGTAAAGCGCTGGAGAATTTCTACAACTCGAGGAAGCTGAAGGATTGTTGAAAATTATGAGAGGTTGTAGTGTGCGAATTTCGAGGGACCTTGGGATGTGGATCCTGTAACGACTGGATATTTCGAACCATTCAAATCGACAATCATCTACTCATGTCAAACTTGAATTGTTCAAAACAACATATTGTTAAGTTATATTTGGCAAATCTTAGCATATACAGTAAATAAATCAATCACAGAATCACAAACATAGAGTAATATAATAATAAGCAGCGAAATAGATAAATAGTAGTTCATGAAGCTACTACATAAACATCAGAGTCTGAAATAAATACAACAGAAAATCCCAAGTACATAGAAGTCTCAGTACAAAAGAAAATGACAAGTCTGAACACAAACAACTGGGAATAACTACAAGCTGAATAGATATAAGACAGATCTTCAAGCAAAGTTCCAAGCTCCAAAGGTGAGTCTCAAATGCCATGACACTGAGTCTGACTCGAGCATAAAGCAAAACACAAAACACTCGAGTCAAGATTAACATTCTTATGCCAGTAAATCAACTCAAGTAAAATATCCAAGTGAAATGCAATATAGCTTAAAGGATGTTGGGATTCCATTTGAATTTCAAAATAGATTTTGAAAATTAATAAAATTAATACGTTCAAAAATGGCGTCCTCATCCATCCCCGTCCTCAAAACAACTCCTCCTCCACCTCCCATCGCTTTTGTTCCACGCAAATACATATCAATGTTCAGCTCTCTGGCCTCCACCCATCAGCTTCCGTCCAAACCACGCTCTCGCCAGTCTCCTGGCATTGGCCGTGTTCCTCCCACCTCGTCGCCTCCATCTCCGGCGTCTCGTCTTTCTCCTCCTCTATCTCCTCCTGATCTCACCAAGAAATCCTACGCTCAAGCGGTTCTGTCCAACCCACCGGTTTCTGGTAACCCCCCTCGTTCCCAGCATCGTCGACGTATTTTGCCTGACTTCATCAACGTTCGCGCCACTATTGAATTTTTGAAAAAGAAAAACCGCTGTCTCAGGTGTGCAAGACTTGGACACGTGGTGAGAGATTGTAGGGACTCTAAGATATGCTATCTGTGCGGTTTCTTTAGGCATGCACACTCGCTCTGTTCCAAGAAAAAGAATAATGACTCCTCTTCCCTGAAAAAAGACTCTGCCACTCCCGCTAAAAACAAAATCTCTGCGCACTCAGAATGGACCCCACCCCCATCACTTCTACCCAGGAAACAAGGCGCCACTCGAGACTCTTCTCAAAACCAATCTCCTCGATCCCCTCCCGTTGCTCATTCCAAATTTTCTTCTCCCCAATCAAAACCTTTCTCCCCCCAGACCTTTTCAATGGCTGACTCTTCTCTCTACCTGACGGCTACAATTATTGATGGATTCTGGTCCATCGAAACCCTCCATCTCACCCTATCGCGAACCTTCGATCAACAAGACTGGCCGCTTTGGATCCTGTCTGATAGCAGTTTCATCTTCTACTGCCCTTCGTACTCAATTCGAGATCAAGCCCTTGCAATGAAAACTCTTTCAAAGCCAGGAGGCTCTGTCCTGCTGCAACAATGGTCAGAGCTTGAACATCAGTCCCCTATACTGGAACCTGCTACTTGGGCTCGGGTACATGGCTTCCCCAAATTCCTCAGGTACAATGCACTAGCTGTCAGCAGCGCCCTTAGCCCCATGGGGAGCTTCATCGAATTCGATGACTGTGACTGGTCCAACTTCGATCATCGGTTCTTGTACGTCAAAATGCAATTCTTCGGCGGAGTCTCCACCCCGAGTTCTTTCGTTGTGCACTTAAATAATGAGGATCATCTCATTTCGATGGAGAAATGGGACCATGCTCACCCCACTCGTAGACCAGAAACGATGTATCTGGGAGTAGATTACGAGAAAGATTTCGGCTGCTATTACGAATCCATTCTTCCTAAGAACTCGGACGAAGCCAGATTCGATGCTCTATATTATGACCCCGATATTCTCCCACCGCTTCCTCCGTCCGCCCAACTCCAAGATCCAAGATCCAAGGGGGGTAGGCCCCGAGGACTGGGAGGCCTGGCCGGATGTTCCACGTGCAGACCCTCTTGTTGACACATACCCTTCCACACCCCTACCGCAGCAGCCCCAACCTTCGACCTCGGTTCCAGCTCCCCCAGCTTCTGTCCAGGAAGTTAATCCAGCTCCTCTAGTGCCCCCACAGAGGTCTCCCCTGATCACTCCAGCCACTGTTCGCAAAAGCTCCAGACTTGACCGAGCAGCTTCTCTCCCGGGTAGTTATTATAAAACTGTTGTTTTTTCTTCAGCTAATAAAAGTATTAACAAAAAAATGGCACGTTGCATGGGTGTGGGTTTGCGTGATGAACACTACACTGCCATACAAGAACTTGAATCAGAGCGTTTGTCTTTTTCTCAATGAAAGTAATTTCATGGAACGTAATGGGTTTGGGGGACCCATCCGAAAGGCACGCAATCAGCCTTATTTTATCCCCTCATAAAGCAGACATTCTATTCCTACAAGAATCCAAATTGATCGACCTGCCTCATTCTCTCATTTGCCATCTGGTGGGGCCCGCTCTAACGGGTTGGGCGCACATAAACGCTGAAGGTTCTAGAGGAGGTATTATTACTGCTTGGAACGAAGCAGTATGGTCCCACTGTCAAACCGTTGTTCACTCATCTGCATTGCATGTAATCTTGCGCCACATACAAACTGGTGCAATATACTTTTTCACGAACATTTATGGCCCACAAAGCATCCTTGAGAGAAATGAGGTCTGGGCTAGCTGTTTCACCTTTGCCTCATATCTCAATGGCCCTTGGCTAATAGGAGGTGATTTCAACACCACTAGATCGGCCGCGGAGCGTAACTCAGGCTTCAACTCGCATGATTCTGACTCCTTTAACTCCTTCATCAATTCTTGCTCCCTTATCGACCCTCCTATCTGCAACCGCCTCTTCACCTGGTCCAACCGCAGAGCTTACCCGGCCTTAGCAAAACTTGATAGATTTCTCTTCAATACAACATGGGATGACCTTCACCCCCTTTCATCGGTCACCGGTCTCGCTTCGTCCATCTCGGATCATTGCCCACTCATCTTGGACACTGGATCTTTGCCCAATATCAGATGCCCTTTCAGATTTGAACGTCTTTGGCTCCTGGAACCGTCCTTTGACTCTTTCATCAAACATGCCTGGTCCCAACCCTCACAGATCCAATCAGCTTCCGCTAGGATTGTCTTCAAGCTCCGCTCCCTTAGGAAATCTATCCGTCCATGGGCCAGATCCGTTTGGGGGTCTCTTCGTTCACGTATCTCTTCAACTCAAGACGAGATCCTGGATCTCAATATTCTTGAAGAAGCACGTCCTCTTTCAGATCTCGAACTGTCTCATCTGAGAGACCTCGAAACGGAACTAGATAGACTTTTGAAACAGGAGGAGATTGGTTGGAAACAACGCTCCAAGGCTAAATGGATTGAGGAGGGGGATAAAAACACCTCTTATTTCCCCCGACAAGCAAGTGGCCATCGCAGATCCACCCTAATTTCCGAAATCTCCCATAATAACTGTTCCTACACTGACCCCTCTGACCACCTCCGCCTTTTTACTAACTACTACCGTAGCATCCTGGGAAAGCAATCCCCAGCTCTTCCCGACATTGATTGGTCCCTCCTTTACCCAGCCCCTTCCTCCATCCCTATTGACCACCCTTTCACTGAAGACGAGGTCTGGGCCGCATTGAAAGATATGTCTGATGACAAGGCGCTCGGCCCAGACGGGTTTGGCCCACTCTTTTTCAAGTATTTCTGGGAAACTGTTAAAGCCGATATCTTGGACCTATGTGCCGAATTTCAATCCGATATGGCAGTTATTTCCAGACTGAACTATGCGAGCATCATCATTCTCCCTAAATCACCAGGCGCCAACTCCCTCTCCTCCTTCCAGCCCATCAGTTTGCTCAACACAACCTTCAAAATCATCACCAAGGTCCTGGCCAGCCACCTCCAAACTGTCTTAGCCCCCATGGTTGGGATCGAACAGTTAGCCTTCATCCTCGGCATACACATCATGGACTGTGTAGCCACAACGCAAGAAATCATCTCCTTTTGCCATCATACGTTGACCCCAGGTGTCCTGCTGAAGCTTGATTTCTCAAAGGCTTTTGATTCGGTGAATTGGAACTTTATCCTTGAACTCATGGAACATAGAGGTTTTCCTCCAAGATGGTGCAATTGGATCAAACATATCCTTAACTCTAGTCTGTCCTCGATTTCGATCAACGGCTTGTCTGGGGGTCACATAAAATCGGCTCGGGGTCTGAGGCAAGGTGATCCTCTCTCACCCCTCATTTTCGTCTTGGTAGCAGACGTTTTTAACAGGATGATCAAGTTAGCCACATCCAACAACCTCTCCTCCGGCATCAACCTATAAGATTCCTCCTTATCAATCTCTAACCTGTAGTTTGCCGACGATACAATTCTATTTGCCTCACCCCAGACCAAATACATTCGTTGCCTAAAAGTGGCCCTCTAATCCTTTGAGCTTATTTCCGGCCTTTCCATCAACGTCAGTAAGAGCTCCATCATCATGTTAGGTAACTCTCACCACCTCGGCCCACTTATAGCATCTCTTCTTAACTGTCGCCTTTCGGCCTTCCCCTTGTCCTATCTTGGTATACCTCTGCGTCCCACCAAGCTTCTTCGATCTGACTGGTCCCCCCTTATCTCCAGAATTGAATCGACGCTCCTAAGCTAGAAGGCCCATTCCCTCTCAGCAGCCGGTCGCCTTGTCCTAGTCAAATCTGTCCTTTCTGCCATCCCATCTTACTAGATGACTTTCCACAAACTTCCCTCCTGGGTGATCATCAAAATTGACTCAATCCGTAGTACCTTTCTCTGGAATGGTGGTGGCGTCAAAAGACTTGTCAATTAGAGAACCGCCTGTTTACATCAAAATCAGGGCGGTCTTGGTATCACGAACCTCGCTGCCTTTAACTCCGCGCTCTTAACAAAATGGCTCTGGAGATTTCTTACCCCTGGTAACTCTCTCTAGAAAGATTGGAATCTCTCGCTTCATTATCATTCTAACCACCATCTCGTCCTTCACTTCCCTCCGCGTAGTAGGCCTTCCCCGTTCTGGGCCGGTGTGCTCCAAACCCTTCCCCGTGTCAGACTCCTTTTTCATGTAGCCATCGAAAATGGCATCAATTGCGTTTTTTGGCATGATACTTGGCATAATCAACTTCCCCTCGCCAAATCCTTACCCTATCTGTTCTCCCACTCGTGTTCCCCTTCAATCTCGGTCAGGGACTGTGTCAACTCTGGTCCTGATTTCCTTTGCCCCCCATCTCTATTTGACACTGACACTTTTTCCGACCTTATCTCTGCCTCCAATCTTCTTTATACTATTCAGCTTTCCACCCTGCCGGATCGAGTTGTCTGGTCCCCCGCTCCTGCCATAGGATTCTCGGTCGCCTACTATTACTCCCTCCTCAACAACCCAGGTCGCTTCTTTGCCTTCCCTAGGCTTTGGAAATGTCCGCTCCCACCACGTATTGCCTTCTTCCAGTGGTGTCTGGGGCATGATCGAATCAACACCAAAGAGAGACTCCTCCGCTTGCATATTCCGGTTGACCCATTCTGTGTCTTTTGCTCTGATCACATTGAAGACATTCCTCACTTGTTTCAAGAATACGACTATGCTTATGCTATCTGGGTTGCTTCCAGCGCCCACCTCCTGGGCTATATCCCTATTCCACCTATCATCTTCGATTATTGGCAATATAACCCTCCCAATCTCCACCTTGATGTTTTTATCGCCCTCTTCTGTTGGGGTATTTGGAAAGAACGTAATGCAATCGTGTTTAATAAACCTAGAATCCGCTTTGAAGGTATTTGTAGACGCATAACTTCCATGTTCACCTCCATTACAGGTCAAAGCTTCTCCGCTCCCTTCAGGCTCTGCCTTCCTCAAAGGAGCTCTTCTCCGACCGAATCTCAATGGAGCAGCTCGGCGTTTCCCGCGGGCCAACAAGCATGGCCGTAGCTGGTAGGCTCTGAAGCACTAGGGGCCCTGTCGTTCATGTTGGTTTTTTTTGTTTTTTGTATTGTTGTTCTTGCATTTACTCTTGCTCTGTCTTGTCTGTATTTGTGGTTAGTATGATTACTGTGATAATGCTATGCACCATCGATCGGGCCTGTTGATCGAAATATCACTATTATATATATATATATATATGTTATTAATCGGCTATGTAGTGACACGCTACACACCCGTCTTGCTAAAAAAAGGATCCATGAAACTATCTACATACATAGTACAACACGCTACATAGATAATGTCTATACTAAAGTAAACTATTAAAATAGCGTTAAGGCATTACTCATATCCCCCTTAACACATTTTTTATATATTTCCGTAGTCTATACAGTACAGTTATTCCTCCGTAAACTAGAGGGCTATCAAAGGGCACTCCATAGGTACGGTACAAACCAAACTCGTAGAATGCGCGATGAGGCATGTGACAAGGCACGCGAGGCAATGCCTAGGGTAGGATTCTACCGTTTTGCAGAACTGGGCTGGTGGTAACACGTAGCAGCTACTACCACCCACCTTAAGCCACACTCCAAAAATCAAAGGTGCACCCAATCAAATCACAAAGTAATAGAATGGTATCGAAGAAGCATGCTCGATCGGAGGTGCGACCTCACTTGGCCTAGGTATAGCTCCTGTTTTAGCCACATTAAGCTGACTCACGGGAGTCGGGGTTGCGTTAATACCTCATACAGAATCGTTGACAAACCATCCTACTTCATTCTGAATTCTCCAACACGTGCACATTTGTTAAAGTGGTTTTCGGTATTGGCAGAGAGTATGACAATATCTGATCCCGGCCTCTTTAACAACCAAACGCTTATTTCACACCATGGTCATTTCATTTCAAACAATTCATACTTCATATCAAAGTATCATATTCATTTCAAAACAATATCACTTTCGAAATCATATTCACTTTTGAAACCATATCACTTTAAATCATATTCATTTCCAAAATCATAACCACAAAATGAGTTAAACCATCATATCAAAGTATTCGCATTTAAATCCTTTAAATCTAAATCATAACAGTTCCAACTTAAACAGTTTTAATATTGAAAGTAGTTTATATATTAGAATAGTTATTAAAAATAATTCATATTTAAAATAGGTTATAGGTTAAAATAGTTTATATATATTAAAATAGTTTATATCGAAAATAGTTTCAAATTAGAATTGTTTCTTCCAATTTCACAAATCAATTCACATCAACTTAGTTCCAAAATTAAATTTAAATCAATCTAAGTTCAACAGTTTCAATTAAAAGGTTAAAGGTCAATTCAAATTCTCATTAAGCATTTTTAATTTATATCGATTTCAAATCTATGTATGGAATACAAATTTAAACCACTTCCAATTCAATAAGTTTCAAAGTTTAAATATCCAAACATTTACCATAACTCAATTTGATAAATTTCATTTATATTTCAAAAATTCAACTTTAATTTATTTAAATTTGGAATATTCACTTAATCCTTTTTAATAACATTTAAATAAATCTCAAATTACTAATTTAAATAAAAATTAAATATCTAACTTCAATTATATTTAATTTGAAATTATTCACCTGATCACTTTTTATAAATATTAAAGTAAAATCTCAAATTACAAATTTAATATTCAATTACAATTTTATTTAAATATGAAATATTCATTAAATCACCTTTATCCAAATCAAGTTTTTTTTTGAGAAAAATGTATGATCCTCTACAAGAGAGGAGAGCACACATGCACACATATATAACAACAATAGTAAAGGAGCTACCAACAAGCCTGGCAGGTAGCTAAAAACACCCCGTACAAAAAGAAAAATCAAACCCACCCAAACTCCTAAAAAAACTAATAACAAATCCTAAAGAGACAACACCGTCCAGAATCCATGGCCTAAAGCGACACCCAAAGAGAAGTAGCTGACTGAAAATAACTTCCGCAACCGCAACCTCAACAACCAAGCTGAAAAATCTCAATATACTACATCTACACAAACCACTAACTTACTCCTAAACCATAAAAAATAGAATAAATCCTTCAATCGAATTACTTAAAAGCTATACGATTTAAACGAGGACTTCTCCTAATAATACCAGCTGGAAAGCTCTTACTGGTTCTTTTCCTTACTTTGGCTGCACTAAATAATTCTCTAGCATGGGCAGAAGAATGAGGAAATTTTCCTATAGACGCAAGACAGCAATACACAACGAATCTGAAACCTCCAGTCCAATAATAGACAGCTCTATCAGCACCGACATTATTGGAACAAGAATGCTTTGTATGCCTCTCTAAATCAACAAATTCACTAGAACTAGAATCAACCAAATCATTAACAGAAGAAACAACATCACCATGCTTTAAATCTCCTATTGTGATGCACTGTGACACATCAGAACGTTCACGCTGACAATTGCTCACAACATTGTTATTAGCCTGTTTCAAAAGTGCCATGTTAGTATCACACTGTGTAGCAGCACACTTAATGGCATCCTCAACATTTTTAATATCGCTACTATCCTTTAAAATAAAGCTTGAAGCATAATCTACCAAGTTTTGTCCTTTTGAGAGCACAATCCCCTTATCAGCTATTGGATCAATAGGCATATCCGCCCCTTCCTCTAAGTTTCGCATAGCCAATATGATTAAATCATCAACCGTTTCTCTATTAAAAGGATCAACCTCTTCTGGTCTGCCTTTCTCCAACAATGTAAACAGCTCAATAACAACTCCTATAACATGTGAACTGGTATCAAATTGTACATGCACAGGCTCTGGCATTATGCAATGATCCCAGTTCGAAGTTATACTAATCTCCATCAACTCGTCTACCTTCACAGTTGATAATGAAAACAACAAACCATCTAGACTCTCTCTCAGATGAAACTTTGACTCTGATACTATATTGTCAGAAACACCTTCATTCAAAAAAAACCAAGTGGATCACCAGAAACATTATAAATTCCAAGAGAAACTGAGGAAGATTGAAACTCTTCAATACAAAGCTTCGATTTCATAACCGAGCTAAAATCTAAGACTTCATCAATAACTTCACTACTCTGTTTAATAAAATCAACATTCTTAGATCCAACAGTAAGATAAGCTAATGTATTGATGTCGTTTTGTAAACCAACAGAATCCAAATCAATGCAACCAACCAAGTTCGAACTTGCATCTTTCACTATTTTCTTATCCAATATCATAGCTGAATTCATTGACGATAAACCATCTGTTGCTTCATCAATATGCGACATTACCACTTCTTCTAAATTAACAGAATTACCATCCTTCAAGAGAAGCTTACCCAAAGCATTTGAGGAATCAAATATATGTTGATTATCTGATGCATTATTATCATCAGAGAACCCATTACCTAAAGAAACTACAGAATTGCCCATTCCAGATTCTAAGAATTCTTTATCAACCTCAGCCAAGCAATTGAAACTATTATAAGTCTTTATCTCAAAATTTACGATATTATGAGATTTAGACCTTTTGCCTTTAACTCGAGTGAAGCCACAGTTTGAATCATTATCATTCCTCTTAACCTCCGAAATGAATCCAGATAAACACATCGCTTTATTTGATTTAGGCTTAGTGGGAACTTTATTGAATAGAATTACAGAAGAATCTATAAGCATAGGATCAAAGTCAAAGAAATCATCTTTGTTATAATGGTCCGAAGAGAAAGTGATCCGAATTCCTTTTAAATCCCACATATCGTCCTCAGTCTCAACACATTCAACAATATTATTGTTCGAGAAATCGGCTTTTCCAAAGTAATCTTCTGGATCCCCAAATCTTTCCCGGTAACCTTTGCTGATATTCGGAGAATTAATCACGTCAAAGTGAGAGAATAATTCTTCTAATAGTTGTATCCCTTCAGATCTCTGATTCCAAAGATTATCCAGCAAAATTCTTTTGAGCAACATACATTTAAGGGTGAATTGGAATCCATGATCAATAAGTTGCGGCCCAGAATCAATAGATATCGATTTCAACGAACTAACAAAATTCTGAGAACTGAAATCTACAGATAAAGAATTCATCGAACACGAAGACTTCATGTGGCTAGTCTTTCCGCAAGAAAAATATCTGATGGGATCTCTGCACTGGAAAGCGTGGTGACCACGATCCCCACATCTAAAACAGATATCGCTTCTATTCTTAAAAACCCAATTCTTGCGACGTAGACGATTCCGAGAATTAGGGATTGATCCTTCAATAACAGCTAAGTTATTAAGTTACAAAATCATATCCTTAAAAATCTCCAAATCAATAAGTTTTCAAATCAATACCTATTAAATTCAATTCTTAAATCAATTAATTTACAAGCCAACTCAATTTATCTTTCCAACCTTAACTTTATTAAAATTATTATAAATCTATTTTATAAATAACATAAATTCAAATAAATATTGAAACATATTATATATATATGTAAGTTAAATTAAATTCTTATTAAATTTATTATATTAATTATTATTAAATTAAATCTTACAATTATTAAATCTATTTTAAATCTTATTATGTATATTTTAAAAATAATAAAGTTACAAGTAAATTTTTATAATTTACATTTTAAAACTTAACTTATAATTTTAAAATTTTCAAAACATATAATTTTAAAAATCTAAAATTTTCACACATATTAAAATTAAAATATCTATTATATTTTTTAAAATCAATATTTTGAAAATCAATACTTATTAAAACACATATATTTTCTTTTCAAAATTCTGGAAATCATTTAAAAAATAGACCAACGGTGTCCGTATATAATTTTCTATCCTATGGTCAAGTGATATGGATAATTATCATTTCAATCCGCAATAATTTAATATTTACGGGTATATATCATTTCAACCTGTAATCGTAAAATTCAAAAATCAATAAAATCACTTGGGTCGATCATTTGAACCCAAAATGATTTTATTCTAATCTACAAGATCCTTCGGGTATGTATCATTTCAACTCATAGGGATTTCTAAACTAACAGGGAACCTGTAGTGGGAGAACAATACAATAATAATATAAAATAGCATAACATATTGATGGCAAATATTATCACAATTAACAATTATAATATATTCAACGGGTTATGGTGTCATATGTCAATTAATATAGGCAAACAAATTTAAATATTAATATATCATATTCAACAGTTAAATAACTAATAATTTAAATTTACAAACCTATTTCAATCATCATTTCATGTGAATATAATTTACTAAATATAAGAATGTTAACCGTGAGTGATTACTCACCTTTCAAGACTATGAAATAACAAGAACAAGATGCGAAAATCCAAGAGCATAAATTCCATAGCACGACACGATGAACACAAATTCGACGAGCAAGGTTGATAGCTTGGAAATGATGAAAACGAATCAAATCTAGCTTTATATAAACTGAAACAAGATATAGATTATATTAAAAAATTTCTCAAAAATCAATATTCATTTTGAAAATACATATTTAAAATCTTATATACATATAATTTAAAACCAATATCAAAATAAATATTTATAAATATATTTTAAAATCAATATTAAGACACCTTAACATAAAACCTATGTATATATATTATATAACATATAACTTAAAAATCAAAACATATATATTAAAATCAATATATCCAGCTATTATAATTTAAAATCAATAATAAAATTCAATGTACATATACATACAGACTTACATATATATACATACAATTATAAAAGAGAGACATGTTGGCTGTTGCTAGGCACATGTGCTCGGCCAGGGGTGTCAGGGGAAAAGCAGTGAGGTCTGCATGCGACGGAATGGTGATTCACGATAATGAAAAAGAAGAAAAAAAATTATAAACATGCTTGGGCAAAATATAGCTTTGTGTATATTACCACTTCTCGGCAAAAGCGGGTCGGAAAAGAGAGGGGAGGAGCGCGACAAGCTTGCATGATGGATCCAAAGAGGTTGTGCTGTAGGATCTTACCAGAGGTGGGGTTCTGTGGTTGTACATGTGATGTGGTGGGACTGGGTCGGAGGAAGGTCTGCGCATGGAGGGGTGGTGGTGAGGCCAGTGAGCTGCTTTGGTGATGGAGGTGAACCGTGTGGCACTGACAGGTGGACGGTGAGCGAGTTTGATAGGTCGAGGCTGGGAAAGGTCAGGAAAACAAGGAAGGCTGTGACTGGATGTGGATGGTGTAGATCGGCTATTAGACCACTTGGGTAGAGAGATAGAGAGGTGGTTGAGGAATGATCGGAGGATGACTGGCTCGGGTTATTGGCTGTTGTGGGTCTGAGCCAAGGGGCACGTGTAGTTCAAGGAGGCGGAGAGCGTATGGTGGAAAAATGATGAGGCGTGGAGGGGTTTGCTTCGTCCTTAGCGAGGGTGGCAGCAAGATTTCATGAGCAGGTTTCTTTCAAATGGAAGAAAATGAACAGGCTAAGAGACCAAGCAACTTATATTAGTTTATTATATACTTTTATATAATTATATATATTAATTTCTTTGGAAAGCTAAGCATAAGAAAGACTAGGAAGCGGCTTCACATGCGAATTAAAAGAACATCCAACCCATTCACAACAAACATAGAACTTTTAAATATATATTATTTTTAGAAGCAATGTTAGAAACGAAGAGAAAGGGGAGAGCCTGAGTAAGGTGAACAAACCAAAATAAATATTGGAACCATAGGATTGTTAAAAGTCATGGTAAAAGCAACAGTCAAAGTTGAAATTATTAATAGTTGATGGCTATTCGTTTGCAAAGAGGATAATGGAAAGACACAACAAAACCAAAAGGCTCAAATACGGTATGGATACAGTTAACCGTTTCGAGGTTTTCGCTACTTACCAGACACCGAAATGCACAAGTGAATATACTGTGGAGATCGGCACGACGAGACGAACAGAATGGTACATAGATATTAGTGTTATGATCATCCTATCAAAAGTTGATATCGCTGCCAAACTGCTGCAAATATGCCAAAAATAAGATAAACGTAGTTAGAGAAGTCCAAATTTGAGGAAACGAAATACGACGTCTCACTCAAAAAAAGATCTACATTTTTATTATATAAAAGTATTCAGATTTCGAAAACAATTTATTTCCATCAAATTAACTGATTTTAATATTAAAAATTGAAATTACACAACAAAATTAACATATATATTTTCTGATGAAAATTTGACATTTGCTACGTTTAAATAGACGTATTCCAATTATCAATTTTTCATTGTTAATTTTAGTTATTTAATTTCCAGAAAAATTTCAGTTAATTACATTATAAAAACCGTTAAAATTTACGGGTCGTTACACTCTCCCCCACTCAAAACTTTTCATCCCCGAAAAGGAACGAGATTGGAGAATAGAAGCAACCAGAAAGATAGATAGATTCAAAATACAAAGAACCAGATACAACAATTAATTCAAAATCATATAAATTTTATTTTTAGACATCTTATTACCTACATTTATATTGTATATTATTCAATTACATATTCTCATGAACAATTTAACTTTTGAATATTTCAAGCAAGTTATATATATGTTCTAGAATGCAATTAAGTATTATACAAATTAATTTTGTCCTGTTTCAACTGTTTCTAGCTATTTCAACTCCATTTCTAATTTTAAAACTCCAATTATTCAAAAAATTTGCTTAATTTCAATAATTGAAAACCATCACTTAACATAAAACTTAAGAATTAAATCTCCGGTTTCACTTCAAACCATTTTGAAATAAATATATACATATATATATTTTATACAATCAAATCATACTCAAGAAATTCAAATCAAATCTAGTTTCCCAAAATTAACAGTGTAGTAAAGCTACTAAATGGTCTCTCCACTTTGAGACTCGAAAATGAATGTAGATGATGCTGCAGTAATCACCGAAATTATTTTCTAGCGGCAAAAGAGGAGGGTACTGATTTACTTCTTATAAAATTCTTTGGAAAGAGTTTCTATTCAAAATATATATCAAATAATATATTTTTCAAAACTTTGAAAACCAAATTTCGAAGAGCACCGGAAATTAAATTCTCAAATCCTTAATTTTAAATTCAATTCATTTGCAAATCAAATTTGTAAACCATGTTTTAAAATTTCATCTTCTTATATCAAACATCAATAGTTGATGGTTGACAAACAATAAATGATAATCTAGTATTATCATTTCTAATACCCAATTCGTTTAGCTATTTAATTTCAGAAAATTTTACCTTTATATATGAAATATAATCATACATAAATTATATTTCATTTACCAATTTCGAAAATAATATTGTGTCTGTTTGCTCTATTCAAGTGTTTTGGAATTCCTATCGATAGCGTTGGCCAGACGTATCAATCGAAACCCAAAACTCAAACTTAACAACTCAAACAACACAATATAAAACCTTTTTATATTAATTACAAATACACTCCCTCATAGGATGGTTCATGAATGGATTCAGAACAAAGGATAGAGATTCAAATTTAGAGGGACCCTAATCAAAGAGAATTCCAACTAAGAGGACAGGCTCAAAGGAAGATATGATAATAAAATTACAAAAAAGGAAAGGTGGACAGACTAATATTAATTGTGGGTGACCTTAACCAGGTCAACCGAGACTTAGAAAGACGAGAATATTATCAAAGGAAACGAGGACAAACTTGTTGAGAACATTGTAGAAAATGCGATTCACGAGATCGATGAAGAAGGCAGGAGCATTGGTTAATCCAAAGGGCATAACTAACCATTCATAGAAACCATTCGTCCGGGGAAAGGACAACTGGTCGAGCTCCCGGAGTAAGATCGATGCGGAATTCAATTTCCCGCTTAGTAGGAGAAGTCACCAAAACATCAGGATAATTCCTGACTATCGAGGTGGAATCAAGATCATTCGGCTGATCATCAAGCGAAAAGATAAACTGCCCGCATAATCTAGAGGCATTCGATCTTCGATCACAAGAGAATTACCCTGGTTGTCTACTAGAGAAACGGTTCGGGCTTTGCAAGAAATAACAGCATCATAACCGAGGACATAGAAATCTTCGGTGAATCGACGCCTGTTGTAAAGGAGTTTCACCCCTTTACAAATCATACTAAGGTTAGCGGGATCGACGATGGGATGAGTCACTCGAAAGGATTAAATTGACAACAGAGGGGGTAAGATGCGCTCGAATTTATTATAGAGTTCAATAGAAATGAAGCTATAGGATGCTCCAGTATCAAGAAGAACACGAATAAGAAAGGACAAGAATGGATTTCAGAACAAAGGGAAGTTCCAATATTCAGAAGAATTCCTAATCCAGGAGGATCCTAACGAAGGAATTTCAAGCTCAAGCGAAGATGATTCTGTACTTAATTTTTACTCCAGATGCTAAGTTTTGCCTAAACCAGAGCTCTGATACCACTTGTAAGGTCCGGTTATTTCGAACCATTCAAATCGATAATCATCCACTCATGTTAGACTTGAATTGTACAAAACAACAGATTGTTAATTTAAATTTGTCAAATCTTAGCATATACAATAAATAAATCAATCACGGAATCACAGACACAGAGTAATATAACAATAAGTAGCGGAATAGATAAATAGTAGTTCATGAAGCTACTACATAAACATCAGAATAAATACAATAGAAAATCCCAAGTACATAGAAGACTCGGTACAAAAGCAAATGACAAGTCTGAACATAAACGACTGGGAATAACTGCAAGCTGAATAGATATAAAACAGATCTTCAAGCAAAGTTCCAAGCTCCAAAGGTGAGTCTCAAATGCCATGACACTCAATTTGACTCGAGCATAAAGCAAAACACAAAACACTCGAGTTAGGATTAACATTCTTATGCCAGTAAATCAACTCAAGTGAAATATCCAAGTGAAATGGAATATAACTTAAAGGATGTTGGGATTCCATCCTTTAAGGATCCGTGAAACTATCAACATACATAGTACAATATGCTACATAGATAATGTCTATAGTAAAGTAAACTATTAAAATAGCGTTAAGGTGTTACCCATATCCCCCTTAACACATTTTTTATGTATTCCCATAGTCTATACATTACCGTAATTCCCCCGTAAACTGGAGGGCTATCAAAGGGTACTCCATAGGTAAGGTACAAACCAAACTCGTAGAAGGCACGATAAGGCATGTGACAAGGCACGCGAGGCAATGCCTAGGGTAGGATTCTACCGTTTTGCAGAACTGGGCTGGTGGTAACGCATAGCAGCTACTACCGCCCACCTCGAGAGACACTCCCAAAATCAAAGGTGCACCCAACAAATCATAAAGTAATAGAATGGTATCGAAGAAGCATGCTCAACCGAAGATGCGACCTCACTTAGCCCATGTATAGCTCCTGTTTTAGCCACATCAAGCTGACTCGTTGGGCTGCGTTAATACCTCATACAGAATCGTCGCCAAACCATCCTACTTCGTTCTGGATTCTCCACCACGTGCACAGTTGTTAAAGTGGTTTTGAGTATTGGCAGAGAGTATGACAATATCCAATCCCGGTCTCTTTAACAACCAAATGCTTATTTCACACCGTGGTCATTTTATTTCAAACAATTCATACTTCGTATCAAAATATCATATTCATTTCAAAACCATATCACTTTCGAAATCATATTCACTTTTGAAACCATATCACTTTAAATCATATTCATTTCCAAAATCATAACCACAAAATGGGTTAAACCATCATATCAAAGTATTCGCATTTATATCCTTTAAATCAAAATCATAGCAGTTCCAACTTAAACAGTTTTAGTATTGAAAGTAGTTTATATATTAGAATAGTTATTAAAAATAGTTCATATTTAAAAATAGGTTATAGGTTAAAATAGTTTATATCGAAAATAGTTTCAAATTAGAATTGTTTCTCCAATTTCACAAATCAATTCACATCAACTTAGTTCCAAAATCCAGTTTAAATCAATCTCAGTTCAATAGTTTCAATTAAAAGGTTAAAGTTCAATTCAAATTCTCATTAACCATTTTTAATTTATATCGATTTCAAATCCAGGTTTGAACTACAAATTTAAACCACTTCCAATTCAATAAGTTTCAAAGTTTAAATATCCAAACATTTACCATAACTCTATTTGATAAATTTCATTTATATTTCAAAAATTCAACTTTAATTTATTTAAATTTGGAAATATTCACTTAATCCTTTTTAATAACATTTAAATAAATCTCAAATTACTAATTTAAATAAAAATTAAATATCTAACTTCAATTATATTTAATTTGAAATTATTCACCTGATTACTTTTTATAAATATTTAAATAAAATCTCAAATTACAAATTTAATATTCAATTACAATTTTATTTAAATTTGAAATATTCATTAAATCACCTTTATCCAAATCAAGTTATTAAGTTACAAAATCATATCATTAAAAATCTCCAAATCAATAAGTTTTGAAATCAATACCTATTAAATTCAATTCTTAAATCAATTAATTTACAAGCCAACTCAATTTATCTTTCCAACCTTAACTTTATTAAAGTTATTATAAAATCTATTTTAAAATTATAACATAAATTCAAATAAATATTTAAACATATTATATATATAAAAAAGTTAAATTAAATTATTCTTAAATTTTATTATTGTTAATGCCAAAATGGGTCACTAACACCCAAATCAAGATGAAAGCACCAAATCACAGTTATATATCACAGATAGAGTTTATGTAGAGAGTATAAATATGAAGAATAGTAAAAATTAAAAAGAAAGCAGTGATAACACAGGATTTATAGTGGTTCGGCCAACTCCGGCCTACGTCCACTCCAGAAGTTTCCTTTTTATTGATGTTAGAATCGATTACAGTTACAAAATGGCAGAGTTGCCTTAGCCTTAGAAAAGAGAAAGTAAGAGAGTCGAAAGGAAGATCCCCTTTTCTGGAACCCCACATGCTGTATTTATAGGCAAATCTAGGTAGTTGGGCCTCTTGAATAATCCGGGCCCATCAAGGCTATAGCCGATCCAGGCTCAATATTACGACCGACCCAGGCAGGCCGAGCCACATCCACCGATCCACATTCCTCAATAAGCTGACCGGAAGCATCCTAGGTGTGAACCCGAAGAAAACCCGTCCATAACTCGAAGCAACCGAGCAGCCGACCCACAATCTTGTTGCTGACCTACTCCCCTATGCTGACCCGGGGATATGCAAAGACCGACCGAAGAAAATGACTCCCACTCCATCATACCGATTGACTCTGAACCCAAGTTGACGACCGAGCCTATTCGAGTGCTGTCCCGAAGCCTACTGCCTACCAACCCGAATTAGGAATCAGTGCCGACCCAAGTGCTCTTCCCATGCTCACCGTTCCAAGACCAATTCACCGATCCATCCAAATGCCGAGCCACCACTGCTGACCGAACCATACTACTACACTGAGCCACCTCGTCCTGACAGGCCCATACCACTACACCGAGCCACACATTCCTTATCGAACCATTAATGTAGAACGACCCGTGACTCCCAGACCGAACCACCAATGCCGAACGACCCGTGACTCCCAGACCGAACCACCGATGCCGAACGACCCCTGCATGGCCTCCACTCCTCGACCGAGCCATGCTTCCACACCGATCCACACCATCCACACCGATCCACCTATGCCGAACCACCTCTGACCGACCCAGAAATGCCGGTCCACATTTCCTATACCCAAGTCATAGCCGATCCAGCTTTAAGCCAATCCAATATCCATCTTCCAGGCGCGCTGCATCACCCATCCATCTAGTTGACTCAAACCTATCTATTCCATCGTCAACAGCCAAGCAATCTATTTTGTTAAATCCGCATGTCCAAGGCCTTGCCAAAAGGCGGGTTAACATTTTGCCCCCCCAAAACATGCCTTGCGATAGGAAGACGTATTTTGAATAGCTTTAGATCCGTTATCTGAATCTACAACCGCTCTGAATCGATATCCAATTCCTATCTAGTAACCGAATCCTCATCTGATTCCACATCCATCTGAAATCAATTAACCGAATTCACGATCTCTCCATATCATTTTATCCGAGTCCGGGACCTCTTCGGGTCCTGTAGTCCAAATCGAGGACCTTGCCGGTTCCAAATCCTAAGCGAGGACCTCTCCGGGTCCTAAAATCCATATCCAGGACCTCCCCGGGTCCTTATCCAAATCTGTAGCTGTTCGAAGCCACTATCCAAATCCATTTCACACCTTGGAAGTCAGTAATCAAATCCTACGATCTTTCCAGATCGTTCACGGCCTCTTCGTACCCTTGCTAAGCTCGATCCAAACTTAACGATTGAATAGGCAGATCCTGTTGCACTCCAGCAAAGCAACATATCCCCTGCACTCCGGTTCAGCGTCCCTGAACATTAAGCGATGCGCTGATCCTCCTGGACCGATGTCAGCCTCTCCGGGCTCTTACTAGATCCCATCCTATCACTCTCTGGTGAAGGGAAACAACATTGAGTGAGTCGATCCTGTCGCTCTCCGGCGAAGCAGCATCACTCCCTGCACTCCGGTTCAGTATCCCTGAACATTAAGAGATGTCATGGCCTAAGTCCTAGACCGATTGTAGCCTCTCCGAGCTCTTGTTGGATCCCATCCTGTCACTCTTTGGTGAAGGGGAAATAACGACGAGCGAGTCGATCCTGTCGCTCTCCGGCGAAGCGGCGTCGCTCCATGCACTCCGGTTCAGTGTCCCTGAACATCACGCGATTAATTTCCAACCGACTTCCAATATCCATCTCATAACTCTCCGGTTAGGTGTTTGTTTCATAAAACCAAAATCCAATTATCAAATCCAAAGTCCAAATGTCCAATAAGAAAAACAGAAAAATCTAAGGGTTGCCTCTCCGGGCAAAGTAGCCTATTACCGTCTCAGAGCATGCCTGGGGATCACTCTGGTTCCCTTACATGTGTGAGTGGCCTGGTTACTGTTTATTTTTTAAAACAAAATCAAAAAAGATTATTCTATGACCAGAGTCCAAATCCTGAACTTGGTCCTTGCCATTACGATCAGTGGATGACGAGTCGTGACCCCATTCCAAAGTCGTTCCTGTTTGACCCAAGCGGTAGCTGCTCGTGTTCAACTGCTCCAGTCTGATTTCTCACATACTGTGGCAACCTGCCACTTCTAACATGTTCCTCCACCACATCCTTTAGGTGGCGGCATTCGTCCGTGGAGTGCCCTTCCAGCTCATGGAATAGGCAGTACTTCCCGCTCCTGCATTCCCGTTCAGTGGGATCCCTCCTGGGTGGTTTCCTATAGGGGAGCTGCCCCCAAGTGTCCAAGTAGATCCGTTCCAAATTATCTGTCAAGTCCGCGTACGTCGCAAATTTGGGTTCTCGACCTCTCCTCCGTTTGTCTGAACTGCTAGGTCCATCGTCCAGCTTGCGCTTTCCTTTATCCATTCCTCGTCCTTCATCTGACTATCCTTCGCCTTGCACGGCGTTTATCTCCTACCTTTCAGCATGTGAATCCTTTAACCGAATGAATATTTCCGCCTCATGATAGAACTCTCCAAGATCCTATGGTGGATCTCGTGCTAATGAATCCTTGAATTCAGTGCCCTAAGCAATCCCTGCTACCGCCGCCATCAAAATCATTGATGGATCCGGGCGATCTACTGAAGCTACGGCTGCATTGAACCACATTAGAAAACCCCTCATGGACTCTCTGGTCCTCTGCTTCATTGATGCCAATGTCATCACATTCTTGGGTCACGTCACGTGGACCCTGAACTATCTCATAAAGCGTTCCACTAGCTCGCCCCATGTCCTGATCGATCCGGTCTCTAGCTGCCTGAACTAGAGTGCAGCCAAATCCGTTAAATATAGAGGAAACCATCTTGCCATCACCTCCTCGGATGCCCCCAGCACTTCCATATGTCTGATGTATCTGGTTACATGCATAGTTGGATCTGATTTCCCATCATAGGCCTCCAGTGTTAGCAATTTGAATTCTGGAGGGTTCCTTGCGTTCTTGATTTCCGAAGTGAACGGACTTCGACTGACTTTCTCCAAGCCTCTGCTCGGTAGTCCTCCTCTCATAATCCTTCGTATTAATCCAGCCATCCGCTCATCTCCATCTGGGGGTAGTCCCCTGTTTGCATCTCCACCTTGTCCCCCATGTCCTGGAGGGTACTCCGGGTAGTATTCTTCATGTTGGCCATGTACGTTCACGTTGGTCCCTGCTCGCCGAGCTTCATTCATAGCTCTCTCAGTATCCAATCCCGGGGGTCTGCCCCCAGGCCTTTGCTGATTTACTTCACTCCCTCCAGTATGGTTCTAGTTTTGACCGCCAGAAACTTCTACAGCTCCGATTCCTTGTTCTGCATTGCCAGCAGCCGTAGTTGGTCCATTCCCGTGACTTTGTGCTCCAGCTTGTCCAACTTGTCGAAGTAGGTTCTGCATTACCTCCTCCTGTCTTTTCAATAATTCTTCCTGCATAGCTCCCATCATCATCTCTATCTCGTCCCTAGTGATGTAGACGGAGGCTTGATTAGCTCTGGAGGAAGCCTCCTAACTTCCCTCTTGCTGACTCGTCTCTGTCTTTGCCTCCTGGTTGATTGCTTTGCCATAGTCTCCATAATCCGAGTTCCTAAGTCTTGAAATCCAAAATCCAAGCTTTCCAATTCCTGAGTGCTAGCCTTCTCAGTGAAAGCACCAAAATGTTAGTGCCAAAATGGATCACTAATACCCAAATCCAGATAAAAGGACCAAAGCAACCAAGCAGCTGACCCACAATCTTATTACTGACCTACTCCCCTATGCCGACCCGGGGATATGCAAAGACCGACCCGAAGCAAATGACTCCCACTCCATCATACCGATCGATCTTGAACCCAAGTTGACGACCGAGCCTATTCGAGTGTTGTCCCAAAGCCTACTGCCTACCGACTCGAATTAGGAATCAGTGCTGACCCAAGTGCTCTTCCCATGCTCACTGTTCCAAGACCAATTCACCAACCGATCCAAATGACGAGCCACCACTGTTGACCGAACCATATTACTACACTGAGCCACCTCGTCCTGACCGGCCCATACCACTACACCGAGCCACACATTCCTAACCGAACCATCAATGCCGAATGACCCGTGACTCCCAGACCGAACCACGAATGTCGAACGACCCGTGACTCCCAGACCGAACCACCAATGCCGAACGACCCCTGCATGGCCTCCACTCCTCGACCGAGCCATGCTTCCACGTCGATCCACACCATCCATACTGACCCACCTATGCCGAACCACCTCTGACCGACCTAGAAATGCCGGTCCACATTTCCTATACCCAAGTCATAGCTGATCCAGCTTTAAGCCAATCCAATATCCATCTTCCAAGCACGCTGCATCACCCATCCATCCAGTCGACTCAAACCTATCTATTCCATCCTCAACAGCCAAGCAATTGATTTAGCTAAATCCGCCTGTCCAAGGCCTTGCCAAAAGGCGGGTTAACAATTATATTAATTATTATTGAATTAAATCTTATTATTATTAAATCTATTTTAAATCTAATTATATATATTTTAAAAATAATAAAATTACAAGTAAAAATTTTATAATTTACATTTTAAAACTTAACTTATAATTTTAAAATTTCCAAAACATAAAATTTTAAAGATCTAAAATTTTCACACATATTAAAATTAAAATATCTATTATATTTTTTTGAAAATCAATATTTTAAAAATCAATATTTATTAAAACATATATATTTTCTTTTCAAAATTCTGGAAATCATTTAAAAAATAGACCAACGGTGTCCGTATATAATTTTCTATCCTATGGTCAAGTGATACAGATATTTATCATTTCAATCCGCAATAATTTAATATTTACGGGAATATATCATTTCAACCCACAATTGCAAAATTCAAAAATTAATAAAATCGCTTGGGTCTATCATTTCAACACATATGATTTTCTCTTAATCTACAAGATTGTTCGGGTATGTATCATTTCAACCCATAGGGATTTCTAAACTAATAGGGAACCTATAGTGAGATAACAATAAATAATAATATAAAATAGCATAACATATCGATGGTAAATAAGATTACAATTAACAATTATAATATATTCAACGAGTTATGGTGTCATATGTCAATTAATATAGGAAAAGAAATTTAAATATTAATATATCATATTCAACAGTTAAATAACTAATAATTTAAATTTACAAACCTATTTCAATCGTCATTTTATGTGAATATAATTTACTAAATATAAGAATGTTAACCATGAATGATTGCTCACATTTCGAGGCTATGAAATAACAAGAACAAGATGTGAAAATCCAAGCACAAATTCCAAAGCACGACACGATGAACATGAATTCGACGAGCAAGGTTGATAGCTTGGAAATGATGAAAATGAATCAAATCTAGCTTTATATAAACTGAAACAAGATATAGATTATATTATAAATTTTTCTCAAAAATCAATATTCATTTTGAAAATACATATTTAAAATCTTATATACATATAATTTAAAACCAATATCGAAATAAATATTTATAAATATATTTTAAAATCAATATTAAAACATCTTAATATAAAACCTATATATATTATATTACAAAAGTCGTTACTAGATTTAAAACACATATAACTTAAAAATCAAAACATATATATTAAAATCAATATATCCATCTATTATAATTTAAAATCAATAATAAAATTCAATGTACATATACATACAGACTTACATATATATATATATATATACATACAATTATAAAAGAGGGACATGCTGGCTGTTGCTAGGAACATGTGCTCGGCCAGGGGTTTCAGGGGAAAAGCAGTGAGGTCTGCATGCGATGGAATGGTGACTCACGATAATGAAAAAGAAGAAAAAAAATTATAAACATGCTCAGGCAAAATATAGCTTTGTATATATTACCACTTCTCGGCAAAAGCAGGTCGGAAAAGAGAGGGGAGGAGCGCGACAGGCTTGCATGATGGATCCAAAGAGGCTGTGTTGTAGGATCTGACCGGAGGCGGGGTTCTGTGGTTGTACATGTGATGTGGTGGGACTGGGTCAGAGGAAGGTCTGCGCATGGAGGGGTGGTGGTGAGGCCAGTGAGCTACTTTGATGATGGAGGTAAACTGAGTGGCACCGACAGGTGGCTGGTGAGCGAGTTTGATAGGTCGAGGCTGGGAAAGGTCAGGCGAACAAGGCGGGATGTGACTGGACGTGGATGGTGTAGATCGGCTATCAGGCCACTTGGGTAGAGAGAGAGGTAGTTGAGGAAGGATCGGAGGATGACTGGTTCGGGTTATTGGCTATCGTGGGTCTGAGCCAAGGGGCATGTGCAGTTCAAGGAGGCGGAGAGCGGATGGTGGCAAAATGATGAGGCATGGAGGGGTTTGCTTCGTCCTCAGCGAGGGTGGCAGCAAGATTTCACGAGCAGGTTTCTTTCAAATGGAAGAAAATGAACATGCTAAGAGACCAAGCAACTTATTTTAGTATATTATATACTTTTGTATAATTATATATATTATTTTTCTTTGAAAAGAAAAGCATAAGAAAGAATAGGAAGCGGCTTCACCGGCGAATGAAAAGAACGTGCAACCGATTCACAACAAACATATGAACTTTTAAATATATATATTATTTTTAGAAGCAATGTCGGAAACGAAGAGAATGGGGAGAGCCTGAGAAAAGTGAACGAACCAAAACAAATATTGGAACCATAGGAATGGTAAAAGTCATGGGAAAATCAACAGTCAAAGTTGAAATTATTAATAGCTGATGGCTATTTGTTTGCACAGAGGATAGTGGAAAGACACAACAAAACCAAAAGGCTCAAATACGGTACCGATACAATTAACCGTTTCGCGGTTTTCGCTACGTACCGGACACCGAAATGCACAAGTGAATATACTATGGAGATCGGCATGACGAGACGAACAAAATGGTACACAGATATCAACGATACGATCATCCTATCAAAAGTCGATATCGTCGCCAAACTGCTGCAAATATGCCGAAAATAAGATAAACGGAGCTAGAGAAGTCCAAATTTGATGAAACGAAATACGACGTCTCACTCAGAAAAAGATCTACATTTTTATTATATAAAAATATTCAGATCTCGAAAACAATTTACGTCCATCAAATTAACTGATTTTAATATTAAAAATTGAAATTACACAAAAAATTAACATATATACTTTTTGATGAAAATATGACATTTGCTATGTTTAAATAGACGTATTCCAAATGTCAAATTTTCATTGTGAATTTTAATTATTTAATTTCAAGAAACTTTTTAGTTAATTACATTATAAAAACCGTTAAAATTTACGGGTCGTTACAGATCGAGACGGAGGAGACAAAGTGTTTTCGATGTAATTGAAATTAAGTTAGGTTATGAAGTTGGGTACGTAGCAGAAAGGTAGGGAGAGACGAAGTAGCTGATAGTTTGGGTTGGGTTGGTTAATTTACATTAGGATAAGTATATGCGACGGTTTTAAATTAAAACTGTCGCAAATCAGTTTTCTAGGAATTTTGAATAAGGGTCGCATTTGCAACATATATATGCTACGGTTATAAATATAACCGTCGCATATGACCTAATTTACATATATATTTCTACGGCTGTGAAAGCCAACCGTCGCAAATTGTTTTTAAAAATTTCCTACTGCTTTCCATGGACCAACTGCTACAGTTGTTTAAAAGAACCGACATAATAATACTAATTGCTACTGTTTTTACCTAAACCGTCGCAAATAAGGCGTCACAACATGCAGATATTTGCTATGGTTGTGAAAGCCAATCATCGCAAATTGTTTTTAAAAATTTTCTACTTCTTTTCATGGACTAACTGCTACGGTTGTTTAAAAGAACCGACTCAAATAATACTAATTGCTACTGTTTTTACCTAAACCGTCGCAAATAAGGCGACGCAAAATGCAGATTTTGTACTAGTGAATCTCTAAATTGTTGTTGTTTGATTATTTGATAGTTATAAAACCGACTATCAAATCTTGCACAATTTGACTAAGGAAGTATGATTGTATATTCCAGTTCCCCGGTGAGGACTTGAACACTGGTTGCATATTTCAAAAGAACTAAAATTAAGTTAACTAGAAATTATCGCTTTGTTTGGAGACATCGATTTTCAGAATTTATCCAAACCACTCCAAACTAATAACGTTCGTGATGAAGTATACTATGGAGCTATACTACTCTACCCGAGGGTGATTGCAAAATGGAAGATAGTAAATGTTGAATGTTTGTTCGATCCCAAAACAACTTATATGGATGAATGCTGGCATTACATTTCTGCCTAGAAGGTGGTGTTAGCATTCCAAGATGGTCAGTTAAAAGGAAAGGTAAAAGCGTAGCCTCAAGCCTCACACCCCGGGAATGGTTTTAATAGGGGATGCTAACAGACTTATGTGTTTAGCTACCATTAGGAGTTATTATACCATTCTAGATTGTCCCCATAGAATTGTTTTGCATGCAGGAATCGAGGGGCAGATTAAAGCAGCATCGGTGTCAAGGGATGAGGTAATCCGGCTTGTCACTTTAAAGAGGCAGGCCGACTCTATGCACATAAGGGGTCATGTGTGGCCTTCAGGTACATTTTCTAGAGGTGTACCATCAGAAGGTAGTCCCTTACATAGTCATTGTTGGAATCCATTTTTCAATACGAGCCTTTGGAATTGATTGTATATCTATTATGATGGAATTTAATTAATGTAACAATTTCGATTATGATTCAATATTTATTTCAACCCTCAACATTATTATAATATCATTGAATTTTCTATAGAAAATATTTTTGCTACCGTAAGGTAAAAACCCGTCCGTGTTTATGTGCGGCGTGGTCTTACGGGTTATATTTGGTTTTAAAGGGTTTTACAAGTTAAATAAATAAAATTCCTTATGATTTGAGTTTCATACGCTGGTTTTACCAGACCGACCCTTGTGTTGTTTTCCTATAATGCTCGGATCAGCCTGAGCATATTTTCCAGATTTAGCCTGATCCTTTAGAGCTTTCAAGAGACGAGCTGGATTCTCCAAGGTGTATTTACGTATCTTATATTCCTTTGCTATTTTTGTTGCTTTGATTTCATTTTGTGTTAATCAGAATTTGTAAGGACGGAGTGTTTTTGACGTCCCACCTCTATACTCACACTAACCAAGGACACTACTGGGTAATGCCATCAATTAGTACGAAGAATAAGGCTGTTGAGGAGCGACCATCTTTGTAATTGCTTTATGCGAGTACCGATATGTCAGATAGTATGTCGTGCATTTCATTTCAAGAGGAGATCTGACATATCATATACAAACTCAAAGCTACTACACAGTGGCTATGTGGCCTTCGGAAACAAATATAAAATAAGCATAACATAAATCAGTCACACATATTCATATCACTAAGGCGGAAACAGATATGAATATAACACATAGAAGTGTACATCAAAGTAGTGGTCATACAAGATCCACTACATCACAGAAGAATAGGTACAAGTGCTAGACAAAAGAATATATATACATCAAGGAGTCTCTATCTCGAATGTATAAAAAACAAAAAACTACTAAGCTAAAGTAGTTAGCCAAAAGTCAGGTGACGATCCCTGATAAGAAGTCAAGTGGAAGCACCTGAAACACCTCGGTCTGACCCGGGTATTATTTAAGAAGAAAAATAATAAACGGATCGGTCTAGCTATAATTATCATGTAAGATGAGATAGGATAAGAGATATGACAAATATATATGATAACAACAAAAATTATACAATATCTCAAATTTTCTCAAACACCAAAAATAATGTCATATTCTTTATTTATTTTTGTTCACCAAACCACAAATATTGATAAAGCTTGTCAATGCAAATCACAAAAATTGGTGAAACACAATTCCAGAAATCATCAATTAGAAATCTAGAAATCACAAAAAGGGGGAGGCCTATCATAAACGGGAGCATGAAAACTCAACAACACGTGTATCACAAACGAGACGCTATCCCATGGGTCGCTAACCCATAGAGCCGGTGCAACGACGTAGTACAATGGTACGCCCGAGGGACCTGAAACTCAAATAATCCTGAACAACGACGTAGTTCAACGGTATGCCCGATGAACCGAACTCCATAAAAAGACCATGGGTCGCTAGCCCATAAAAATTGAGACGAAACTCCACAGAACGAGGTATTGTCCCCCACGAGGACTAAGAGACATTGCACATTGCAAGTCTAAATCAAAAAATGATCGTCATTGATCAATAAAAAGTGTAAATTACACAAAGTTAGTAAACAAATGAGTTTAGCTTCATGTCCATAGCCACTGGCTTAACTTAAATATTTACGAACAAATTGTAGATTTCCACTCGAAAATTGTCACAAGTTTTCAGTCAAACAAGTCTAAGAATTAACCGACGAAGTAAACGCAAGTGTTTCATACCACTTTTTTTTCTAAGTCGTTTAATTGGATTTCTCGTACGAATGAGGTAAAGGTTTGTATATACTAATAGATTGGAAAACTTTTTTAAAAACAAGCTTTGTATTTAAAAGTAGTATTGAAATCATTTTTGTGAAAGAGTTTGAGTATTTACTACTAGTATAGAAACCTTTGTATTTTAAAGTGACAAATCATAGAAATGATTGTAAAAACAATCTATCATCAAAAATTTACATTCGACGACGTGAATTAAAACCATAAAAATCGATATCAAATCCATCAAACGAGTATTCCCAAAAATCTAGAAAAGAAATCATCAAAGTCGATAATAAATGAAAACAACCAACCGGATCAACAAAAATCGATTAAAACAGAAATTTGCTTAAAAACATGCAAATTGGCTGATTTTAACAGCGTCGGACGTCTGGTGGTTCTCCCCAGACGTCTGAGCTGAAGGTTTGGAATTTTTGTAGATCACTCAAATGTCTAAGCTTAAGGTATGGAACGTTTATTCCTTTGCCTCAGACGTCCGAGTGTTTTACCAGACGTCTGAGCTGAAGCTCAGGGAAAAATTTGCTTAGGCCAGTGATGGCTAAATCAACTCGAAAGTGATCGAATGAGCGATGGTGTCTAGGGATTTATGTCAAGCGACAACCCAACCCTATAGGCTCTTCAATACACTCCAAACAACATGTCCAAACATCCATGGTAGGATTTTCATAGATTTTGACTTCAGAATACCAAAAATTGTAAAATTCACTAAACCAATTCAAATCAAAAGGAAATGAACATGAGATAGATGTTAGGAATTCATACCTAACAACAGTGAAAGCTATAGACGTATATGTGAGTTCAAGAACTCACCTTTAAATTCAAAAACAAGGAATGAGAAGCTCTGAAACAAAGCAAGATCAATCTCTCTTCAACTTCACATCAAGAACCTTCAATCTATGATCAAATGCAAAGTTTTTCCAAAGTTAGGTTATAGGAAAAATCAAGAATTGAAGAGGAATTGAGATGGAGAAGATGAAGAGCATGCTTACCTAAGCTTCTCCTTGATTTTGGAACTTGGATTTGAATTTCCTAATAATCTAGGGTTTAGGAATTTTAATTTCCTATCATTTCCCCCATTTTCCCTTTAGCTTGAGTGTTAGGAAATTATGAGTAGAATGAATGAACAGTAGAGCAGTTAGGGTATTTGGTAGAGGAGTTTGGGTTCTCTTATTGGGTTAGTCGGCTAGAACACAACCCAAAGCCCAAACAAAATACCAAACTCCTAATCAACTCCAAACATATCAATGTTTATACTAAAAAAGTTGTAAACGTCATTTTGAACTCAATGGAAGTGGTCTCGAGTCCGGATTCGACTGTTTACAAAAAGTCACATTTGGTAATGAAAGGCGGTAAGCCACAGAACCAATGCGTTTGGTTATGGGAAATGGGCCAAAATATCGAGGTGCTAACTTTCCCGATCGACTGAAACGCACAACACCCTTCATAGGTGAAATACGAATGAACACCAAATTTCTTCTTCTGTTATCGACATAGGATTTTTGTCTACTTTGAGCTTTCATCATCCTATGACGAATAAGGTCAATCTTTTCTGTGGAATCACGAATAAAATCTGGACCTAAAACCAGCTTCTCACCGGCTTCAAGCCAACACGAAGGTGATCGGCATGGCCTTCTGTAGAGTGCCTCGAAAGGTGCCATACCATTACTAGATTGGAAGCTATTATTATAAGAAAACTCAACAAAAGAAATATGATCCTCCCAACTTCCACCAAAATCAAGAACACAAGCACAAAGGAGATCTTCAAGAGTTTGATTCACACGCTCTGTTTGTCCATCGGACTGAGGAAGATAAGCGGTGCTAAAATTAAGCTTCATTCCCAAAGCTTTTTGAAGACCCTTCCAAAATCCACTAGTAAATAATGGATCATGATCGCTAACAATAGAAGTAGGAACTCCATGCAGTTTAACAATTTCTTTAATATAGAGTTTGGCCAAAAGAGGTACGGTCCGATTGGACCGAACATGAATAAAATGGGCGGATTTTGTAAGTCTATCTACAATCACCCATAGACTATCATGACCCGAACGAGAACGGGGAAGATCGTCAATAAAGTTCATAAAGATCTGATCCCACTTCCAAACTGGAATGTCCAAAGGTTGCAATAACCCACCGGCCCTTTGATGCTCGGCCTTTATGAGTTGGCAAGTCATGCAATGCTTAATAAAGTTAGCAATATCAGATTTCATTTCATCCCAATAATAAAATCGTTTCATGTCCGCATACATTTTACTACTACTGGGATGAATCGTAAATTTAGAACGATGAGAATCTTCTAAAATGTCTTTGTGAAGATCACTAATATTTGACATAATAAGTCTACCAAATTTTCGAATACCTCCACGAGCATTAATATCAAAGTCTTTCAGACCATCAACATCATTTTTATCCCTACAACTTTGGCTAAGAAGAACCAATTTGGGATCATGCTTTTGAGCTTCAAGAATGCGGTTTAAAAGAGAAGGATGAGCCTCAAGGCTACATATAACAAGAGATGAACATGAATCAAATTCACGATCTCGAATCTCACAAGTGGACAAAGTCTCGAGATCCTTCCATTTAGATATCATCATGGAAACAACTGCTTGTTGCTTTCGGCAAAGGGCATCGGCAACACAGTTTCTCTTTCCAGTAGTATAAAGAATATCAAGATCATAAGATGCAAGGAATTTGAGCCAACGTTGTTGACGCAAATTAAGTTCCATTTGAGAGAACAAATACTTCAAATATTTATGATCAGTATAGAGAACAAATTTCCCTCCCAAAAGATAATGACGCCAAATTCTAAGAGCGAAAACAATAGCTGTGAGCTCTAAATCATGTGTGGCGTATCTAGTCTCGGCAGGCTTTAATTGCCTAGAAGCATAAGCGATAACACGTTCCCTTTGCATGAGAATGGCTCCCAAACAAACATGACTAGCATCGGTATAAACAATCAAGTCTTGGTTCCCTTCGGGAATCACAAGAATAGGAGCATCAGAAAGGATTTCTTTTAATTTCTGAAAAGCAGCTTCACATTATTTCTGACCAAATGTACTTAACTCCCTTATTTGTCAAACTAGTAAGAGGTACGGAAATTTTAGAAAAGTCTTTTATGAACCGACGGTAATAGCCCGCTAATGCAAGAAAGCTATGAATTTCCGTCACACTGTCTGGTCTCTTCCAATTTTGAATCGCTTCAATCTTTGAAGGATCCATAGAAATTCCGGATTCAGAAATAATATGTCCTAAAAATTTCACACGGGATTGCCAAAAATGGCACTTAGAAAATTTTGCTTTCAATTGATTTCTCCTAAGAGTTTCCAACACAATCCGAAGATGTTTTTCATGCTCTTCCTTAGTTTTAGAATAAACAAGAATATCATCAATAAAGATGAGAGAAAATCAATCGAGGAACTCTTTGAAAACTCGATTCATAAGGTCAACGAAATAAGCTGGAGCATTTATTAAACCAAATGGCATAACAAGCCATTCATGAGATCCATAACGAGTACGGAACGACGTCAAAGGAATACTATCCTCTACAATATGAAGCTGATGAAAACTGGTTGCTAAGTCTAACTGTGAAAAGACTCTAGCACCACTAAGTTGATCGAATAGATCATCAATCTGAGGCAAGGGATATTTATTCTTAATGGTAAGATCATTAAGCTTGCGGTAGTCAACGCAAAGCCGAAGTGTACCATCAGATTTCTTCACAAAGATAGCTGAAGCTCCCTAAGGAGAGGAACTAGATCGAATAAACTGTTTTGCTTCCAATTCGGATAATTGTTTACGCATCTCTTCATTTTCCTTATTGGACGTACGATAAGGAGGACGAGTCATAGGTAGAGTTCCGGGGATTAGATTAATTTTGAATTCAATTGCTCGCTTAGGTTGTAATCCTAAAACGGGCTCAAATATATCGGGAAATTCACAAACAGCGTGAATGAGGGAAATGACATCTTCCTCATCATCATTATCGTTATCATGCGGATTTAGAAAATATAAGGATGCTACCGAATTGGAATCTGAAACTTTAAGAACAATATAAATATGCTTAACAGATTGAGGGTGTCGAAGATGGATAGTCCTCTCGGGACATAGGATGTGGGCTTCATAGCGATTAAACCAATTCATTCCTAAAATCATTCTGAAAGCTAAGTAACGCATAACATGCAAATCGGCTCGGAAAGCATAATCGCATAAAATAATCTCGACATCTTTACAAAACAAACTAAGTGTTGCGGATCCACCAACCGAATTTGCAATTCTCAGTGAAGTCATCAAGCCCATAACATTTAAAGACAAAATATCAACAAGTTCCTTTGATATAAAAGAGTGGGATGCACCCGTATCGAAAAGAACTTGAATAGGATGATCACGAAACATAATAATGCCATCAAGGATAGAATGAGAAATACCTTAACCAAGAGAAGTGTTACTAGGGGCTTGCACAACATTCATCTTTCCCTCTTTCTTGCTTTAAAGTTTGGGACATGCAGATATATGATGACCCGAACTTTTGCAATAACGACAATAAAGAGGTTTGAGACACTTATTTGCATAGTGGTCCTTAGAACCACAATTGTAGCACTCTCCACGATTAGAGGTAGGAGTCTTTGCCACCAAAGTTGCTTGCTTTCCTTTCTTGTTGGGATTAGGGCCTTTGAACTTACTGTTGAATTGCCTCTTCTTGTTGTTATTGAAGTTCTGTTTGGCACCCCCAATCTCAACATCACTTTCTTTATCGGCCTCTTCGTGTCAAAGAGCGATATCTACAAGCTGATCAAAAGAAACTTCTAGTTTCAGAAGTAAAAGTTTTTCGAGGTTCTTATTCAACCCATAGATAAACCTCTGATTTTTTTCAATGAGGAATTAATATACTCAACCCCATATTTAGAGAGGGATTCAAAAGATGCGACATAATCTATCATAGAAGATTCACCTTAAATAAGGTCAATAAAGCATCGGGCTAAAGTTAATTTTCAGCTTCTGGCACAAACTTCAACTCGAACCTTTCTCGGAACTGCTCCCAAGTAAGATCCATTTCGATAATTTCCAAAATCAAAAGCTCATACCAATCTAATGCTCTCTCCTGGAGCATGCTAGAAGCCACTTGGACTCGATATAGATCCACAAGATTCATGTAAGAAAAGATGCGGTCGCATGTTCTAAGCCAAGCTTGGACTTCTATAACGCTTTCGGAACCCATGAATGGCCTTCCACCCAATTTGGTATAATCACTGCACAAGCGTTCAAACCCGGATTTAGGATGAGTAGGCTCAGGAATGGGCCCGGTAGCTTGGGCTTTCATTTCAAGATCCAAAAGCTGTTGGGCAGAGATGAATACACCATCCTGAGGAGTAGCACTTGATCGACCGGCGCTAGGATGGCCAGGTCTAACCATTTCTCTTCTTTAAGAAAGAAAGAAAGAAGAGGAAAAAATGTTATTCTCAGAATGAATATCAAACAAACTTGATTGATAAAACAAGGCATCATAAAAGAAAATAGGATAGAACAGGTCCTATGACTCGAATTAAATCCTAAGGCATGATTCCTAAGAGAGACTTAGGACAATGATCCCTGTTAGATTATTCTACATTGTTCCGGAGTTTGGCTCTGATACCAAGCTGTGACGCCTCACCTCTATACTCACACTAACCAAGGACACTGCTGGATAATGTCGTCAATTAGTACGAAGAATAAGGTTGTTGATGAGCGACCATCTTTGTAATTGCTTTATGCGAGTACCGATTTGTCAGATAGTATGTCGTGCATTTCATTTCAAGAGGAAATCTGATATATCATATACAAACTCAAAGCTACTACACAGTGGCTATGTGGCTTTCGAAAACAAATATAAAATAAGCATAACATAAATCAGTCATAGATATTCATATCACTAAGGCGGAAACAGATATGAATATAACACATAGAAGTGTACATCAAAGTAGTGGTCATACAAGATCCACTACATCATAAAAGAATAGTTATAAGTACTAGACAAAAGAATATGTATAAATCAAGGAGCCTCTATCTCGAATGTATAAAAAACACAAAACTACTAAGCTAAAGTAGTTAGCCAAAAGTCAGATGACGACCCCCGATAAGAAGTCAAGTGGAAGCACCTGAAACACCTCGGTCTGACTCGGGTATTATTTAAGAAGAAAAATAATAAACGGATCAGTCTAGCTATAATTATCATGTAAGATGAGATAGGATAAGAGATATGACAAATATATATGATAACAACAAAAATCATACAATATATCAAATTTTCTCAAACATAAAAAAGAATGTCATATTCTTTATTTTTTTTGTTCACCAAACCACAAATATTGATAAAGCTTATCAATGCAAATCACAAAAAATGGTGAAACATAAATTCCAGAAATCATCAATTAGAAATCCAAAAATCACAAAAAGGGGGAGGCCTATCATAAATGGGAGCATGAAAAATCACCAACACGTGTATCACAAACGGGACGCTATCCCAGGGGTCACTAACCCATAGAGCCGGTGCAAAGACGTAGTACTACGGTACGGCTGAGGGACCTGGAACTCCAATAAGCCGGAACAACGACGTTGTTCATCGATGGAATTTCTATCGAATTAGAAAACCCTCGAAAAATTTTGAAATAAAATTTACCGCAAGCGCACGGCATACACTTTGTAGTACGTGGCGAATACGGGTCGATCCGTAGGGAATTGATGATTTTAAAATTCTATTCAATCAAATTAACCAAAGTTGAAAATGTGATTAGCTAAAAATGTAGAAAACTAGCAAAAGAAAATTGATAAAAATATGAGAGTGTGAAGACAATTTAGAGGCAATTTCCACTCTCTAGATCACATAAATCAACAAAATGAAGTTATGATCTCTCTTTTCTTGTCATTAGTGTAATTAGTTGATGTGCTTATCATAAGTACGGTATATTTGTGCTATTAATTAGCACAATATAAACCATCAAACTATAACACAACTACTAATACACATTTAACTCTCATGAAATATGACAAAAAAGTTGAAAGCAAAATCTATTTTAAGCATGGTCTATTAACTATTGTTTAGAAATATATGCCATCAAATTTTAATTTCAACAATCACTTTATTACCATCATCATATGTAGATGAAGAGGTAATCATTGTTTGTGATTGTTTAAGCATAGCCTATTTGGTGTCAACAATATAGGCTATCAAATTCACATCAAAAACAACAAGTTAAACCACTTCAAATGATTCGTTAAGCACAAAAAGAGAGCATAAACATCAAAATGTTGCATCTACATACTAGAGAGCTTCATTACCCCTAAATTGTAGGGATTAGCCTCTCATATTTGTTATCATATGAACAAATGTAGAAAGCAACATGAAACTAGAAGAGGAAAATGAGAGCAAAATGTAAGGAAAACTATTCTACTTGCATAAAAGAAAAGAAATCTACACTATAACATAAGAAAGAGAGCATGTAAATGTAAAGAGCATATATTGAATTGCATAAGAAAGAAAAGAAAAATTACAAGAAATAAAAATGTCTAAGTAGCCATGAAAAGAGAAAGAGAGCTTTCTTTTATTTTTAAGCTAAAAACTAACTACTAAGGGGGAAGAATAAGTTACATGAAGATATGGGGCATTTATACAAGTGTTAAACCCTAGTTCATATTTTTGGGGAATGCCCAAATTGCCCTTGAGAAAGTGTGGAGGCCAAGTAATCAGTAACTTCTACTAATCATCATTTAAGTGTACATGAAGCCATTAATTCCATAAGCATGTGCATTAGCCTCTAATTTGTACATAAAGAAAGGTGGGTAGGTAGGATCCTCCATTATCTTCACTTTGAATTATTTCCATCTTCATTTGTTTTCTTCACTCTTGTGCATGCATATATCATCATCAAACCACTTGTATATGAATTTAAATTCCTACAAAATAATATAGAAATTTTCAATTAAATTTTAGAGAATTAATATATGCACAAAAATGACCATTTTGCCCTTGAATGAAGATGAATATGTGACAATTTGAAATAATTTGAATTTTGTTTAAACAAGTTAAAATACCCGATATGATCATTTATTTAATTTAAATAGATTAAATATGGTGGTAAAAATATGCACATTTACGTGCACATCAGACGTAGTACAACGGTATACCCGATGAACCGAACTCCATAAAAAGACCATGGGTCGCTAGCCGATAAAAATTGAGTCGAAATTCCACAGAACGAGGTATAGTCCCCCACGTGGACTAAGAGACATTGCACATTGCAAGTCTAAATCACAAAATGATCGTCATTCATCAATAAAAAGTTTAAATTACCCCAAGTTAGTAAACAAATGAGTTTAGCTTCAGTTCCATAGCCACTGGCTTAACTTAAATATTTACGAGCAAATTGTAGATTTCCACTCGAAAATTGTCACAAGGTTTCAATCGAACAAGTCTAAGAATTAACCGACGAAGTAAACGCAAGTGTTTCATACCACTTGTTTTGCTAAGTAGTTTAATTGGATTTCTCGTACGAATGAGGTAAAGGTTTGTATATACTAATAGATTAGAAAATGGTTTTAAAAACAAGCTTTGTATTTAAAAGTAGTGTTGAAATCATTTTTGTGAAAGAGTTTGAGTATATACTACTATTATAGAAACCTTTGTATTTTAAAGTGACAAATTATAGAAACGATTGTAAAAACAATCTATCATAAAAAATTCACATTCGACGATGTGAATTAAAACCATAAAAATCGATATCAAATCCATCAAATGGGTATTCCCAAAAATCCAGAAAAGAAGTCATCAATGTCTATAATAAATGACAACAACCAACCAGATCAACAAAAATCGATTAAAACGAAAATTTCTTTAAAACAAGCAAATTGGCTGATTTTAACAGCGCCGGACGTCTGGTGGTTCTCCCCAGACGTCTAAGCTGAAGGTCTGGAATTTTTCCAGATCACTCAAATGTCTGAGCTTAAGGTCTAGAATGTTTATTCCTTTGCCTCAAACGTCCGAGTGTTTTACCAGACGTTTGAGCTGAAGCTTAGGGCAAAATTTGCCTAGGCTATTGATGGCCAAATCAACTCGGAAGCGATCGAATGAGCGATGGTGGCTGGGATTTATGTCAAGTGACAACCCAGCCCTATAGGCTCTTCAATACACTCCAAACAACATGTCCAAACATCCATGGTAGGGTTTTCATAGATTTTGACTGCAAAATACCAAAAATTGGAAAATTCACCAAACCAATTCAAATCAAAAGCAAATGAACATGAGATAGATGTTAGAAATTTATACCTAACAATAGTGAAAGCTATAGACGTAGATGTGAGTTCAAGAACTCACCTTTAAATTCAAAAACAAGGAATGAGAAGCTCCGAAACAAAGCAAGATCAATCTCTCTTCAAATTCACTTCAAGAACTTTCAATCTATAATGAAGTGTAAAGTTTTTCCTAAGTTAGGTTATAGGAAAAATCAAGAATTGAAGAGGAATTGAGATGGAGAAGATGAAGAGCATGCTTACCTAAGCTTCTCCTTGATTTTGGAACTTGGATTTGAATTTTATAATAATCTAGGGTTTAGGAATGTTAATTTCCTATCTTTTCCCCCATTTTCCCCTTTAGCTTGAGTGTTAGGAAATTATGAGTAGAATGAATGAAGGGTAGAGGAGTTAGGGTATTTGGTAGAGGAGTTTGGGTTCTCTTATTGGGTTAGTGGGCTAGAACACAACCTAAAGCCTAAACAAAATACCAAAATCCTAATCAACTCCAAACATATCAATGTTTATACTAAAAAAAGTTGTAAACTTCGTTTTGAACTCAATGGAAGTAGTCTCGAGTCCGGATTCGACTGTTTACATAATGTCACTTGTCGGACTTTAAATTCAACAAACGATGCTATATTTAAATAAAACATTTAAATATATAATTGTAAAATATGCGGGTTGTTACAGTGTTATAACTGTCCAGGCTGATAATAGGTTAGTGTAATCTGATGTTGTGTATATAATAAAATTGATTTCTTTTTGTATTTTTTGTATTATATATCAGTCATAACTTTTTGGGAGATTTTGTTCTGTCTTTTCTTTCTTTTACCCCAAATGACCTATCTTTCGAACACTTAAATGATTAGCACATGAACACCGAGAATGTATTAAGTGTCGTCTTTTGGTGTAAGACTGGTAGATCGTTACAACGTCGTATCAGAGCTTAAGTTGAGCGAATACCTAGGCTTTGGTGGTTAAACTCATTTAAGATAGGGAAAGTGAGACCCTAGAATGAGTCTGAGTGTATTATATATATGAGCACATATTTGTTTGTGCAATAAATTTTTTTTATATTGTGTTGATATATTTGTTGAATGGATTATGAATTCTGGTTGGTACAGAAGGTACAACTGTATCGATAAATGTTTCTAAACACTTAAACAATGCGAACCGACACAATATTATTTTAAAATTGGTAAATGAAATAATTTTACCTAGGAATATATTTTAAATATAAAAGAAGGGTTTTCAATTAATAATAATAATAATTTATAGGCATCTATGATGTGATTGTTGTTAGGAGTTTATAATATTTAATTATTATCATATACGGTTTGACTAGTCTAGCTCTCAAGTCTTGAGCATTTGCTATGGTTTAGAGATTTATCTGCAATCTTTCTTTTTAAAGACATTGGTTAGGTAGATAGAAAATTTGGGAAAACACTGAAATGAATACCTCTTGAATTAAGTTTAACAATTTGACTATAAGGCGTTTGATGGTATGTTGGGTTAAAATTAGATTTTAATAAAAGGTATTTATTAAAAGAAATATTTTAGATGGTTTTATATAAATTTGATTTTATAAATTAGGATTATAAAATATGTTTTTAAAATAAGATGGATTTTCAAAGAATTTAAATCCCGGTGGTTTTGATAAAATATTCAAATGATTCTTGGAAATATAGCAATACTAGAAAATATTTTAAAATATAAATATTTTGAAAGGGAATTTGAGAATAAGATTTTTCTTTTGACAGTTTGGAAAATGAATCTTGATTCTATTTTTTAATGATCAGAATAATCTCCTAAGTGAAAATCGGTTGATTGCTTAGGTGGATATGATAATGCACTTAGTAAATTATTCTCTTTGTCATTGTACGATCGAAACAAGTTTGAATCCCAATGAATTCAAAGCAAGTGAATGGTAAATATTTTGTTAAAATGTATTTAGCTGGAAATATATATATATAGTATTATCCAAAAAGGTTTTTGAAAAGAAAAGGTATTCTTATAATTAACTAGTTCGAGTGACTCGAAAGTGACTAAAAATGGGCAAGAGATGTGTTCGGATGGTAAATACTTCTCTGGAATGTTACCCTTCTTCGTAAAGGGATATATGATAATATTTGGTAACGCCCAGTTCCCTGACATCATTTTGGAGTTACTCGAGCTATATGTATTTTTTTAAGGGTTAAAAATAAAGTATCATTTCAAGAAGTTTTTGAAATAAAACCCGGGTGTTTGGCTCCTAAGATTCCAAAATAATAAGGTATTTTGATTAAAGAGTGGATTAACAAATGAAGTTTTAAACTTAATAAAGAGGAGTAATAAATTTTGTTTTATTAAAATGTGTCTTTTGATTTTAACATCTAGGAAGGGAAAAATTATTTTATGTTATTGGGCCGGCTAATAAACGTCTTTACCTTAGAGGTTTCTAAGAAAAAGTAGACTCTAGGATGGTGTTTGGATACCAACATCCTACTCTTCTTATCTACTTACCAGACCGATTGGGTAAAGAGGTTGAATTGGTCGACTCAGTTTTGAGAACCCAATTATTTTAGGCCTACGTCTGAATATTTAAAGGTGAATGGAATTAAAATCAGATGTTTTGTATATACTCTTAGGATGTAACAGAGTATTATACAAGTTAATAAATTAAAATGATTTTATGGAAAGGTTTTATAAATAAGTTGTACCATTTAAAATATTGGACCTAAGTTAAAATTTTGAAATATTTCCATAAATATTTTTTGGAGGGTTAAAAGTAATTGGATAACTAAGGACCTTTAGATGAATACATAAGCTGTACGTAGATCATTTTCTCTCCTTCCCCAATTCTTGATCCAAGATTCGGGTACATGACTTGAGATGTTTCACACCATTCTGAAGAAGTATCTATCACTCTATTTATGACAGTGAACACTTGGTGAAGGTTCTTATTATTGAACCAAAAGTTTTCTACCGTAGTATATGGCTATGTAAGAAGGACGAAGGTTTCTAATAATGAAGCCTGATCAGTGTTCGCACTAGGAAGTCAGGTGAGGGATACTAATTTGAAAGTAAAGCTATGTATTAGAGTATGGGATCTAATTAGATCCGACATAAGAATTATCTTTTTGCATCATACAGATCGATGAGCAGTTTTATGTCTTTTCGGGGTTTAGTGTTATGGTAAAATTTTAGGGTCCAAATTCTTTTAAGGAGGAAAGTGTAACGACCCAGAATTTCACTGCTTTGATTTGTAAATATTTAATTCATTTTAAAAATTTTAAATAATAGGTGTATAATTAAAATAGAAAACTTTTAGATAATAAATAAGGATGATAATTTTTTTTCAAAATTTGTTTACAAAAATAATTAGTTCGAAGAAATATCGAAAATATGACCGGAATTCATTTCCAGAGTTTTCGACTTTTCGTTGACTAAAAGTTATCGAAAATTTTGTAAACTTTTCAGTATAAATATTACGCATTCATTTATATGATAAGTTAGGATTATATGATGTATATATGTATATGTATGTAATTAGATATATATTATTTATAAAAGAGATGTGACCATTTTATATGAATTAAAATTAAGTGAAAAAGGTAAGTGAAACATGTTTAAACAACAAGTACACTTGCAATTAATGCATGTTGGCTTAAACTAAGAAGGGGGACAAAATTTCGTGGGAAAATGAGGTGGAGGGAGGCAAGGGTGGTGATGTGGCAAGCTTAAATGGAGAGTAATGTGCTTTAGGCCTTTTTAGTAATTTAACTTAAGGCATTATATATAAAAGTTTTTCTTTCTCCATACTCCTTTCGTTTTTCATTTCTAAACACTTATTCTCTCTATAACAAAATCCATCTCTGTCATCACCCGTTTTTCCGTACCCTTTGAATCGATAATAAACCACACATGTCCAACTCAAATTGCATGAAAATACGGAACATGAAGGGTAATAAAGAAAAATAGATAGAACAAAATCTCACACAAATGGAATAACATATATTATTTCAATAATAATCTTTACAGCAGAAAATTTTAAAATACAATATTAGAGTCTAACCTAGATTCAGCCTGGACAATTATAACACCTGCCCTTACAAATGCTGACAAACAACAAACAAAAACAAACAAACCATAGCGGATAATAGAATATGTCCGGACGTAGATGAATACCTCCAGCTCTCCACTGGAAACTCCAATCGTCTTCGACTAACCTGAAACTACTCGGATCTGAACCGAGTATTGAAATACCCGGATCAGGCTTGATAAACCAGCGTGAGAATAACTCAATAATAAATCACAGTGCCATATATCAGCCTTTAAATAAAATCCTTTGGAAAGAAAGAGTATCTCATAAGACCACGCCCACACATAAACACTGACGGGTTTTTACCTTATGATAACTAAAACACTTTTATATATCTGTTTCCTGGAGATTTGGCCAGGCAACTGAATACTCGGCATCTAGGAGTACTCGGCATCTTGGAGTACTCGGCATCCAGGAGTACTCGGCATCCAGGAGCGCTCGGCATCAGGCAATGTTCGGCTAGAAGCATCGTTCGGCCAGAGACATCGTCCGGCCAAGGGCTTTGTTCGGCCTAAGGACATCGTTCGGCTAAGGGCTTCGTTCGGCCTAAAGGCACGTTCGGCTAAGGGGCTTCGTTCGGCCTGGAAGACACGTTCGGCCAGATACTTCGCTTGGCCAGGAGGCACATTCGGCTTCGATGGCTATTCGGCCTACTCTTTCCACACAGCAAGCACCTCGTTCGGCAGAAGGAGAGTGGTTCGACACCCAACTGTTCGGCCTGATTGGTTCGGCACACATGGACCAGCCTATCTGGACCGAGTTATTAAGCTACCAGGCCCGCCAGAGAAGTCCAACCCACCTTTGTCTATAAATAGAGGGGCATGGGCACAGTGAAATGGATCCTTTTTTGGAGAACACTGGGAGACTTTGCCATTTTTGAGACTCATCTTCTCTACTTAACAACTTCATTCAAGCATTTGATTCATGAATTGTATTTGTAATCAACTATTAAGAAGATCAATAAAGTTTAACCTCAAAGTGGACGTAGGCAATTACGCTGAACCACTATAAATCCGGTGTTCTTACTTTCTGCATTTAAATTAGCATATTCTTCCTTGTTTAATTTAACTTCATCACTTACATCTCTACACAATCTTTCTCAACGAGGTTAGTGACCAATTTTGGTGCTAACACTTTGGTGCTTTCACTGAGAATTGAATTCTCAATATGATTGGATCTCATCATCTACTAGTGGATTTCCATATTCGCGAGATAGATCCAGTTGTTTACTAGGAAACTTCCTATTCTACTCAGATTTGAAAGAAATCTAAAGGAAGCTGATAGCCGTATTCATAGAAACCAAGTCTATGTAAGATATAGGGACTGGGCATTGAAGTTTGATTGGATTCACTGATGTACGCAAGATCTGGGGATTGGACGTTGAAGTTTGCACTCAAGTTGAATGAAGGCCGACCCTCCTCTGAAGGCAATTCGGCCGAACACTCCAGAAAAGGCGTATGCTGAACGCTCCAGAAAAGGCGTATGCCGAACGCTCCAAAAAAGGCGTATGCCGAACGCTCCAGAAAAGGCGTAGGCCGAACGCTCCAGAAAAGGCGTAGGCTGAACGCTCCAGAAAAGGCGTAGGCCGAACGCTCTTCCAGGCCGAACGCCCTTCCAGGCCGAACGCCCTTCCAGGCCGAACGCCCTTCCAGGCTGACCATACCTTTAGGCCGAACGCCCTTCCAGGCCGAACATACCTCTAGGCCGAACGCCTCTGTAATGCCGAACGGTAGTGTATGCCGAACGACTCGGTTGTGCCGAACAAGAATGAATGTCGAGCGCCTCTGTAATGCCGAACGGTATTGTATGCCGAACGACTCGGTTGTGCCGAACAGTGTGAATGCCGAACACGTATGGAATGCAAAACAGTGTGGATGCCGAACAGCTTTGGCCGAACCACTCCAGGCCGATCCACTCTACTGAACAGCCTTGGCCGAACAGCTTTGGCCGAACCACTCCAGGCCGATCCACTCTACTGAACAGCCTTGGCCAAACAGCTTTAGCCGAACCACTCCAGGCCGATCCACTCTGCCGAACAGCCTTGGCCGAACAGCTTTGGCTGAGCCACATGCCAACACCAAACGCCCCAATGCCGAACGGTACTTCTGTATGCCGAACGGTACTTCCATGTCGAACGAAGTATCCAGACCGATCCATGCACTGTATACCGATCTCTCTCTCAAAAAACAATCTGACTGGTCCCTATACAAAAAATATATGGATCGGGTACGACCCTTATTTTCAAAAAATATCCTTTTCGGGTACGACCCAAATTTCCAAAAAAAGAGGCTAAAACTCAACTTAATAAAGGAACATTCTATCCACTTCCCTGACATCCCATGATTGACCAGGGCATAGAGGATCTAGCGGCAGCTTATGAACGACATCAAGGGAACGGACAAGCAACCGCTATTCAAACAGTACTCCCAAAGGTTGGAGAACATAGATTATGTGACTCTAGCAAACGTCAAGATGACTCCGAGCACCATTCTTTGCTGACCCAGCACTTCGAATTTAGTGACTCCAAGCAAACCAATGTTTTGCTCTAAGCAATTTATTCCAAATACTAACAAGGGTATCATACTAATCACATTTGAGGAAAGTCGACCTCCAGATATATTTTGGCAGCTAGTTAGCTATAGAGCCTCCTGCGACTATGGATCATTTCTTTTACAAAATGAATTAGAACTAAAGTGAGGCGGAGTGGAGCAGACTAAGAAAAATAACAATGAAGGCCCGTTGGCTAAGGATGTAGATCCCAGTAGCCAAAACAAGACTTCAGAATCCAGCTCATATGCTCTTTGAAAGATTCAATTGACAACCTCTACTAGAAGACTCACGACTCGGAGTGGTACTGGAAACCAACCAGTCCGAGGTATGATCGAAAAGATGACCTGGAAAGGAAAGCTTCAATAGTATATACAAGTCCTGCATAATGGCGGGCAGCAAATATCCGATGCCTATTAATAAAGGGCTATGATCAGCAATTGGACGGTTGACGGCCGACATACCTTTGAAAGGAGCCAGGAGCGGAGTCGAATAGCGAGCACACGATGCTGCTTCACATATCTGTTGATTCATGAGTTTTGATTCATGACACAAGCTTCAGAGATCATACGACGAGAATGCTATATGAAAGCGACAAAAAGAGAATAAATGCATACCGTGCACTACAAAAAAGATAATCTTACAATTCAGAGATTAGTATGGATATTTTATTTTATTTGAGTCTTAGAACAATGTTAAAATCATTCCTCAAATAATCACACACGCACACAAAACATTTTATATCAAAAAAATATGTTCACTGTGCATATAACACCAGGTCGGCCGACCGACCAGGATCCTCGGTCGACCGACCCTGTATCATATGCACAGTGACTTTCTGTTTTGTATACGTTTTTCAACTCAGCTGACCGGCCAGTTTTTTCGGTCGACCGACCAGAGAAAAACGGCTAGTTTTCTGAAGAGACGCGATCTTTTCATGAAGAGTAATGTCCTCTATTTCAAGAGGTATGGACACTACTGTTGACTAAAACTATTCATGAAAGATTACAACTCTTCAACAACTATATAAACATATTCAATTCACTTCTACAATCACCGATTCTTATTTATATTTCTGAAATCTAATCTCTTCTCATTTCTGAAAATAAAAGCATTCACTCTTATTCAATATCACTAGAATCCTTGAATTTATTCATATACTTCGATTCTACGTGATTATCTTCCTTCTAAATCTTCACACACATACATATTCTTGAGGATTTGATTATAGGAAAGTTGTACTATCAAAAGACAATCAGTGTTATTTAGAACACATTCGTCAACAAACATTTTGTATTAAGTTGAAGTCCTCTTCGGTTGTTGAGGCGGAAAAATTCCTGTTCGGCTGCTCAGGTGTCGTATACCTATTCCTCCGGGTTAAGTGAGGGGTTTAGTTTAAATCCAGAGGGTATTCTGGGACTGGACGTAGAACGGGAAGTTCGAACCAGTATAAAAATTCCTGGTGTGCTTACTCTAATTTTTACTTTACTGTTATTACCAGTTTCCGCATTAATATACCATATTACACGATCCTTAGTACTGCACGTACACTTTCATTTGGTATCAGAGCAAGGTCATCTTATAACCATCACAAAGTTATTTGATATTTACTTATTTTTAGTAATATGGAAACCACACAAATTAACGATGTTAACACTCACACTAATTCTAGTTTCACAGAAGGTCAATCGACTTCACGACCTCCACTTTTCAATGGTATAAATTATAATTATTGGTCAACTAGAATGAGAATCTATATGCAATCAAGTGGGTTTGATATCTGGAATATTATACAAAGGGAATACACAATTCCTACTGGAGAATACTCGACTTGGAGTAACACACAAAAACTAGATGCTACATCAAATGCTAAGGCTATGAATATTTTATTTTGTGCATTAGATAGAAATGAATTCAATAGAGTTAGTATGTGTACTTCCGGCTATGAAATTTGGAGAACTCTTAAAGTTTCACATGAAGGAACGAACAAAGTTAAATTGAGCAAAATTTCTATGCTGAAACATCAATTTGAAAACTTTAAAATGAGGCCAAATGAATCTATAAATGACATGTACTCTAGATTTCAGGATATTTATCATGCTCTATTGTCTCTAGAACAAAAGTTTACTGATTTTGATGTTGTTACAAAAATCTTGAATTCTTTAACGGACGAATGGGAACGAAAAGTCCTAGCTATTGAAGAAGCAACTGATTTGTCAACATTAAAACCAGAAGAATTGATAGGTAATTTAATGTCCTACGAAGTAAATTTGCAGGCAAAACGAAATGGAGCACAAGAAAAGAAAAATGTAGCATTCCAAGCAGAAAAAGATGATTCCGACTCAAACAATGAAGATATGGCAATGATCGCTAAAAATTTCAAAAAGTTTTTGAAATTCAACAGAAACAAATTCAAGGGAAACAAAAATAATTCCAACAACAATTCTAATAGCAGCAAACCATCATCTTCAACAATGGAATGTTATGAATGTCACAAGAAAGGACACATGAAGAAAGATTGTCCAGATCGTAAAAAGAACAATTTCAAGAAGGACAAAAACGAAAAGCTTTTTCAGTCACTTGGGACGACACTGACTCGTCATCCTCATCAGAGAGTGAAAGTGATAATGAACAAGCAAATGTATGCTTCATGGCTTCGTCAGACGATGTAAGTGATTTTACTTTTGAAGATTTAATTGAAATAAATTCTGAATTAGTAAATTTAACAAAACAACTTAAAAAGAAAAATAAGGAGTTGCAAAGAAAGTTAGATAGAACAGTTTTAGAAGTAGATATGTTAAAAGATGAGAAGGTAATATTGGAAGAAGAACTCGAAATCACTCAACAATCGAATTCTAACTTATCTTCTCAAATTACGTCAATATCTGAGGAACTAGAAATTCAGAAAAATAAAAATGATGTTTTACTTTTTGAAAATAATGATTTAATATCTAAAATTAAGGATTTAGAGTTAGAAAAATCTAGTCTTAAAATAAAATTTGATGATATTTCTAAAAATGTTTCTAATTTCAATAAAGGAAGAGAAAATCTTTCTAGTATACTAGAAAACTCTCAAACTTCCAACAATAAATCTGGACTAGGATTTAAGAAACAAAATAATTATGCTAAAAGTAAAATTAATAATAAAATTAAGAAAGATATTAGGAAAACAGTTTATTCAAATACTAAAACTATTAAGATATGGATTCCAAAAACCAATAATACATTAATAAGGAATAAACATATCAAAAGTTTTATGGAAACTGTTCATAATAACAAGAATTATGTTTATAAAGGGAATTCTGAACCCGTATGGGTTTGGCTTCCTAAGATCTAACTCTTAGGACCCTAAAAAGATTGGGTACCAACTTTTTATAATTTTTGCAGGTACCACATAAAAAGAGAGGAAAATGGATTTTAGATAGCGGTTGCTCAAAACACATGACTGGAAACAAAGAAATGTTATCAAACATTATATACTCAAATGGAGGAGCAGTCACCTTTGGAGATAACTCAAAAGGGTATATCATCGGCAAAGGCAATGTCAATAGCAATGGTATATCTAATTTACCTCTCATTACTGATGTTTTATTAGTTAAAAATTTAAAACATAATTTATTAAGTATTAGTCAACTATGCGACAAAGGTTTTAATATAACTTTTTCAGAAAATAAATGTAACATTTTTGATAAAAATCACAACATTATTTTCGAAGGAAATAGAGATAAAAATATTTATATCCTAAATATGAATGTTAATAATGATTCAAATTTGTGTTTAGTAGCTAAAGAGAATGATTCTTGCCTTTGGCACAAAAGATTTTGTCACATAAATTTTAATACCATCAACAAACTTGCTAAAAATAAATTAGTTAAAGGGTTACCCGATATAAAATTCAAAACTAACATATTTTGTGATGCATGTAAATTAGGAAAATTAACAAAATCTTCTTTTAAATCAAAGAAAGTAATATCTACAGAACAACCACTTGAACTTTTACACATGGATCTTTTTGGTCCAACTCAAGTGCAATCTATTAATCATAATAGATATGTTTTTGTTATTGTAGATGATTTCTCTAGATATACTTGGATTTTCTTTTTGAAAAATAAAAGTGATACTTTTGATAATTTTAAAGTTTTTGTTAAAAGAATTCAAAATATTAAAACTTTGAAAATTAAAAATATAAGAAGTGATCATGGAGGCGAATTTGAAAATGAAGTTTTTGAACAATTTTGTAACAAAAAGGGTATTAACCATAATTTCTCTTTTCCTAGAACACCACAACAAAATGGAGTTGTAGAAAGGAAAAATAGAACGTTACAAGAATGTGCAAGAACTTTACTAAATGGAACAACTTTATCGAAACAATTTTGGGTAGAAGCTGTAGCTACTGCTTGTTACGTACTGAATCGTGTTTCTATTCGACCATTAACTAAAAATACACCATATGAACTTCTAAATGGAAGAAAACCAAATATTTCATATCTAAAAGTTTTTGGTTCCAAATGTTTTATTTTAAATACTAAAGATCAACTAGGCAAATTCGATCCAAAATCCGATGAAGGTATATTTGTTGGATATTCGGAACGAAGCAAGGCCTATCGAATTTATAATAAACGAACTCAAATTATTGAAGAAAGTTTACATGTTTCTTTCAACGAAAATTTTAAAAATATAAATCTGTGTGTTAATATTGATTCTGATGATGAATCTACTCAGAATGAGAATATTAGTACAAATGAAAATCTTGATATTAATGAAACCAATACAAATGTAACTTCCAATTTAATAAAATCTCCACCTAGAATTTTAAAAGATCATCCTGTGCAAAATATAATTGGAGAAGTTAATACGAATGTTAAAACCAGACATCAATTAAATCAAGCTGGTCATGTTGCTTTTCTTTCTAACATAGAACCTAAGAATATAAAAGAAGCTTCAACTGATGACTACTGGATACTTGCCATGCAAGAAGAATTAAATCAATTCGAACGAAACGAAGTTTGGGAACTCGTTCCTAGACCTAGTGATCAATCAGTCATCGGTACTAAATGGGTGTTTGCGCCAAAAATGGTCACAAACCCCAAGTGTAGTGAAAGCACCAGCGTATGAATACAAATCAACAGTATTCACACACAAATCACAAATCTAAGCAAGTAACAAACAGCAATCCAGAAATAATGAACGAAAACATGAGATTTATAGTGGTTCGGCTATCTCCGGCCTACGTCCACTCCAAAGTTTTTATCTTTTATTGATCGATGCTTGAAGATTACAATTTCATATCGCGTAGTTCAACGGATTTTATGATTATAATCTGAATCTAAGGCAGCAATGGTGATCTGGAGTAAATCTGGCAGAGTCCGGGCGCTCTTTAGCTCTCAAAGTTGTCCGACCCCTTTTCTGAATGACCAGGGGCTCTATTTATAGGTGTAGGAGGCTGATACTTCGCCTAAAATGAGGGGAGACCAGTTCTGGTACGTCAGGGGGCCCACATGGCCAAAATCTGGAGATCTGGGCCCACTTTGGGATCGATTCGACCCTTGGTTCGAATCGATCAAGAAATCATCCAATCTAGCTGAAATTTGGCGTGAACATTCTTCATCATGTGCTTAAGCTTCTGTGAAAATTTCATGGCATTTGGACTTGTAGAACTCGAGATATGATCGATTCAATGTTGCATTTCTGGAGAACAGGGATACTTCGAATCGATCTTGGTTCGAATCGATTCGGTCGACTCGATGCTTGCTGCGACGTGGCGCGTGTCTCTCGCTTCGATCCGTTTTGTACTCCGGTTTGACTGGGTCGAATCCATGGCTTGGATTCGAGGTAATGGATTCGAAGGATTCTCAGTTGAAATGGATTCGAAGATGATGGAGTCGAAGCAAGGGAAGTTCGATGGAGTCGAGGCAAGGGAAGTTCGATGGAGTCGAGGCAAGGGAAATTCGATGGAGTCGAGGCAAGGGAAATTCGATGGTGTCGAGGCAAGGGAAGATGATGGAGTCGAGGCAAGGGAAGATGATGGAGTCGAGGCAAGGGAAGTTCGATGGAGTCGAGGCAAGGGAAGATGATGGAGTCGAGGCAAGGGAAGTTCGATGGAGTCGAGGCAAGGGAAATTCGATGGAGTCGAGGCAAGGGAAGATGATGGAGTCGAGGCAAGGGAAGATGATGGAGTCGAGGCAAGGGAAGATGATGGAGTCGAGGCAAGGGAAGATGATGGAGTCGAGGCAAGGGAAGTTCGATGGAGTCGAGGCAAGGGAAGATGATGGAGTCGAGGCAAGGGAAATTCGATGGAGTCGAGGCAAGGGAAATTCGATGGAGTCGAGGCAAGGGAAGATGATGGAGTCGAGGCAAGGGAAGATGATGGAGTCGAGGCAAGGGAAGATGATGGAGTCGAGGCAAGGGAAGATGATGGATTCGAACAGTACCTTCTTCCTACCTTGTATCGATCGTATCTTCTCCGTACAAACTCCGATTAACCTGAAACTTGAAACGTAGCCTCTCCTAGTCCTCATCATCATTTCCAATCGATTCCGTCCTGATTGGAGCTCGACCAAATTTTGACGATATCCATTGCAGCCTTGTTTCCAATTGAACTCCAATCCTGATATCCAGCCGATTTGTTGATATTCCAGCTTTGACCAAAAAGCGGGATAACATTTGCCCCCCAAAACGTGCCTTGTGATAAGAAGGCGTGTTTTGAATAATTCCGTATCTGATACCCAAAGTCCGTAGCCAATTCCATGTCCATCCGAACTCGAAGACCGAGCCTTTGATCCATTCTTATCCAACAGCCAATAGCAAAATCCAGGACCTCTCCGGGCCGATATCCAAATCTATAACCTCTCTGGGCTCTTGTCAAGCGCAATCCACACACGACGACCGTGGTCCAGTGTCCCTGGACGCTGATGTAACCTCTCCGGGTTCTTGCCAAGCGCAATCCACACCTGACGACCGTGGTCCAGTGTCCCTGGACGCTGAGCTAACCTCTCCGGGTTCTTGCCAAGCGCAATCCACACCTGACGAACGTGGTCCAGTGTCCCTGGACGCAAGTAATGCCGTGGCTTAAGTCCTAAGCCGAATCCTGGTCGCTCCGGACCCTTGCTGAGCATAGTCCATACTCAACGACCTGAAACAATAATTGATAATAGGAGGCCTAAGTCCTAGGCCGAATCGTGGTCACTCCGGACCCTTGCCGAGCATAGTCCATACTCGACGACCGTTTATCAAAAACAATAAAGAATCCAATCAAAATCCAATCCAAAAATCAGAAATCCAAACCGACATCCAAAACAGAAAACCCAAAACAAAAACCAGTCATCCGAACGAAAATCCAAAGCAGAAAGCAAACAAAAACCAGGAGTTCAATCCAAACTCCAAAACCAAACCAGAAAACTAAGTGTCCAATCCAAAAACAAAAGACAGATTTCGCAAAACATGGCTTTGCGGTTTATCATCATTCAGAGCATGCCTAGGGGCTATCTCCGTCCCCATACATGTGTAAATGACTCGGTTGCTCGCCAATGGTTTGCTACTTATTTCATATTATCCTGATCAATTGATTACCAATCGACCATTATTCATGTACCTCATATCCTCATGGTTTGAGGTAGGCGGTGGTTGCTCCTGCTCCACCGCTGCATTCCGAGCCCCAACATACTGCCTCAACTGCCCATTCCTCACATGCTCCTCAATTATATCCTTTAGGTGCCTGCAGCTGTTGGTATCATGCCCGTCCAAATCGTGGAAGAGACAATGCTTTCCAGATGCCCTCTCCCGCTCGGATGATTCTCTCCTAGCCGGCCTCCGGTAAGGAAGGCGATTCCGAGTTTCCATGAATATCCGCTCCTGCGTCTCGTTTAATTCTGTGTATGTGGAAAACTTTGGATCCTTCCATTGCTTCCTGGATTTTCCTGAATCGTCGCCCAACTTCCTTTTTCCTTTATCTTTGTCCGAGCTTCCGTTGGATGGTCCTCCACCCTCAGTCACATTCACCTCTTTTAACTTTAAGTCCATACATGCATCTTCTTGCCGAAGGAACCTTTCAGCTTCGTGGAAGAATTCCCCGAGATCCAGTGGCGGGTCTCGTACTAAAGATACTTTAAAATCTGAGTCCTCTCTGACTCCCGACACTGCCGCCATCAAAACCATCGATGGATCCGGCCGATCCACCGAAGCAACCGCCGCATTAAATCGAGTCAAAAATGCTCTAAGTGATTCATCCGTCCTTTGCTTTACCGATGTTAACGTCATCACGTTCTTAGGTCTTTTGATATGAACCCGAAACTGTCCCAAAAACCTGTCCACCAATTCCCTCCAAGTCCTGATAGATCCTTCTTCCAGCTGCCTAAACCACATTGCCGCTAGGTCTGTTAAGTATAAAGGGAAACATCTGGCCATCACTTCCTCCGATGCCCCCAGCACTTCCATGTGTCTTGTGTACCTCATCAAGTGATCAGTCGGATCAGCCTTGCCATTATATGCTTCTACACTAGGTAACTTGAACTTAGGCGGATTCTGAGCTACCCTGATTTCTCGAGTGAACGGACTCCTGTTCACTCCTTCCAAATCTCTATTGGTCAAACCTCCACGCATAGTCTTCCTAATAATTTCCATTAATCCAGCGTCGCCTGTTAGGGGTTGCCCCCCATGCTCTCGTGGGAACTCTGGCACATATTCCTCATGTGGCTCATTAGCCGCAACGTTGGCTCTAGCTTGCTGTACTCCCTCCAAAGGTCCTTCTGCGTTAGATCCTGCGGGCCTGCCCCCAAGCCCTTGTTGATTGCCTTCCGGTTCTGTATTCTATACTCCATTAGGTTCCGCAACCCTAGTTCCTTGTTCCACATTTGTAGTTGCTGTAGTTGGTCCAAGGTTCTGTGTTCCTGCAGCTCTTATCTGCTCGAAGAAAGTCTGCATCATATCCTGTTGGCTCTTCAGCAACCTCTCGTGTAATGAATTCGCCATAGCTTCCATTTCATCTCTGGTAATGTAAATCGAAGCTTGTCCTTCTCCAGCACCAGAGGATGCCTCTTGACTTCCTCCCTGTTGGCTTCTCTCAGCTCTTTGCCTTCTACTTGTTTGTCGAGTCATTGTCTTTCAAATCTGAACTTCAATCCGATGTAGCGGGTGCTAGTCGTTCTCAGTGAAAGCACCAAAGTGTTTGCGCCAAAAATGGTCACAAACCCCAAGTGTAGTGAAAGCACCAGCGTATGAATACAAATCAACAGTATTCACACACAAATCACAAATCTAAGCAAGTAACAAACAGCAATCCAGAAATAATGAACGAAAACATGAGATTTATAGTGGTTCGGCTATCTCCGGCCTACGTCCACTCCAAAGTTTTTATCTTTTATTGATCGATGCTTGAAGATTACAATTTCATATCGCGTAGTTCAACGGATTTTATGATTATAATCTGAATCTAAGGCAGCAATGGTGATCTGGAGTAAATCTGGCAGAGTCCGGGCGCTCTTTAGCTCTCAAAGTTGTCCGACCCCTTTTCTGAATGACCAGGGGCTCTATTTATAGGTGTAGGAGGCTGATACTTCGCCTAAAATGAGGGGAGACCAGTTCTGGTACGTCAGGGGGCCCACATGGCCAAAATCTGGAGATCTGGGCCCACTTTGGGATCGATTCGACCCTTGGTTCGAATCGATCAAGAAATCATCCAATCTAGCTGAAATTTGGCGTGAACATTCTTCATCATGTGCTTAAGCTTCTGTGAAAATTTCATGGCATTTGGACTTGTAGAACTCGAGATATGATCGATTCAATGTTGCATTTCTGGAGAACAGGGATACTTCGAATCGATCTTGGTTCGAATCGATTCGGTCGACTCGATGCTTGCTGCGACGTGGCGTGTGTCTCTCGCTTCGATCCGTTTTGTACTCCGGTTTGACTGGGTCGAATCCATGGCTTGGATTCGAGGTAATGGATTCGAAGGATTCTCAGTTGAAATGGATTCGAAGATGATGGAGTCGAAGCAAGGGAAGTTCGATGGAGTCGAGGCAAGGGAAGTTCGATGGAGTCGAGGCAAGGGAAATTCGATGGAGTCGAGGCAAGGGAAATTCGATGGAGTCGAGGCAAGGGAAGATGATGGAGTCGAGGCAAGGGAAGATGATGGAGTCGAGGCAAGGGAAGTTCGATGGAGTCGAGGCAAGGGAAGATGATGGAGTCGAGGCAAGGGAAGTTCGATGGAGTCGAGGCAAGGGAAATTCGATGGAGTCGAGGCAAGGGAAGATGATGGAGTCGAGGCAAGGGAAGATGATGGAGTCGAGGCAAGGGAAGATGATGGAGTCGAGGCAAGGGAAGATGATGGAGTCGAGGCAAGGGAAGTTCGATGGAGTCGAGGCAAGGGAAGATGATGGAGTCGAGGCAAGGGAAATTCGATGGAGTCGAGGCAAGGGAAATTCGATGGAGTCGAGGCAAGGGAAGATGATGGAGTCGAGGCAAGGGAAGATGATGGAGTCGAGGCAAGGGAAGATGATGGAGTCGAGGCAAGGGAAGATGATGGATTCGAACAGTACCTTCTTCCTACCTTGTATCGATCGTATCTTCTCCGTACAAACTCCGATTAACCTGAAACTTGAAACGTAGCCTCTCCTAGTCCTCATCATCATTTCCAATCGATTCCGTCCTGATTGGAGCTCGACCAAATTTTGACGATATCCATTGCAGCCTTGTTTCCAATTGAACTCCAATCCTGATATCCAGCCGATTTGTTGATATTCCAGCTTTGACCAAAAAGCGGGATAACAATGGGTTTTCAAAAATAAAGCAGATGAACTAGGAAATATAACACGGAATAAAGCTAGATTAGTTGCACAAGGATATAATCAAGAAGAAGGTATTGATTATGAAGAGACGTTTGCTCCAGTCGCCCGACTTGAAGCAATACGAATATTATTAGCTTATGCATGTTTTCATAATTTTAAACTATATCAAATGGATGTTAAAAGTGCATTTTTAAATGGATTCATAAAAGAAAATGTTTTTGTTGAACAACCACCTTTGTTTAATCATGAAAAATTTCCGGATCATGTATATAAACTTAAAAAGGCGTTATACGGTTTAAAACAAGCACCACGTGCTTGGTATGATCGTCTTAAAAGTTATTTATTATAATCTGGTTTTGAAATCGGTAAAGTAGATCAAACACTTTTTATTAAGAAAACTAATAAAGATATTTTAATAATTCAAATATATGTTGACGATATTATTTTCGGCTCGACAAATGAAAAATTATGTCAAGAATTTTCAACCATAATGACAAATGAATTTGAAATGTCTCATATGGGAGAATTGTCATATTTTCTTGGATTACAAATTAAACAAATTGAAAATGGAATTTTTATTAATCAAGAAAAATATTGTTATAATTTAATCAAACGTTTTGGTCTTGAAAATACTGTTGCCAAACCAACTCCTATGAGTACAACGGTTCATCTCGATAGAGATGAAGATGGCAAAAGTGTTGATCAAAAGTTATATCGTAGTATGATAGGTTCTTTACTTTATTTAACAGCGAGTCGCCCCGATATTATGATGAGTGTCTGTTTATGTGCTCGATTTCAAGCAAATCCCAAAGAATCACATATGAGAGCAGTTAAACGCATTATTCGTTATCTAACTAAAACCAAAGATTTCGGACTATTTTATCCGAAAGAATGTCCTTTTGAATTAGTGTCCTACAGTGATGCTGATTTTGGAGGAAGTCGGACGGATCGAAAAAGTACGAGCGGAACGTGTCACTTCATTGGACGTTCCTTAGTCTCTTGGTTTAGTAAGAAACAAAATTGTGTTTCTTTATCAACATGTGAAGCAGAATATATATCTGCTGCTTTGGCATGTGCACAAGTCGTATATATGCAACAGACATTACAAGATTTTAATTGTCATCTTGAAAAATCAATAATTTATTGTGATAATACCAGTGCAATAAACCTTTCAAAAAATCCGGTCAATCATTCCCGAACAAAACACATAGATATTCGTCATCATTTTCTTCGTGATTGTTTGGAAAAAGGATTAATAAATCTAGAATTTATCAATACTGAAAATCAAATAGCTGACATTTTTACTAAACCACTAAATGAAATTTCTTTTATAAAACTAAGACGAGATTTAGGTATAATGTCGTTTAAAGACTTATGAATAAAAAATATATATATATATATATAAATATAAAATGATGAAAAATATAAAATTATTTTTCTGACCAAAGCGGTACTCGATCTCATGACTTCTGACTTGTATGTTAGATGTTGTAGTATAGCCACTTGGGCTATGGGTGTTTCTTGTTCCAGCTCTGTTTCTAATTTACATCATTGAAACTTGATTTCAGAATATACTATTTTTTAACTCTAAAGCATTGTATGTCATTCATTTGTAAACAGTTTTTGTTTAAAGAATTATGTGATTAAAATTAAAATCTGATTTTAGACCACTATTTTTTAGAAAATATGGTTATATATATACATACATATGCTTATTGAATAGAGCATCAAATACAAAACAAAAACTTAAAACAAAAATGTCTTCTAATAATGATGTCTACAATTCTGAAAATTCTCATCTCTCTTATACTTCCCCGGACGACGACTATTCTGATCGTATCCCCGAAGGTGGTCCTTATCCTACATTTCCAATGCCAAATCGTGTTTTAGATTTTCCCTCTCCAGATAATGATCCCCGACACAGGTGGAAACCTTGGGAAGACTCTCATACAGGTTATACACCTGATAAAAAGAAAGGGAAAAAGGAAATGGTAGTAACTCCATCAACCAAACAAAAGATTGATGAAATTCATCACTACCAACAACAACAGATGAATATGCAAAGGGAACTTTATTACGAACAGAAAGTCACGGCAAGGCGTTTAAGCTTCCTTGAAAAGATTGCCATGAAATTTTGTTCATCTAAGAAGGATGATGTTGCTGAACCTTCTTATAGAACTCCATCTCCCTCTAACCATGTTCAATCTCCAATAGCTCCAATATGGTCACCGGTAGAAAACGTTCCATCTCCAAATTCATGGGAACGTCGATGCTAATTTATCATGGCTATATTTTAGTATATATATGTTATTTTTTATATAAGCTGTATAAATAAATATGATGTAATAACATGATTATATTTCTATAATTCTTATTTAAAAAAAAACAAACAAACAACAGCATGACATGCTTTCGGTCGACCGAAATGCCTGAACCGGTCAACCGAAGCTGTCCCGAGAAGTTTTTAAAAACAGATTTCTTCCAAGTCGGTCGATCGAAATACCTGACTCGGTCAGCCGAACGTATTTCCCGAATGACAGTAGAATATTTTAAACTCGGTCAACCGAATTCCCTGCACCAGTCGACCGAAGCTTTTCCCGAAAGTTTCAGCACTGTTCTGAACCTAAACTCGGTCGACCGAACTAGGTCCTTCAGTCGACCGAACGTATTATTCTGCTCAAATTGTCTTCATATTTTAACCCAACCCTTCACCTTTTTATCTCACCTCTTCACTTTACTCTTCCACAACAAAATTGAACCCTAGCCCCCATTACAACCTTTCTAAAATTTCTTCAAATTCTTCAAGAAAAATGGCTCCCAAAAAGAAATCTAAGACTACCGCTGGCCAATCTTCCTCAACTCCTGTAGATTCTCAAATTGCTTCTTGGTTAGTAAGTGAAAAAGCTTTAGAAAGATGGATAAAGCTTCAAGATGCAAAAATCTTTGAGGAGTCGTTTGTAAGTTATCCTGACTTTACCGCCTACGGTGTTGAAGACGCCGCTCTTGAAAGTGGTCTTGATGCTTTTCTTGACCATAGGAAAAACAACTTGAAGATTAATCATATAATGGTCAAGTTATTCTTAGCAAATCTCAATCTTGTCAATCCACCTAGAAACACTGAAAATTGTGTTTGGACTTCGGTATGTGGCACATCGATATTTCTCTCCATTGATCGAATGAATCATATTTTAAATGCTCGACCGGGTGGAATCTCATTACATGATGTAGATTGTAATCCATCAACTCGTGACCGCCTAAGTCACTTATTCTTTGAAGATGATGCTACCGACTTAAGGCAAACTTCATCTCTCCGACCTAAAGCACGACTTTTTCATCGATTCATGATGAAGTCTATTGTTCCAAGAGGAGGGTCGTACCACTTAGTGTATCCCGAAAACTTCAAGGCGTTATATGCTATGTGTGGAATCATTCGGGTAAATTGGACACAACTACTTATGGATGAATTCCTTACATTCAACCAAGGAAAAATGCTCCATATTTACTATGGAGAATACATAATGCGGTTGATTAACAACTTTGTCACTCATGCACCGGAATCCGAAACATCCAAAGTTCGTACCTTTGACTCACGAACAATAAAATTGATGAAGTTACCCGATGCACCATCCCAAATCACAACCTTTCAGCAATGGCGTACCATTCCACGAGAACAACTACGTCGTAGCTATTCTACTCCTCAACCCTCCACTCATTCCACAGAACGTTTAACTCGTCAAACCTCTATCCAAAGACCACCTCCCGGTACTAGCACAGCGGCTGCCATAGATATTTTAGCCCAAAATCAATTAGCTTTGGATTCTCGCCTTCGAAAAATTGATGGGCGTTTCAAAAAGATCAAAGGCTTCTTCGTCAATTTATGGGATGCCTTATCATGCTCTTCTGAAGCCGGTGCTTCATTTGTTGCTCCTGGAAAAAGACCCGCACCAAATTTCTCTTGGTCTACATCCGAGAACACAAGTTCCAGCACATCGTCAACTCCCGCACCTACCACTCACAGACGGGGTAAGGAACCGGCTCCTCTCGATGAAAATCTTCATCCAGCACAGTGGGATACCGACGATGATGAGGAGTAATTGTAGTATTTTTTTAAATATTTTAACTTTCAAGAATCTCTTGTAGTTTATTTTGTTTCTTAATTAATTGTTATGTTATGTTCTAAGCAAACATCTTTAAATTATTTCTAATTAAGCTCAAAGAATGTACCATGTAAATTTAAATGTTTTTTGCATTACTTCAGTCTGTTATAAGTATTCCTTTTTGTTGATGACAAAGGGGGAGAAATATATTCAAATTAACGAATTTTTGCAGAAAAGTCGCCATATATTCAGGGGGAGAACTATAATATATATGTCAATATTACTTCGTCACATAAGTATTGTCATCAATCAAAAAGGGGGAGAATGTTGATTCATGAGTTTTGATTCATGACACAAGCTTCAGAGATCATACGACGAGAATGCTATATGAAAGCGACAAAAAGAGAATAAATGCATACCGTGCACTACAAAGAAGATAATCTTACAATTCAGAGATTAGTATGGATATTTTATTTTATTTGAGTCTTAGAACAATGTTAAAATCATTCCTCAAATAATCACACACGCACACAAAACATTTTATATCAAAAAAATATGTTCACTGTGCATATAACACCAGGTCGGCCGACCGACCAGGATCCTCGGTCGACCGACCCTGTATCATATGCACAGTGACTTTCTGTTTTGTATACGTTTTTCAACTCAGCTGACCGCCCAGTTTTTTCGGTCGACCGACCAGAGAAAAACGGCTAGTTTTCTGAAGAGACGCGATCTTTTCATGAAGAGTAATGTCCTCTATTTCAAGAGGTATGGACACTACTGTTGACTAAAACTATTCATGAAAGATTACAACTCTTCAACAACTATATAAACATATTCAATTCACTTCTACAATCACCGATTCTTATTTATATTTCTGAAATCTAATCTCTTCTCATTTCTGAAAATAAAAGCATTCACTCTTATTCAATATCACTAGAATCCTTGAATTTATTCATATACTTCGATTCTACGTGATTATCTTCCTTCTAAATCTTCACACACATACATATTCTTGAGGATTTGATTATAGGAAAGTTGTACTATCAAAAGACAATCAGTGTTATTTAGAACACATTCGTCAACAAACATTTTGTATTAAGTTGAAGTCCTCTTCGGTTGTTGAGGCGGAAAAATTCCTGTTCGGCTGCTCAGGTGTCGTATACCTATTCCTCCGGGTTAAGTGAGGGGTTTAGTTTAAATCCAGAGGGTATTCTGGGACTGGACGTAGAACGGGAAGTTCGAACCAGTATAAAAATTCCTGGTGTGCTTACTCTAATTTTTACTTCACTGTTATTACCAGTTTCCGCATTAATATACCATATTACACGATCCTTAGTACTGCACGTACACTTTCAATATCAATGAGATTTACCATAATCTTCTTTGAATTATTTCCATTTCCATCTCTTTTTTAATTGTTCTATGAACTACGACTAGCTTGAACTAAACTACTTTCAAAACGATGCAGGTGACCAGGTATTCAGATTTGGTTGCCAACCAATCTACGCAGACCATGATCGGACGTGTGGAGTTACATCTGGACGAGCATAATTCAATCGCTCATCATCAACCATATGCCTTTGATTTGGGGCTATGGACTAAATACTAAAAAGTTCATTACGATCAAAGCCCAATACAAAGTCGACATGACCAACCATCCATTCATCGACCTCCATGTTTGACTCGGAGACCTAAGCAAGGCTTGGAATGGGTATGGCCTGATCATCCACTCAAATCGAGTCATAGAACAAAGTTCGACAAAATACAGATGCCCCTCCTGAAACTCAGTGACGCCGGGATCTATCTAGAGTGGACATGATTTGTTCATCTACACATCAAATCCTACCTCGAACACAAAAGGTTATTCGAAAGCCTGACTTGAAGTAGCTGTGGTGGACTGCCTACTCATTAACCATCACTCTCAATATATGGACACGACTGCACCTTGGAACATATGCAACTTACTTTGTCTACTCAACAATCTATTATCCTTATTTTCTAGAAGGAGATATGGAGCAAATTGTAAGAGATTTGGCTATCTAACCCAACATGGATGTGATCCAACCATCTGTCATATACCTTTTTCCTTGACTTGATTGGAAGAGCTATAATCACCAAGCGGACGAGAATCGATCATCCATTTTTCAAATTCCGTCCCTCATCCTAGGGGGCAGAATCCCATTCCGTGAGCAAACGTGATTCGATTGTTCATTCGACGACATTAGCCTCGATACAGTAGATGAATACAAATTAAAGAGTGGAAATACAACTGCTCTCAACTTAAACCTCCAAGTCCCCAGAGCGCGGACTGGAGTACTCTAAGTCCCCAGAGCACGGACTAGAGTATAAACGACTAAAATCTCCAAGTCCCCAGAGTGCGGACCGGAGTACTCTAAGCCCCCAGAGCGCGGACTAGAGTATAAATGGATTAAAATCTCCAAGTCCCTAGAGTGCGGACCGGAGTACTCTAAGCCCCCAGAGCACGGACTAGAGTATAAATGACTAAAATCTCCAAGTCCCCAGAGTGCGGACTGGAGTACTCTAAGTCCCTAGAGCGCAGACTAGAGTATAAACGACTTAAACCTCCAAGTCCCTAAAGCGTGGACTGGAGTACTCTAAGTCCCCAGAGCGCGGACTAGAGTATAAACGACTTAAACCTCCAAGTCCCCAGATTGCGGACTGGAGTACTCTAAGTCCCCAGAGCGCGGACTAGAGTATAAATGACTTAAACCTCCAAGTCTCCAGAGTGCGGACTGGAGTACTCTAAGTCCCCAGAGCGCGGACTAGAGTATAAATGAGTTAAACCTCCAAGTCCCCAGAGTGCGGACTGGAGTACTCTAAGTCCCCAGAGCGCGGACTAGAGTATAAATGACTAAAATCTCCAAGTCCCCAGAGTGCGGACTGGAGTACTCTAAGCCCCCAGAGCGCGGACTAGAGTATAAATGACTAAAATCTCCAAGTCCCCAGAGTGCGGACTGGAGTACGATAAGTCCCCAGAGCGCGGACTAGAGTATAAACGACTTAAACCTCCAAGTCTCCAGAGCACGGACTGGAGTACTCTAAGTCCCCAGAGCGCGGACTAGAGTATAAATGACTAAAATCTCCAAGTCCCCAGAGTGCGGACTGGAGTACTCTAAGCCCCCAGAGCGCGGACTAGAGTATAAATGACTAAAATCTCCAAGTCCCTAGAGTGCGGACTGGAGTACTCTAAGTCCCTAGAGCGCGGACTAGAGTATAAATGACTTAAACCTCCAAGTCTCCAGAGCACGGACTGGAGTACTCTAAGTCCCCAGAGCGCGGACTAGAGTATAAATGAATAAAATCTCCAAGTCCCCAAAGTGCGGACTAGAGTACTCTAAGCCCCCAGAGCGCGGACTAGAGTATAAATGACTAAAATCTCCAAGTCCCCAGAGTGCGGACTGGAGTACTCTAAGTCCCCAGAGCGCGGACTAGAGTATAAACGACTTAAACCTCCAAGTCTCCAGAGTGCGGACTGGAGTACTCTGAGTCCCCAGAGCGCGGACTAGAGTATAAATGACTCAAAAACCTCTACATCCTCAGAGTGCGGACTACAGTACTCATAGTCCCTAGAGCATGGACTAGATTATAGACGACTTCAAAAAAATCCCTAAATCCCAGAAGCGGACCAGATTACTCTAAGTTCCCAGAGTGCGAACTAGAGTATAAACGAGTTGATGAAAATCTCTACGTCTCGAACTGTGGACTAAAGCTTAACCTGTTCGACAAATCCCTAAGTCCCCGGAGCATGGACCGAAGCACGAACACAAATTGGGCGCGAGTCAACCGGGGCGAGAATAACACTAAGTCACCAGAATGTAGAGTGGTGTATAAACATCGATAAATAGACGAATGGATTCCGACCATTTTCTATTCCGCAAACTTCAACCTGGAATCGACAGGAGGATTATTAACCCGCTGAGGATGGAGTTCGACCATCCAACTAGTGACCTGGCCAAATCAATGCTAGGGGCAGGGGTACAAAACACTAAAAATCCGAATACGACAGCTTACTATAGCTCTAGCGTGGCGTTCTTTATAACTTGAGGCAGCGACTGCAGGGAGGCCTCAATACAGAACCAATCGAAACGGCATCCAAAGCTATGAGCAACCTACTATATCATACCTTAGACCAAGGGTCAATGCCGATCCGCACCAAGCGCATACGAATGTGACACGGATGTTTTTTGAAAAACTATGACCCCTAGAGTATAGAAAGGAGGGTAAACCACGAATACTTGGTCAAAAATTCTCCAGCACCCTCGTTCGATTCGTTAGGAGGAGTATGAAACTAGATGAGCATAGCCCGACTGCATTTGTAGCCAACTTTACCCTGAGATCTGATTACAGAGCATGAACCAAAGTGGACGTGGATGACCATCCACTATCCAAATTATGCCCTGAAACTTATGTGGCATCAAAGTATTCCTCTTGGAATGAAAAACCACGATAAAATCCAAGATAGGCGAGACCTAGTCTCCCATCGACTGACATGATCCCACGATCCAACGGGAAAGAGAGTAAAGCTAAAGTGGGCGTGGCTGACCTTCCTACTTATCGGTATGTGCCCCAGACCTAGGGGCACGAGCGAGAAGCAAGATGAATGTGAACTGACTATTCACTAATCACCTCTATGTCTTTGGAGTTTAGGTGAAAACATAAACATAGCTAGGACGAGACTCAACCGTCCATGCAGTACATTTATCAACCCGAGACTGGGAGAAGACGCATGGTCATCCAAAAACTGGCTACGATAGCTCAGTATTAAAACTTATATATATTGCTTACAGCTACTCAAGGCAACGACCGAAAGGATGCCTAGAGATAGAATCATAAAATCGATACCTTAGCTCATGGGCAATTGACTTCCACTCCAACCCGAAGGACGGGTAAAGAATCATGAATGCATTGAATAGAAAGTGCGTTACTCGAATGCACAAGCAAATTCAAACTCATAGCAAGATCCGGCTATACAGTTGCATGCCACTCGAGGCTGACCCCCACTCGACATTTCCTTTAATGCGCTTTTAAGCCTGATTTTTGGCCATTTGCTGATAATCTATTAGAGCATTCAGAGCCCTTCGCTATTAGACTCAATAACTCATGACAAGACTCTATGATTCGACTAAAGTAACCATCAACATTGGCCGTCCCAACCATATTTCACGTCGAATGTTATGCAAAATAGTTACATATTTACTCAAAGAATCTGGGATGGCACCTGCTAAGCTGACGGTCGACATTACAGCCAGCCATGGCGACCCTTTCGGGTGCTGAATATCGGATCACAGCTCAGTGCAGTGATGATAAAAGAATTAGTTGGATTTTTCTGAATAAATGATGATATGTTCCCTTGGACCCATTCTGACATGCATATGTGATTTCATTAACTATCGCGAGCCATGCATTGGATATCAACCCGAAGCTACAAAAGCTAGCATAATCTCTATTGATTTCATCATGAAAGCTCCACTCTTACTTTTAGGCTCACCCCATCAACGTCTATGCCTACTAGCCGTTGCGACAGGGCATACAATGACCTGAGACATCTGAAAGACTACTTAAATAGGATATCGAACTAAGCTAATTCGATATCACTTATTTCCCACGAAGGGCTATCCAAGGACGGAAATTAGCAGACCTCACACCCAAATTCACTACCTCAGATGACTACTCGAAGAGTGGCAGAGAACCAACCATAAGATGGAAAATGTACGCGGATGGAGCATCCAATGATCAATGTTATGGCATAGGAGTCAGGATAATGACTCCTGAGGAACGACCAATCTGCTACGTCCTAAAACTCGATTTACCTGTAACAAACAACGATGCTTAGTATGAAGCCTTGACTGCCAGCCTCAAACTTGCTAGAGGATTTGAAGTGAAAACGTTACATATCTTTTGTGATTCTTGATTGGTAGTATACAAATTTAAGGAAGTTGATCTTGCTAGGGGGCATTGTCTTGCTCCTTATCTCGGCCAAGTCCAAGAGCTACTAACCGACTTCACGTATTACATCATTACACACGTACTCAGCGAACAAAATGAAAAGGTGTCATGGTTGACTCCTATCAAAGACTATCTACAATGAGGAATTCTTACTGAACGGAGGAATGGAAAACGACGGATCCTCCTCAAAGCTTCACGCCAAATCATCTAAGAATAATTCGGGTGTCAAAAGGAGTTTATCCATCCCCATGCTTCGGCATATCGCCCATGATGATATCTTGAGAAAACTCTATGAAGAAGAATGCGGTAATAACATCATGGGGAAAACCATGATAAAGAAGATACTCTGCTACAGGTATTACTGGCCAACCATCAACCCAGATGCGGTTGATCATGCTAGACAATGTGACGAGTGCAAGATGTTTGCAAAGAATCCGGGAACCCCACCGATGGAAATTATTCAAATGGCTAGTTCATAGCCGTTTGCCACTTGGGGGCACTGAAATCATCTTCTTGTCGATCCTAAAGGTGGTGTGAAATACACCATCATAGCAGTTGATTACGTCACCAAATGGGCAGATGAAGAACTCTTAACCACGACCAAGATGAAGAAAATAATCAACTTCTTTATCCATAACGTCATCTGTCCTTATGACCTTCCATGATCCATTATAACTGCAAATGGACAGGTTGGAGCTGTGAACAAAATCATAGAGTCTGTACTGAAGAGAGGTTTGGAAAACTCCTCAAGTGGCTGATTGCAACCCTTATTTCACAGAAAATACAAACAAGGAATCGCGATTGAATTGCAATTAAACTAGATGGAGTTGGCGACGACTTATGAGCATATAAAACGCATCCGAGAGCCAATGGCAAGAACATGTACCTGAACGTGCATGTGTACGTCCGAAAAAGTTCGACTTCTTGAAATCAACAGAAATTGAATTCTCACTAAGGGTTATTAAGAGAAGACTAGATCAGATAGCTGAAGCCTATTAGCTCTGCAGAATCAGACACGGATGACCACTGATATTCTCAAGAAGGCATCTCCATTAGAATTTAGTCAAGGATTTGAAACGAGACATGGAGGATACATAGTTCAAAGCGTATTACGTGCAGTCACATAACACACTTTGGGGGGCAAGTGTTTCCTGGAGATTTGGCCAGGCAACTGAGTACTCGACATCTAGGAGTACTCGGCATCTTGGAGTACTCGGCATCCAGGAGTACTTGGCATCCAGGAGCGCTCGACATCAGGCAACGTTCGGCTAGAAGCATCGTTCGGCCAGAGACATCGTCCGGCCAAGGGCTTTGTTCGGCCTAAGGACATCGTTCGGCTAAGGGCTTCGTTCGGCCTAAAGGCACGTTCGGCTAAGGGGCTTCGTTCGGCCTGGAAGACACGTTCGACCATATACTTCGCTCGGCCAGGAGGCACGTTCGGCTTCGATGGCTATTCAGCCTACTCTTCCCACACAGCAAGCGCCTCGTTCGGCAGAAGGAGAGTGGTTCGGCACCCAACTGTTCGGCCTGATTGGTTCGGCACACATGGACCAGCCTATCTGGACCGAGTTATTCAGCTACCAGGCCCGCCAGAGAAGTCCAACCCACCTTTGTCTATAAATGGAGGGGCAGAGGCACAGTGAAATGGATCCTTTTTTGGAGAACACTAGGGAGACTCTGCCATTTTTGAGACTCATCTTCTCTACTTAACAACTTCATTCAAGCATTTGATTCACGAATTGTATTTGTAATCAACTATTAAGAAGATCAATAAAGTTTAACCTCAAAGTGGACGTAGGCAATTACGCTGAACCACTATAAATCCGGTGTTCTTACTTTCTGCATTTAAATTAGCATATTCTTCCTTGTTTAATTTAACTTTGTTAACGCTAAAAAGTGAACGCTAACACCCGGTGTGTGGTTGAGTTGTGAAAGCACCACCCACGTGATGGGAACAGAATTTAAGCAGGAAAATAGCAGAAAAAGCAGTAAAAGACAGCAGTTTATAGTGGTTCGGCTTGAGATTAAGCCTACGTCCACTTTGAATCTCTTTATTACTGAATCCGGTTACAAATCGATACAAATCTCTTATGAAAAAAATACAATTTGATCACAAGAAACAATCTTGACTACTAGCTCAATCTTCGACGATGAAACTCGATGAATCCGTGTTGGATGTAAGGAATTCCTCTCGAAGCTTGTTGTAGCGTCTCGAATGTTTGAAGATCTTTGATTGCTGAATGAGTGGAGAGTTCGACAGAGTAACGGCGCTTGAAGAAATGAATGGCCAAAAGTCCCGTGCTCGTTGGTGTTGGAGCTCTATTTATAGGAGCTGATTTCTAAGCAGAATTTTTGCCAAGTCTTAGGTCGCGTACGACCTAAGTTAGGTCGTAGGTCGCGAGCGACCTAAGCTAGGTCGTAGTCCTCTTGCGGCTAAAGAAAGCTGATGAAGTCTTAGTAAATCTTGCCAAGTCTTAGGTCGTAGGCGAGTTAGGAATAGTTGTGGGAGCTTTAGGTCGTTGAAGTCTTAGCTCGTTTGCCTCTTAGGTCGTAGGCTTGCTAACTCGTAGGTCCCTTCAGCAGTTAGGTCGTTAGCTCTTTTGAGTCACTAAGTCGTAAGTCCTCTGAGTAGTTAAGTCGTAGATCCTCTTGAGTCGTAGACCGTTCAGACCACTTAGGTCGTAGGTTGCTAGCTTTTAAACTCGTTAGGTCGTGACATAACTTAGGTTGTTAAGCTGTTTAGGTAGTAATACTGCTAGGTCGCAATATCTCCTAAGTCGTTAGGTCGTGGAGCTTCTATCCGGAGTTAGGTCGGGAAGCTTTTAGGTCGTTGAAGTGCTAAGTCGTGAAGCTCTTAAGTCGGTAAGCTTTAGGTCGTGGAGCCGCTTCAAGAGTTAGGTCGTGACATCCCTTAGGTCGTTAGGTTCCTTAGGTCGTTAGCTGCCTTAAGTCGTTAAGTCCATTAGGTTGCTTGCTTCTATAAGTCGTTAGATCTCTTAGGTCGTGAGCTTCTATAGGTCGTGAAGAACTGTTAGGTCGTATAGTTTTAGGTCGCCGAAAATAAAGGAGTTAACATTTGCCCCTCGAAGTACACGCCTATGCCATAGGTCGTGTGCTTCGACTTACTCTTGCTAGATCGTGGACGACCTAAAACTTCATGCCTATTCGCCTTTTCCTTTTGTAGAACTTCCTTCTCCACTTAGGGATTCCGCCCGCCAGCCAATCTTCGAAACTCTCAGTGCGGTGGCTATTGAAGAGAGGAGCGCCAAATTTCTACTAGATGATGAGCTTTTGCACCAATTTGGGCTTTTACATCCTTCCAGGTCGACTCGGATTCATGAAATCTCTAGTTCTGATGCAGAAACGTTAGCTGCTTCGGGCTCTCAAGTAGAGGCATCGAATGCCCCAGCTTCTGCAGAAGAAGTTGCATCAGAAGTACCTATCGTAGAGGTTGCTTTGATAAAATGTTCCGCATCCACCGATGTTGTGGGGTCATCCAGCAAGCCGGCACTTGCCCCAATTATTGAAGAGGAAGAGAATCCTCGAATTCTTGACAAGTCGGCCGATGCGGAAGTTGAGAAAGAGAATTCTGCTGGGCATCATGGCGATGATACCTTTGATGACTTGAGTGATATAATGATAACTTCTCAAGAGCTTTTCAAGGATAATACTTCAAAAGCAACCTCTCCTGTCATTGAAGCGACTTCCTCTTTGAAACAAGCTTCGACAGCTTCTACACCTGTCGTTTCTGTTCCCACATTAAAACGTGGTTTGTAGTTTGACGCATGTAGTTTGCACGCCGCACACACTTAGGAATTTTCGGCACTTATAAGCACTTATCCTTTTTTCCTGGAAATTTCTGAACTTTACTTTTTTTTTCGTTTTCATATTCTCCGATGGGAGAAAGCGGCTGAGCAATCACATGAGGCAACGAAAGCAAACATCATCTCTACCTTATTCGACTTTTATTTACACAGCGTTCTGGGTCGTGGAAGTCTTTCTTTTCTAGGTCCTGACTATGAGGTTACCCTGGCCGAAGTGTGGGAAGTAGCGGTTGACATGCTTGGCGGGGCTGGCTATGATGAAGCGGAACTTGAGGCACGCTACCTTGACGAAGAAGCTCGTGCTGCCCTTGCCATGGGAAAAGAGCAACTTGCCCGAGTGCGAGCTGAAGCCACGGGGGAGAAGCATTCCGAAAAGGAAATACTTCTTGCTGCCCCTATTCATACTTCGGTCTCAGCTGATATTGATATCATTGGTTCTAGTTCTCACTCTTCACTCCCTGCCAAAGATATTGTTACGACTCCCACAGAAGAAGAAGCGCTGGAAGATATTGCGGCTCAGAAATTTGAAACTGATCTCGCCAAGTCGACTTCTCCAGGTAACTTTGACGTCGACCCAGTCCCGGTGAACCATTTATTTGATTTAACTGGGCTTGATGATCTTCTTACTTATTACTTTAGCCTTGACGAATCAATATCTCATTTTGAAGAGTACCGATTTTAACTTCTTTTATTATGCAGCGGACGCGCCGGAAACTGCACCAATTTCTCCTTCTTCAGCTACCGTTCCTCCTTCTTCTCGAGTTACTCCACTTCCAGCTTCTCAACCAGGTTCATAGGAAGAACAGATAGCAGCCCTTCAAGGCTTGGATGAACCACCTGCTTCTCAGGAGCAGAAAGAAGAAGATCTGGAAGATAGTGAGAAGACCCCGGAGCAGTCTTTTGACTACAACAAAAAGCTTTCTACATTTCTTACTCCGGGGAGTGAGTCTTCTTCCAAGAAGAAGGGGAAACGTGTGGTTTCGAAGAAAGGAAAGAAAAGTTCTTCTGCTGCTGGAGATGAAGCAGAAGTCGATCCGGTTGAGTCTCTTTCTCCTTCTTCTCCAATACGGCCTCCGAAACTAATTACCAGGCCGGGTAAAAGCTCCAAGGGTGGGAAGAAGGAGAAATGAGTTTGATTTTGTCTTTTCTGCTTTTTGCATGTATTGACCGGAAGTTGTGCAGATACCGGTCTCCGCTTCTTTTTGTGATCTGCACAATGTAAAAATTTTTTTTCCATAGTATTGAATAAAATAGCTATTTTACTTGTGTACAAATTCTTGTGTATGTGAGAACGCATCTGTTTCTCATTTTTAGTGTAGAATAAACGATCTATTTTTCGTGATATTGCAATGAACTTGTGGTATGTTGCTTGCATGTTACTTTTATTAATATAATTGAATTGTATAGTATTGCCCCCATACCGTAAGTGCATTGCAATATTTCTAGCTTTTTCAAGACTGATACTCTTATTTCAGAGAATAATTACTCCACTTTTAAGGGAAGAATCATTCTGCTTTTAATAGAGTATATCTCGTCTTTAGAGAAGTTTTTACTTTCTCTTTCTTTCTGAAGAACACTTCAACTTTCGGGGATGATCATTTTTATTTGTTAAAAAGTGAATTTTCCTATGCAGTGAAGTGAACTTTCTGAAGAATTTTTTGATTTGTTTAGCGCTTCCGAAGAAGGCTTTGTTTTTGTGCCTCTGAAGAGGGCTTATGTCTGGTACTTCAAGCATGGTGAAGTGTGCCTCCAAAGAGGTCTTTTGGTCTCCGAAGAGAAGTGATTTTGGTCTCCGAAGAGAGGCAATTTTTGGTCTTCGAAGAGAAGCAATTTGGCATTTCATCTCTGGTGAAGTGGGCCTCTGAAGAGGAGCATTTTGCACTTCTACACTGGTGAAATGTGCCTCCGAAGAGTGCTTGTTAGAATTTCATCTCTGGTGAAGTGGGCTTCCGAAGAAGAGCATTTTGCACTTCTACACGGGTGAAATGTGCCTACGAAGAGGGCTTGTTAGCATTTCATCTCTGGTGAAGTGGGCTTCCGAAGAAGAGCATTTTGCACTTCTACACGGGTGAAATGTGCCTCCGAAGAGGGCTTTTGCCTCCGAAGAGGTCTTGTAATTGCCTGGAAGTTACTTTCTCATGGTTGAGTGGATCCACGGGGCGGACGCAAGTTGCTTGATTGGATGTTCGTTTGCACAAACGACCGCAATCAATTAACAAGGGCCCTGTTCCTTAAGCTTGGGAAGGTGCCCCTCTGGTGGTTCCACCAATCTTTTTATTGAGAGAAGCACTTCCATTTGTTGGCGTGCCTCGTTAGAGGGCTTTGTTGACCTTTGGGAAGGAGCATCGGTTGGTTGGTGTGCCAGGAAGGTTGCTTCTCAGGGGTGAGTAGTTTCACGGGACGGACGCAAGCTGCTTGATCGGATGCATCACGATTAGTTAGCAAGGGCCCTGTTCCTTCTGCTTGGGAAGGTGTCCCTTCGGTGGTTCTACCGGCCCTTTTATTGAGTGGCATACCTCCTTTTGGCTGCTTCTGTGTTTGCCTGGCCATCTTCTCCCATCATCTGCTTATTAGCGATCTTTTATTATCATTTCCAAGCGTATCTTCTTTCCTTTTGCAAGTAAATTGCCTTATCCGAATAAGTGGACTTCACTGTTGAACAACTTCACGGGACAAACGCGAGTTACCTAGTTGGATGTCTGTTCATATTGACAATCACAAGCGGTTAACGAAGGCTTGCCCCAGTGGAGTTGCCAACTTTTTATGTGAAGTTCTTCTTATATAGGATTTGAATATGGAATTTTTTGTTGCTTGGTATTTGCTTTAATAAATTATTTGTAGGGCTCGCTTGGCTTTGCGATGGGTGAGCTTTGCTTTAATGACCTGCAATATTAGATCGACATTTTAGCAATACATTTAGAGTATTTATATATCGAAATATAACAGGCATTTTGTAATAGAAACACAGAATTCATAGTTTTTCATTATTCAGTCACACTGATTTCTCAGCGGTTTACAATGCAGAAGTTACACATCCATTATCATTTTTACAAATTAAGCAATGCTGTTAAGTAAAAAATGGATGCTAGTGATTGTTGTTTCAGAATCTCCGGACTGATTTTCCATTTGCACTAGATTCGCAGCTTCGGATTTATATGCCAAAGAAAGTGAAAGATGCCCCAGTTGCAGTTTTGTGGACAATTAGCAGTCATCCCAACTTCTGCCTGCTGGGTGTGGACCTCCTGTGACAACATTAATGACAAGCTTTTCTGAATCTTGCACTGCAGTGTTGTTGTGAGAATCAGATTGATGGGTAGGACGTTGTTGACCCTGAGTGGATGAGGTTGGATCGACTCCGCCTCTCTTAACGTATTGTTGGAGTTTACCCTGCTCCAGCAATTCTTCAATCACATTCTTTAATTGGCGACATTGGTCAGTGTCATGGCCAGGTTGATTGTGAAATTGGCAGAATTTTCCATTACGCACTGCACCTCTCTTCATCTCAGGTGGCTTAGGATATCTGACAACGTCCTTTGTTGCAAAAAAGATATTTCTTGGTGTATCAGTTAAAGGAGTAAAATCTGAAAGATCGAAGCGGCGGAGTTTCCTCTCATTCCCCTGATTCTTTCCTCCATCATTTTCCCTTTTCTGATTCTCAGAATTTCTTTTGTTTGAAGCAAGATCATTATTGTTGTCCTTGGCAACTAATACTTTTGCTGAGGCGGAAAGGTTTTCCAGGCGCATGAATTCATCGGCCTTTTTATAAAACTTCTCAAGGGAATTTGGTTCCTTCATTTTTAGCCATTTTCCAAATTCACTCGATTTATTAATGGCTCGCACCAAGTAGGTCAGGATCATACGCGGTTCTACATTATCCACTTCGGCTACAGCTATATTGAAACGGCTTAAGAAAGATTTGATTGATTCTCCGGGAGCTTTTTCAAGACTAGACAATGACATTATATCCTTGGCTTTTGAAGCATACAATTTGAACTGTTCTTTAAACTTTTGCGTCAAGTCGGAGAATTGATCTATTGACCGAATTGGAAGCTTTGTGAACCAAAGTAAGGCCACACCTTCCAAGTACACTGGAAAGTATCGACACTTAATCTCGTCTGACGCTCTTGCACCGGTCATATGCCAATCGTACTTGTATAGGAAATGATTAGGGTCACTCGTTCCCCTATAGGCTTGGATAGTAGGAGGCGCAAATTTCCTTGGAAATTCCGCTTTCAGAATCTTTTCCGTAAACGGAGTTCTGCTCGGTGCAAATCCCCAGTCGTTCTCATTCTCTTCCCTTTGCATGCTCTCTTTCATGATGCGGATAACCATTTCGGACAGGTACTCTTTATTGTTCAGAAACATTTCCGGACAAGCATCAGTCCTTCTTTCGGAAGCTTGCCCGGGTACATGTTCACGATAAGTTGGCTGCGGCATAGAACTGTGACGACCGCCCATGACCCCTTCACCGAATCTAGAGAAAGTGCGCTGTAAAGTGTGCCAGGCGACCATGGACGATTGTCAAGGTAAATTAAAACAACAGAATCTATCGTATTACTCACAGCGCATGGACAAAATACAATAGAACATATGTATAGTGAAGCTTTACAGAACAAAATGCCATCATATAAAACTCCATAATAGTTGAATACAAACATCCAAATAGTCAATACATCAAGCCTCACTACATATCTCTCAGAGATTATACAAAACAGCGGAACATCCAGTACATATAAGAAGATAATATGCAACCCTCTAGCTCGTCTTCGATATCGGCATCGTGAGAAGAGAACAGCACCTATCACCTGCTACCTAGTATGCCCATCCCAAAATGGACGAACAGCCCAAGGCAATAAGAATTAAAACATAAAGCCTTGAGTCAGACAACAGTCTTAGTGAGCAGTAAATTAACTAATCAACATACCAAAAGAGCATAAAGGAAAAGGAATAGGAATACAACCCTCCCACTCCACCTCTTTCTACAGTGATAGCCCCCAGACACACACTAAGTTGAAGCAACATAGCAGAGCATACAATTTAAAGTAAAGTACTAATCATTCGAGTTAAGGGCGATGTTTTCCAAGTACCAACTCCAAGGTCTATACCAAGGTCAGATAAGCACCCAGGAAATACCGCTCTTAAAACCGAATGACGATACAACCAAACATCCATGACTTTGGCTATCACTGTTATCATTGCTGCGATATCACCGTTAATTGAATGACCGGCACATTCTTTCAGCCGTCCGTCAAGGGCTAATGGTAACCCCGGTTCTAGACATAACTCCCGCACGTCATCGTGACCCGTGCCTAGGATTATCGAATCTGCCCAGAGTACTTGACCATCAACTTAGTCTTTTGGGCGTCCCCATGTACTCTTGCTTAGAGCATGCTAAAACCTTCAACAACGATGAGATCTCAACCTCCTAGTCATCCTCCTCGACGACTATTTCCATACTAGCTCAAGCGCCTCTCGAGCATCCATTATCCTTAACTCGAATCATATCACCGAGTTACCAACATGCTTGGAATGATCCCGTCTGGATTAGACCAAGACTATCTCATATCATACTTCGCTTCATCACATCCTCGCAAAGTCTCATCTAAACATCATCATCATCGAATCTATGCATAAGAGCTTCATCATCCGCTACATATGCTACGAACAGCTTTTCCAATTCAAGAGCCTTTCCCTTAGCTTTCGAATCACCTTCGACCATCTTGTCTAAAACCAATCAACAATTATCTAATTCACAGCAATTAATCATGTCAAACATCAATCCAAGTAATTAAGCATTCAAATATAAGCAAAATGGACAATTATAACAATAATGGCAATTTCGTAATTAAAGAGTTGAAAATCTAACAAGCATGAAACATGGGAATTATCTCTACAACTTGATGAATGAACTTGCATAGGTTAATCATATACAAAAATGGTTGTCAAATCATCATGAACAATGGATCTACATGGATCTATACTTAGATTTACAAAAATGCATAGAAATCACTATTTTAACACCAAATCAAGCCAATAATCCGATCTACTCCTTTGGATCCGTGTGAGAGATAATCACCACTCACCAAATCACCTAAACAACCACAAATCTACACGCTTCAGATCTGGACAGCGAAGGATCGAGCTTGATCTATCACGAATCCGCTTCAAACGATGAAATCTAACTTCAAAGGATGAAGATCTTCAATCTAAGCTCTTGAATCTTCAATCTTGATCTTCGACTTGGATGGATAGAAGCACTAGATTAGAGTGGAGAAAAGAAGTGAAGAAGTGTAGAAGTCGAGCTCACAAAATGGCAGCACTTCGTCGCTTCGAAATCCGGATCCCAAAAAGTGAGAAAAACCCTTCCTATTTATAGCTGAAATTTCCTTAAGTCGCTCGGAGTTAGGTCGTACACGACCTATGGAGCCATGACCTACGACCTATAACCCCTACCGACCTAAAGCTTCGACCTAACAACCCAGTCGCTTCAACGACCTAAAGACTTCGACTTAACAAAACTCTGCAACCCACGACTTAACAGGTAGGCTACGACCTAACTAGCTAATGGCCTAATCACCTAACCCTTCTGCGCATCCAAGCACCCAGTGACCTACCAAAGCTTTACATCTTACGACCTAACGAGGTTACGACCTATAACTTAGCGACTGTTTCCTGGGGATTTGACCAGGCAACTAGTACTCGGCAATAAGTGCTCGGCATCAGAGAGTGTCCAGCATCTAGGACTGTTCGGCGAAGCACTTGCCATCCAGGAGTGTTCGGCGAAGCAACTGTCATCCATGAGTACTCGGCGTAGTACTCGGCATCCATAGTGTCCGGCGTCCAGGAGTGTTCGGCGTAGTACACAGCAGTGTTCGTCGTCAACTGGCACTCAACGTCAACCAATGCTCGACATCAAGAGCACTCGGCATCGAGACTACTCGGCGTAGTACTCGGCAACAAGGGTACTCGGCGTGAAGTAGTGTTCGGCATCAACTGGCACTCGGCAACAACCTATGCTCAGCGTCAACTAGTGTTCGGCATCCCATGGTGCTCGGCATCCGGAGTACTCGGCATCCGGAGTACTCGGCATCCAGAGGCACTCGGCGTCAGTAGAACTCGGCGAAAGGATAACTCGGCAACGAGAGCGTTCGGCATTCAGTATGCACAACTACGCGAGGTAACGATATCATTCGACCTGCATACATTGTTCGGTCAAGAGCTTCGAACAGAGATACGCTCGGCTTCAGTGCAACCATCCTACACTTCCCATACATCAAAAGCACCGTTCGGCATGGGAAGGACCGTTCGGCATGGAAGCGTTCGGCGTACCTGGTTCGGCATGCAGCGCCTGGGCTAGAGCGTTCGGCTATCAAGCCCACTTGGGTAGTCCAGCCCATTTTTGCCTATAAATAGAGGGGCAGGGTCACAGTGAAAGGGATCCTTTTTTGGAGAGAAAACACCGGGGAGACTCTGCCGTTTTCAAGACTCATCTTCCCTACTTAACAACTTCACCCAAGCATTTGATTCACGAATTGTATTTGTAATCAACTATAAAGGAAATCAATAAAGTTGAACAAAGTGGACATAGGCAATTACGCTGAACCACTATAAATTTGGTGTTCTTACTTTCTGCATTTAAATTAGCATTGTCTTCTCTTTTTAATTTACTTTCATCACTTATATCTCTACACAATCTTTCTGAACGAGGTTAGTGACCAATTTTGGTGCTAACACTTTGGTGCTTTCATTGAGAATCGAATTCTCAGACCTCAAGGATCTGCTTTGAAGCTACTGGATTGAACAAATCCCCCAAAGAAGATCCGACTTACTGATAGGACATCCGTTGATTCTACTCAGAGTTCATACCAATAACTCTACAATGGCAAGACCACGTACCAGGTCAGCTTCTCTTAATGCGGATGCCCGAGAGACTGCTAGCGTGCAACAAGCAGGACCTAGCAATCAACCAGCGATCCCGAGTGCAGGGATTGCCGCTCAAGAACAGACTCCAGTTGTCACCAGAGTAGAGTTCAATGACTTGATGAGAGAACTTAGGGAAAGCAGGAGACAACTGGGAGAACAGATGCAAGCTAATGCCAACCTGATGGCACAACTCACTCAACAGCAGCAACAGAATGCTGGGGGCAATCCAGCTGTTTATTTCTCATCTGACAGCTCTACTTCCTCTGATGAACCACCCTGGCGTAGACGCCGTAAGACTGAAGCTGCAAGGGCGGATGCTGCTATTCGAACAGCAGGAGACCGCGACCAAGCCAGAACTGGAAGCTTCAGAACCGGAGTACAGATGGAGGATGGTGCTCCAGATCATCAAAATGCTAACAATGTTGAACCTCAAGACGCACGATTGGCAGATCGCCAGGAAAGGAAGCATCAGCATGGACAGGCGCGTAGAACTGACTCCAACCTCCCAGCTTCCATACAAACACCCGATCTGACAGCCATGATCAGGCAACTGATGAAAGAAAATCAGGGCTTATCAACTGACGACTGGGGAGTGTCAAGAAGTCATACTCCGTTCACGGATGTTGTGCTGCAAGCGGCGTACCCCAAGAAGTTTAGCATGCCAACCATTCCTGCATACGAAGGAAAGACTGACCCTAGACAACATGTAATGAGGTATGAATGGATGATGGATTCAGCCAGAGCAAATGATGCCACCAAGTGTAGGTGCTTTCCGATTACTCTATCTGGGATCGCTACTATGTGGTTCACCCGACTTCCTCCGCGATCCGTATCAAATTTCGAGGAGTTGGCAAAGAAGTTTATTGAGCAGTTCAGGATACACACTACACGCCCGAAGGACGTGATGTCTCTGTCAAGTGTAATCCAAAATCCCGGGGAGTCGCTGAAGGAGTACTTACAAAGATTCCACGTTGCGGCAACTGAAGTCAGTAATCCCAATGACCATGCAATTCTAATGGCTGTAATGAGAGGTGTAGATCCGGATTCTAAGTTTGGAGACTGGCTGGCAGGAAAACCTCCGGCTACGCTAGAGCGTTTCTACTCCAAGGCACATCAGTTCATAAGAAGAGAGGAAGCTAGGTGGGTACGACGAGATAAGGCACCGGGACCTGCCCAAGAGTCAATCAAGAGCAACATTGCTGTGAAGCAATCTGGAGACAATTCGGGAAAGGTCAGAGGCAATGTCCAGAGTAAGCCTGTGCAGCCCAAAGAGTCCGGCGGAAGAAGTCAAGGAAAGAGGAAAGAAGCGGGAAAGTGGAAGTCGAGAATTCCCAGCTACAGCGAGTACACTCCGCTAAACGCCCCACTTGAGAACATCTACCTATCCACCTGCAATACTTTTCAATACCGAAAGCCGCGCCCGAAAGAATCAACAGAGGAACAGAAGCGGACTGGAAAATATTGCCGCTTCCATGAAACTTATGGACACAACACGGAAGAGTGCAGACACCTGCATGACGCTATCGAGAAATTGATCAGACAAAAGAAGTTGCAAGAATTTGTAAAGGATCCACAGGAAGGAGGACAGGGGATGTCCAACCTAGGTCGTGCACCAGCTCCACGTCATCCTGAGGAGCCTGCCCGGACTGTTGGAAGACTGGTCATAAATACAATTATCGGCGGACCTCATCCCGCAGATAAGAACTGGCAAGAGATGGAGCGATATGCAAGCTCCTTGAAGCATGCAGATTTTGAGTGCTGTTCGAACGTAGAGGACGGGGCCCCTGCTAAGCAGCAGCGCGTGATGACAGACGATATTGTGTTTAGGAACAGAGACGCTGATCAGGTAGAGGCTCCGACTATCGATCCCATGGTCATATCTGCAACGATCGGACCAGCATATGTAAAAAGAATTTTGATTGATTGTGGAAGTTCAGTCAACATCATCTTCAAGAAGGCCTACGATCAGATGAAGCTAGAGACAAAAGACTTGAAACCATCCAAAGCTCGTATCCACGGCTTTAACGGCGCTGCGACTGATGCAGTAGGATATGTCGAGTTACCAGTTGAACTGGGACAAGGCGAGCGTCGGAGGGTACGAATTCTACCCTTTGTAGTTTTGGATGTGGACTCTTCGTATAATGTTTTCTTGGGTCGGCCGGCCCTGGCTGAATTTAGGGCGGCATTAGCCCCGTGGTGCTTGACTTTGAAGTTTCCGACTGACAAAGGAGTAGGCATTGTTCACGGTGACCAAGCAGCCGGTCGTTCCTGTTATGTGGTCGAGCTCCGAGAGGCCCACCGGAGGGAGAAGGGAAAGGTTGCGGACAACCCCGTCCGCATCCTCAATGCGGGTAATTGACAAGTAGCGCCCGAGCCCTGGCTCGGGCATAGTTCTCGGATCTACGGAGATATAGATCCGAGAGACGACGATGAGAAACCCAGGGAAGAGAAGGCGGCACCGGCTGAATTAACAATTGACATTTCAGTTAGCCGTGATGACCCTTCGCGAATACTGAAGATCGGATCACAGTTAGGCCCCGCAATGACTGAAGACCTTAGCGACTTCCTCCGGGCAAACCTTGATGTTTTCGCCTGGACGCATTTTGATATGTGTGGGATTTCTCCCGCCATCACGAGTCATATGTTGAACATAGACCCGAAATACGTTCCAGTCAAGCAAAAGAGGAGAGGAATGGATCCGGAGAGATCCGCCGCTCTTGGAGAGGAGGTGGACAAACTCAAAGCAAATGGGTTCGTCCGCGACGCCCTCTACCCGGAATGGGTCTCCAACCCCGTGCTAGTAAAGAAGGCGAATGGCAAATGGAGGACTTGCGTAGATTATTCCGACTTGAACAAGGCGTGCCCAAAGGACAGTTTCCCGTTGCCTAGGATCGATCAGTTGGTCGACTCCACCGTAGGACACGAGCTGTTGTCATTCATGGACGCGTACTCAGGATACTACCAAATCCCAATGCATATTCCGGATCAAGAACACACCAGCTTCGTTACAAATGTCGGACTGTATTGCTATGTAGTGATGCCCTTTGGATTGAAGAATGCTGGAGCGACTTATCAAAGTTTGGTGAATCAAATGTTCAAGGACCAGCTGGGTAAAACCATGGAAGTCTATGTGGACGACATGCTCGTGAAGTCACGACGGTCAAACGACCACATTCAAGACTTAGCTGAAATGTTTAACATACTCAGGTTTTACGGAATGAAGATCAACCCGTTGAAGTGTTCTTTTGGCGTTGCATCAGGGAAGTTTTTGGGATTCATCGTCAACGCTAGGGGAATCGAAGCCAACCCAGAAAAGATCCAAGCTATTCGAGATGTACAAGCGCCCAGGACTATAAAGCAGGTACAGAGCTTGAACGGAAAAGTAGCTGCGCTGAGTCGATTTATATCCAAGGCAACTGACAAGTGCATCCCGTTCTTTGACATAATAAAGAAAGGAAAGAGAAATTTTGAATGGACATCTAGCTGTGAGGAAGCGTTCTGGAATCTGGTAAGGCATCTGGAAAGCCCACCAATGCTATCAAAACCAGTTGACCATGAGATGTTGTACGTTTACTTTGGTTCGTGAGGAGGATCGAGTCCAGAAGTCGGTGTTTTATGTTAGCAAGCGTTTAACAGGGGCAGAGAAGAATTACCCTAAAATCGAGAAATTGGCTTACTGCTTGGTGATTGCATCACGCAAGCTGCGCCCATACTTTCAAGCGCATTCAATCGGTGTTTATACCGATCAACCCCTGAGGCAGGTACTCCAACGACCGGAAACTTCTGGAAGATTGCTAAAATGGAACATCGAGTTGAGCCAGTTCGATATCGCGTACTTACCACGGAGAGCCATCTGAGGGCAAGCGTTAGCAGACTTCATCGCTGAATTTACCATACCCATCAAACCGGACGATCACGACATCATTCCCCCCATTCGATGGAAATTATACACCGACGGTGCATCAAACGACCGTTGTTCCGGCGCAGGCGTGGTTCTTATAACTCCGGAAAACCGATCAATCTGTTATGCCCTGAAGCTCGATTTCCCGGCTACGAACAACAAAGCTGAATATGAAGCACTGATCGCTGGCTTGAAGCTCATCAAAGAACTCGGGATCGAATCAGTCGAAATCTTTTGTGACTCGCAGTTGGTGGTTTACCAAGTACGAGGAGACTACCAAGCAAAGGGACGAAAGCTTGCTCCGTACCTCGTTCAGGTCCAAGAACTACTATCAAATCTTGAGCGTTATGACATTTCACATATCCCGCGAGAACATAACAAAGAAGCCAACTTGTTGGCTAAGTTCGCAAGTACCGACGATGCTCAACAAATGGGATTGTATCCCGTTGAAGTCTTGCATGCCCCGAGCATAGACGAGATGAAAGTCGATCGCGTGTTGGGAACAGAAATCGAGAAGGAATCATGGATAACCCCATTCAAACTGTACCTGACAACCGGGGCTTTACCAAAAAAAAGAAGCGAAAGACGACAGGTCCTTCGAAAGGCTGCGCGGTACGTAATGCAGGGTGGATCCATGTATCGAAAAGGATTCTCAGTCCCATTATTACGATGCATCGCTCATGATGAAACAAAGCGAGTCTTGAGGGAAGTTCACGAAGGGGAATGCGGCGACCATACTGGGGGGCAAACGCTAGCAAAGAAGATCCTCCGCTATGGATATTACTGGCCCACCGTAAACCGGGATGCCGCGGACTACGCAAGGAAATGCGACAAATGTCAAAGATATGCAAAAATCCCGAGGACTCCATCAACGGAACTCACACAAATGATCAGTCCCTGGCCATTTGCGATCTGGGGAATCGACCTAATCGGCTCTTTGCCTTTATCCAAAGGTGGTGCGAAATATGCAATAGTTGCAGTCGACTATTTCACAAAATGGGCTGAGGCAGAACCTTTGGCCACTATCACCTCTAAGAAGGTCATTAACTTCGTTGTACGAAACATTATATGCCGCTTTGGCCTTCCACGCACCATCATTACGAACAACGGAACGCAATTCGAAAGTAGAGAGTTCAAAGAGTTCTGTTTAAAGTACGGCATCGAGAAAAAGTTCGCCGCCGTTGCACACCCAAAAGCTAACAGACAAGTCGAGGCCGTTAACAAAATATTCAAGTCCATACTAAAGAAGCGCCTGGAGAAGGTTGGAGGCAAGTGGGTAGATGAACTCCCGACAGCATTATGGGCGTATAGAACTACCCACAAGTCCGCGACCGGCCACACTCCGTTCGCCTTGGCATACGGCTCTGAAGCCGTTATACCCGTGGAACTTGAAGTTCCATCGCACCGAGTGACATACTATGACCCCAAAACGAACCAAAACCTCTTGCTGGAATCACTGGACTGCATCGACGAAAAGCGTGAAGAAGCTGAATTAAGGGCGGTGGCGCACAGACATCGAGTCAAGCGTTACTACGACGGCAGAGTCCGCCCAAGAATCTTTGATGTGGGTGATCTCGTTCTGAAACGAGTCTTCCCGGTACCATCGCGCATGAATCCCAGCTGGGAAGGTCCATACGCCATTGAACGGAAGCTTGGAGAAGGAACATTCAAGCTAGCGACCGATGATGGCGCGACACTCCCCCGAGCAAGGAACAGTGAACATTTGCGGCACTATTACATTTAGCATGTTTTCCTTTCTTGTTGTAGGCACTGTTATTTCCTGCATGTTTCCATTCAATAATGACTTAGTTTCCTTATGAAAGTTGTAATCAAGCAATTCAGTTGATTTTCGTTAATAAAGGCTTGAAGCCATATTTTCTATAAAGTTTCTATATCTCTTAATTGGATGATAAATTACGTTATCATTCATGGCATGCAGACTTGTACGAACGATTTAAAATCTCCAAATCCCCAGAGTGCGGAGCGGAGTACTCTAAGTCCCCAAAGCGCGGGCTAGAGTATAAACGATTTCAAATCTCCGAATCCCCAGAGTGCGGAGCGGAGTACTCTAAGTCCCCAGAGCACGGGCTAGAGTATAAACGATTTCCAATCTCCGAATCCCCAGAGTGCGGAGCGGAGTACTCTAAGTCCCCAGAGCGCGGACTAGAGTATAAACGATTTCCAATCTCCGAATCCCCAGAGTGCAGAGCGGAGTACTCTAAGTCCCCAGAGCGCGGGCTAGAGTATAAACGATTTCCAATCTCCGAATCCCCAGAGTGCGGAGCGGACTACTCTAAGTCCCTAGAGCGCGGACTAGAGTATAAACGATTTCCAATCTCCGAATCCCCAGAGTGCGGAGCGGAGTACTCTAAGTCCCCAGAGCGCGGACTAGAGTATAAACGATTTCAAATCTCCGAATCCCCAGAGTGCGGAGCGGGGTACTCTAAGTCCTCAGAGCGCGGACTAGAGTATAAACGATTTCAAATCTCCGAATCCCCAGAGTGCGGAGCGGAGTACTCTAAGTCCCCAGAGCGCGGGCTAGAGTATAAACGATTTCAAATCTCCGAATCCCCAGAGTGCGGAGCGGAGTACTCTAAGTCCCCAGAGTGCGGGCTAGAGTATAAACGATTTCCAATCTCCGAATCCCCAAAGTGCGGAGCGGAGTACTCTAAGTCCCCAGAGCGCGGACTAGAGTATAAACGATTTCCAATCTCCGAATCCCCAGAGTGCGGAGCGGAGTACTCTAAGTCCCCAGAGCGCGGGCTAGAGTATAAACGATTTCCAATCTCCGAATCCCTAGAGTGCGGAGCGGGGTACTCTAAGTCCCCAGAGCGCGGACTAGAGTATAAACGATTTCAAATCTCCGAATCCCCAGAGTGCGGAGCAGAGTACTCTAAGTCCCCAGAGCGCGGGCTAGAGTATAAACGATTTCGAATCTCCGAATCCCCAGAGTGCGGAGCAAAGTACTCTAAGTCCCCAGAGCGCGGACTAGAGTATAAACGATTTCCAATCTCCGGATCCCCAGAGCGCGGACTAGAGCATGAACAGCCTCAAGTCTCCAAGTCCTCGGAGCACAGTGTCAGCAAACCAAATAAAGACAAGAGAATCATTCAAACAAAAAGAAACTAAAATTTTATTTGATAAGTCCAAAATGGGGATACAAGATCACTCCTACAAAATTCAGGCCTATACAAACTACAAGTAGTGGAAGATAAAAACAATTACAAGACTTAAGCAGGAAACTTGTTGAACAAGTGCATCGATTATTTCTTCGACTTCTTCTTCTTGTCCTCCTTTAGTGTTTCCGACGACTCCTCTCCCTCACGCTTTTTCTTGGACTTTTTGCTTGCTAGAGAAACATAGTCGGGAGTAGGAGACGGAACATCTAGTGGTTTGGACCTGCCCAGGAGAATGATTTTCAAAGGTCTATTCCGCGGGTCAGTGAGTTCCAGTACTTCAGACTCGACTTTGACTTTGACTTTTCTCTTCTCCTCGTCGGCAAGACGGTCCTTCATGCTCATCTATGAAGTATGCTCAGAGGCGCCAGTGATTTTAATTTCATCGCTTCCTTCGGCAGGAGACGAAGTATCAAGTTTGTCATCATCAAGCGCCCCGATCACTTGAGCGTCTGGACCGGGAGTTACTCCTGCGTGAGCAACGTCGCTTGTTTTCTCTGCTTCCTCCTTGGCGTCATCGCTCCTCGGAGTTGGCTCGGCGTCAGAACGACCTACATAAAAATATAAGAAATGGGCATTAGAACGAATAACCATTGCTGAATAATGACGGGATCTCTTCGACTTCTAGAGAAAGAAGAATTTCCTACCAGGATCCGGTTGGCTATCGGTGGCGCGCGGGGTTTCACCCTCCAGGATAGGTGACAGCACATGAACGCCAAGCCCGGGATCTTCGGGACCATAACTGGCATGCTGCTCGAATGGATCAAGCGACGACCGACCAGCCGATTGAGCAGCATAAGGAGCGGCGATGTGAGGAGTAGTAGCGTCGGCCTCTGACGGGCCGGCTTCGTCGTTCTTCTCTTTCGAAGGGGAAGAGCCTTTGCCATAAAGAGCCAATGCTGCGGATAAATCCGATGGCTCATTCCCCCTCAGGAACTCCTTCACCAATGCATCCTCGTCGACCTCTTCGGAGCCTGACTCGACTTTCCTGATCTTTATCAGAGTTTCCCATGCCTCAGCCAGGGATTCGAGGTAGCCGTCGCCCAAGAATGTTAAGTCACGGTGCATAAGGACGCGGGCTCCGTACTCGGCGATCAACGGCTCAAACATACTTTTGACCTCTTCCCTGCCGGCCTCTGCGGCCGCCTCAAGGCGAGAATCAAGCTCCTCCGCAGCCATTATTTTGCCCTCCTCACGGGCCTCATCCTTCATTTTCTCGACCCTGGCAAGTTCATCGTCGAGCTTTGTCTTCAGGAGTCGGGTAGCAACAATCTCATCACAATACCGCTGTGATTCTTCCTGAGCAGCTATCTTGTCTTCTTTCTCCTTGGAGAGTATCTCTTTCAGCTCTTTGACTTGAGTAGCGAGCGCGTCCCTTTCTTTTTGGACAGAGTCTTTTTCTAGGGCAAGGGCGCCGCTGCGCTGGACTGCTTCGTCAAGCTCCTTTTTGTGAGCCACCTCTAAGCGAGTAACTGCCTCAGCAGTATCTTTTGCACCTTGCTCAGCGGCTTCTAGCTTTGACTTATACGAAGCGAGCTCTTCGTCTTGGAGTTTGATGATTTTCTTATCGCTGTCAGCCTCCAGATTCAGACGGTCGATCTTGTGTTGACGCTCGACAGATACTTCCGAGATCTTCTCCACCAGGTGCACGAATGCATCATGTTGAACATAGACGTCATTGTTGCAAGCAATGGCACTTTGCTTCACGTGCCCAGGAATGTGATGGATGGCTGGGAGGAATTTCAAGCCGTCAAAACAGATTTTCGGAAACTTGGCCTTAAGGTCGACCATCTTTTCCGCAACAGTTGGGTCCATGGCAGGAATAGGAGGAGGAGGCTTAGAGAATTACATTCTTTTTTGTTGCTCTCGAACTTGCCTCGTGCTCGATGAACTGGAATGTTGTTCTCGAGCAACATCAGACTGATAACCCTTCTGCAAAGACTTCTCTTTATCCGGCTCAGTTGGATGAGGAAGATCGCGGGACTGGGAAGAATGAGAGTGTGCTTTCTTGCGGTGAGACGACTCGCTAGGACGATTGTCCCTATCTTCATAATCACCTCGGTCCCTGCGTCTGCTTGAATCGGAATCTCGTCCAAAGTGATGGAATATAGAAGACCCCTGAAGGCGATCAAGTCCGTGAGAGCGGCCCATATCACCTGCAAAGAATGGAGATAACAACGAGTTAAGGAGAATTCACAAATTAAAAAGACTTGAAGTATATTATGGAATGCGCATGTGCGTGTGTGTCCTAGTGTTCCCCCCGACGGACCCGTTCGTTTATCTTTGCTAATCGGAGTGTTGTCTCCTTGAGCCGGGAGTTGAACTCCTACATTGCCTCTAGCGGGCGAAGAGAATTCGAGGGCTTCAGGATCATCAAACCCGTAATTAAGTATGTCTTTGGGAATAGAAAGGTTCGAAAGGCCCCTCAAGGAGCTCTCCAGATGCTGCGAAGAAACCTCTTTCTCAGGCGGAATAAGTGTGACTTTTGAGGTGCCACCAACTTTCTCCTTTTGAACCGTATACTTCAACTTCTTCTTTCCCTTCGAAGGGGAGGATGATGTCTCAATATCCTGAACTTCGATTGCCGGATTCCAAGCGAGACCCACGTTCTCGCCCTGAGTTTCGGGGGCATCATCCTCTTTGCGCTCGCCTTCTTCGTGCGTGTCGGGAGCGCGACGCGACGACGGTCCGGCAAGTTTTTTCCCTTTACCAGATGGCGGTTTGGGAATTGTAACACCATCAGGAAGGCTGATCCGACGACCAGGGGCTAGCAAGCCGAACCCCGATAGCGATTCATTTGAAATGATAGTCCGGACGTCTCGATCCTCAGCAGGAAGAGCTCTAATGGCTTCAACAGCCTCAGAATATCCTCGGCCTTCCGGACGCAGGTTGATACCTGAAAAGATGAAATGAAGAGTTAGGAAAAGCATGACTCCAATTAAATACGAATAACGATTCAGCAGAGAGACTTACTGCCTTCAACCCATCTCCTAGCAAAACTAGACGGGCAGCGCACATAGAACCATTCCTGTTTGTACAGGGCGAATTTGCTACATGCCCCTGTCAGGATCTGGCACTTGTGGTATGGCTCGAGAAACATAAAGGAAGGACTGTCTTTCCGTCTCTTGAACATATAAATGTATCTGATATCACCAAGGGTTGGAGGCCTGGAGAAGACAGCCATAAAAAGTAGATAAGTCCCGTATAGAAATGCATGGCCGTTCGGGTGCAGCTGCGACGGAGCTATGTCTATGTACTGCAGTACATCCCGGAGAAATGAGTTAAATGGAAGCACGCTGCCCATCCAACACATAAACTTGTTGCAGGTAGTGTACTCGACTAGGGGCAGATGAGGGCGATCGTGTCTTGAAGGAACTAACACGTCGGCAAAAGGAATCCCGTGAATAGAACATATCCGTCGCAGAGCAGCTTCGTTGATCTTCGAGGCTTGAGAATCGATCGGATTGCCTAGTAAGATGGTTGCCTCCAGAGCATCAGGCGCCAAGTTATGAGCAGGAGAAGTTGACGGGTTAGAAGTATCAGCGGCTCCTTGCCTTGCTGATGGCCCAGGCCTGTCAGATATGGTAGCAGAACTAGATTTTCTCGACATCCCGAATAAATAATGAACCTGGCTAAATGCTTGAGAAAGCTATACTTAAAAAACGTTGAACGTTAGAATTAGCAACACGATTTCCCCCCCCCCCCCATGTGGTGTGTGAACTAGTGCAAGAAATTGTGTGCAGGCAATAAGAATCTAAAGGTTCTAAAGATGTAATAATTAGCTTCGAATCGTCGCCTTTGAAGACCGTCATCGCTGACCGTCTCGGAAAGCTCGCCTTGAGGTGATTACAGTCCCAGATTCAGAAGACATATGATTTCTAAAGTAACCGGCTTAAGTGTAGTTAGACATTTATGCTGTTCGGCATTTTTAATGTTGTTCGGCATTTGTATTGTCCGGCAATTGCTTTGTTTGACTAAGGTACTGGTTCGACCTAAGGGTTGTTCGGCTAAAGTCAATGTTCGGCGTGTCAATTGTATTATTCGGCTAGAGTCATCGTTCGGCATGTCAATTGTATTGTTTGGCTAAAGTCATCGTTCGGCGTGTCAATTGTATTGTTCGGTGTATATGTGCGTTCGGCGTGACTAAGTCCTGTTCGGTGTATATGTGCGTTCGGCGTGACTAAGTCTTGTTCGGTGTATACGTTCGTTCGGCATGTCTAAGTACTGATCGGCACGATAGTTGTTCGGCGATTATGTCGTTCGGCTAAAGGTTATTCAGCGAATGCGTCTATTCGGCATTAGGGTAGTGTTCGGCTAGAGTAGAGCTCCGCCTTAGATCATAACTCCACACTGCTCCCACTCCATTTACGCCGAACGACAGAGACAGATCGCCCGACGCAGGTTACGCCGTTCGACTCCCCATCTACCTTTTTCTTCTTCCAATCTTGATCAGCGCAAAGGAGCTAGGCTCAACTCCCGTGCACCGTTCGGCGATTCCAAACGAGCGAACTACTCCCACTAGCCACGCGTTTACAACTAAAGGAAATACTCTGTTTCCATAAGATGAACCTAAAATGGAAGTAGTGCAATTGTTAGAGGAAGGATACCTAATTCGACGATCGAAGTTGAGAATGGATTATATAGGCTTTATAGCTGATAGGATTGCAAATCTCTAAGAATGATAATAAAGAAGACGTAAAAGAAAATGGTGGAAGGGCGCCTGGTTATATAGAGGGAGGTAGAAGACGAAGAGGCTATACCCGGTAGAACCGGTCAATACCAGAGCGTTCGGCACACGAGGTACGCTCGGCTTCGAACGTTTCGTTCGGCATCCCAATCTTGTTCGTCTCGCACCTCCTTCGCTAACATTTTTGAAGAGGTACCTCCGAGGTAGATTGTACCAGATTCAAAGCGCATCACGTTCGGCCACGCAATACACTTTGGGGGGCAAGTATTTCCTGGGGATTTGACCAGGCAACTAGTACTCGGCAATAAGTGCTCGGCATCAGAGAGTGCCCGGCATCTAGGAGTGTTCGGTGAAGCACTTGCCATCCAGGAGTGTTCGGCGAAGCAACTGTCATCCATGAGTACTCGGCGTAGTACTCGGCATCCATAGTGTCCGGCGTCCAAGAGTGTTCGGCGTAGTACACAGCAGTGTTCGGCGTCAACTGGCACTCAACGTCAACCAACGCTCGACATCAAGAGCACTCGGCATCGAGACTACTCGGCGTAGTACTCGGCAACAAGGGTACTCGGCGTGAAGTAGTGTTCGGCATCAACTGGCACTCGGCAACAACCTATGCTCAGCGTCAACTAGTGTTCGGCATCCCATGGTGCTCGGCATCCGGAGTACTCGGCATCCGGAGTACTCGGCATCCGGAGTACTCGGCATCCAGAGGAACTCGGCGTCAGTAGAACTCGGCGAAAGGATAACTCGGCAACGAGAGCGTTCGGCATTCAGAAGGCATTCAGTATGCACAACTACGCGAGGTAACGATATCATTCGACCTACATACATTGTTCGGTCAAGAGCTTCGAACAGAGATACGCTCGGCTTCACTGCAACCATCCTACACTTCCCATACATCAAAAGCACCGTTCGGCATGGGAAGGACCGTTCGGCATGGAAGCGTTCGGCGTACCTGGTTCGGCATGCAGCGCCTGGGCTAGAGCGTTCGGCTATCAAGCCCACTTGGGTAGTCCAGCCCAGTTTTGCCTATAAATAGAGGGGCAGGGTCACAGTGAAAGGGATCCTTTTTTGGAGAGAAAACACCGGGGAGGCTCTGCCATTTTCAAGACTCATCTTCCCTACTTAAAAACTTCACCCAAGCATTTGATTCACGAATTGTATTTGTAATCAACTATAAAGGAAATCAATAAAGTTGAACAAAGTGGACGTAGGCAATTACGCTGAACCACTATAAATTTGGTGTTCTTACTTTCTGCATTTAAATTAGCATTGTCTTCTCTGTTTAATTTACTTTCATCACTTATATCTCTACACAATCTTTCTGAACGAGGTTAGTGACCAATTTTGGTGCTAACAGCGACTTAACAACATAGCGCATCAGCGACCTAACAGCTAAGCCCTTACGCGACCTAACACTCACGCGACCTAACACATACGCGACCTAACTACCTCATAGCCTATCGACCTAACTACTCCTTCCTTAGGTCGTTGCCGACCTATCCTACTTCCTATACCTCTATCTCTTAAGTCGCATGCTCCTTAGGTCGCTCCCCTATAGGTCGCCTAATTCTATAGGTCGCTCCAACCGACCTAACACTTAGCCAATTTATTTCCTTAGGTCATCTAGACCTAACAATTAACTCCCAAACTTAGGTCGCACTACCTCCTAGGTCGCTCACTCCACTAGGTCGGCCAACCACTATCTTCTATAAGTCGGTAACTACTGGGTCACTCCTCTCCTAAGTCGTATACGACTTACGACCTATACTAAGTCGTGAACGACTTAGGACTTAGCAATTTCGCCAAAACTCATATGTCGCCAACTTTCCTTAAATCGCCTACGACCTATCTCTAACTCGGTCACGACTTTAGATCGCTCCAATACCCTACGACTTAAGCCACCACGACTTAAGCTTCCAAACGCTCTCTTAAGTCATTCAATCTATAAGTCGGTTACGACTTATTTCCTAGGTCGTTCACGACCTAGGACTTAGAAAAATCATGCCCAAAATCTGAAATGACTTATAATGCTAAATTTTCCAGATTTTGACGAACTTGTCGATCCGTAAAAATACGGGTCGTTACATTCTCTCCCCCTTAGGAATTTCGCCCCCGAAATTCCAAGCAAACAAAGCAATCAAAGACTATTCTGTACGCCTACCATCCATAGCAATCAACAAACCATACATCCAATTCTAGCTTAGCGTACAGAATTCTAAAACTTAGAACAAGTTACAATATCGTGAGATGACACGACACCTTAGGGCCATACCTTGAAGAGTTCAGGATGAGCTGCCTTCATCCTCTCTTCCACCTCCCATGTACAGTCGTTATCATCATCACTCCATTGTATCTTGAGCAACTTAACTACCTTTCTCCTAAGCTGTTTCGTGTCGGTTTCCACAACACGAAGCGGCTTACGAGGTCTTCTATCGACTGGATCAACTTCGAAATCTTCATAGCTATCAGCAGAAACCACTGTACTCGGGTCGTGCACATACTTCCGTAGATACGATACGTGAAAAACATTGTGCACACTCGACATCTTCTCAGGTAACTCCAATCTATAGGCGAGCTTTCCAATTCGCTTGATGATCGGGAATGGTCCAACAAATCTCGGAGTCAATTTCCCTTTCTTCCCGAGTCGGATAACATTCTTCAGTGGAGAAATCTTCACAAAAACCATATCACCAACGTCGAACTCCAAATCCTTACGACGCTTATCGGCGTAACTTTTCTGACGGTCTTGGGCTGCCTTCATTCGTTGCCGAATGATCTCTATGCAATCTGAAGTCTGTCGAATCATCTCTGGCCCGAGTATCAACTTTTCTCCAATTTCTATCCAACACGTCGGAGAGTTATACGGTCTTCCATACAATGCCTCATACGGTGCCATACCAATACTTGACTGTTAACTGTTGTTATATGCAAACTCCACCAAATGAAGGTGATCTTCCCATGATCCTCCGAAGTCCAAAACACAAGCTCTAAGAAGATCTTCCAAAACTCGGTTGACTCTCTCGGTCTGACCATCTGTTTGAGGGTGATAAGATGTACTCAAACACAACTCGGTTCCCAAAACTTCCTAGAAGCTCTTCCAAAATCCACTAGTGAACAATGGATCACGATCGCTCACTATACTCTTCGGAATACCATGGAATCGAACTAACCACTTAACATACAACTCAGCCAACTTTGATGCAGTCCTAGTCGATCGAACAGGAACGAATCGTGCACTCTTAGTCAAACGATCTACGATGACCCAAATCCCTTCATTTCCCGTTCTGGTTCTAGGTAGCCCATCAATAAAATCCATCGATATATGCTCCCACTTCCATGTAGGAACTTCTAATGGCTGAAGCAATCCACTTGGCTTTTTCTGTTCGGCTTTTACCAACTAGCAGTTCATGCACTTGGAAATAAAATTTCCAACATCCTTCTTCATACCTTCCCAGTAGTAGGTTCTCTTCATATCCCGATACATCTTATTTCCACCTGGATGAATTGTCAACTTCGAGTGATGACTTTCCTTCAGAACTTCACTCCTCAATTCATCTATATCGGGAACAACTAGTCGTCCTTAATTCCGAAGCCAACCCTCTCGATCGACCTCGAATCCTTTATCCTTTTCTGGTCCTAATCCAGATTCCAAATCACGGATAATCTTGACAAGCTTATCGTCTCGCTTTTGGCTCTCGCCAATCCTTTCCACAAGAGAAGGTCTTATCGATAAGTTTGCCAACATTTCAGGTTCCAATTCGCATCTAGGCCTAAAGTCAAATCCAGCTAAATACTCGAGATTCTTCCATTCTGAAAACATGGCTCCCAATCCTACATGTCTTCGACTTAACGCATCTTCCACTGCGTTACCTTTTCCCGGAGTATAAGCTATGCCAAAATCATATGATGCTAAAAACTCTAGCCAACGTTGCTGCCGAAGATTCAAATCCTTTTGGGAGAAAAGATACTTCAACGACTTATGATCTGTAAACAACTCGAATCGAACCCCCAACAGATAATGTCTCCACATCATCAGAGCAAAAACAATCGCCGCTAACTCTAAATCATGAGTCGGGTAATTCCTTTCGTGCGGCTTCAGTTGTCGACTGGCATACGCAACAACTTTATCCCTCTGCATTAGCACTGCTCCAAGTCCAGTACCACATGCGTCGGTGTAAACCACCATCTCATCATTCCCACTTGGAATAGTCAAAACAGGAGCACTCGTCAATCTCTCTTTCAGGATTCCGAAAGCTTGCTCACACTTAGCATCCCAACTGAACACTTGGTTCTTCTTCGTCAATCCTGTTAACGGTGTAGCTATCTTGGAGAAGTCTTTGATAAACCGTCGATAATATCCTGCTAATCCAAGAAAACTTCTCACATCAGATGCATTCTTAGGTCTAACCCAATCCTGGATTGCTGCCACCTTCGCGGGATCAACCGCTATTCCATTTCCAGAGATAACATGGCCTAAGAACCTCACTTCACTCTTCCAGAAGTGACACTTCGAAAACTTAGCCTTCAGCTGATGTTTTCGCAAGATTTCCAAAACAATATGCAAGTGCGTCTTGTGCTCTTCTTCAGTTCTGGAATAAATCAGAATATCATCCACGAACACAAGTACGAACTTGTTCAACTGATCTCTGAACACTCTATTCATAAGATCCACAAAATATGCTGGCGCGTTAGTCAACCCAAACGGCATTACCAGCCACTCAAAGAAACCCGATGGTGTCCGAAAAGCAGTCTTCGGCACACTATCCTTAGCCACTCTCAACTGGTGAAATCCCGTTGCCAAATCCATTTGAGAAAACACCTTAGCTTCGTGAAGCTGATCAAACAAGTCATCTATTCTCGGCAATGGATACTTGTTCTTCTTAGTCACCTTATTCAGCTCACGATAATCGACGCACAATCTCAACGACCCATCTGCCTTGGTTGCAAACACAACTGGTGCACCCCACTCGGACACACTACGCCGAATGAATCCTTTCTGCAAAAGATCATCAACTTGTACCCTCAACTCTTGATGTTCCCTAGGCGCCATCCGCCTAAGAGGCATCACAACAGGCCTGGCTCCTTCAACTAGATCTATATGAAACTCGATCTCTCTATGCGGCGGCAACCCTTTGACTTCGTCAAAGACATCCTCGAATCCATTAGCGATTGGCACCAATGACAGTCCATCCCGTGGAACAACTAGCGAATACATGAAGCTCATGAAGACGCCTTCTTCATGCTTACATCGTATCACAATCTTTCGCCCTTCCACATTCTCGACTGTCACCTCCAACCTTTCGCAATCAACCCTAGCCGCATACTTCCTAAGCCAGTCCATACCCAAAATAAATCCGAACCCCGCAAAGTTCAGAACAAAACAATCACAAACAAAAGAGCAACCATGACTCGATACAACTAGACCACGGCATAACATACACAAACAGGACGAACCCCCAACTGGATTAGTCACAACCAATGGCCTATCAACAATATCCGGCTCCAAACCTAACCGGCCTACGAGTTCACTACAAACAAACGAATGCGACGCTCCAACATCAAACAGAACTCTAACTGGAACACCACATAGGAAAAGAGTACCTTGAACCTCCACACCCTTTCCCTTCTCTTCAGCGGTAGGAGCTTTTGAAGACGACGGAACAGCTCCCAATGCATAAGCTTGCACAATCAGCCTGTCCCTCCTCGGTTCGGGACGGTTCTTCCTGAAATGCCCCGGCTTTTCACAGTTGTGGCACTTCGCCGGCGCTTTCGGATTCTTGCAATCCCTGGAGAGATGGCCTTTCTGCTGACAGTTGTAGCAGGTCACTTCGCCCTTCGGCTTCTTCTGGCCATCCTTACCCTTCTGCTGCTGCTGCTGCTTCCTCTTCTTGTTTCCACCCTGCTGGGGTTTAGACTCTTCCCTGGTCACAGTAATAACAGATCCTTCCTTAGGAAACAGATTCTCGTGTCTGAGAGCTTCCTCCACAAGCTTCCTAAATGAATCGTCCAAATGATCCATCAGTCTTGGAGCCTGAACATGATCTCCAACATCTACTGATGGCCCCGGGGCTGACATCCTTCTCATGATCGAAGTCATCATGGTTTCGAACATAACAACATAATCAGCAGCCCCTTCAGTAGCACGGCCTTCCCTAGCAGCTGGTCTCCCTCTTCGACTCATTCTTAATATCTACAAAAAGGAATGATTAGCATACCGAGAGAAACAACTGCATAAAGGACTCAAACTCTACTAAGCTACTATATTATATATAGTAATCATCCATCAAAATACAATTACGTCTCTAATACGTAGTTATGTCAGCGAGCGTTGGGTAAAATCGATTAACCAAAGCTCTGATACCAAATGTGACGACCGCCCATGACCCCTGCACCGAATCTAGAGAAAGTGCGCTGTAAAGTGTGCCAGGCGACCATGGACGATTGTCAAGGTAAATTAAAACAACAGAATCTATCGTATTACTCACAGCGCATGGACAAAATACAATAGAACATATGTATAGTGAAGCTTTACAGAACAAAATGCCATCATATAAAACTCCATAATAGTTGAATACAAACATCCAAATAGTCAATACATCAAGCCTCACTACATATCACTCAGAGATTATACAAAACAGTGGAACATCCAGTACATATAAGAAGATAATATGCAACCCTCTAGCTCGTCTTCGATATCAGCATCGTGAGAAGAGAACAGCACCTGTCACCTGCTACCTAGTCTGCCCGTCCCAAAATGGACGAACAGCCCAAGGCAATAAGAATTAAAACATAAAGCCTTGAGTCAGACAACAGTCTTAGTGAGCAGTAAATTAACTAATCAACATACCAAAAGAGCATAAAGGAAAAGGAATAGGAATACAACCCTCCCACTCCACCTCTTTCTACAGTGATAGCCCCCAGACACACACTAAGCAGAAGCAACATAGCAGAGCATACAATTTAAAGTAAAGTACTAATCATTCGAGTTAAGGGCGATGTTTTCCAAGTACCAACTCCAAGGTCTATACCAAGGTCAGATAAGCACCTAGGAAATACCGCTCTTAAAACCGAATGACGATACAACCAAACATCCATGACTCTGGCTATCACTGTTATCATTGCTGCGATATCACCGTTAATTGAATGACTGGCACATTCTTTCAGCCGTCCGTCAAGGGCTAATGGTAACCCCGGTTCTAGACATAACTCCCGCACGTCATCGTGACCCGTGCCTAGGATTATCGAATCTGCCCAGAGTACTTGACCATCAACTTAGTCTTTTGGGCGTCCCCATGTACTCTTGCTTAGAGCATGCTAGAACCTTCAACAACGATGAGATCTCAACCTCCTAGTCATCCTCCTCGACGACTATTTCCATACTAGCTCAAGCGCCTCTCGAGCATCCATTATCCTTAACTCGAATCATATCACCGAGTTACCAACATGCTTGGAATGATCCCGTCTGGATTAGACTAAGACTATCTCATATCATACTTCGCTTCATCACATCCTCGCAAAGTCTCATCTCAACATCATCATCATCGAATCTATGCATAAGAGCTTCATCATCCGCTACATATGCTACGAGCAGCTTTTCCAATTCAAGAGCCTTTCCCTTAGCTTTCGAATCACCTTCGACCATCTTGTCTAAAACCAATCAACAATTATCTAATTCACAGCAATCAATCATGTCAAACATCAATCCAAGTAATTAAGCATTCAAATATAAGCAAAATGGACAATTATAACAATAATGGCAATTTCGTAATTAAAGAGTTGAAAGTCTAACAAGCATGAAACATGGGAATTATCTCTACAACTTGATGAATGAACTTGCATAGGTTAATCATATACAAAAATGGTTGTCAAATCATCATGAACAATGGATCTACATGGATCTATACTTAGATTTTCAAAAATGCATAGAAATCACTATTTTAACACCAAATCAAGCCAACAATCCGATCTACTCCTTTGGATCCGTGTGAGAGATAATCACCACTCACCAAATCACCTAAACAACCACAAATCTACACGCTTCAGATCTGGACAGCGAAGGATCGAGCTTGATCTATCACGAATCCGCTTCAAACGATGAAATCTAACTTCAAAGGATGAAGATCTTCAATCTAAGCTCTTGAATCTTCAATCTTGATCTTCGACTTGGATGGATAAAAGCACTAGATTAGAGTGGAGAAAAGAAGTGAAGAAGTGTAGAAGTCGAGCTCACAAAATGGCAGAACTTCGTCGCTTCGAAATCCGGATCCCAAAAAGTGAGAAAAACCCTTCCTATTTATAGCTGAAATTTCCTTAAGTCGCTCGGAGTTAGGTCGTACACGACCTATGGAGCCACGACCTACGACCTATAACCCCTACCGACCTAAAGCTTCGACCTAACAACCCAGGCGCTTCAACGACCTAAAGACTTCGACTTAACAAAACTCTGCAACCCATGACTTAACAGGTAGGCTACGACCTAACTAGCTAATGGCCTAACGACCTAACCCTTCTGCGCATCCAAGCACCCAGCGACCTACCAAAGCTTTACATCTTATGACCTAACGAGGTTATGACCTATAACTTAGCGACTTAACAACATAGCGCATCAGCGACCTAACAGCTAAGCCCTTACGCGACCTAACACTCACGCGACCTAACACATATGCGACCTAACTACCTCATAGCCTAGCGACCTAACTACTCCTTCCTTAGGTCGTTGCCAACCTATCCTACTTCTTATACCTCTATCTCTTAAGTCGCATGCTCCTTAGGTCGCTCCCCTATAGGTCGCCTAATTCTATAGGTCGCTCCAACCGACCTAACACTTAGCCAATTTACTTCCTTAGCATCTAGACCTAACAATTAACTCCCAAACTTAGGTCGCACTACCTCCTAGGTCGCTCACTCCACTAGGTCGGCCAACCACTATCTTCTATAAGTCGGTAACTACTGGGTCACTCCTCTCCTAAGTCGTATACGACTTACGACCTATACTAAGTCGTGAACGACTTAGGACTTAGCAATTTCGCCAAAACTCATATGTCGCCAACTTTCCTTAAATCGCCTACGACCTATCTCTAACTCGGTCACGACTTTAGATCGCTCCAATACCCTACGACTTAAGCCACCATGACTTAATTCCTATACGACTTAAGCTTCCAAACGCTCTCTTAAGTCGTTCAATCTATAAGTCGGTTACGACTTATTTCTTAGGTCGTTCACGACCTAAAACTTAGAAAAATCATGCCTAAAATCTGAAATGACTTATAATGCTAAATTTTCCAGATTTTGACGAACTTGTCGATCCGTAAAAATATGGGTCGTTACATTAGAACCCTCAGCTTGGAAAGGTGGCATTTCTGGAGAGGTTGTTTGATGGTTTTCTGGTTGACGATTTGCCCCGAGCAGAGCAGTTAATCTGTCCATCATTAAAGTGTTTTGAGCCTCAATTTGTTGGTATAATCCAGAAACTGCGTCGTCCAATTCAGCCCGGGTGACTCCAACGGTAGGAGTTGCTTGGTCTGCTGTTGGGGAAGCGGAAGTTCCTTCATGAGCATTTCTAGATCTGACAGGTCTACCTCTTCTTCCAGGAGCCATGTTTTCAGATAAGCTTCTGGTTTTGAAAGAGATTTTCTCTACCAATTGCTTTGGAGCAATGATGACAATCTTCCTGAGTTGGGTTCTCAGTGAAAGCACCAAAATGTTAACGCTAAAAAGTGACCGCTAACACCCGATGTGTGTGGTTGAGTTGTGAAAGCACCACCCACGTGACGGGAACAGAATTTAAGCAGGAAAATAGCAGAAAAAGCAGTAAAAGACAGCAGTTTATAGTGGTTCGGCTTGAGATTAAGCCTACGTCCACTTTGAATCTCTTTATTACTGAATCCGGTTACAAATCGATACAAATCTCTTATGAAAACAATACAATTTGATCACAAGAAACAATCTTGACTACTAGCTCAATCTTCGACGATGAAACTCGATGAATCCGTGTTGGATGTAAGGAATTCCTCTCGAAGCTTGTTGTAGCGTCTCGAATGTTTGAAGATCTTTGATTGCTGAATGAGTGGAGAGTTCGACAGAGTAACGGCGCTTGAAGAAATGAATGGCCAAAAGTCCCGTGCTCGTTGGAGTTGGAGCTCTATTTATAGGAGCTGATTTCTGAGCAGAATTTTTGCCAAGTCTTAGGTCGCGTACGACCTAAGTTAGGTCGTAGGTCGCAGTCCTCTTGCGGCTAAAGAAAGCTGATGAAGTCTTAGTAAATCTTGCCAAGTCTTAGGTCGCAGGCGAGTTAGGAATAGTTGTGGGAGCTTTAGGTCGTTGAAGTCTTAGCTCGTTTGCCTCTTAGGTCGTAGGCTTGCTAACTCGTAGGTCCCTTCAGCAGTTAGGTCGTTAGCTCTTTTGAGTCACTAAGTCGTAAGTCCTCTGAGTAGTTAAGTCGCAGATCCTCTTGAGTCATAGACCGTTCAGACCACTTAGGTCGTAGGTCGCTAGCTTTTAAACTCGTTAGGTCGTGACATAACTTAGGTCGTTAAGCTGTTTAGGTAGTAATACTGCTAGGTCGCAATATCTCCTAAGTCGTTAGGTCGTGGAGCTTCTATCCGGAGTTAGGTCGGGAAGCTTTTAGGTCGTTGAAGTGCTAAGTCATGAAGCTCTTAAGTCGGTAAGCTTTAGGTCGTGGAGCCGCTTCAAGAGTTAGGTCGTGACATCCCTTAGGTCGTTAGGTTCCTTAGGTCGTTAGCTGCCTTAAGTCGTTAAGTCCATTAGGTTGCTTGCTTCTATAAGTCGTTAGATCTCTTAGGTCGTGAGCTTCTATAGGTCGTGAAGAACTGTTAGGTCGTATAGTTTTAGGTCGCCGAAAATAAAGGAGTTAACAAACTTCATCACTTACATCTCTACACAATCTTTCTCAACGAGGTTAGTGACCAATTTTGGTGCTAACAATATCAAAACATTTGATATTATTTCTAATGACATCTCTTTGAAAACATTTGCAAATAAACTTATTAATCTTATCCGAAATGGTTACCCATATAGCATTTCGAGGCTATTCATTACGCCAATACAAACAAAACCGCTGGTTCTTATTGGAGAATGGATTTCCATACAAACGACTAGGTGAAGGATCTACCTTCCGAATTGGTACACCTTTAGATGGATGTCCCGAGGAACCATCACAAAGCTCCTCTACCAACACAAGACCGGCCTACCTCTATAACTAGATAGTACTGAATATGTCATCCCCCGGTCGTTACCGACCTATAACCGAGCGCTCATTTCCATACATCACATAATCTTTGCCTCAAGCCTCATCAAATTGGAAACCACCGAAACAGGATTAGATGCGGCAAGGCTAAGTGGGTCATTCCCAATTAGGGTATGATCATCCCCTTCTAGATATATTTCTTCCCGCTATAACGTTTGGGATGTAAATTAACCTTTTCACATAGCACTTATCACATCTTTGAATGCCAAATTGCCATTTCCGTTGACTACTAATTGCCTTCCAAATAAATACAACCCTTGAGCTCGTACGTCTCAAGAAAGGGTGTTAAGCTAAGAGAAGTTGCCTTCTCTGCCACCAAACAGATGTACGTTTGTAAAAAACAATGTACGTAATCTTTAGAAATGCAATGTAGGACAAACGCCTATACAAGTTGTCCAAGAACAGGGCAAACCGAAGGAACTCTCCTACTACCAATAGTAGCGAGTAGTCCTGCAATCCGAAAAATCTCCACAACGAGAAGACCACTGCCATAACTAACTCTATAATGGGAGCTACCCAGAGCATGTCAACAAGCAGTCCTCACGCCACGAAGATCTACAATCTTCAATAATCATCATCTTTAACATGTCTTCACATTCGAACGTATACATTGGATCGAAGTGGTTTTCGGATAGGAATCACTAAAATCCTACCCTAGTTCCTTCGAAATCCAATTATCGATAAAAAGTGAATATGAGTACAAAGGATTATTCAGTCTCTTTTCACTTTAATTATTTTCGGATGATTTCGAAATCTCTTTCTTTTGACTTAGAATAATTCTAAGTTATTCATTCTTTTGCTTTGGATAATATCTCAAATTTACTCTCGATCCAAATTCCTTAGCTTTCAGGCGGGTCAAAAACAATGTTATTTAAGACATCGTTTACGATAAACCCTAAAATCAATCTTAGCAAACATTTTTGAGTAAATAGGATCATAGAAATCATTCTAATTTTACTCAACATCAATTTCTGTATTCAACAAGTGCTATGGGCGGAATAACGGTGAAATCACCTTTTAAATTCCACGAATAGGACGAGTTCCCTCTTTGGATTTTAATACTGAGTATAAGAAGATTATCTCTATGCAATCCAAGTTGTAGTTTGTTCATTTTGGAGAGTGTTTAAATTTGATAATACTATTCTTCTTTTATTTCAGAAACTTAATACAACCTTTTTATCTTAGAGCATCCGGGCTTTCCTTTCGATCTGTTCCACCCCTCGCCTAAGAAAAGAAAACATAGTCTAGGTAAGTTCTGGGCACTGGTTGCTCCATCCCTAACCTTAGTTAAAAACCTTGTTTTATCTTCCCAGATCTCACAGGCGGGACAAATGTACTAGTCGTTTCCGCATACTCAGTTATCCACTTTATTTTGGAATTGATTATAAAGATTCCAAATTATCTTTCAAACGCTTAATTTTCCTTTTTAAAAACATTCACAATTGATTCTGGGAAAAATTGTTGTATTTAAACTCATATTCAAAAAGTTATAGAATTCGCAGCATAAAAGTGCCGCGGAAAGTGCTATATAAGCTTATTTGATTTAAATAACTTTTAAACATTTGAAAATTCATATTTTCCACTTCAAATCTCTTTTAAACTATTTAAATGGATTTATCAAATTTATTCCATATTTTTCCATAATTAAAAACGTTCATTTAAACGGATTTCCTGTTATGGTCAATTAACTACACTAGCGCGATTTTTCTAGAAAATTGATTTGGTCTTTATTCAAAATATACTCAATGAAATTTTGATTTTCTTTCTTTGTTTAGAAGATATGGATATAATAGTCCGGAATTTTCTTATCTCGAAGGATTCCAAGCTATATTCCACTCTACACATTCATTTGAACTTTTCGGCGTGAAATCGCGAACTACCGTTGCACGACGCACCTAGTTTTAACTTATTTTTCAATATTTGAAATAATTTATTCAAATTGGATTTTATCACTTATAAAATCATTACAAATTATTTTAAATCAATATTCTCACTTTTTAAATTATCTAAAATGTATTTTCACTATTTCCATATTATAATATTATTATATTTTTATTATTTTAATATTAAATTTTAAATTCCAATTTCAATTCAATTTCTATTCTAACTTCAAATTAAACTCATTTAAAACTTAGATTTCAAATCTTGTTTCAATTTAAACTCAAATTCAACTTTAATCTCAAATTCAATTTTCAAAATCGATTTCTGTTCGACGATGGATTTTCTATCGGTTTAGAAAATCGTTGAAAGAATTTAGAAATAAAATTACCGCAAGCGCACGGCGTACACTTGTAGTACGTGGCGAATACGGGTCGATCCGCAAGGAATTGATGATTTTAAAAAAATCTATTCAATCAAATTAAACCAAAGTCGAGTGAAAGTTAAGCTAGAGAATTAGAAAATTAGCTAACTAACTAAAAGAAAAAAGATGCAAATATAAGAGTTAAGTGACAATTTAGAGAATAAATCCACTCTCTAGATCATGTAGTTCAACACATATGAAATCATGATCTCTCTTTTATGGACATTAGTGCTTTAATTGATGTGCCTATCATAAGTATGGCATATTTGTGTTAGTGATTGTTTAAGCATAGCCTATTTGGTGTCAACAATATAGGCTATCAAATTCAAAGAAAGAACAACAAATAAAACACTTCATTGATCATCATTAAGCACAAAACGAGAGCATGAATTAACAAATAGTTGAAGCTACATAATTAGAGAGCTTCATTACCCCAAAATTGAAGGGGTTTAGCCTCTCATATTTTTCATTTGATTAACAAATGTAGCTAGCAACATGAAAGCAAAAAGAAAGGAAAAAGAAAGCTAATGGAAAAGAAACTAATCTAATTGCATAAAATAAAATCTACACTACTAGCACGAAAGGAAATGAACATGTAAGTAAAAGGAAACACTAATTAACATTGCATAAAAAGAAAAGAAAATTACATAAAATAAAAATGGCTAAGTAGCCATGAAAAGTGAAAGAGAGCTTTCTTTTATTTAATCTAAACTAAACTAAAGAGAAGGAGGCCTAAAAGAGACTAAGGAAGAAGAGGGTTACATGAAACATAAGGGTATTTATACATGTGTTAAACCCTAATTCATATTTTTGGGGAATGCCCAAATTGCCCTTGAGGTAGTGTGGCGGCCAAGTAATCATTAACATCCACTAATCCCCTACTTAAATGTACATGAAGTTTTAATGTCCTTTTATCATGTGCTTAGCTCCTAATTGAAAATCAATGCAAGTGGGTTGGGTCCTCCATGAACATCACTTTGATTTATTTCCATCTTCATTTGTTCTCTTCACTCTTGTGCATGCATATATTGTCATGAAGCTACTTGTAAAATTCACCAAATTTCCTACAAAACTTAATAAATGCACATAAATGACCATTTTACCCCTATATGAAGATGAATATGTGACAATTTCAAATAATTTGAATTTTGGTTTAAACAAGTTAAAATACCCAACATGATCATTTATTTAATTTAAATTGATTAAATATGGTGGTAAAAATATGCACATTTACGTGCACATCAAATACCCCCACACTTATCTTTTTATTCGTCCTCAAATAAAGAAAAACTAAGATAACTCCATTTTCGTAGGGAGCATGATTGCATTGAGCATATGCAACAAGGCGTTAAACCTCTGGGTGTCCCCAGTAGGACGAGTGTTGTCTCATGAGGGTTTTCAGCGACTACCCACAAAATCCAAATGCAGGATGAAAATATTTACAAAATGCAAGATTTATTTACAAAGAGATGAATGCAAGTTTTTGAAAATATTTACAATGAAGGATTTACTTTTAAATTAACACACATAAGATAAATATAGGTTTTGGTTATTATCTTGAAAATTTAAGTCATTTACTCGTCAAAATTTCCAACAAAAATTAAGTTATCATAACAAATAGACAATAGTTTAACTCATTGTTTTGGTTGATAACACAGTGTAATGTGAAATGGATCCTTACTTGATTATCAAAGTTTTTCAAAGTGGTATTTTCATTTCTTTTCAATAACAAATCAAATCAAATAAGTTTAAATGGTGCCTGAATTTCATTGATATAAACAATATTTACATATGCCTAACTCAGGTAAACTAAGGCCAAATATATTACCCGTGCACTGCCTTGCGGACTGATGTGATGGGAATACAGAGCGTGGCGAGTGAACACACAAATGTGAACACTTATCGACTGTAGGCGTTATTAAAAAGAATTTTTATATACATAACACCTAACTCAGATAAACTGAGGCCAGATATATTGATCATGCATTGCCTTTCCGGCTTACGTGAGAAGGGTACAGAGCATGGCGAGTGAACACACGAGTGTGAACACATGACTCTAGGTGTTAAAAATATATACATATATAAATTTTTTTTGGTTAGAAAGAGAGAGTTTTGCAAAATCATCTTAGCACCATTTAACTTAGAAGAAAAAAAATGTTATATCCTTTACTTTAAATTCGCCACTTTTTAAAACAAATATTTTCAATTAGGATATATTTCACAATTAACACGTATGAATCTTCCTATATACTAGTTAAACCATTGTTATTTGTAATCAAACTTCATTTTTACTTTTGTTAAGACAAATAAATTTTCAAAAATTTCAATTTAGTTAACCAAAACCATATATTTATCATATAGTGTTTCTTTAAAAATAAATCAAAAACGCTTAAAAAATTTTTTGTTTTTCTTGTTTTTGAGATTTTTTTAAATTTTGGAAAGAAAAATTAAAAATAAACCTTGAAAAATGATGATGAGTCTCCCCCCACACTTGATTTTGACTGTGTCCCTACAGTCAACCCAAGTGAAGGGAGTAAAAAAACATGACCTTGATTTAAATGAAAATTAACGATATTTACAAGAGATCAGAAAGTATATCGTCAAAAAGTAAATGAAACGGTCTTCCAAAGACCGATTCATTTGTCTCGTCAAGTATGCAAGACAAAACATAAGCACGGAAAACCAAACCATAAAAGATTTCGAAGTTGAATGTTGATTTGGAAAAATGAATGTCGTTTTGTTAAAAATTTTACGAGTTGTTTCCTTTTTGATGATTTTCGGGGTTGATAAAACGATTGATTGAAGTTCAAGTTTATTTTCACCAAAGTGAAATTCAAATTTATCATTGTAAACTTCTTTAAAATTGTTGATTTCAAAATCAAAATGGTGATTTAAATCTTCCCCTTTGGAATTCAACAACTCATTCTCGAAAAGTCCAAAAAATTCGTGTTTATTAAATTCGTCTTCCTTTGTTTGATTATCAACAACTTCATCGCATATATTAAGTTCAAAATCCAAAGTTGTCGTATTCAAAATTTTGAAATCGAGAAAAGGAAGATCGAATTTCAAATTTGGTTCCACACCCTCAAAAGAATTGAAATCCAACTCAATTACTGTGTTTTCAACAACTTCATTAAGATTGTTATTTTCATTTTCAAAAGTTGTTATCTGAAAATCGTTGATTTGGGTAAAAGATGGATTATTGTTTGACTTGTCACACGTTGAAATTTGATTTTGTTGTTCACGTTGTTTCATATAAGTTTCAAACAACGAATCCGTGTGATCATCGAAAATTTCGTTCATTTTTTCAACAAAATCCAATTTATACTTATTAGCTTGAGGATTTTCGATTTGGATTTGTTGAGAACAAAAATTTTCACTTGCGTCATAGTCGAGTTGATTCCCATTGCCAAAATTATTTGAAAAGTGGATCACATTTCGTTTTGATTTTGAAATTCATTTTGGAGTTCAAAATTGAATTGGCATGGGTTATACTCGAAATCGTTTGAGTTTTGAAGTGAATTCAAATTTTGATTATTTTGAAAACTTTGATTTGAATCATTACCCAAATATGAATTACACAAATCATTTACCGTTTGATTTTGTTGTGTAGAGATTTCAAGTAAAGACGAAATGCTCTTTTCAAGATTTGAGGGTTGGTCATCGTTTTGAAAATTTTGTCGTTCAAAATTTGAATCATTTAAAAAAAAATTGTTGTTAAAATATCTATACGAATTTGGAGTGAAATCATATGGATTATATTGATTTTCACAACTATTGTAAAATTCACGTAAGTGAGGAAACTCGGACATTTTCAAGAATGTTTTTGGTTTTTTTATAAAGGAAAAATATACACAAAAAGAATTTATTTTTCAAAATGGAAAATTGATTTTTGTTTTGTTTTTATGGTTTTCAAATTTTTTTTTCTTTTTTTTGAAAAGGTTTTATAATTTTTTTTTTTGGATTTCGGTTTTTTCTAAATTTTTTTGGATTTTCGAAATTTCAAAGAAAAAGGATTTAAAACTTCAAAGGAAATGGAATATTTACAATTTTTTTTTCAGTTTTGGATTTTGAATTTTTTTTTAAATATGCATGAACTAATGCAACTAAATGAATGCAAGAGTTAATTACAAATTATTTATTCTAAGTTAACCCAAAATTGTATAATCACACATTGTCTTAAATCAACAAGATAGTTCTCAGCCAGGTAACGGGCAGGAGTTATCGATGCACCATGGATCACCGTAGCAATGCAGCCGAAGGTTTAAGTAACTTCAGAGAAACAACCACTATAATATTTACGAATCACCGTAATATTTATAAATGGTTTTTACTCTACCGTTTCCTAGACACCAAGAAATTAAATTGTTCAAAGAAGACAACTTGTCAATATACAATTACAAGTTATCGATGTCTAATCGTTATTATTAATCAAAATCTAGGATGAAATGCAAAACAGAAATTAAACATGTTTTAACAATGCAACTACGAATGGATTTTTGTTTTTGGTTGTTGAAATTTTTTGATTTTTTTTAAATGCAAGCAATCAATAATGCAAAGCAATAAAACAATAGATAAGGGTGTGAATTTTTTATATAAGCAAGCAAGTAATTTTTTTTTGAAAAGGAAACTTAAAAGTGAAGTTTTACTTAAAAAAAACGGCTCCTTCCTTTTGCGAATTTCTGCTTTGGCAATCTGCAAGTAAAACAAAGATATATACAAGTTTTTTTTAATAAACAATTAAAAACAACCAAAATTAAACAAAGTAAAACAAAATTTAAAATTCAAATTTGTTTTTGTTTTTGTTTTTTAACAAAGTAAACAAAAGAAGCTAAAACGAAGTAATTTAAAAGAGAATGTTTTTTTTCTAAAGAGAAGGAAGTCTAAAAAAATGGAGAATACAAACAATTATAATCAAAAGTTGGAAAAGAAAATTTTATTCACTCAGGCCTTCAAGCCAACCCGGCCCATAGTTTTATCTTTATTAAAAAAAAATATACACTCAACTACTCAAAAATAAAAATAAAACAAATTCGCGAATCTAAGACCAAATTTAAATTTGGGAATTTCACAAATTCAACAAAAATCGAAATCAATTGGGTTGGTGAGGCGATTGCTGGCTGTAGAGGTAGTTTGCAAGTTTGGGATTATGAAGTTGAATGTTGTTTGCGTTTTGTCGAGTTCGTGATTATGTTGGTCGTCCCGTAGTTCGAGGTGATTCGATTTCTGGCTAAGGCGATTTGAGGAGGTGAAATTGCAACTGGGCGAGGCGGTGGCAAGATATTCGTGATTGTTGATGAGTGTTTGTGTCAAAGTCGAGGAGATGGAGTTTCGATGCGACTTGGGTTCCGTCGGGGGGGGGGGTTATGGCAAGTCGCGGTGCTCTTTCGAAGTAATTGAGGGCAAACGGCGGTGGTTATTTCTGGGGAGGATCATCGGTTCGTGTGTTGTTCGATTTGGGTGTGGGAGGAGGTTACGAGGTAAGTTGTTACTCTGAACTGTTTCCTTCAATTGAATTTTTTTTTTGCAAAGGTGGTTTGTCTGGATTGATCAGGGAAAGTAGCAGAAGTAAGGCAGTGAAGTGTAGTGTTTTAGTATGTTGAAATGCAGAAGTGGTAGCATAGTTTGTGGTTGTTAGTTGATGATTTTGAATTTGTTAGACTGCTAGTGTTTGGGGTGGAGGAAATGGTTGGTAATGCAGCACTGTTTCGGTGAATTTGAGAGGTCTGTGTGTATGATGGAGAAGTGAAGATGAGAAGGGAGGTTTCTTTTTTGATTTCGATGTGTTTGTTAAGGAGAAGGAGAGGTTGAATGGATGATTTCAGTTTTGGTTATTGAATGTGTGCACTGTTGGATGTGTGGTGGGTAGCAGCTTATTGTGGCAGAAGTGAAGATGTAGTGATGAAATGCAGGAGTATGTTATGGAGAATGGTGGATAATGTTCAGGCAGTGGAGAATGATATGCACAGTGGTGAAGAGGTTGTGGAAACTTGGTGAATGAAGTTTAGATGTGATACAGCAATGAAGTTAACAGTGATACAGAGGGTTGTTTCAGTGGTTCGGGGCTCTGTTGTGGAGGACTATGGTCAGAGGAGCAGTAGGATGGTAGGTACGGATGAATGGTTGTTGTCAGTTGTGTGTAAGGAGTGATGAAGTGGTCGAGCTGTAGCTTGTGGTTTGAGTGTGGAAGTTGCTTGGTGGTTAGAAGTAGAATGGTAGTGACTGTTTGGTCAGTGTGGGTAGTTGTTTTGTATGGATGTTGTACTGTGTCTAGTAGATGGTGGTCACTATGTATGTTATTGGAAGAATGGTCGTGGTTGATGGTGATATGCAATGAAATGGGGATGTAGCAATGGAAGGCAGAAGTGGACACTGTGATATGGTGGGAAATGCAGTGAAGTGAGTAGGTGGTTTGGAACGCAAACAGGTTTTGAATGCAAGTGTGGTTGGGTGACTTGCAGTGGTCTGTGCTTGTTGAGTTGGCAGGTCAGTTGAAAGTGAATGTGTTATGAAGTCTGTTGCTAGTGGAGAAGTGGGATGAACTGTGGAGCTGAAACAAGGCTATGGCAGTTGAGTTTGGTATGGTGTTAGGATGTTGGTAGAAACAATTTGAAAACAGTTTGAAAATGCAATAGTTTAAAAACATTTTGAAGATGAAAAATATGTAACTGTTGTAAACAGAGAGTGGTGTTGTGCACAGTGCACAATGACAATGCAAATTTTTGTAATTCTTTTTTTTTTCTTTCTAAATGAAATGAAAATCGAAGTAGAATGTAATGTAAAAGTAATGAAATGGAATATGATTTTGAAAATGAAGTTGTGTACAATAGTATGCAATACAAATGATCAAAACACTAGAAACAAATGCAAACAAACACTCAAACAAATGCACAAAAATCAAATGAAAATAATACAAAGAATAGAAAATTAAAATCAAAGCAATTCCCCGGTAACGGCGCCAAAAACTTGTTCGACGACGGATTTTCTATCGGTTTAAAAAACCATCGAACGAATTTAGAAATAAAATTACTACAAGCGCATGGCATACACTTGTAGTACGTGGCGAATCCGGGTCGATCCACAGGGAATTAATGATTTTAAAAAATCTATTCAATCAAATTAAACCAAAGTCGAGTGAAAGTTAAGCTTGAAAATTAAAAAATTAGCTAACTAACTAAAAGAAAAGAGATGCAAATATAAGAGTTAAGTGACAATTTAGAGAATAAATCCACTCTCTAGATCATGTAGTTCAACACATATGAAATCATGATCTCTCATTTATGGACATTTGTGCTTTAATTGATGTGCCTATCATAAGTATGGCATATTTGTGCTATTAGTTAGCCAACATAAGCCATCAAACTTTGACACACCTCTTAAACCACTTACTAACTTTCATGAAACTTGATAATGAAAATTAAAATGAAATCTATTTTAAGTATGGCCTATTAACTATTGATTAGAAATATAGACCATCAAATTTTAATTTCAAATCACTTTCTTATGCCATAATCATATTTTGATGAAGAGGCATTTGTGTTAGTGATTGTTTAAGCATAGCCTATTTGGTGTCAACAATATAGGCTATCAAATTCAAAGCAAGAACAACAAATAAAACACTTCATTGATCATCATTAAGCACAAAAAGAGAGCATGAATTAACAAATAGTTGAAGCTACATAATTAGAAAGCTTCATTACCCCTAAATTGAAGAGGTTTAGCCTCTCATATTTGTCATTTGATTAACAAATGTAGCTAGCAACATGAAAGCAAAAAAGAAAGGAAAATTAAAGCTAATGGAAAAGAAAACTAATCTAATTGCATAAAAGAAAATCTACACTACTAGCATGAAAGGAAATGAACATGTAAGTAAAAGGAAACACTAATTAATATTGCATAAAAAGAAAAGAAAATTACATAAAATAAAAATGGCTAAGTAACCATGAAAAGAGAAATAGAGATTTCTTTTATTTGATCTAAACTAAACTAAAGAGAAGGAGGCCTAAAAGTGACTAAGGAAGAAGAGGGTTACATGAAACATAAGGGATATTTATACATGTGTTAAACCCTAATTCATATTTTTGGAAAATGCCCAAATTGCCCTTCGAGGTAGTGTGGTGGCCAAGTAATCATTAACATCCACTAATCCCCCACTTAAATGTACATGAAGTTTTAATGTCCTTTTATCATGTGCTTAGCTCCTAATTGAAAATCAAGGTAAGTGGGTGGGGTCCTCCATTAACATCACTTTGAATTATTTCCATCTTCATTTGTTCTCTTCACTCTTGTGCATGCATATATTGTCATGAATCTACTTGTAAAATTCAACAAATTTCCTACAAAACAACATAGAAAATTCCAAGTAAATTTTCATAATTTAATAAATGCACATAAATGACCATTTTACCCCTATATGAAGATGAATATGTGACAATTTCAAATAATTTGAACTTTGGTTTAAACAAGTTAAAATACCCAATATGATCATTTATTTAATTTAAATAGATTAAATATGGTGGTAAAAATATGCACATTTACGTGCACATCAATTTCAATTTCAATTCCACTATCCTTTTTAATCCCGTTTCACTTCAAATTTCAAATTCTCTTTTATTTTTACTTTAATTTCAATTCTAATTGAAAAGAGACTTATTTTTCAAAGTATCTCATATCACTAAAATTTGGTCTTTCTTAACAAAGGGATTATTAAATCAAAATGAACATAACCAATGTCCATATTCATCACTATCTTAACATCCATTCAACCAATCACATAACATATGATTTCAAATCCAACATTCACTATTAATACCATAACAGAATATATATTATCATAATTCAATTATCTAACCAAACTATCAAATCATCCATATTAACAATCAAATGGGTATAAACATTCATATGTTATAAGGGTATAAATGTGATTGTTTTAACATAACCAAAAATTAATTTCAAAAGCGATGAGGATTTCTCACCTTCATATCCACTCCGTCAATCTTTTTTCTGAACTAGCATGCTTCTTCTCGAACGTCTCGAGTTTGCCATTTCCTCTCCTTTTCTTTTTCTTTCCTTTTCTTTTTTTTAATATTTTATTTTGGAGGTCTGTGAGCTATAGGGGAGGGTACGGCCTAGGGTAGTGGGGTGTGTACAGCTTGGGTAGTTGCTTTGGGCTCGGGTAGGGCTTGTATACGACGGGTATGGGACCTTTGGGTTCGGGTTTGTGGGGTAGATTTGTGTAGGTGGGTGTGGGAGGTGGGTAGGTGGAAGTTTGGGCTTGGGTTGGCTTGTAGGTGCTCCGATTTGGGTCTTTTGGGCTCGGCCTTGAAGTTTTGGAAGGGGTAGGTGGATTTGGCCGTGAGTTTTGAGGGTGTAGGGTGATGGTGTGGCTAGGTTTTGGTGATGTGGAAGTGTGGTGATATTTGGTGATGGTGGTGGAAGGAAATTAAGAAGTAGAGAAAGAATTTGGAAATTTTGTAAAATGAAGTGAAACGAAGGGATTTGAGGTTGTATTTATAAGTGGAGATTTTAGTGGTAAATGACACAAATAGCCTTGTTTACTTTTGAACTTTGATTAGCTTTGATTTGAGTTGCATTTAATGTGTGGAATGATGGTTATGGAAGAGTGTGTTAAGAGGTGAAGAGGTGTCACTTTCTTATGGTTTGTAATTGTTTAAACATAAATTTTTGCTCCTTTTCTATGTATAATCATAACATATCATTAATAAGATAAGAAGTAAGGTAATGATATTGTTTATAAAGATTTAAAATAAAATAAAATTAGTCAAATCATACCTTTTTACTTTTTATATAAACATCTTTAAACTTTCCTAATATAAATATTTTGTCTTATATGTTAAATCTAAAGTATTTAAAAAGTCTGTAAACTTGTATTTATATGTTAAAAAATGTATCAAGTTGCAACAACTTGACGGCAACTTGTTTTGGTTGAAAACGGTGTTTTTTGTTGACAAATTTTACAATCAAAATTTGATGTTTTTGTTAAGCTATATATTGAAGTAAACCAAACTTTAAAATGAACTTTTTTACTTCTTTAAATAAATTAAAACATATCTCTTTATATTTTAAAATCATATTTAATTAATACCAAAATCTCTAATTTTACACTGTATGTAAAACTGACAAAATGTGACAAAATTTGGTTATTTTTGTAAAACTATTATTAACATATTTTTAAATATATTAATATACTTTTGTTATATTTATTAGATGTTTTAAATAAGATTTAACTTATCAAATAAATATTTAAACCTATTTATTTAAGGCTTTATTTATTTTTAACAAAACTTAACTTTTGTTGATTTGTTCTAAAATCCAAATTTATACTTTTTAATTATTAATTATAAGAATAAATAATTTCTTCATTATTATCTATTATATATAACTTAATTATTTAAGTTTTAAACCTTTTTAAATTTAACACCGACAAAATCTCTCACTTTCGAAGTACCGAAATTACGGGTCGTTACATTCTCCCCTACATAAAAGCATTTCGTCCTCGAAATGAAATCAAAGATGCAGAACTATAAAGGTCAATAATATATGTCAAAGGAAATACTACTACTAAATACTGATCATGAAATACAATCATCGATCCTAGTCCCAACCTGAGTGCATACTAGACACTTGAGGTAAATACATAGTCATAAGTCAACTATCTACATCAGTCACAAAAATATCATACTAAAGGACTAAATCCCATATCTTAGCGCGTACTATGTGCTTAAGATAATAACAACTGCTATTAAACAAACCCAAAATATCCCAAAATATCCCTAAGTGTGAAACACTACTCATCGGATGAACCCTCTGATGGTGCCTCCAAGTCGATCTCTACTGTTGCTCTACTTCCTCCACATCCTCAACTGGCTCCTCATCATCTATCATCTCTAGAGCTACGCCCCAACCTAGCAGCTGCCATTGCGGGCCTCCCAAAATTCACGGCACATGCTCCTCCATCTCAATATCCTCCAAACCGAGATCCTCGGCTATCTCTAGAACGGGAGATCCTATCTCCTGAATGGGCGTATCCATCTCCCAAATGATCTGCTCATCACTCTCTGAATCATTATCCTCATATAACCATGCATCGTAAATCCCCGAGTCTTCTTTCTCCATAGCCACGGGTTCCTCTATCAACGGCTCGATCTCCTCTGATTCTCCCATGGGTTCCTCTATAGGCTCTTCTTCCTCAGGCTCCTCATCCTCACTCAAAGGATCCAACATCCAATCATCTGCCTCATCGTCGGTTTCTGCCTCTGCATCAATGTCTGCGCCTACTGGCAACATATCCTCCTCATCTGAAATAACTATCAAATCCTCATCGTCTGAGATATTTATCGGATTGTCGAATGAACCTGGTACTATTCCCGAGGGCTCCCCTACATGCATATCCTCCTCATCACTCGAAATCAGTGTATCCAAAACTTCTAAGTCTTCGTATTTAGACAAGGCTTCCCTAAATCTCTGCCAAATTGCTAGTCTTTCTGCCTTGGTTACTTTCTACAATTTTATATAAGAACTTAAAATCAGTTATCATCTCTTATCAAAGATTCTATCTTAGCTTTATTTATTTCATCTCGTTTTATTAAGTGCTTCTTACTTAATAATTGTCGTTTTTCTTTTCATTCTAATGGGATTAAATCTTTTTAGCTTTTCTAATAAGTTCTAACAGAATTTGGTATTGACAAAGGAGCAAAATGATAGTCTATATATATATTGGTTCCCAAAATACATTCATACTAAGTGTACATCTTTTTCTTACTAATTCTATGGTTATCTACTTAACCTATTTACCTATCCATTTTCTAAATCGAATTTCTTAATCTTAAATCCATCAAATACCTTATAGTCAAATTGTAAAACTTAATCCATATGGTATTTGTTATTTAAACATTTTCATCCAATAATCAACCTACTAACCATATTATTCAAAACTATCCTCTTCTAATCTTACTTTATCATGAATTACAAACGTTACCCTAAAATGTATCACTAATTCAAAGTTTTATATTAGGACGATATTTCTTATATCTCTAATTCCTAAATTTCACTTTGATTTTAACCTAATCAAAGTGTCTAAATTTCAAATTATCTTAACTCCTTTATAAGTTATAGAACTTATCCTTTTATACTATATATACCCAAAGTCTCAATTTAGGTTTATTTTTTTTCTATCTTATTAATAAGACTTTTTTCTAAGTGTGCATTTTCTTTTTACTTCCTCTAATTACAACTTCTAGGTTCAATATTATCATCAAATATCTTATAGTCAAATCGTGAATTTTACTTCACAAGATATTTGTACATAGCTTTTAAATCCATCAATTATGATATTCATTAAACCATGATTTCTTAAAATCAAATGTCTAGGGGTATATGATTAAAGTTCTAAATTATAGCTTTCAACTAATTGATTCTATATGGAATATCTTATAGTCAAATTGTGCAATTATAATCATAAGATATTCATACTTTAGTTTTACTAAGATAAATTACAATCAATCCTTAATTTCTAACCAAAAATAATAATAATATCCCTTTTTATATTTAAAATATAAACCCAACATAAAATTATTTCATTTACCAATTTCTTTAAAACAAAATCATTTTTATAAAATTAACAAATACACGCTCGTATATATAACACTCTCATCACTCATTCTAGGGTGTTACTAAACCTATCTCTAATGAGTTACTCATCCTAGGATATTACTAATCCTATCTCTGATGAGACTTACCCCTATCAGGCTTCGGTGTTCGCTCAACCAAAAGCGCTGATACCAAATGTCATGACCCGTTTTTCCGTACCCTTTGAATCGACAATAAACCACACATGTCCAACTCAAATTGCACAAAAATATGGAACATGAAGGGTAATAAAGAAAAATAGATAGAACAGAATCTCACACGAATGGAATAACATATATTATTTCAATAATAATATTTACAGCGAAAAATTTTAAAATACAATATCAGAGTCTAACCTAGATTCAGCTTGGACAGTTATAACACCTGCCCTTACAAATGCCGACAAACAACAAACATAAAAAACAAACCACAGCGGATAATAGAATATGTCCGTACGTAGATGAGTATCTCCAGCTCTCCTCTGGAAACTCCAATCGTCTTCGACTAACCTGAAACTACTCGGATTTGACCCAAGTATTGAAAATACAAGGATCATGCTTGATAAACCAGCGTGAGAAAAACTCAATAATAAATGACAGTGTCATATATCAACCTTTAAATAAAATCCTTTGGAAAGAAAGAGTATCTCATAAGACCATGCCCACACATAAACACGGATGGGTTTTTACCTTATGATAACTAAAACACTTTTATAAATCAAAACATTTGATATTATTTCTAATGACATCTCTTTGAAAACATTTGCAAATAAACTTATTAATCTTATCCGAAATGGTTACCCATATAGCATTTCGAGGCTATTCATTACGCCAATACAAACAAAACCGTAGGTTCTTATTGGAGAATGGATTTCCATACAAATGACCAGGTGAAGGATCTACCTTCCGAATGGGTACACCTCTAGATGGATGTCCCGAGGAACCATCACAAAGCTCCTCTACCAACACAAGACCGGCCTACCTCTATGACTAGATAGTACTAAATATGTCATCCCCCGGTCGTTACCGACCTTTAACCGAGCACTCGTTTCCATACACCACATTAATTTACATCCCGAACGTCATAGCGGGAAGAAATATATCTAGAAGGGATGATCATACCCTAATTGGGAATGATCCACTTAGCCTTGCCGCATCTAATCCTGTTTCGGTCATTTTCGATTTGATGAGGCTTGAGGCAACGATTACTTTTTCACATAGCACATATCACATCTCTGAATGCCACATTGCCATTTCTGTTGACTACTAATTGACTTCCACAAAAATACAACCCTTGAGCTCGTACGTCTCAAGGAAGGGTGTTAAGCTAAGAGAAGTTGCCTTCTCCGCCACCAAACAGATGTACGTTTGTAAAAAAACAATGTACGTAATCTTTAGAAATGCAATGTCGGACAAACGTCCATACAAGTTGTCCCGGAACAGGACAAACCGAAGGCACTCTCCTACTACCACTAGTAGCGAGTAGTCCTTGCAATCCTAAAAATCTCCACAACGAGGAGACCACTCCTATAATTAACTCTATAATGGGAGCTACCCAGAGCATGTCAACAAGCAGTCCTCATGCCATGAAGATCTACGGTCTTCAATAATCATCATCTTCAACATGTCTTCACATTCGAACGTATACATTGGTTCGAAGTGGTTGTCGGATAGGAGTCGCTCAAATCCGACCTCGGTTCCTTCGTAATCCAATTATCGATAAAAAGTGAATATGAGTATAAAGGATTATTAAGTCTCTTTTCACTTTAATCCTTTTCGGATGATTCCGAAATCTCTTCCTTTTGACTTAGAATAATTGTAAGTTATTCATTCTTTTGCTTTGGATAATATTTCAAATTTCCTCACTTAACTCTCGATCCAAATTCCTTAGCTTTTAGGCGGATCAAAAACAATGTTATTTAAGACATCGTTTACGATAAACCCTAAAATCAATCTTAGAAAACATTTTTGAGTAAATAGGATCATAGAAATCATTCTAATTTTACTCAACATCAATTTCTGTATTCAACAAGTGCTATGGGCGGAATAACGGTGAAATCACCTTTTAAATTCCACGAATAGGACGAGTTCCCTCTTCGAATTTTAATACTGAGTATAAGAAGGTTATCTCTATGCAATCCAAGTAGTAGTTTGTTCATTTTGGAGATTGCTTAAATTTGATAATACTAATCTTCTTTAATTTCAGAAATTAATACAATCATTTTACCTTAGAGCATCCGGGCTTTCCTTTCGATCTGTTCCACCCCTCGCCCTAAGAAAAGAAAACATAGGCTAGGTAAGTTCAGGGCATTGGTTGCTCCATCCCTAATCTTAGTTAAACGGCTTGTTTTATCTTTCCAAATCTCATAGGCGGGACAAATGTACTAGTCGTTTCCGCATACTCAGTTATCCACTTTATTTTAGAATTGATTATAAAGATTCCAAGTTATCTTTCAAATACTTAATTTTCCTTTTCTTGATTCTGAGGAAAATTGTTGCATTTAAACTCATATTCAAAAAGTTATAGAATTCGCAGCATAAAAGTGCTGCGGAAAGTGCTATATAAGCTTATTTGATTTAAACAACTTTTAAACATTTGAAAATTCATATTTTCCACTTCAAATCTCTTTTAAACTATTTAAATGGATTTTCAAATTTATTCCACATTTTTCCATAATTAAAAACGTTCATTTAAACGGATTTCCTTTTATGGTCACTTAACTGCACTAGCGCAATTTTTCTAGAAAATTGATTTCGACTTAATTCAAAATCTACTCAATGAAATTTTGATTTTCTTTCTTCGTTTACAAGATATGGATATAATAGTCCAGAATTTTCTTATCTCGAAGAATTCCGAGCTATATTCCACTCTACACATTCATTTGAACTTTTCGGCGCAAAATCGCGAACTACCGTTGCGCGATGCACCTAGTTTTAACTTATTTTTCAATATTTGAAATAATTTATTCAAATTTGATTTTATCACTTATAAAATCATTACAAATTATTTTAAATCAATATTCTCACTTTTTAAAGTATTTAAAATGTATTTTCTCTATTTCCATATTATAATATTATTATATTCCTAAATTTAATATTAAATTTTAAATTCCAATTTCAATTCAATTTCAATTCTAACTTCAACTTAAACTCATTTAAAAATTAAATTTCAAATCTAATTTCAATTTAAACTCAAATTCAACCTTAATCTCAAATTCAATTTTCAAAATCGATTTTAATTTCAATTCCACTATCCTTTTTAATCCCGTTTCACTTCAAATTTCAAATTCTCTTTTATTTTTACTTTAATTTCAATTCTAATTGAAAAGAGACTTATTTTTTCAAAGTATCTCATATCACTATAATTTGGTCTTTCTTAACAAAGGGATTATTAAATCAAAATGAACATAACCAATGTCCATATTCATCACTATCATAATATCCTTTCAACCAATCACATAACATATGATTTCAAATCCAACATTCACTATTAATACCATAACGGAATATATTATCATAATTCAATTATCTAACCAAACTATCAAATCATCCATATTAACAATCAAATGGGTATAAACATTCGTATGTTATAAAGGTATAAATGTGATTGTTTTAACATAACCAAAATATAATTTCAAAAGCGATGAGGATTTCTCACCTTCATATCCACTCCGTCAATCTTTTCTTCTGAACTAGCGTGCTTCTTCTCGAATGTCTCGAGTTTGCCGTTTCCTCTCCTTTTCTTTTTCTTTCCTTTTCTTTTTTTATATATTTTATTTTGGAGGTGTGTGAGCTATAGGGGAGGGTACGACCTAGGGTAGTGGGGTGTTTACGGCTTGGGTAGTTTCTTTGGACTCGGGTAGGGCTTGTATACGCGGGGTATGGGATCTTTGGGCTCGGGTTTGTGGGGTAGATTTGTGTAGGTGGGTGTGGGAGGTGGGTAGGTGGAAGTTTGGGCTCGGGTTAGCTTGTAGGTGCTCGGGTTTGGGTCTTTTAGGCTCGGCCATGGAGTTTTGGAAGGGGTAGTTGGGTTTGGCCGTGAGTTTTGAGGGTGTAGAGTGATGGTGTGGCTAGGTTTTGGTGATGTGGAAGTGTGGTGATGTTTGGTGATGGTGGTGGAAGGAAATGAAGAAGTAGAGAAAGATTTTGGAAATTTTGTAAAATGAAAGTGAAGTGAAAATGAAGGGATTTGAGGTTGTATTTATAAGTGGAGATTTTAGTGGTAAATGACACAAATAGCCTTGTTTACTTTTGAACTTTGATTAGCTTTGATTTGAGTTGCATTTAATGTGTGGAATGATGGTTATGAAAGAGTGTGTTAAGAGGTGAAGAGGTGTCACTTTCTTATGGTTTGTAATTGTTTAAACTTAAATTTTTGCTCCTTTTCTATGTAAAAGCATAACATCTCATTAATGAGATAAGAAGTAAGGTAATGATGATGTTTATAAAGATTAAAATAAAATAAAATTAGTCAAATCATACCTTTTTACTTTTTATATAAATATCTTTAAACTTTCCTAATATAAATATTTTGTCTTATATGATAAATGTAGAGTGTTTAAAAAGTTTGTAAACTTCTATTTATATGTTATAAAATGTATCAAGTTGCAACAACTTAACAGCAACTTGTTTTGATTGAAAACGGTGTTTTTTGTTGACAAATTTTACAGTCAAAATTTGACGTTTTTGTTAAGCTATATATTGAAGTAAACCAAACTTTAAAATGGACTTTTTACTTCTTTAAATAAATTAAAACATATCTCTTTATATTTAGAATCATATTTAATTAATATCAAAATCTATAAATTTACAGTGTATGTAAAACTGACAAAATGTGACAAAATTTGGTTATTTTTGTAAGATGATTATTAACATATTTTTAAATATATTAATATACTTTTATTATCTTTATTAAAGGTTTTAAATAAGATTTAACTTATAAAATAAATATTTAAACCTATTTATTTAAGCTTTTATTTATTTTTAACAAAACTTAACTTTTGTTGATTTGTTCTAAAATCCAAATTTATACTTTTTAATTATTAATTATAAGAATAAATAATTTCTTCATTATTATATATTATATATAACTTATTTATTTAAGTTTTAAACCTTTTTAAATTTAACACAAACAAAATCTCTCACTTTCAAAGTACCGAAATTACGGGTCGTTACAATCTCCTTCCTTAACTCCTTCATGGCTTCAAAGGAATTTTGAAGTTTAAAATCCTAGCTTTCTTCACCTTTAAGTTAGTAAAAAGCTAGTTAAATATTGCTTCCTTTCACAACTCCACCTTTTCAAAAAACAAAGCCATACACTCACCTTTCTTAAGCATGGCCGAATGTATTACCCCCATGGCCAAACTGCCTTAGCATTTTAAGTCCTTCAAACCTCATTTTTACAAAAGCTAAGCATGGATCCAGGCTCAAGTAAAGTTTAAGTGAAGTTCGGTGAAGTTAGTTAGAGTTTGTATAGCATAAAGTGAGTAAAGTTCTCACCTTTTACTAAGATTTTGAAACGATACATCATTTCTTTTAAAACATTTTAATATATTTATATAATTTATTGTATATTTAAAAAAAATTAAAAATATAAATTTTAAAGAATTTCTCACTTTGGTTCCCGAACTACCAAACCGCGACTATTTTGAAAACTTGATTTGCTCATATTTCAAAATATACTAAACGAAATCTTGATCGTTTTATTTATTTGAAAACTATGATTATAAGATTTGAAAAATTCTTATTTCAAAGAATTTTGACTTCGAATCCATCATATAAATGGATTTAAACATTACGACACGAAATCGCGAACTACCATAACACGACGTGCCTATTTTTGACTCAACTTTCATAACCTATCCAAACTTCACCATATTGGGTTTTAGTGTTTATAAAATATTTATAAACCATTTTAAAGAGGTTTAACAATCTCATATACACCATTTCATTTATTAAAGGAAAGTGATTTCCTTTGTGATATTAGACATGTATTAAACATGAATTGTTTACACATCCAGACAAACATAGTATCATATCTAAACATGGTTCACAATCATCACAACAAAACATTTATCATCCATATATTATAATATAAATAGAGTTTTTCACCTTCATTGGTTTCTAACTTTATGAAAATTCGCTGTAGCTTCGATACGATCGAATCAAAGCCTATGGAATCAGCCTTGCACCTTTGGATAGGACCAGTCTAAGCTTGAAAGTGGAATGGGCTCGGCCTTAGGTGGTAGGAGGTATGGCCGTGAGTTTACAGAGAGGAGAGAAATTGTTTGAGCATGTTTTGAAGTGGATTGCTAATATATATATATATATATATATATATACACACACACACACACACACTTATATAAATTTGGTTTCTTTTTGCAAATTTTTCTTCATAATTTTCCTAAGGTAGGAAGCCATTAAAGTGGAGTATAAAGAGGTGAAGAAGCTTAGGAATTTATGAACACATGAAGTGAAGATGGATGGTGGTATTTATAGGCAAAGAAGTGAATAAAAATATCATGAAATTTATGCGCACATATATCACCATTTCATCACCATCACACCCTCCTCCTCCATCACCATGCAGGGCTGGACACTCCCCCCATGTCACTCCATGTGTGTGAGTCGATGTGTGTTAGAGTGAAGTGAAGTTTGCTTTTTTAAGTGTGAAAATATCTTAGATATTTTTTGTAAAATAAATATATATAACTGTATATGTATATTTGTATGTATATATGTGTTCATGTATATGTTAGGGAATGCATGTGTGTGTTATATATATGCACAAGGCATATAAACAAGGTTGCAACAACTTTGAACAACTTCCGTTCATTAAACCGTTGAAAATCGGAAAGCGATTCCCGGTCACATTTTCACTTATAAATTAATTTACATATAATTGTAAAGTAAATTTGAAAACTAATTTCCCATCATTATTAATTAATTAAAATGACCGCATTCGAATTATAAAACCATATAAATTAATATCAAACAATTATTTATAAAAAGTGATGTTATATCGTTAAAGCGATAACAATTTTCCTTATAATTTCCAATCAATATATATACATATATATTTTCAAAACTATTATAAATGATTTAATATCACTCATAAGTAATTAAAATGAATTATTATCATTTAAAAACAATTATTTGAATAATTATAATAATTATTAAATCATTAAATCTCAACTTAAATTCATAAATCAATTATTAAATATGATGCCAGTATTGATGATATCATAAATACATTTTATTTTCCAAAAATAAAATAAATAATTTTTATTTCATATTCATGTTTAAATGGATAAATAAGTGTATGTTTCTAGCTCCGTGCGTGACTTCTGACGATTATAGAGTTATTTATCGATAAAACGATTTTCGAACATTTTATCGATATTCCTTCAAAGTTTATATTTTTGTAAATACTTACTCAAAATAAGATTACCACCACTATTGTTTGAAACATCATATCTTATGTTTTAAAAAGCTAATATTTGAATATTTAAATAATGATTTATCAAACTGATAAATTTGCAGGTCGTTATATATTTCTCCTTAAAAGGATTTCGTCCTCGAAATTACAACGCCCAACGCAAAGGTGTTTGCCCAAAATATTTATTTTTTTACTTACACTCGTATGATGTATATAGATCATCCATACGTAATATCTAATCAGATCTACCATTCGAATCCACAACTTTACTTCCGAACTAGTATTGATCGCCCGATCCTTTAGTACGGACTCCGATCAGGCTTTTCGATCTGAATTTTAGTTTTCCTTGCATAGCTCTCAACTATGATAGAAAACTCAAGTATCCAACCACAAACCCTCAATGTTCATCATCAAGAATCGAGTGATAAATTCTTTTTCGAACTGGTGTAAATACCTCAAGGTTTTGCACTCGACTCTTAGATCAGAATCTTGCGATGAAATAATCTACTTACAACATACATACTTATTAATACTCAAAAATCTTTATGAAAACATTCTATAAAACTTTCATCTTTTATTATAACACTTTGATAAGCATTTCAAAATATTTGCCCCAAAATATTCTTACCTCCTTTTCAAAAGAAATCAATTATACTTTACTTGGAATAATAATATTATAATTTTATTTCAAACTTCTATTGAAATTTCTTTTTCAATAGATCCTATTTTAATTTCCAAAATTTATTTCATAACTTCTTATCTTACAAAGAAAATTCTCCTTCTAAGCTTTGTTTCCTTTATCAAGAATCCTTATAAATTTTCTTAAGTGACTTGTATAATTGCAAATGAATGAAGTCTAACTGAAAGATCATAGTTATATTATACATCTTATTTCTTACATTCATTACTTCTACCACACTTGGGTCATCCTTAAGTTATCCCAATCCCACTTAGGTACATACTAGAAGTTCATAATATAAATACAAATACATAGCCAACCACAGCATCACCCTATCACAAGCCATACTTATAATCTACTAATTAATACTTGATATTAGATAGATATAACTAGTCTTCAACCACAATCTCAATCATCAGTCTGAATCTGTTGCTGATGGTGCACTCTAATATCCAACTCCAATGGAACTTCTCCAACATCCTTATCCTCACTCTCTCATTTGTCGCTAGCTTCATTTTCGTCTTTATTTTCCACATACGGTAGCCAAGGCTGATTCCATGGAGCATGCTAAGTTCGACTGGTACTTCCTACAACATTTCCCTTCCTTTAATTCCTCCAATCCTTATATTCCCATCTCCTTGGGATTCTCGAATTCCTCCTCAGCTTCTTCCTCGGCTTCTACTTCATCATCTTCCATATTATCCTATTGAATGTATGAACTTGATGACTCCTCACGCCAAATAAAAAGATCCCATCCATCTTCCATATGATATTGTTGCCTCCACTACCGTGGTTTGATTTATTTGATATTATATCATTCGAGGTCCTACTTTGGTTCAGACTCTTCCTCAATGGGTTCTTCTTCATGTTCAACTTCTAAACCGACGGGTCAATGACCCCCTTCCTTCTGAGGCTGGAGTGGCCTCTACATCACTAGATATTATGACCAGTTCTAAAGTTAGGGGAGGTACAAGCATTCCCGCTATCGGGTAACAATTTCCATCTCTATGAGTATATGGATCATACTCCTCCTCTATGGGTTCTTCCTCAAAACTTGAAAGAATGATTAAATCATCTTTCTCACCCAATTTGCTCTTAAGGTCACTCCTTTTGAATACTTCCCTTCGTATGGATTCTACAAACATAAACACAAATACTTAGAAGCAGACACTAAGTATTTATCCTAATTTAACAAGTATACTTCTTTTCAAACCAAGGTTTGATCAATACTTAGGAAGTAAATCGAGATCTTTATCAAAATGTTTTATCTCTTTCCAAAAATCTTTTTGAAACTTTTTTTGTTAAAATGTTTTCCAAACATTATTATCATCGACTTTCAAAATCCTTTCTAAAAAACCTTTTAAATAAAAGTTCGCATTATCCGAATCTTAGGTTTTCCCTCCCTATTTTAATCCTCCCAATATCATTATTAAACATCTTATAGTCAAACTGTGAAACTCAAATCACAAGATGTATATTTTTGATTTAACTAACTTGTTTTTAAAACAATTATATAATTTATGACTTTAATATCATACCTAACTATATTTTCCAAAATATATTCTTTACATTAAAATACGACCTTAGGTAAAATTATTTCATTTACCATATTTTCAAAACAAATCATTTTTATATATCATTAAAAAATACCTGCTCTTATATAATACTCTGAACTCATTCTAGGGTGTCACTTACCCTATCTCTATGAGCTACTCATCCTAGGGTATTACGAACCCTATCTGTGATAAGGCTATACTCCTATCAGGCTTAGGTGTTCGCTCAACCTAAGCTCTGATACCAAATGTGATGAGCTGCCTCCTCGACCCTCAAAAATCGACACTAATACATCCTCAGTATTCACGTGCCGCAAATCCAAGTGCCAGATAAGCAGATTATCATGGAGTAAGAGAAAACAAAGACGGAACAGAATCTTACACGAATGGAATAACATATATTATTTCTATATATATATATATATTTACAATGGAAATTTTAAATACATTTATTAGAGTCTATCTTATAAATCGGCCTAGATAGTTATAAATCTCTGTCCTTATTAATGTTGAATACAATCAGTAAACTAATGCAACTGAAATGGAAATGAAGAACTATCTATAGGAACATCTTTAACTCCAAACTTCAAGCTCCATCATAATGACAAAAGTTAAACCTGACTACTTGGCTGCCCGAACAAATAGGGCACCCAGAGTGTAAGGAAAAAGGAAAATAAACTCTAGGTCAATCATGAGACTGGTGTGAGAAACTCAAAAATACGGCTATTCAAAGGGTATCCTATAACATCACACCACATATAAACATGGAACAGGTTTTTACCTTATGATAACCGAAACATTTACTGTGCAAAATCAAAGGAATTATCTTTAATGGCATTCGTTTGAAAACACTTTTCAAGTAAACTTCTATAATCTTAGTCGAAATTGTTAAATTGATTAAATTCCAGCATAATAGGTTCTACAATCAAGTCTGAAGGTACTTATTAGAGAAATGGATTTACATACAATGGCAGGTAAGAAACTACCTTCCGTACAGTACATCTCTAGAGAGATGTACCGAGGATTAATACCTTTGAAACTTTTGCACCTTACAAGGCCGGCCTACCCGTAGAACCTATTTGGTGGCCGATAGAACTGAATATGACATCACCCTGATCATTCCCGACCTATCCAAGAGCTCTCTAAGCATACACAACATACCCAATGTATATAGGGTAATCTAGAAAGGGGATGACCATACCCTAATGGTTGCGAACCACATAGCCTTATGGCATGCCTTGTTTAAGCCATTTACAGGTGATGAGGCCCAAGGTAATGATTACCTTTCACATAGCACATTCCACTTTAAATGCCACATTGCCAATTCCATCACACACTATTGATTTCCACAAATGTACAATCTCTGAGCTCGTACGTTTTAGAGAAGGGTATTAAGTGTAGGAGAGTTACTTCATACACCATCAAACAGATGTACGTTTGTAAAAATCAATGTACGTGTATATGATATATGATATGGGAAATACCCTTAGGTTTAGTAGAGAGCAGCCCTTGCATCCACGATCAAATGAAGACACTACTGCCCCATATATATGATATGGGAAATTCCTCCAAGGGTTAGTAACAAGCAGCCCTTCATTCCATTTATTATCATTCCATATCTTCACCTTCGAACGCTAAATTGGTTTAAAGTGGTTTTCAAATAGGAATCACCCAAATCTGATCTTGGTTTCTTCAAACCAACCATCGATAAAAAGATGTTAAGTAAATAGGTGCTTATCATTTGGTTAATTACTTTCTCTTTATCAAAAAAATATCTTCTAGAGATATATATCCTTTAAACATTTCTTTTTGGTATATATGGAATCATTAAACCTCTCTTTAACTTTGGAAATACTAAATCAAAATCATTTCTCATAAATCACATTGCAAAATCTTATTGAGTAAAAAGAGTCGATATAAATTATACTAATTCTACTCAACATTAATTTCCGTATTCAACCTTTACTATCCATCGAATAATGGTGAAATCACATTTTAAATTCACACGGATAGTACAGGTTCCCTCCTCGAAATTTAATACCAAGTATAAGAAGATTATTTCTAAGCATTTAAGTTGTATTAAATTTGGAAATAATTAATCTTTTATACTTGCCTCGTTTCCGACATTTCGACCTTATCTATTCCTCGCTCAGGAAAGAGGCCAGGTTAGCCAAGTCACTGGTTGCTCATTCACATCTTCTTAGTTTAAGCACCTCACATTCTGATCTTGTGAATAGAAAAATCCAGTCTACTCATTGGCTTTTAGAGCCAAGATTAAATCACTTATTTATAACATCGTTTTTTTCTAATAATTTATTTCGAATTATAAAACCTCCAATTTAGGTTTAAAATACTCAATTATTTATTTGAAAACATTTATAAAAGATTTGGGAAAATATACTTAAGTTTAAAGCCATATTTCAAAAGTTATTAAAAGTGCTGCAAAAAGTGTTGCGAATCATGCTTTTAAGGATTATTTGTTCAAAACAACTTTTTTTCATTTAGAAATCCATTTTTATAGCTCAAATCTCTTTTGAAACATTTTAATATATTTATAGAATTTGTTCCATATTTTAAAGAATTAAAAATATCAATTTTAAAGAATTTGTCGCTTTGGTTTCCAAACTGCCAAACCACAACTATTTTGAAAACTTGGTTTGCTCATACTTCAACTACTAAAATCTCGATCTTTTTCTTCTGTTTGAAAACTATGATTATAAGAGTTTGAAAAATTCTTATTCTAAAGAATTCCGACTCCGAATACATCGTATAAATGGATTTAAACTTTACGGCGTCACTACCGTTATGCAACGTGCCTATCTTTTACTCAACTTTCATAACTTGTCTAAACTTCACTAAATTGGGTTTTAAAATAATTGTAAACCATTTTAAAGAGGTTTAACAATCTCATAAACACCATTTCATTTATTAAAGGAAAGTGATTTCCTTTGTGGTATTCGACGTGTATTAAACATGAATTTTTTACACATCCAAACAAACATATTATCATATCAAAACATGGTTCACAATCATCACAACCAAGCATAGCCAAACATATATATCATCCAATATATCATAATATAAATAGAATTTTTTAACCTTTTTTGGTTTCTAACATTACAAAAATTCGCTATAGCTTCACAACGATCGAATCATAGCCTATGGAATCGAGCCTTCGACCTTTGAATAGGCTCAGCCTAAGCTTGCAAGTGGAGATGGGCTTGGGGTTGGGTGGTAGGCGGTGTGGCCTTGAGTTTAGAGAGAGGAGAGAAGTGGTTTGAGCTTGTTTTGAAGTGGATTGCTAATTTATATACTTATATAAATTTATTTTCTTTTTGCAAATTTTTCTTTACAATTTTCCTAAGGTAGGAATGCCTTAAAGTGGAGTATAAGGAGGTAAAGAAGCTTAGGAATTTATGAACAAATGAAGTGAAGATGGATGGTGGTATTTATAGGCAAAGAAGTGAATAAAAATATCATGATATTTATGTACACATGCATCACCATTTCATCACCACCACATCCTTTTCACCCATCACCATGCATGGTCGAACATCCCCCCTTAAGGCTCCATGTGTGTGATTTAATGTGTGTAAGAGTGAAGTGAAGTTTGCTTTTTGAAGTGTGAAAATATCTTATATAATTTTTGTAATATAAATATATACAAGTGTATATGTATATTTGTATGTATATATGTGTCCATGTATATGTTAGGGTATGCATGTATACGTTATATATAAGCACTAGACATATAAATAAGGTTGCAACAACTTTGAACAACTTCCGTTTGTTAAACTGTTGAAAATCGGAAAGTCGATTCCCGGTCACATTTTCACTTATAAATTAATTTACATATAAATTTAAAAAAAATTCAAAAACTAAATTCCCATCATTATTAATTAATTAAAACGATCTCATTTGAATTATAAAACCATAGAAATTAATATTAAACAATTATTTACAAAAAGTGTTGTTATATTGATAAAGTGATATCAAGTTTCCTTATAACTGCAATCAATATATATCTTTATCAAACTATTATAATGATTTATTATCAATTTATAACTAATTAAAATGAATCACTATCATTTAGAAACAGTTATTTGAATAATTATAATAATTATTAAATCATTAAATCTTAATTTAAATTCATAAATCAATTATTAAATATGATGCCATTATCGATGATGTCATAAATACATTTTATTTCCTAAAAATAAAATAAATAATTTTTATTTCATATTCATGTTTATATGATAAATAAGTGTATGTATCTGTAACGACCCGTAAAATTTCAACTGTTTTAATAACGTAATTAGTTGAAATTTTGTGAAATTTTAAACGATAAAATTTTGAAATATAAATTTGATATTTGGAATGCGTCTAGTTAAACATAGCAACTGGTAAATTTTCGTCCGAAAATATGAAAGTTTATTTCGCGCGTAAATTTACTTCAATTTAATTAGTTAAAAAGCGATGAAATAAAATGTTTCCGAAACCTAAATATTTTTACATAGAAAAAATCTAAACCATCTTCTGAGCAAGATATCAGTTTGTCGTTTTTCCAAATTCGGACATCTTTGACTCCGTCGATCTTATTTTTCAGTGTTTTTCTTACATTTTCCGCCGGTAAAAAAAATTCGAATCCTTATAATTCAATCATACCACAATTATCTGTGTACCGTTGGAAGCGCCTCATCGCACTGATCAAAATGGTATATTCATTTGTGCAAATCGGAGTTCGTTGAAAAGCGTCGCGTAGATTTAACCATTCCAGATGGACCGGTTAAATCATATTCAGCCTAAATAAATTCACAATCCGTACCCATTCAAAAAAAAACAAACTATACAGCTGATTGGTGAATTAAATTGGGTAGTTGAGCATGGGAAGTCGTAAACTTGGGAAACATGAAAAGTGTTTCATATTTCATACCAAACGTTGCCAATTCATTGCCTACTCCTCCATAGCTTCAGGTACCATTTCATCTTCTCTTTATACTTACTTCCCCATTCCTTCTTCTTCTTTTCCTCGGTCTATCATTCATTTTATGGTCTGAGGGAAAATATTATGAAATCCTGTGCACTGGAAGCTTGTCATTCATTTGCCTTCTTGCTCACACTCCAGATCTCCAAGCACCTAGTGTAGCCAACCCAATCCGCCACCAACGCCTAACCAAATCGAGTCACTTTCCTTCCTCCGACCTGCAGCTCCATGTGTGCAACCGTGAGCCCACCTTTCCACCACCGAAACAATGGCCGAGCTCCAACCAAACCCGAGCATCCACTCGGCCTTCCTTCCATAATTACATCCGCCATCCTCCCTTCTCCCTCCGCCGCATCTCCACCACGATCTCAAGGCCGGAACAACTTCACTCCCCAGCAAGCTCCCCATTCTTCCTCCTATTCGTCAAGACCCCTCATTTTGCAAACAGCACTTCCAGCCGCCTTCCTCCACCCACCCTCCCGCTTCCATTCCCATGCTCAGACCACCGCATCTGCTTTCTCCCCACCTGGCAGTCGAGCAGACCCAGCAGCCCGTTACCTCGACACAGCTCCTCCAACCTGGTTCAGCCTTCTCTTTCTCTCATTTATGTATGGTATATAAGTCATATATTATAAAGTATTTTATATATTACAATGATAAATATAAACATAGTATATTTATTTTGTTTTGGAAGTTTGTTGCGTTTGTTTCCTGTTATCTAAATATATGTTGAACTATGTTACTGTCTATATTTTGAACAATATGCACACACGTGAATATATATGGAATTTAGAAAGTGAAATTTTTTTATCTTCTATTTTGATTGTAAGGTGTTATACTAGTACATAAGTTGGTACATATGTATGGGTCGACTTGTATATTTTTTTTTCGTGTTGGACAGTTGTATATATTAGTTATAGTGGGTCTGTTAGTCACATATATACACACCTCATATGTGTCAGTATAAAATTTTATATATAGTTTCGTGCGCCTAATTGAGTCTACATTACATTATTGTTACAAAGTTTTAGTTTTATTTATTTATTTTTCTTCTTCTTCTAATGTATATAATTTTTAATGTAATATATATATGTTTTTTTTATAAATTTTAGATCTATCAGTATATAAGTTTACCAGTCGATAATATATGTCTTTAAGGATTGGATATGTTTATAACCTTATAGTGTCTGCATTTATATAGGGTTACTTACATGTTTGCATACTCATTAGCCTGTATGGTGTCTGCAGTTGTATTTATAGTTATGTATGTATATACACATATTTAAAGTACAAATGTTTTGTCGTGTTTTATAAATTTTGTTTACATTATGTAAGTATATTTTAATATGTATACGTTCGTGTATATATGGGTCAGCATGCATTTGAATATATCTCAGTACATGTATATTGTCCAGTGATTTCATATATCAGATATATTGGGTTTTAGTTCTAAACATTATTTATATATATGCGGGAAAATACATATGTGTGTTTTAAAGATGCGGTATCGATTTAAGAATATATGTATTTATATAGATTTTTCATATGTATTTTTAATTTAATAATGGTTTAAGAAGACAATATAATAAATTAGTATATAATTTATTTCAGTCTATATCGAGCAATTTCTGATTTTTTCATCGATCTCTATTTATCAGCTTGTCCGTCCAATTTCTGCCCATCTCGCTTTGATTTGGGAGTCGTACCTGCATTTTGCAACTCAATTTCATCGTCCAATCTATCTAGCCTCGGAAGGTGAGCACTCACTCACGATTAACATTCTTTTACTTATTAAATTTGATTTCAATTGAAACGACAATTGAAATATGCTGCTGTTAGTTAGTTACACTGTTATATATGCTATTACCCGTATCAGTTCACCTGTGACATATGACACCATTATCTGTTATTTATGAAATGATAATTCAGTTCGGTTGATAATTGATTTATTGTTGATGTTTATATTGGACGTTAAATGGTTAATGTTAAAGTGATAAATAGTATGCAATTGAATTGATTTATGATAGTTAACCATTTAAATCGAATCTATATGTTGAATTTGATTAGTTAAATTTTGTATAATATGACCCCTTTAAATGTTAAACTAGTTGACACGTAGAAATATGGAATTACACCTTGAACCATTTAAATGTATGTTGTTAAATTGATAATGTATGAAATTGTAAATAGATGACAAGTGAAGGACCGTAATGTAATAATCTTTAATCTACGCGAAATGATAGTGTAGATTCTAGAAATAATTATATTAATTCGCACAAATAACAATGTGAATTAATACGGTTATTTCAGGATTATTTGAATTGATTATTGGATTGTTATTGATTGTTGTTATTGCTTGTTTATTTACTTTGACACCATCCCAGTTATCACACTGCAAGTTCCCTTTGCTATGTTTTGATTTTGAATTGAATTGGAATCGGGTTGAAATGATAAATACCCAAATTTAACTTTGTCATAGGATAGGAAATTAAATAATAAAACCCGATTGGTCAATAATTTGATTTAAAAATAAAATGAAGATTTTATTTGAATAAATAATATAGTTTTGAAATGAAGTTGAAATTTGAATTTTTAATGAAAGGAAAATGTTAATATTTAATAATCTGAAACAAAATATTAACAATGTAATTGATGAAAGAATGTTGTTTAATTTGAGAAATGATTGAATTAAGTTTGAAATGATTTAATAATTAAGTTTGAAATTATAATTAAGTTTGAAATTATTAAACTTTGAAATTATTTAATAATTAAGTTTTGAATTATTTAATAATTAAATAAGATTGAATTATTTAATGATTAAATTGAATTGAAATTCTTTAATAAGAAAAATTAAACTTTTGAATAAGTGAATTTTACTTCGTAAATAATTGAAAGTGAGTTTTCTTTATTAATTAAGTTTTTGGAAAATTATTTAAGAAAGTAAATAAGTGAAATTGAATTTCTGTAACAAGAAATGAAAATGTGATATTTTGGAATTAATGTAAGACTTGTAATTGAAAGAATTGATTTGACGAATTTAATATATTTCAAAATTGTAAGTTTGATTTAATGAAGTTGAATTGAATAATTGATTAAATGAATTGGAAATTTAATAGAAATTGTTTTGAATGATAAAGTAACTTAATGAATATTGAATGAAATCGACAAATGAATTTAAATTGATTTGAATGTTGAATTAAATTAATTTAAATGATTTTCGGAATGAAACTTATATACGAACTTGAATTGATATTTGAATTGTTTTAAAGGAAGATGGAAATTGAATTATGAGATTTTGAAATGGTAACTTGGAAGTTTCGAAACGTAAATATTGGAAATTGGTTTAGAAAGATAAATGAAATGCTGGTTTACGAATTGAAATTGAAATTGAAATTGATTGGGTTTTTGAAATATATAAACGACCAATCGGTGTAATAATTACGAAAGTTATTAAAGAGACCGGGATCGGTAATGGATATACTCTCTATCTGAACCGAAACCACTTTAATAACTATACGCGGAGTGATGATCCAGAATGAAGTGGTTGGAATGATGTACGTGATGACTGAAGAAAGAGAACGATGATGGATAGCCTGACACTTGTGTCAAATTGGAAATGACTAAAACAGGAGCTGTGCCGGGCCAATGGAGGATTAGCTACCTCAAGTGGACACACTTCTTCGAACTACTTATATTTGTTGTCGATTGGTGCACCCTTGATTTTGGGAGTGTTGTTTCACGGTGTTGCGGGCGCTGCGGCGTTGCGTTCTCACCAGTCCGGATCAGGCGAACGGTAGTATCACTACCTTGGGTATTGCCTCATGTGCCTTGTCATACTTGTATTCCATTTATTCGCAACCACTACGATTTTGATTTGTACCTTTAGTATATGGATTGCCCTCTGGTGACTTCCGGTTTTGGGGAAACTACGGTCTTGTATATGCTTTTGGGAATAAAAATGTGTTAAGGGTGGAATGGGCCATGACTTAACACTATTTTGATACTTTTATATTACTGATAGACATTATCTACTTAGCGTACATTACTACCTAGTAGATAGTTTAACGGATCCTTGAAGGATGGTTATTCCAAACATCCTTTGAGTTACTTGTATTTCAATCGCTATTTCACTTGAGTTGGATTTATTAATATAAGAATGTTAATCCTGACTCGAGTGTGTTGTATTTTGCTTTACGCTCGGGTCAGACTGAGTGGTTCAGCTTTCGAGACTCACCTTTGGAGTTGGAGCTTTGCTTGAAGATCCAGCCATCTATTCTGCTTTCAGTATTCGATGATTCCAGTGATGTATTCTGATTTGTATCCGATGTATCGTATTACTCTTCTGTTGTAACTCTGATGTATTTTATATATTCATATAGTAGCTTCATGAACTACTATTTCTTTTATTTCCGCTGCACTTATTACTCTGTGTCTGTGATCTGTGATTATTTATTTACTGTATATGTTCAGTTTTGCCAAATTTAAATTAACAACGCGGTATTTTAAGCAATTCAACTCCGGCATGAGTGTCTTCCTATACACTTATAATGGATGCGAATGGTCCAAAATTCTGGGTCGTTACAGTATCTATCTCTTTGCACGACTTCTAATGATTTTAGAGTTGTTTATCGATAAAACGATTTTCGGTCATTTTATCGATATTCTTTCAAAGTTTATATTTTTGTAAATACTTATTTAAAATAAGATTACCATCATTATTGTTCAAAACATCATAATCTATGTTTTAAAAAGCTTATATTTGAATATTTAAATTTAAATATAATCTATCAAATTGATAAACTTACGGGTCGTTACAATCATTGTTTTGTTAATATGGTTTAAAGATAATTAAATGGAGGATGTTTTTAAATAATAACTTGTTATTTAAAGGTGTTTTAGAAAATTGTTTTGTTTATCAAAGGAACTTTATTAAATGAGATTTATAAAAGGATTTTTATTTTAAACAAGGAATATTTATGAAGAAAGTTTTATAAATGATTTTGGATATCTATAAAAGAGTTTTTATAAATGATTTTGAAGATTTATAAAAGAGTTTTATAAATAATTTTGGATATTTATAAAGAGTTAAATAAATGTTTTAATATTTATAAAGGAGTTTTCTAAATTGACTTGGAGTTTTATAAAGAGTTTTATGAATTGGTTTGGTATTTAAGTAAAGGAGATTTCATAAACGGAAGAGATTTATTAATAGGATCTATAGAATTAAATTATAAGAGAATTTGAGATTTAGATTTCCATTAACTGACATTCTTAATTTTTGTGGCATGGACATTTTCTCCACACTTAATACCGAAGGAATAATGTTTGAGGTTATCTTTATCTCTAATTTAAATAACATTTGTTTGATCCTTTTAATATGATTTTGTAATAAGAAATCTTTCACAAATGCTTAGTGAATATACTTACGTCAGTAAGATAAGTATGAATGTTTTGATAAACCTTTTGAAAAGAAATTTAATAAATGAGAGATTTGTTTTGAGGCATCATGGTTGCCATGGGTAATTAAATCTCTAAATTGTTGTTGTTTGATTATTTGATAGTTATATAACAGACTATCAAATCTTGCCCAATTTGACTTAGGAAGTATGATTGTATATTCGATAAGGACTCGAATACTTGTTGCATACTTCCCAAGAACCAGAATTGAGTTAGCCAGAAATTATCACTTAGTTTGGAGACACCGATTTTTCGAATTTATCCGAACCACTCCAAACTAATAACGTTCATGATGAAGTATGCCATGGACTATATTCTCTATGAGGGTGATTCCAAAATGGAAGATAGTAAATGTTGAATGTTTTTTCGATCCCGGAATAACTTATATGGATGAAAGCTGGCATTGCATTTCTGACTAGAAGGCAGTGTTAGCATTCTAAGATGGTCTGCTAAAAGGAAAGGTAAAAGCATAGCCTCACACCTCGGGAAGGGCTAAAACAGGGGATGCTCACATAGTTATGTAGTTAGCTACCATTAGGAGCTATCATCCTATTCTAGATTGTGACGACTCACATTTCGGAAGGTTTAAATCGACAATAATCCACACATGTCCATTTCAAACAATCCGGAACATAGATAATCAATGGGGTTAATTAAGAAAAATAAGAAAATAAGAAGGAAACAAACACATAATCTCTAGCGGAATGAAAAGATATAATAATCAAATAAATAGTTCATGAAGCTGTTTACTTTACATTTGATTATCAATTATATAATACTTATCAGAGTTATATATATACAACAGAAACAAAATATAATGCAGCAGAACAACATAATGCTGGGAATAATATTAGTAATAATAATATACCAAATCTTCGTCTTCGTCCTCCAGAGAATAATATTTGACAAGCTGAAAACTCGGGGCTGATCCGAGTGTAATGAAAGGACAAAACACTCGAGTCAGGACTAAAATATTCTTATGTGAGTCAAATCAATATCGCATATAACATGAGTGTTGTGGCGTCAGAGATGTTTACGGGGTTTCACATCTCTTATCCAATGTTTGACGTGCGTGCAATAACTCAAGAGATGTTATGGGATTTTCCATCTCCTAAGGATCCGTCAAAATATTTATATGTAGTAGAATACGCTATATATATATAATGTCTAATCAGTAAAATAAATATCAAAATAGCGTTAAGGCTTTATACTGATCCCCCTTAATCCATTTTTAAGCATTGTCATACAGTTTGCATTTGACACCACCAGTAGCACGTCGGTAGTCAGGGATGCGCTGTGATACGACAACACTAAACCAAAATCGTAGGGGTATCGTATAAGGATAAAAGTGTGACAAGGCACATGAGGCAATGCCCAAGGTAGGATACTACCAGTTTACCCTTCCCGGCTGGTGGTAACGAATCATAGCCATGATCGCCACCACGTCCAACACTTCCATAAGTCCGAGGATGTGCACCAATCAATCATAATGTAAATGATGGTAATACGAAGAAGTGTGTCCTCTCGGGGTAGCTAGACCGCTTGGCTGGTACGGCTCCTATTTTGGTCATTTTAATTTGGCACAAGTGCCAGGCTAATCCATCATCGTTCTCTTTCTTTAAATCCAACAAACGATGCCAAATCCAACCACTTTATTCTGGATCATCACTCCACATTCATAGTTGTTAAAGTGGTTCCAATATTAACAAAGAGTATGCCAATAAGAGGCCCTGATCTCTTTAATAACCAAACGTCATTTTACACACTGGTTGGTTTTTTTATATTTCGAAAAACAGTCCATACTTGATATCAAAATATCATATTCGCTTCAAAATCAAATCCACTTCGAAATCATCAAATTTACTCAAAATATACTATTTCAATTTAAAATCATGTTTGTCTTAATATCTCGATTTCAGTTCCAATTCAACATTGCTCCGAGTTTTTATTTGGGTTATAACTTCAATTTAACCCAATTTGTATTCAAATCTATGATTTAAATATAAACCTTTCAGCCTTTGACCAGTTTGAATTTTAGAAAATAGTTTGAATAATTAAATTGTTCAAAAATAGTTTAAATAATTAAAATAGTTTGATATAAAATGATTTAAGTATTTAAAACGTTTTATAAGGTAGAATAGTTTGGAAAATCAAAATAAATTGAATATGTAAAAGGTAGATTTTAAATAGTTTATATTAAAATGATTTATTTGAAAATAGTTTCAAAGTCAAACCGATTAAATTTCCAAATCTTTTCAATTATTCAATTTCCATTTCCATTTATATTGATTCAATTATGATTTCAATTCGAATTCTTCGATTCCAATTTATATTCAAATCAATTTCAATTCCGATTCCAAATTAATTTAATTTATATTTCGATTCCAATTAATTCCAATTCTATTCCAATTTGAATTAATTTCAATTCAATTCTCAATTCCAACCGTTTCGATTTATATAAATTCGAGTTTGATTTCATAATATCGATTAAAATCACTGAATACAAATTAAAATTCAATCTTCGAATTTAGATTCAAAACATAAAAATAAATTCCATTCTTGAGTCCAAATTTATAAATCCAATTTTATTACTTTTACTTAACAATAATTCCAAAGTCCGAATGAAATTTCAAATCTTTTTAAAACAAATCAATTTTCGAAATTAAAATCATATTTGTATTATAACTTCAAAATCTCAACTTCGATTATTTGAACAATTCCCATTTCCAAATCTAAATTTCAGCATTCAGAGCTCAAGTTCGAAAATAATTTGATTTCTATAAATTTGGTTTTTATTTCTTCAAATCAAAATCATTTAAATAAATTTCAAATCGAAAATTTTAAAATAATTTAATTTAACAAATCCGGTGTCCGTATATAATTTTCTATCCTATGGCAGAGTGATCAGTTATTTCAATTTAATTTCAGGGTTAGATATATATCATTTCAATCCAAAATAAATGTCATAGGTGTATGTCATTTCAACCTATTTCTTAATTTATTTGAAATAATTCGATTTACAGTTTTACATACTGTAAATAATTTACAGGGTGATTGCAGGATATATCAAAATAAATAAACATCCAAAACATCAATCAATTAGCATCCATCACAATCAACATCCAAATCAGCCAATAATTCACAACAATTTCATAGTTATCAATATCAGATAATTTACTGGCAATTAAATTCCAACTTCAAATTTAACTGTCAATTTTAATACCTACAGCCAATTCATATGTCGATTTCATTTTCAAATAGCAGTCAATAAAATTAGATAACTTCACGATTCAATTTAACGAGTATTAAAATATTATAGTGCGTCGTGAGCGTTAAAAACACTCACCTTTTATTTTCTGTTGTCGCTTTTGCGTTTTGGTTTTGATTAAATTCGAACGCGTTCGAATTTAACTGAAAATTTCAAAAGCTCCAAATTCAATCAATCCAATTCCTATGCGCGATACGAACACAATGCAACCAAACGTGTCTCGATTGGACCTAAAACGAACGAGATATGTATTATAAGTTTAACGATTATATTCTTTATAATTAATTATATAAATAACAACATCTCATTACCCAACACAACAGGCTGGCTCAAACTAAAACCCGATCCACCATCAACTTCTTCCCCACTGCCCAAATTCATGCACGAGCAAGAACCCATCCCGTAGCATGCATGCACGGCCACCGCAACCACCACCCACGACGAAAGTCGAATCCTCCATCACCAAAACCCTTCTCTTCTCGATCTTGATCCACCTATGCCCTCAAATCGAAACTCGAACATCTCAGGAAAGTCGCGACTTCGCCCACCTCCCCTTCATTCGAACTGGAAATGTCGTGCACTAGCACGAGGCTTCGCAACCTCCCAAACTATACTACTAGCTATAACTCGACTCCCCGATCTCGAATGCGAACTCCACACCTCGAATTGATGGCTCCAAACCTTAAAATTTCGAACCCTAGTTCGAACGGCAGGTTGACACATAGTCGAGCTCCCCCAATCTTTATCACAACCCAACAATTCTATATTAGATCGAAGTTTATACAAAAACGAGATTATTGAAACTGGTTTCAATTTTTTCAATGAGTATAATTGGAGAAACAATTTTTTTAAGCTTCCTTTTTATTTTCTTTGTTAATCTGCGACGTTTAAATAGAAGAGAATGATAGAGATAGCACAGGGGTAGGGTGGTTGTAGGTTGGCTGCGATGAAAGAAGAACGGCTGAAATGAAAGGTTGGGGGCTGTGGTCAAATCAACATATATACACACACACACACATATATATAATTTATATTTAAATTCAAATATCTAGATATATATTTCGAACCCCTATCGAGGTTTGCCGCCAGGCGTTCGTAATGTTATAACCCTATTCCGACCGCAATGGAACAAGTTTTGAGTCCCAATTCGATCATATGGAGAAGATAGCCTTTTGAACCCAATTTTTGATATTAAATCCAACGCGTTTCTATCCCGTACGATCAAATGGTAACTCCAAACACTACGAAATTTGAAATTCGATAATAATACAGTATTACGGATCCAATGGAACTGGTTTCGTCGAAATCTGAGACTGTGCCCCGGAAGGCTATTTTTTATGTGTTAGTTTAAACGAGTTATTTTTAAAATCAAGTAATTCACTTTTAAATTCAGTTTATATTTTGATTTACCTTCATTCTTACAAATAGAATTTAATAAGCCAACAAATCATTTTTATCCAGCTTGAAACCCAATATCAATTATTTGAACGATTTTCAATTATTAAATTAAACAATTAAATTATCCAATAAATCATTATATTTGAAATTCAAGTTATTAAATCTATAAAATTTACTTTTCAGTATTTAAAATCAATTAAATAAAAAATTTCAGATAATCAAAAATTTCGGGTCGGTACACTCCCTCACTTAGAAATTTTCGTCCTCGGAAAGGCGTTAAGTAAAGAATTTAAGATTTGATATATTTTATTTGAAATAATCAACTTATAAAACAATAAAAATCTTATTAGAAGCTTCCGCTATGCCACTCCGATATCGGTTCTACAGAAAATAACAATTTATATATAAAATAAGTTATAAAACTTAAAACCTCAAAATTTTTCTAACACCCGAATTTACGGAAATTTCGGTAGAATCTCCTTTGCGCGGCTCGATCAAAATTTTTTTACAATATAATATATAACACAAATATATACCAAACATATCAAATATACATCTCATCTCAATGATGAGGCATCCCGTAGGGAAAAATATAAAAGCGCAGTGTTTAATCCGAGATGTGTACCTTATTATTATTAATACGAGCGAGTTTGCTCATATTAAGCAAGCAAAAGCATATAAAATCTGCGTATACGTCCAAGGGTCTTCGTATGTACCTATCTCAACTCAATTTAGAATATTAGTTGCATATAGAGGATATAGAAAACATATATGAGTTTAATAAACTATAAAATATGCATTCTGAATCCAGATCATAACACAAGCACAAGTATGCAACATACTACAATCATATGCAATCAAAACAGTATAACGATGGTTTATAATAAAAGAAACCGTTCAACACCTAATAGTTATCCAATTAATTCATTGTGATGACCGGGGAATCCGTACCCCTTAAGTTGACACTAATCTCCATTAGATCAACTCAAAAAGTACAGAAATACGAACCATCAGGGTTAAAGAAGAAGGAGGTAGAAGAAAAGGAAACAACACATCAGAATCTTACATCGCAGCGGAATAATATATAATAGTTAATAACCGATCCTTTACACAAAAGAAACTATAACTGTTTATACATACATCATCAGAATACAACATCAGAATACAATACAATCAACATCACAATTCAGGACAGTTATAATAACTTGTCCCACATACAGAATACACAACATACACACCATAGCGGAATATACATCATATACGAGGGATACGTCTCGCCATTCAGCTCGTCTCCTGAGCTCCACAGCATCTTATCCTGTATACTATAATACTCGGTCTGACCCGAGCATTATAATAAAATAACACCCGAGTCAGTCTGGAAAACTAGCGTGAGAAAACACACTCAATTGGATTATTAAAGTTTTCCAAACTCTTTGAAATCAAAAGCATCTCGTAAGACCACGCCACAAATAAACATGTCTTGTTTTTACCTTACGATAGCTAAAACACTTTTTATCAAATCCATCTGATATTATAATAGTGTCTATATACAAATACTTATTCAAATAGCTGAAATTGTTACATGATTAAATTCCAGCATACTAGCCACAAAGTGGGTTCTACAAACAAAAACCGAAAAAGGCACGTAGGGAGAATGGATTTCCAACTAATGACTAGGCATTGGGGTACCACCTGTCATAGTACCTGGTTTAGATCAGCGTACCGAGGACCACACCGGATCCCCTGCAACACAAGACCGGAACTACCCCTTACTGGATAATTCCGAGTAAGATCACCCCACGGTTGGGATCAGCAACCGCACCACTAAGCCAAAATAAAAAGGGACATCTAGACAGGGATGACCTCACCCTAATGGGCGCTACCCACATAGCCTTGATGCATAACCCCTGATTTTCAGTCATTCCCGATTGATGAGGTTTGAGGCTAAGCGTTACCATTTTAGAACATATACCTTAGAATGCCCACCGTCCACCTGACGATGTTCTGAAAGCATTCATCCATACAAGTCCGTTCCGGGTTCGAACGGAACCGAAGGCACTATTCCTACTACATCCATTTTGGAATCACCCTCAGGATTAGTAGTGACTAGCCCTTGCACTTCACTGCTCCCTCTTCGACTCCAAACTCATTTTCCATGAAAACGTACAAACCGGATCGAAGTGGTTTTCAGAAAATAAATCCCGATCCCGGTCTCTTCGAAACGATTAGCGCATTGTCCAATATTGATAGTCGGTGATTTAACTATCAATTAACATCCACAAACATCCATCAAACAATAAATAATTTCCAAATTATTTATTAATCTCAAAATATCTTCGCAAGATATATTTCCACTTTCAAACCCTTTGAAAACCGTTTCAAACCGTCTTCTCTCATGGAATAAATTCCCAAATAATTTCTATTTCCACTGAAATCACCAAGTACAAACACTTTAGATTTCTAAAAATAACTTAAAAACACTTTATTAAAAAATATACTTTAAACATTTAAATTAAAAACTACTTTAATACTTTATTCAAAGATATATGCTTAAAGAATATTTAAAATAAAGCTACTTAATAAAATATAAAACTAGATTTGTATCCTTTAAAACATAATACCAAGTCATCTTTAAATAATTACTACTAAAATAAATTTGAAAAATACTTGCTTTAAAATCTAAACATTTAAAAATAATAAATTTTCTAAAACATACTTTTTAATCAACTTTAAAACTTTAACTATAACTTAAGAATTTGCTTTGAAAACGTACTTGGCTATCCAGGGAAATATACTTCTCTTTCACATCTTTAAAAATAAATCACTATTTATTTTTAATCAAATTTACCCATTCCTTTTATAAATTCCCACCTTGAATTTATATTTCCAAATATCCACTGATATTTTACTTCACTTTATAACCCAGTTTATAAATTCCAAAATCTCACTTCTCTTTTAAATTCCAATTCCAAACACTTAAATCAAATTTCAAATTGATTTCCAAATTACTCCATTTTGAAATAAACTCCTTTACTTACTCAATTTATTTCAATCCGTTAACTTCAGATTTTACTTCTTCATTATGATTAAAATCTTTTTAATTGAAAATACCAATTTCAGATTTCCCAAATTCCTTCTTTATCTTTTTAAATAAATTCAAACCTTGAATTCAAAATAAATTCTTTATTTCTTTAAAATAATAATGCTTGAGTTTTAAAATTCATCATTTCTCGGTTATTTCAAAATTTCCTTTCCATACTCGGAATTTATTCACTAGGATTTAAAAATCACTTTTATTCTTTCCAATTCATTCCTAAATTTATTCAAATTCTCTATCATTATCTACTTAAAAATCTTCTCTTATATTTCCTTTTCAAAAATCAGATATATATATTTTTGGTAACCCAGTATACCCAAATATATTCAATCAACCCGTTGCATCCAACATTCCAATCATCAATATAATTCATCACAGAATATCAAATAATCATAACAGAAAATTTAAACATTTTAAATAAATTTTGAGGAATCCAGTTGGATCCCTCCAACCTGTTTCCCTGCATCCACAGATGTTAGCACAATACCAATTCCACTTCGAGGTGGAATATCGCGGTATATGGGATTAATATAATATCTCCGCTATTATGCGGCGCATATGGTCTCATCCGCTATATAATGCGAGAAATCAATCACTCCAATATATACTATATAAGATACCACATCCAATCAATTCAACCATTCAACCAAAATTTAAATTTAACTATTAAATTTAAATTAAACCCAGATAAGTGAGATTAACTCACCTTTAACTTTATTGTATTGCAATCCGATCTGCACCGGCTTGATTCTCCATGATTTTAAACCTTATATAAACAATTCACGATTTATTACTATTTAAATTAATCAAACAATTAATCATCATTTACTCATTTAATTTAACTTATAATTTGATTTGACTAATTTTCCCTTTCAATCTTTAGTAACTAAAATAATTAAATAAGTAAATGAAACAAGTAAATTTCCATCATTCATTATTTTAAAATAAACTATTTATACTTCCTTGTTAGCTATATATATTTAAAATAAAATATGTATGTGTATTTATATATACATTTATATTTATATATTTTTTTCTGTAATTAACCAAAAACAGTAAGCTTATCACTGTAAAACTTTTCATCTCTCGTACTTCTATATTTGTAAAAATACAATTCTAATTTAAAAAAATTCCTTTTTCCCAATATGTGTACATAAATATATATATATATATATATATTAATTTAAATTAAATCAAAGGCGGACTGTTTTGTGTCATACTGTTAAATTACAACCCATCTCTATATATTTTCAAAATGCATGTGTGAATACATTTTATTAAGTTAAATAAACAAAAGACGGTACCTCACTGCAATAGGTAAACGCAGACGATCAACGCAAACTCCAACAGCACCACCTCACGCCCGCGAACCCCAATCCATCGCAGTTGAACAATACTGGCCAAGTATCCCCACGTGCACAACCCTACACCTCATCGTTCACCTCACACCCCAATTTTGTCGCGACTTCTAGTACCGCCTTCACCTTCCAATCGAGCAAGTCGAGCTCCCAGTCCCTCTACCCTCGTCGCCGAATCGAGTGTGAATACCCAAGGCCCACGCGACCATCCACCAGTCACGACTCCCGCTGCCTCACGTCCACGCATATGTTCGCACGTACGCGAGTCCACCTTATCACGACCATGAAATCGGCATCTTCCCCAATGTCGCGCCGCCCCCCGCGTTGATTCAAGGATTCCTGATCGGCCCTCATTCAATCGTTCATGCACTTCTCTCTCTGAGGCGCAGATCGGTCCCAACTGCATAATACTTTTTATTTTATATATTTTTTAACAGTCGATTGATTTATGAACTGGGAGGGAAATAAAATTTGGGAAAGAAGATTTGTTCTGAAGGAGGAGGGGACGTGCTCTCCTTTTTGTAAAAGAAGGTTGCGTCAAGAAGTTGCTTGGCGTACAGATCACTCCTTGTTATAGTAATCTAAATTGAGGCCAAATAAAGTTCTGATGTGAGCGGCATTGACCAGTCAAACAAATATGTATGGATATTTAAATTTGATTTTTAAATCATCTCAAAATCGTATCTCAAAATCTCGACCTCCTATCGAGGCGTGCCGCAAGGTGTTTATAAGCTTATACCCCTATTTCGAACGCAATGGAAAAGGTTTCGAGTCCTAATTCGATCACATGGAGAAGATAGTTTTTTTGAACCTAGTTATTTTATTGAATTCGATATAAATTTCAGCGCGTTTATATATTGTACGCTCTCACAACAACTCCAAACTCTACGAAAATTGAAATCCGATAATAATACACTATTATGAATTCAATGGAACTGGTTTCGTCGAATTCCAAGACTGTGCCCCGGAAAGCTATTTTTAAATATCAATTTAAACGATATATTTTTAAAACTGAACAAAGCACTTCCAAATTCAATTTTAAAAGTGGCATTGTCTTCAGTATTATTAATGTAAATTCTTCAACCCTTCGAATTATTTTTAACAGGCTTAAAACCCCAGATTCAACATTTTACCCAACTTCAATTATTAAATTCAATATATTTAATTACCAATTAAATAGTGATATTTAAAATTCAAGTCAAAATTACCCTTTTGAATATTTAAAATCAATTAAATATCCCGATTTCAAATATCCAAAATTCCGGGTCATTACATTCCTCCGCCCTTAAAAGAATTTCGTCCCCGAAATTACTAGTTAGGAAAAATGGTCCTATACCCGTTAATTACTTCCCAAAACCAAACAGTTTCACACAACCTTCATAACAATCTTTTAATAAAAGACACACTATCTCTCTTATTAACATTCCAACCTTGTCCATAAGTCCCAACCCATATCACCTACTTATCAATTCAAATTTAAATTTGAAACCAAAATTTGAATCATCAAAATTTTCTCAAAATTTTTCTAACTCCTTAAATTTTCGAAAAATTTCGCCAGCGTCTCCTTTGTGCGGCTAGCTCGGTACAACTACAAAATGCCTCTACGGGCCCCCAAATTTCAAAAGAAAACAAAATGCTAAGTGGCTAGATCAGAAACCCATCAACTTTCATACAGAAATTTAAATACTTACCTTTTTGTCGGGCAATACAATTTATCTTCTGAATTCAAAAATCCCAATTCCCTTTTGCTTTTGAATACCTGTATACCCTACTTAGCAATTTTTAGCACCAAAATTGGTCACTAACCTAGAAAGATTGTGTAGGGATATAAGTGATGAAGGTAAATTTAAACAAGGAAGAATATGCTAACTTGAATGCAGAAAGTAAGAACACCAGATTTATAGTGGTTCAGCGTAATTACCTACGTCCACTTTGAGGTTAAACTTTATTGCTTTACTTGATGATTGATTACAGATACAATCCATAGACCAAATACTTGAATACAATTGCTAAGTAAAGAGGATGAGTTTTGAAAGCGGCAGAGTCTCCCCAGTGTTCCCGAAAAAAGGTCCCTCTCACTATGCCCCTGCCTCTCTATTTATAGACGAAGGTGGGTTGGACTTCCCTGGCAGGCTTGGTAGCTGGATATCTCGGTCCAGATGGAATAAGCCCCGTATGCCAACCCAAACATGCCGAACGACCAAATGCCGAACCTCCGTTTCCATGCCACTACACAAGAAAAGACTTTTGGTAGCATTGAAAAAACGCTACCATAACTTATGGTAGCGTTTTAGAGAACGCTGCTATACGACATGCAACTAAAAGTCTAAAAAATTTTGTTGCGTTGTAGTAAACGCTACCAAAGGTCACTTTTAAATGCAACTATAGGTATTTTCTGTAGGATTTAAAAAACGCTACCAAATGTCACTTTTAAATGCAGCTATAGGTTTTTTCTGTAGGGTTAAAAAAACGCTACCATAAGTCTTCATTTTTTGGTTCCATTTTTTGTTTATATGCTTTTTTTGATTTTCAGTAGCGTTTTTAAAATGCAACTGTATAATTTTTATATTAGTTTGCATTTGTTTCTGTAGCATTTCTGAAACGCTACTAAAAGTTATTGGTTGTTTGGTAGCATATTTTAAATGCTGCTATTTACGGTTGATGGTTTATACCATTTCCAGCAATCGCTTATATACTATTCATATTAAAACGAACGATCAATCGCATAATTTTCATATATTCAAACAAACAATTAAATCACATAATTAGCATATACAAACAATCAATCATATGATCATCATATTCAAATAATTGCAAAAACATGCTAATCTCACAATCAAATATAATATCCATAATCAATTCGATAGTAGTTTTTCAACAAAATAAGTCACATACTACAAGCATTCACAGACAAGTTTCCACAAATGGTACTAACAAAATATGACAACATATATAACAACTAATTCATGTTCGTTGCTTGATTACCAATAGTTCTTTGTTGTCGACAGTCTTCGCTTCGAAATAGCTAATTACCTACCATCCATATCCACCCTCCATGGCATCAGAAGCTAACCTAACCTCATCAACTTCATTTGCAGCATTCATTGTGCATCCCTGTGCACTTCAGTATAAACTCCTGCAACCCACTGTTTCTAACTTCACTTCACAGCTACCCCATCTTCAAAAGTTCTCCTCCCCAAAACATCAATCTGAAACCAGCACTGTCGAACCGAACTACCTTGCAACATCATCAACAGTCTGAACCATCCATCAACCTCCTCCATAACCACTGTCTCTCTGCTACACCAAACACTCACCAAAAATCACTCTCAACACAACCAGCCTTTGCCATATACCCAAACTTCTCCTCGACCTTGAAATTACTCACACCAACCTTCTAACCCTACAACCACAAACAAAGTCCAAACCCCTCTGCCTTCATCACACAATTCACCCCCAACAACCTCTACATCACCTTAAACCTGCTTCTCCAACCGGAACCCACTCCGGCCTCCATTAACAACTAACTACCCCAACTGTTTATCCTCATTCAATCCACCCTGCATCAACCACTCTTTCATTTTCATTTCAAACCACCGACTTCAGCCTCTATAATCCACAACTACTCCATAACATTCTACAAAACACCAAGCTTCACAACAAACCAACCTTCACAACAAACCAACATCTTGAAAACACTTATAAATACTGTTTTTGACTTGTTTTTCCTTCTCGGGTTTGATTATGTTTTCCATAGGTAAAACTTAGCCACATAAGTAAACATAAAAAACATTCATCTATTGACTTGATGGCGTATGAATGCCCAAAAGGCAAACAATGCTGACTAGGACATGTTACATGTCATGTCCGTATCAAGACTGACCGACTTGGGAAAAACTCATGATATGTTGTGGATCCTACATGTCTGAGTGTTCAAAGGATCGTATTTCCATTACATATGTTTATTACTAAAAATCTGGGTGCAAGTTCCATGTAAGTTGAAGAAAATTGCAGCTGAAGTGATGTACCTATTGAAGAGCATTTATGTTAAAAAGCTACTAACTGGAGGGTATCGTCAGCATAAAATAATCAAGTCTCCTACATGCTCCATGCTGATACCTAATGCCTCAATCTGGAACTAAACCGTATTCATACTTTCAACAATGCTAAACCTATATGAGTCGTTTCATTTTTTATATTCCATAATAAAACATAACTCATATTTCAGTACTAAAATAAAAAATAAATAAATAAAGTGTTATAGGCAAATTTCATAGAAGTTTCATGCAGGAAGTTAGGTTGGTATACTCACCGGTGGATATGAATAGGCTGTTGCTTTATTGCTTTTGACTGTGAACTCAACAAACAAAAAACAGAACATACTGTTTTTTTTATAGCTATGCCCCCGAAATTCGAACACTTTGCATTTTAAAACATGATGGGACCTTTTGTTGTCCTAATTATTAATGCGTTAATGTACCCAAATCTCTTTCCTTTTATTTTTCAAATCTGATCATCTCTCCAACTCGACCAGTATTTTTGATCGTATTTATGTAGCTAATCTAACCAGTAACAAACTGAAACGTTGCACATTTACACATGTATTAAAAATAGACCATTCTTATATGTAATAATAGTACGAATACCTGGGGTTTATAAGATGACCTCACTAGAGCAGGGGCTCAACAAAATTGTCCATACATTGATCAAATTCTATTGATTTCAAACTGGCTGTGTTTGCTGCTGTACTCAGACTGGTGGCCGCAGTTGTAGGACAACAAGCCGGTCTAAGATTTGAAGTGGGTTCACTGCAAGCATGGTCAGAGCATAGCAACGCAAGTTATGAAACTTAGTGAAACTTAGCTATCCTTATATTTGAGTATTTGAGCTATCAATCAATGTACAATGATAATTGAGGAGTGGTTTACAAATACACACTTAAATTTGAGTAAAACATAAGAGTATAACTAACCTCTTTCACATTTTCTAATTTTCTGCAATCCCCATCATTTTGAATTCACCTATGCATACACGGCATCATTATTATATAATACTTACAAATTTTATGTACCACATCACAACCTTAACAACTAACGCTTCGTCCTAAGGAGTTAGGATGTAACTGTGAGAAAAGTAGTTGCTTAGGTACATTGTTATTAATAAAGATGGGTTTCTACAATTTTGCTCAACGTAATTTTAAAACAGATTAAATAATTCAAATGTTTACAAAGACTAGAGATACTAATAAGGACAGTGTTATCTTCTTCACTAAGTGGACTACTAACATTCAAAATATAACATGTCTAGTTGTAAATACCAAAATAAAAAATTAAAATAAATTCTAATAGTCACTTGTAAACAGCGGATATATAATATAAATACTATATCAGAAGCATAATAGAAACTCCTAGTTTGGATCTCAAGAGCATGGACTATTAGTGGTTCACCCCTAAACATCCATAAGAGCATTAATAAATAGTCAGTTTCCTTAACCATAGCATGTACAAAGTATGATAAACTACAAAAATAAACTAAAGAATGAAGTAATACCGGATATAAGGTTATAGTGTTCCTTAAGTGTTTGCCATCAAAAGTAGTCCCTATATACAGACCAGTTAACAAGAGCCTTTTAGGCAAAGCTTCATGAGTTAGTCTCGAATAAAGTGTTTTTATGCAATTACAACTTATTCACCTTACTACTACTTTCCACAACAGCAGGAGAGGTAAAGAAATATTTTGTGGAAGGTATAGAACAAATGAGCTAATGAAAATTTGCTGTGAAGAGCTCTCAAAATGAATAATTACAAGCTAAATTACCACCAGAATGATCAAAACGTTAACTATGAAATTTACTAACTAGTCATGCGGTAGAAGTTATAAAATTGTGTTCCTACTTCATAGAAGTGCATACCGTCAATGAGAGTTGTTCGACAAGAATGAAAACCGCAATTACACTGTTTATCGGAGCGAACAATCTTTTTCGAGCTACTGGGCTTGTGATAGTAATAGCAATTATTGTAACTTTCTGGCAATAAATGCGGTAAATTAGTTAATATTTGCTCAAACTGTGGAAGCATAAATTAGGCTAAGCCAAACAATTCAATGAATAGAATTGAGGAAATGTTAATAAAAACATATAGTAGAATCACATAGGATAATCAAATTAAGGATCAATCTTTGATGTTTTATTAATAATAACAATAACATTTAACCCTCTTAAGTGGGTGTTAAGAATCACATAAGTAAATATTAACTAATTTTAAGTGCATACAGTTCTCATCTTGCAAAAAATGGTTTACATCACTTAGGTATTAATAGTTTTTTGTAATATTATCATACATATTCTTCTTTGGATTTTGCTATTTTACCTGGAAATAAAAGAAGGAAGATACGACCGCACTTAACCACAAAAATAGAGACACATATCAAAGATATGACGATAAGAATATTAGCTTAAAACCTTCTAGCATGACATAGACATGTGGTTTCACTAAATATATAGCAGATTTTGTAAAAGGCTCCGTGCTAAGAGTCATTTTCACCTCCTCAGCGGTAACATGTGGATTACCTTCACTACATAAACATGAACATTATTCATTTTATGCACATGTGTAGAGAAAATAGCGTAATAAATGAAACAATTAGAATATACATCCATATAGATCTACATAATCCACAGAAACCTGTGTCTCGTGCATGGATTTGGAAGATATACTGAGAGGTAAGTGATATACTTAATACAGATAGGATGTGAACATTTGTCATGTACGAGAAGCAAAATCTATAGGCACAATTCACCAAAATGCATGAGAGCGTGCCAAGAGAGTATTTTATGGGTATTCATGCTGATAGAATACCTTAGTGGGGAATTTTATGGGTAATATTACCCAAATTATAGTTCTGGGTCTATTACCCGGTAGTTAACCCTTGGTTAATTTCAAAACATGGACAAGTGCTTATTTTTGTTTTTATCTACAGTTATTTTTCTACAGGTCCTACTAGATAGAGAATTTGTCATCAATGGATGAATTTGTATGAGTATAGGTTATGATTTTATATTGCATGAAATGTTTGTTAATAAATCAACACGACAATATGGAATCATAAGTTGTACACTGCAGTGCCATGCCTAAACATCAAAAAATGGAATTTCACATCTCTTTTTGAAACGCTCAGCTACAGCAGCTCCAACAATTGAGAGTAAACGTGGCAAAATTGGAAGGCTGTCATGTGGAAGATTCATTCAGATCCATGCTTCTTGCTTGGTGCCTTGCAATAGCTGGATAACACCTGCAACTGCTCAGTCTGGCTGATCACATGTAGTCCAAACTGGGTGCCTTCAATGTTGATCTTGCAAATAGCTTCAGTAAACGAAACACAGATTTCATCGTCAGCTTCATTTTAAATCAGAGTAGCCTTGACAATCCAAACCTGTATGGTAATGGATATAAACCATTTGTAAGTCAATAAAAAACGGACAGCAAAGCTCTATTTTTTTATGTACAATGCACTGGTGATGAGCTTAATCACTAATAAGGTTGGTTAACATTTTGATATATTGTTAAGTTCTTACTTTATTGATTATAATTAAGAAATTAGCAATATAACTAAGCCTATCAAGTTTATCACATGTAGATCACCATGAGCATATAAAACATAAGTAGGGAGAGAACATTAATATAACAGTAAGGCCAAACAAATTATTAAGCTATTGTGTATCATGTAGACTAAATTATATGATTGATCAAGCCAATCAAATTTCATACATTGACATTTAATATTGGCACATAACAAACTATATCCACCTCCTATGAAAAGAAAGCTACTAAAATTATTTTGGATACTTGGTTGAATCAAAGTTTGAAATTTTGGTTTTCGATTAAGTTTCGTTCTGTTTGATATATCTGGAATTTTTGTTCTGTTTTAGAATATCAAAAGTTTTGGGTCAGTTTCGGTTCTAGTTTTGATTACTTTATGATTTTTTGAATATAAATAATTTAATATGTACCATTAAATATATAATTTACCATTATAATTTTAAATCCCTATAATCTGAAATTTACCTATATGATAATCCAATTCCTTTGGTCCAACATCTTTGATTAGCAGAATATCCATTTACAAATTTCTCTTTGGGCCATATATAGTACCTTTTCAATGCATGAAAATGATATAACTGCATAAAAAGTTACCACTATGTGGATGGTGACAGAAACTGCATATATATGAAAAACAAATAGGCATATAAATACAGTTGTGTTAGCAAGCAAATTTATATAAAAGTGAAGGGATAAAAAGATGACATGAATTACCTTGTAGTTCTTCATCCTTTATAAAATGGCGTGGTTGGTGATCACTGCACTAACAATATCCGAAGCGCTAAGAGTAGCATCGGTGGCATCGGCTACTACTATGTCCACATCAGCTTTCTTGAGGGTGGGTGCATTGTTCACACCATCAACAGTCATGTTGTATATATGCTTTCTTGCTTTCGAACATTTTACTGTCTCCTACTTATGACCTCCTGTGTATGTGTAATTTTAATCTAGTGCAACAATGTACTTCAGGTAAATCCAGTACAATTTTAAATATAAACTTCAGGTAAATCTAAGCAATTTTAGCTGCTTTAGCGCAGTTCAGCAGCTTTACTTCTAAAATGCACAAGATTTTTACTGACCAAGAGATTATTAAATCTAGTTGTTCACATTATTTTGGTTTACCTTTGAACCAGAGTATGTGATTTGGTTTCTTCAAATCTTGCATTTGAGATGTAATTTAAGGTCTATAATATGCCATGAGTTAAAGAATTGCTTGGTTAAGCGTTCATATTTAGAAAGTTCATTGAGTCATCGAAAAAACTTTAGTACCGTAAATGTTTGGTTAAGCCTTAACAAACATGCTCTACTAATTATAAATCTAAACAAAAGAAATTTACCTAAATTTTAATTTCTATTTTTGAATAAATTGAATTCAATTTATGTGAAGAATTCAAGCAACAACCCACAAACTCCATTGCACAAACTCAATTTAATCAAAAACCCAAAATAAAGTTTATTTTCGGATTACCTTTGGAGGTGTGAAGCAGAGGTCAGAGACTGGAATTGTAGATTCAGGCACAACCATTCTGAGGCAAAATATACATAGGTCTTGAGCCAGTCTTCAACAATGGTGGTTCAAGCCAGTCTTGAAAAAACCTTGCATTCATCTCCAAAGGTACCATATTCAGGAAATTCACGATATCCAGATCTAGCGAAGAGCAGTCCTTCAGCAATGGCTGGAAATTTGACGCAAGAGAGCAAGCATCAGTGCGGATTTTAAGGCAGTGAATTATTTGAAGGCAGAAGAAGAAAAGTATGTCGATTTTGAGAAAAGGAACAGTTTAACAAAATTGAAGAATAAAAGGGATTGAGAAAAGTTGGCTTGGTGAAAAAAATGTTTAAGTGACAATGGAAGAGAAAGAAATATTAGCGAGCAAAGAGAAATTTTGTCCAAATTTTTAGTGATTGTTGGCGGGACAGATCTAGCAGCGTTTCTTTTGTTCGTTTAATCCTAATAGACCAGCATTGGTAGCACTTAGCATTGAAACGCTGCCATTTAATGCAAGCAATACTAAGTTTTGTTGTAGTGTGCCGAACGTCCTTGTAGGCCGAGCGTAGCTGTAGGCCGAACGTCTTTGTAGGCCGAGCGTAGCTATAGGCCGAACGTCTTTGTAGGCCGAGCGTAGCTGTAGGCCGAGCGTACCCTTAGGCCGAGCGTACCATTAGGCCGAGCGTACATGTAAGCCGAGCGTACCCTTAGGCCGAGCGCACCTGTAGGCCGAACGTACCCTTAGGCCGAGCGTACCCTTATGCCGAGTACTCTTGATTGCCGAACCATCTTTTCATGCCGAACGAGATTGCTGAACCCTTAGTTGCCTGGGTAGACCTTCAGGAAACACTTGCCCCCCAAAGTGTATCGCGTGGTCGAACGTGATGTGCTTTGAACTACGAGTCCACTAGCTAGGCTTCGAGATATGGTTCTGTTTTCTCCCTTAATCACGAGTTGAGGTAGTTTTCCTTGATTGCCAGATGAAGTGATGTGCGCCGAACAGGATAACCGAAGCCGAACATATTACGTATGCCGAGTGACTTTGTATGTGGAAGCCGACCGAAACAGCTCTGATCGGTAGTACCGGCCACAGTCTGTTCGACTTCCCCTCTTCTCCTATAAAAGCCAGCGTTTTTACCCCTCTTCTCTTCTCACTTTTTACATCTGCTATCCCGTATTCGTGAGTTTCGTCAACACCAAGAATCCCATTACCTATCTTTCCTCGAACTTTATACCTGGCATCACCCTTTCTTCCAGTCACTTGGAACTAATCAAAGCCTTAATTCCAGAGTTTTCCCGAGTTTCAATATATTTGCTAGGTATCGATCCCTTCTGCTAAACCATTTTTCCTTACTAAAAGTTTTAATTCAAGGCTGTATTTCATGGAGGATCGAGCCACGACTAGGTTGTTTCTTTTAGGGCCGGACGATGTGGAAGAAAGGAGATGTGGCCAGAGATGAGCACACGAGGGAGTTACGCTGTGGTTCGGCCTTCTTGTACCGAACGAGATTGGAGGGAAAGAATGAAGGAGGTGTAGGGATTGGCCAGAATGCCAAACGGCACGGTCCGATTTGACTCGCCAAACAATTCGTCCTCGTTGTTCGATGTAGAAAGAAGAGGAGAATGAGGTGGTTGTTAAGGACGGAGTGCCGAGCGTTAGCGCTCGGCTTAACTTTGGTTTGGCATGACTCGTCGCATGCCGGGCAGTTTAACGGAAGGTTAAGGAGGAAGTATGAACTAGGTCGGATGCCGAACGTCATCTCGATCGAACAGAACTCAGGCCAAACCAATCCTTGACTGAACAATGCATAATTCGAATGATAGATAGGCCGGACGGTAGACAAACCAAACATGACTTAGGCCGAACGATAGACAAGCCGAACATGACCTAGGCCGAACAGTAGACAAACCGAACATGACTTAGGCCGAACGGTAGACAAACCGAACATGACTTAGGCCGAACGATAGACAAGCCGAACATGACTTAGGCCGAACAACGTGAATGCCGAACCATACTTAGGCCGATCGAACATAAATGCCGAATAGACAATTGCTTTGCCTAATCATATAACAAAACAAGGACAAGGACTCTAGCATATTAGCATATCAAACTGATCCGGACTATTAACTTCTTAGCTTTAGTAGACATAAACCTGAACTTAGATTGACATACTCAGATAGCTTCTTTTAACGTTTTCTGAATCTGAAACTGTAATCACCATAAGGCAGGTTTTCGGAGACGGTCAACGATGACGGTCTTCGAAGGGGATGATTTGAAGCTCAGTTTTATATCAGTAACCTTGTGACCTTCCGACTTTCAACGCTTATACACGATTGATTGCACTAGTTCACACACCACGTGGGGGAATATTCGTGTTGTTAATTCTAACATTGAACATTTTTCAAGTATAGTTCTCACAGGTGCTTAGCCAGATTCACTATTTATTGGAGATGTCTAAAAAATCCAGCTCCGCCACTATCTCAGATAGGCCCGGACCGTCTTTAATGCAGGAAGTCGTGGACACTTCAAATCCATCGACTTCCCCCGCTCATAATTTAGCTCCTGATGCCCGGGAGGCATCGATTCTCTTGGATAATCCGATCGACTCACAGGCTTCGAAGATTAATGAAGTCGCGCTTCGGCGAATATGCTCCATCCACGGAATCCCTTTTGCCGACGTGTTGGTTCCGTCAAGGCAGGATCGTCCTCATCTGCCCTCAGTCGGATATACTGCATGTAATAAGTTTATGTGCTGGATGGGCAACGTGCCTCCATTCAATCTATTTCTTCGGGACGTGTTGCAATACATAGACATCGCCCCATCACAGCTGCATCTAAATGGCCACGCGTTCATATACGGGACCTACCTCCTTTTCATGGCCGTCTTCTCTAGGCCTCCAACTTCCGGCGACATCAGATATATTTATATGATTAAGAAGCGGAAAGATAGCCCCTCCTTTATGTTCCTCGAGCCGTACCACAAATGCCAAATTTTGACCGGAGCATGTAGCAAATTTGCCCTGTACAAACAGGAATGGTTCTATGTACGTTGCCCTCCTGGTTTCGCGAGAAGATGGGTTGAAGGCAGTAAGTCTTTTCCCTGAGTCGACATTTGCGCTCTATCAGAACTATGCTTTTTCTAACTTCTTGTTTCATCTTTTTAGGTATCAACCCGCGTCCTAAGGGCCGAGGATATTCTGAGACCGTTGAAGCCATTAGAGCTCTTCCTGCCAAGGAACAGGACATCCGAACCCTCCTTTCAAATGAGTCATTATCGAGATTCGGCCTGTTAGCAGGAGGTCGCCGGATTAGTCTTCCTGAGGGCGTCTCCATTCCCAAGCCTGCATCCGGTAAAGGAAAAAAACTAGCCGAATCGTCATCACGCCATATCCCTGATGTATAGGAAGGGGAGAAAATCAAAGAGAGTGAAGCTCCTGAAACACAAGGCGAGAATGTGGGCCATACTCAGGACCCGCTGGTCGAAGTGCGTGATATTGAAACGTCATCTTCCCCTTCGAAAGGGAAATTGAAATTGACGTATAAGATACGGAAGGAGAAGGTTGGTGGAACTTCCAAAGTTACGCTCATCCCGCCCGAGAAAGAGGCTTCTTCACAGCACATGGAAAGTTCTTTAAGGGGTCTGTCGAACCTTACCATTCCTAGCGATCTACTCAATTACGGTTTCGACGATCCAAAAGCCCTTAGATTTCATTCTCCCCCTAGAGGCGGCACGGGAGTTCAACCCCTAGTCCAGGGAGATAACACTCCAATTAGTAAAGATAAAGGAACTGGTCCGTCGGGGGGAACACTAGGACACACACGCACACACGCACTTTACCATACACTTCAATTTTTTCGTTACCCCAATTTTTCCTAACCCATTGTTATTTTTATTCTACGCAGGTGACATGGGGCGCTCCCACGGGTTCGATTGCCTCCATGGTTCTTCTGTATTTCACCATCCGGGACGGGATTCAAGCTCCGGTAGACGTAGGGACAGAGACGATTACGAAGATCAAGACAACCGTCCTCGTGATTCGTCTTATCAAAAGAAAACATATTCCCAGTCTTTATATTATCGTGACCCCCCTCCTCAAACTGAGCAAGATAGAGAAAAACTTTCGCAGAAGGGGTCTCAACCCGATGTCTCCCGAGATCAACATTCCGGTTCATTGAGCACACGGCAATCTCGGAAACATCGGAAGAGAACAGAACTTTCAAAGCCTCCTCCCCCTGTTACTACAGCTGACCCAACTATAGCAGAGATGATGGTCGATCTTAAGGCTAAATTCCCAAAAATCTTCTTTGACGGCCTGAAATTCCTCCCAGCTATTCATCACATCCCAGGCACGTCAAGAAGAGTGCCATCGCCTGCAAAAATGACGTCTATGTTCAACATGACGCGTTTGTACACTTTGTCGAAAAAGTCTCGGAAGTATCTGTTGAGCGACAACAGGAAATTGACCGTCTGAAGCTTGAAGCTATTCTCGACAAGGACATCATCAAGAATCAAGATGAAGAGCTTGCTTCGTATAAGTCGAAACTTGAAGCCGCAGAGCAAAGTGCAAAAGACACTGCCGAGGCCGTCACTCGTCTAGAGGCGACCCATAAAAAGGAACTTGACGAAGCAGTCCAGCGCAGTGGGGCCCTTGCTCTAGAAAAAGACTCTATCCAAAAAGAAAGGGACGCGCTTGCCCTACAAGTCAGAGAGTTGAAAGAGCTATTCTCTAAGGAGAAAGAGGAGAAAATAGCCACTCAATAAGAGTCCCAACGATACTGCAACGAAATTGTTGCTACACGGCTCTTAAAAACAAAACTCGATGATGAGCTTGCTAGGGTTGAGATAATGAAAGACGAAGCCCGTGAGGAGGGCAAGAGAAAAGCTTCTAAGGAGATTGACTCTCGCCTCGAAGCAGCTGGAGAGGCCGGTAGAGAAGAGGTCAAGTGCATGTTTGACCCGTTGATTGCCGAATACAGCGCCCATGTCCTTATGCACCGCGACTTGACATTCCTAGGCGAGGACTATCTTGAATCTCTAGCTGAGGCCTGGGAGACTTTAAAAAAGATCGAAAAGATCGAGTCGGGCACTGAGGAAGTCGATGAGGAGGCTCTAGTGAAAGAATTTCTCAGAGGGAACGAGCCAGCGGACTTGTTTGCAGCTTTGGCTCTTTATAGTAAAGGCTCTCCCCTATTAAAAGAGAAAGACGATGAAGCTGGTCCATCTGGGGCTAAGGCTGCAGTCCCTCCTCCTTCTGCTCAATCGGCCGGTCGGCCAACACTTGACCCATTTGAGCAGCATGCCGGCTATGATCCAGAAGATCCCGAGCTTGGCGTTCATGTGCTATCCCCTATTCTAGAGGGTGAAACTCCATGCGCAACAGATAGCCAGCGAGAACCCGGTATAAAACTCTTCTTTTATAAGTTCAAAGATCCAGCACTTTCTGGTAGCTGTTATTTGTCCTAACGTTCGTTCTTTATGTTTTTATGCAGGCCGCTCTGATCCTGAAACAACTCCGAGGAGCGACGACGCCAAGGAGGAGGCAGGGAAAACAAGCGATGTCGCTCATGCAGGAGTAACTCCCGGCCCTGACGCTCAAGTGATCGAGGCGCTAGATGATGATAAGTTTGACACTTCATCTCCCGTTGAAGGGAGTGATGAAATTGAGATCACTGGCGCCTCCGAACATACTTCGAAGATGAGCATGAAGGAGCGACTCGCAGAAGAGAAGAAAAAGAAGGTCGAGATCAAGGTCGAGCCTCAAATACTGGAACTTACCGACCTGCTAAATAGGCCTCTGAAAATCATTCTCCCTGGCAAATCCAAACCGCTTGATGTTCCTTCTCCTACACTTGGCTCCGCTTCCTTAGCAAGCAAAAAATCCAAGAGGAAGCATGAGGGAGAGGAGTCATCTGAGAAAACAAAGGAAGAAAAGAAAATGAAGCCAAAGAAATAGTCGCTATACTCGTTCAACGAGATTTTGCTTAGGTCCTGTATCTACTCTTACTTTTCGTTTTCATAGTTCATGTAGATAGAATTTTTGACTCCAAGTTTAGGAGGAGTAGTTGAGTAACCCCATCTTGGATTATTTAATAAAGTTTAGTTTTCTTTGTCACTTGAACGATTCTTTCGCTTTTTAGCTTTCTGTATAACTGTGGTCGAAACTCAAGTTCTTATGAGTCGCATAATTTCCAAATCCATTCTTACATTGTTCGAACATTCTTTGGGTACTTAGAATTTTCTCTAATCCGCGCTCCGGGGATTTAGAGTAATTCGGTCCGCATTCAGGGGACTCGAAGATCTGAATCGTCTACACTCTAGTCCGCATTCCAGGGACTTAGAGTACTCCGGTCCACACTCATGGGACTCGGAGATTGAAGTCGTTTATACTCTAGTCCGCGCTCCGGGGACGTAGAGTACTCCGGTCCGCACTTAGGGGACTCAGAGATTTGAAGTCGTTTATACTCTAGTCCTCGCTCTGGGGACTTAGAGTACTCCGGTTCGCACTCAAGGGACTCGGATATTGAAGTCGGTTATACAAGTTCGTACATCATACAGAATAATGTAACTCCAACAGTTCATCATCCGGCTATGAGATATAGAAACATCAGTAATTCATGGAAAAGACAGCTTCAAGCCTTTATTAATGAAAACCAACTAAATTGCCTGATCACACGGTCAAAAAGAAACTAAGAGATAACGGAACAAAAACATACAGGAAATAAGTGCGCCTAAAACAGGAAAGAAACATGCTAAATGTAATAATGTCGCAAATGTTCACTGTTCCATGCTCGGGGGAGTGTCACGCCATCAACGGTTGCTAGCTTGAATGTTCCCTCTCCAAGCTTCCGTTCAACGATGTATGGACCTTCCCAGTTGGGATTCATACGTGATGGTACCAGGAAAACTCGTTTCAAAACGAGATCACCCACATCAAAGATCCTTGGGCGGACTTTGTCGTCGTAATATCGCTTGACTCGGTGCCTATATGCTGCTGCCCTTAGTTCAGCCTCTTCACTTTTTTCGTCGATGCAGTCTAGTGATTCCAACAAGAGGTCCTGATTCGTCCTGGGGTCATAATATGTCACCCGATGTGATGGAACTTCAAGCTCCACGGGTATAACGGCTTCCGAGCCGTATGCTAATGCGAATGGAGTGTGGCCAGTCGTGGACTTGTGGGTAGTTCTATAAGCCCATAATGCTGTTGGGAGTTCATCCACCCACTTGCCTACGGCTTTTTCCAAACGCTTCTTCAGTATGGACTTGATTATTTTGTTTACAGCCTTGACTTGTCCGTTAGCTTTCGGATGCGCAACAGCGGCGAACTTCTTCTCAACGCCGTACTTTAAACAGAAATCTTTGAACTCTCTGCTTTCAAACTATGTCCCGTTGTCCGTAATGATGGTTCGAGGCAGTCCAAAGCGGCATATAATGTTTCGTACAACGAAATTAATGACCTTCTTAGAGGTGATTGTGGCTAAAGGTTCTGCCTTGGCCCATTTTGTGAAATAGTCGACTGCAACTATCGTGTATTTTGCACCACCTTTGGATATAGGCAAAGAGCCAATTATGTTGATTACCTAGATTGCAAATGGCCAGGGACTAACCATTTGTGTGAGTTCTGTTGGTGGAGCTCTCGGGATTTTCGCATATCTTTGACACTTGTCACATTTTCTTGCGTAGTCTGCAGCGTCCCGATTTACAGTTGGCTAATAGTATCCATAGCGGAGGATCTTTTTTGCTATTGTCTGCCCCCCAGTATGGTCGCCACATTCTCCTTCGTGAACCTCCTTCAAGATCCGCTTTGTCTCATCATGGGCAATGCATCATAATAAGGGGGCCGAGAATCCCTTCCGATACATTACTCCATCCTGCATCACATATCGCGCGGCTTTTCGAATGACTTGTCGTCTTTCGCTCCTTTTTTCTGGTAAAGTTCCGGTCGTTAGGTATAGTTTGAATGGGGTGATCCATGACTCCCGCTCGATTCCTGTTTCCAACACAAAATCAACTTCCATCGCGTCTATGCTTGGAGCGTGCAAGGTTTCGACGGGAACCAATCTCATTTGCTGTGCATCGCCAGTGCTTGCGAATTTAGCCAATGAGTCGGCTTCTTTGTTCTGTTCACACGGGACATGCGAAATGTCATAATGTTCAAGATTCGACAATAGTTCCTGTACCAGAACAAGGTACGGAGCAAGCTTTTGTCCCCTTGCTTGGTAGTCTCCTCGCACTTGGTACACCACCAGCTGCGAGTCACAAAAGATTTCAACTGATTTAACCCCAAGTTCTCCAACGAGTTTTAAACCAGCAACCAGCGCTTCATATTCTGCCTCATTATTTGTAGCTGGGAAATTGAGCTTCAAAGCGTAACAAATCGATCGATTTTCTGGAGTTACGAGAACTACACCATCTCCGGAGCAACGGTCGTTTGATGTCCCATCAGTGTACAACTTCCATCGAATGGGGGGATTGACAATGTGATTATCTGGTTCGTCAGATACAGTAAACTCACCGATGAAATCTGCTAATGCTTGGCCTTGTATGGCTCTTCGTGGCAGGTAGGTAATATCGAATTGACTCAACTCGATATTCCATTTTAACATCCTTCCAGAAGTTTCTGGTCGTTGGAGTACCTGCCGTAGGGGCTGATCGGTATAGACACTAAATGAGTGTGCTTGAAAGTATGGGCGCAGCTTACGTGATGCAATCACCAAGCAATAGGCCAATTTCTCAATTTTAAGGTAATTTCTTTCTGCCCCCGTTAAACGTTTACTAACGTAATACACCGGCTTTTGGACTCGGTCCTCCTCGCGGACCAAAGCCGCACTTATAGCATGTGGGGATACGGCCAAGTATACGTACAGCATCTCGTGGTCTACTGGCTTTGACAGCACTGGAGGACTCTCCAAATGCCTCACCAGACTCGGAACGCTTCCTCACAGTTGGATGTCCATTCGAAATTTCTCTTCCCTTTCTTTATTGTGTCGAAGAAGGGAATGCACTTGTCTGTGGCTCTGGATATAAATCGACTCAGCGCAGCCACCTTTCCATTCAAGCTTTGCACCTGCTTTATAGTTCTGGGCACTTGCACATCTCGAATAGCTTGAATCTTTTCTAGGTTCGCTTCAATTCCCTTAGCATTAACAATGAATCCCAAAAACTTCCCCGACGCAACGTCGAAGGAACACTTCAAAGGGTTGATCTTCATCCCATAATATCTGAGTATATCGAACATCTCCGCTAAGCCTCGAATGTGGTCGTTTGACTGTCGTGACTTCACGAGCATGTCATCCACATAGACTTCCATCGTTCTACCAAGCTGGTCTTTGAACATTCGATTCACTAAATGCTGATAAGTTGCTCTTGCATTTTTCAATCCGAAAGGCATTACTACATAGCAATATAGCCTGACGTCTGTGACGAAACTGGTGTGTTCTTGGTCTGGAATATGCATCGGGATTTGATTGTATCCTGAGTATGCATCCATGAATGATAACAACTCGTGTCCTACAGTGGAGTCGACCAACTGATCAATCCTAGGCAATGGGAAACTGTCCTTGGGGCATGCCTTGTTCAAATCGGAATAGTCTACGCAAGTTCTCCATTTCCCGTTCGCCTTTTTCACCAGCACGAGGTTCGATACCCATTCAGGGTAGAGGGCATCGTGGACGAACCCATTGGCTTTGAGTTTGTCCACCTCTTCTCTGAGAGCAGCAGACCTCTCTGGGTCCATTCCTCTCCTCTTTTGTTTAACCGGGACGTACTTCGGGTCTATGTTCAACATATGACTCGTAATGGCAGGAGAAATCCCGCACATATCAGAATGCGTCCAGGCGAAAACATCAAGATTCGCTCAGAGGAAATCACTAAGGTCTTCAGTCATTGTGGGGCCGAGTTATGATCTGATCTTCAGCATTCGCGATGGATCGTCTCGGCTGACTAAAATGTCAATTGTTAATTCAGCCGGCGCTTCCTTTTCTTCCCTGGGTTTCTCATCGTCGTCTCTCGGATCTATGTCTCTGAAGATCTGAGAATTATGCTCGAGCTAGGGCTCTGGCATTACTTGTCAATTATCAGTATTATGGTTGCAGACGAGATTGTCCGCAACCTTTCCTTTCTCCCTCCGATGGGCCTCTCGAAGCTCAGCCACATAATAGGCACGACCAGTCGCCATGAACAACACCTACTCCTTTGGCAGTCGAGAACTTCAAAGTCAAGCACCACGAGGCTAATGCTGCCCTAAACTCAGCCAGGGTCGGTCGGCCCAAGAACACATTATACGGAGAATCCACATCCAAAACTACGAAGGGTAGGATCCGCACCCTCCGACGCTCGCCTTGTCCCAGTTCAACTGGTAACTCAACATACCCCACTGCGTCGGTCGCTGCGCCATTAAAGCCATGTATACGAGCTTTAGACGGTTTCAAATCCTTCGTTTCCATCTTCATCTGGTCATAAGCCTTCTTGAAGATGATGTTGACAGAACTTCCACAATCAATCAAAATTCTTTTCACATAAGCCGGCCCGATTGTCGCAGATATGACCATCAGGTCGATGGTAGGAGCCTCTACTTGGTCAGCATCTCTGCTCCTGAATACTATATCATCTGTCATCACGCGCAGCTGTTTAGCAGGGGTCCCATCCTCTATGTTGGAACAACACTCGAAATCTGCGTGCTTCAGGGAACTAGCATACCGCTCCATCTCTTGCCAGTTCTTATACGCAGGGTGAGGCCCGCCGATGATCGTGTTTATGACCAGTCTGCCCACAGTCCGGGCAGGCTCCTCGGGATGACGCGGAGCTGGTGCACGACCTGGGTTGGATGTGCCCTATCCTCCTTCCTGAGGACTCTTCACAAACTCCTGTAACTTTTCTGCCTGATTAACTTCTCTATGGCGTCGTGTAAGTGTCTGCACTCTTCCGTATTGTGCCCATAAGTCTCATGGAAGCGGCAGTATTTCCCAGTCCGCTTTTGTTCTTCGGTTGACTCCTTTGGACGCGGCTTTCTGTACTGAAAGGTATTGCAGGTTGATAGGTAAATGTTCTCAAGAGATGCATTCAGCGGGGTATACTCATTGTAGGTCGGAATTCTCGGCTTCCACTTCCCCGCTTCTCTCTTCTTCCCTTGATTTCTTCCTCCGGATTCCTTAGGTTGCCCGGGCTTGTTCTGGACATTGACTTGAACTTTTCCCGAGTTGTCTTCGGACTGCTTCGCAGCATGTTGCTTTTCACGGACTCCTGGACAGGCCCCGGTGCCTTATCTCGCCTTACCCACCTAGCTTCCTATCTTCTTATGAACTGATGTGCCTTTGAGTAAAAACGCTCTAGCGTAGTCGGAGGTTTTCCTACCAGCCAATCTCCAAACTCTAAATCCGGATCCACGCCTCGCATCACAGCCATAAGAATTGCATGATCATTGGGATTGCTGACTTTAGTTGCCGCGACATGGTACCTCTGCAAATATTCCTTCAATGATTCCCTAGGAGCCTGGATTACACTTGATAAAGACATCACGTTCTTTGGACGAGTAGTGTGTATCCTGAACTGTTCTATAAACTTCTTCGCCAACTCCTCGAAACTGGATACGGACCGCGGAGGAAGTTGGGTGAACCACATAGTAGCGATCCCAGATAGAGTTATTGGAAAGCATCTACACTTGGTTGCATCATTTGCTCTAGCTGAATCCATCATCCATTCGTACCTCATGACATGCTGTCTGGGATCAGTCTTTCCTTCATAAGTCGGGATAGTTGGCATACTAAACTTTCTGGGGTACGCTGCCTGTAGAACAATGTATGTGAACGGAGTATGACTTCTTGACACTCCCCAATCGTCGTTCAATAAGCCTTGATTCTCTTTCATCAATTGTCTGATCATGGCTGTCAGGTCTGGTGTTTGTATGGAAGGTGGAAGGTTGGAGTCTGTTCTACGTGACTGATCATGCTTATGCCTAATTTGCTGGCGATCTGCCAAATGTGCGTCTTGAGGTTCGACACCGTTAGCATCTTGATGGTCTGGGCCTCCAGTCTCCACCTGCACTCCAGCTCCTAAGTTTCCAGCTCCAGCTTAGTCACGGTCTCCAGCTGTTCGGACAGCAGCACCTGCCTGAGCGGTTTCAGTCTTACGGCGTCTATGCCTGGGAGGCTCATCGGACGAAGTTGAGCTATCGGATGAGGAATAAGGAGCGGGATTGCCCCCAGCATTCTGGTGCTGTTGTTGAGTGAGTTGGGCCATGAGGTCGGCGTTGGCTTACATCTGCTCTCTGAGTTGTCTCATGCTTTCCCTGAGTTCTCTCATCAAGTCGTTGAACTCTATTCTGGTGACAACCGGTATTTGGTCCTGGGCGGTAGTCCCTGCACCTGGAATCGCTTGCTGATTGCTAGGTCCTACTTGTTGCACGCTAGTAGTCTCATGGGCGTCCGCATTATGAGAATCTGATCAGGTACGTGGTCTTGCCATTGTAGAGTTATTGGTACGAACTCTGAGTAGAATCAACGGACGTCCTATGAATGAGTCGGATCTTCTTTGGGGGATTTATTCAATCCAGTAGCTTCAAAGCAGATCCTTGAGGTCTGAGAATTCAATTCTCAGTGAAAGCACCAAAGTGTTAGCACCAAAATTGGTCACAAACCTCGTTGAGAAAGATTGTATAGAGATATAAGTGATGAAGGTAAATTTAAACAAGGAAGAATATGCTAATTTGAATGCAGAAAGTAAGAACACCAGATTTATAGTGGTTCAGCGTAATTGCCTACGTCCACTTTGAGGTTAAACTTTATTGCTTTACTTGATGATTGATTACAGATACAATCCGTAGACCAAATACTTGAATACATTTGCTAAGTAAAGTGGATGAGTCTTGAAAGCGGCAGAGTCTACCCAGTGTTCCCAAAAAAAGGTCCCTCTCACTATGCCCCTGCCTCTCTATTTATAGACAAAGGTGGGTTGGACTTCCCTGGCGGGCCTGGTAGCTGGATATCTCGGTCCAGATGGAATAAGCCCCGTATGCCGACCCAAACATGCCGAACGACCAAATGCCGAACCTCCCTTTCCATGCCGAACGTCCTTGTAGGCCGAGCGTAACTCATATGCCGAACGCCTTTGTAGGCCGAGCGTAGCTGTAGGCCGAACGTCTTTGTAGGCCGAGTGTAGCTGTAGGCCGAACGTCTTTGTAGGCCGAGCGTAGCTGTAGGCCGAGCATACCCTTAGGCCGAGTGTATCATTAGGCCGAGCGTACCTGTAGGCCGAGCGTACACTTAGGTCGAGCGCACCTGTAGGCCGAGCGTACCCTTAGGCTGAGTACTCTTGATTGCCGAACCATCTTTTCATGCCGAACGAGATTGCTGAACCCTTAGTTGCCTGGGCAGACCTTCAGGAAACAACAATACTATACAATTACAGAATTCAAAATTATTTTATTCACTGCTTTTACACATCTTCAATATTTGCTTTACTTAAGCCCGTACGATGCACATATATCATCCGTACGTAAAACCAAATCTGATCGCTCACTCGATCACACAATTTCACTTCCGAACTGGTATCGTCCACCCGACTTCCTAGTGCGGACTCAAATCTGGTTTCTTGATCAGAATAAGTCATTCTCCTTGAATAGTCCTAAACTATGATAGAGAATATCCAAAATCAATCAAAATCCATATCCAGGGTTCGCCGTCGAAAATCGAGTGAAAAATCCTAACTCGGATTGGTATAATTACCTCGAAATTCTGTGCTCGAATCTGGATCAACCCGCATGCGAATAAAATAATATATGTACATCCTACGTGTTTATTGCAATTGATCATTACTTATATGAATTCTCTCTTTATTCACATTCATTTTGATTTCTATCCACTCATTCACAACTATCATTCCATTTCACAACTTTCAGTTTTAATCTTCATTCAATTATTCACTTAGAATAATTTTCTCAATACCAAATTTACCTAAGAATTTCACCATTCATTTCTTAAGTTCAATATAAATATTTTTCTTATATTTATTTTACTACTTCACTACTGAAGTGTATACTCCAATTGAGTTCCAATTCCATATAAAATCAATTTGCTTTATTTTTAGATATTGAATTCTATTTACCTTTATCTCAAATACCAATTTGAAATCATTTGTCGTTAGTGAAAAATTTGAAAAAATTTTAACTCCCAAAATTTCGGAAAATTTTGGCAGAGTCTCCTTTGTACGGAGGAGCTTTTACAATTTGACAAGAGATATAAATATATATACATCGACCCACACGGTCGGAAAACAAAAAAACTAACAACAGTTCACATTTCCTATCTTTTTATTGCGTAGGCGTACCTTATTTAGCATTTTAAGCAAGCGGCTTATTTATTTAGCATTTTGTGCAACCAAATCCAGCCATACGGCTTCCAAAAACCTATACATACTCAATTTAAACATGTAAGTGACAAATATACAAAGTTTATTAACATTTCATTTAATTTCAATAGCTAAACACATGCATAACGTCAGCAATATACTCTAAGCACTTTCCATAAGCAAATTATATGATTTCAAAACTAAACCAATTGCTTTCGACCAATTCATAAGCCATTTCATTAAATTTTAATGGTTTACAATTCAATTTCTTACACTCAAGTTATTTTTAATCCAAACAAGCTCATATTCAATTCGAATGATTTCAAAAATCAATTTTATTTCACTTCTATCAATTCATAGAATTTTATTAAATTTCGTTTTCGTCAAACGACAATTTATATCTACGCAATCCGACTATATTCATGTGAATAAATAATTACTTAAGCTTGAAACCATTTTAAATTTATTCACAATCCATACATTCTCATTTTCATTATATTTTAAATTTTAATTCATTCATTCGCATCTCATTTTATTAACCAAACTAGTTTCATTCAAAACCATTTCATAAATCTCGACAACAACCACTTCAATTTTATTTCCACTCTCTTAGATTTTATTTGCAATTCAAACCATTTCTTTTTTAATCCAACTTCATTTCATTTCACCATATTTCAATCATATTCAATTCACTTAACACTTCCAAGTTGAATTTTATTTATAACTCAAGTTTAACTTCATTAACCTTTTTACAAGTTAATTTCATCCCAGGAAATTTTCAAACTTTATAAATTTCCAAACCCATTTATAATCCATAAACATTTTTAGTTAAACCTCCAGAGTTTAAACCATTACTTAGATACTCAAGAACATTTTAAACCAGTTCCAGAGTCTTTAATAATCACTTAAGTATTTCAAAAATTATTTGAAATCAATTATATCCAAAATTCTTTGGTAAATTCAATTATCCCTTTGAATTTCAAAACCAAACCCAGTTTGCAAGCAATTCCAATTTAAAACAATTTGGTAGCAATTCCTCTCTTGGAAACTCGAAAATGAACATCGATGATGCTGCAGTCATCACCGAAGTTATTATCCAGCGACCGAAAGAGTTCAATGCTTTTACCTCTTTAAAACCCCTCCATATATTTTTAAATTCCAAATCTCTCCAGATTTCAAATCCAAATAAAAAAAATATTTCCGAAATAATACCACCATTCTTTCTCCAAAACCTTTGAAAACTATTTTCAATCTCAAAGGAATTTAAACTTCCCAAAATCTTTGAAAATCATCTCAAACCTAAAGGAATTAAATTTTCTCAAAATTTCAAATTCCAAATCCCTTCAATTCACATTCAACTATCACTCTGGAATTTTTATTTCATTTCCAATTATAAATCACATTTATAATTGTAGAGATCCTGACTCGGCCTTCGAAAATCGGCACCCGTACTTCACTTGTACTCGAATGCCGCAGATTCAAACGCCAAATCTGGCTCGCCGGAGCTTATAACACAGTAAGTATAAAAACACAGCGAAATAAAGAAATGAATAATATCATATACATCACAAATGATACAATATCCAGAATAAGATATACAACAATGATAACTATATGATACAAGAATATCAGAGACAAATAATAATGTTACAGCGGAAACAATAGAAGTGATAACTCCAAATGATCTTTAAAAGAGCATGAGTCCCAACAACTCCAACATCAAGCTCGAACCACCGTCACGATGCACAAAGATAAGCAAGGTCAGTCGTCCGTGAACTCCGAACACTAAACTAGCTCCCGATAATCTACTAAACCTGACTATCTGAAAAACCCAACTCTAGACTGCCCGTGTGGAAAATTGTGGGCACCCAGAGTTTAGGAAGGGAACAATAAACTCCGAGTCAGTCATGGGACTGGTGTGAGCAACAAAAACAGTTTATCTTTAAACAAACAACAAAAGAATTTTAAACATTGAAATCCGCAATGCTTTTGGAAAATGAAACTACCATAAGGCCTCCCGGCACACACACAATGCAATCGCACACATGGGGGAGATTTCTCCTTATGATAGTAAAACATGCTCACTACGCAAAAAAAATCTTTTGATATTATTACTAGTGCATAGTGTGGAAACATTTTGAAAATATAATATTAATCTTAGCCAGCATAGGTACCATTATACTATGCCTACTGTGGCTACCATTTTAAATGGCAGGTTCTACAACTAAAACCGTACAGGGTTCGTATTGTTTCTTTGGATTTTTCCAACAAATGGTCAGGCTAAGGAACTTCCTATGCCACATGGGTACGCCTCTGGAGGGACGTCTCGAGAACTAACTAGCTCTCTGCCAACACAAGGCCGGGTTACCTCTTACTAGGTAACTACTACATGAATATGCCACCCCTGGCGTTTGCGTCCTTTATCTGAGTCGCCTCGATCACAAAGCAACAATCACACAGTAAATGAGATTGGAGCAACCACACAGGTAAATATCTGGGCTCCATACCATAATATCACCTTTTTCTAGAAGGAAATGACATACCCTAAAGGGAGCGACCCTCATAACCTTGGCGCATCTTTCCTGTTTCGACCATTTTCGGGTTGTGAGGTCCGATGAGGTCTCGTCCACAAAGCTACGCTTTTTCACAAAGCCATGCTTTGATCAACAAATGATCAGTGACACACAGCAACACTCAGCATGCCACACTACCAAATTGGGAGTATATCGCTGATGACCTTCAACTACATAACCTCTGAGCTCGTACGTCTCAGAGAAGGGTGTTAAGCTAAGAGAATAAATCTCCGCCACCAAGCAGAAATGTATTTGAAAGAAATCGGCTTTATATCTCAAAGTGTAATGTCAGACATACAACCATACAAGTCTGTTCCGGGTTCGAACAGAACCGAAGGCACTTCCAAAGAAGCCCTTGCAATTCCGGGTATTCACAATCCCGATCGGACTTCCCATCACTTAGGGAATCTCTATACCGGAGCAACTCAGTGCAGAGACAATCGATAGGTTATCCTATCGTTCTTGCAAACACCCGGTCTTCAACACCGGTCTTCAAATGCTATCGATTTACGTCGTATCACTATTCGGAATGGGTTATATGACACAAAGTCCTCTCCCGGCTAAACCGAATAGTGAGCGCAATATTTTAAAACATATGGATATTGGGATTTCAGTTAAGTCACAACTTATTACCCAAAACTTCTCTTTCAAATGGTTTAAACAAATTACCATTTTAATCTTTTACTCAAAAAGATTCATCTCACAAAGTTCACCCAATTTCACAAAGATCTATTCATAGATTTCAAATCGATTTCCATTTCAATTGGATTAACTCGTCCAATCTTTTAAATCAAGATTTAATTTATAGCTTTCAAAACAATTCCATTTCAACCTTTTATACAAAAGGTACACCTTTCCAATTTCAAAACAAAGTTCAACAATCTTTCACAAAGATTTATTCATAACTCGGAAAACCATTTTCATTTCAAACTTGAAATTCCTTTGACACAAATTGGAAATTCATTCCTTATATGAAAGCTTCTATTATTTGAAAACAAATAGTTCTCATTTCGGAAAATCTGATTCATTTATATAGGTTAAACCCCTTGGGTTAAATTCAAATGCCCAAACCAATACTTTTAAAATGGTTTAAATTCATATAAACACATTTATAACATCTTTAACCATAATTTCCAAATATGGAATTCAATTCCAAATTTTGAATTCAAATTCAAATTAAATTATTTAAATTGAAAAAACTTTACCAAGTCATTCAAAATAACTTTTATCTTAAAAACTCCTTTCCAAAAGCTTTAACATTTAACCCAAATCCATTTCCAAAATCAATTGAAATTAAAATTTCAATTTCAAAAACATTAAATTTAAATCATTTGTGACTTAATCGATTTTCTCGTGAAATCCATATTTGTGTGTGTATGGTGTGGTCCAGGGGTTTCACACACAATAGTGCAACATCATTCAATCATCACAGATTCAAATACAGTAATATAGTTGATAAGCGGTATAAACTATAACGCTTACCCTTATTCACAGATCCACGGATAAATCAAAGATAAAATAAATTACATTTATCACAGCTTGAATTAAAACAATTCATATCACACAGCATCACATAGTAGCGATATCAAACAATTCACAGCATTCAATAGAATACAGTCATCCATAAATAATGATTTATTAATCATCATTCTCTAATTAATTTAAAATAAATTAAATTAATTACTTTCATCATGCTAAATCTTGCTTACTTAACCATTAATTAATTACAAATTAATTAATCATTCTCTAAGCACTAATTAATGACACTTGATTAATTATACTCTAATTACATTAAGTAATTATCCTTAATTAATTACACAAATTAATTATTCTTAACCAATTACAGTAATTAACCTTTAATTACTTCATTAATTAATTAACTAAAATTAATTACATTAATCCTTAATTAATCACATTAATTAATTACTTCATAATCACTTATCATTGTTTAATTAATCTAAATTAATCAACCCTTAATTACATCATTAATTATATTAATTAATGATCTCTAATTACTTCTCTAATTAATTACTCTATTTACATTAATTACATTAAGTAATTAATCTTTAATTAATCTTAACAAATCTCATTTATTAATTAATCCTTCCTTTACAATTTCAAATTCCATTTAAAATTCAAATTCTTTTAAATACACTTTTGATTACTGAAACACTTTTATTAAACAATTTGAATTTAAAAGCTTTATTTATTCGTAAACTAAGATTGAAACTAAACTTGAAATTCAAATTTAAACTTTTGATTTAAAACTTAGTTTTAATTTTGCTTTATAAATTCAAAAATGAAAAATTTAAATTGTAAAAACAGAACAGGTTTAAAGCCTGTCACACAGCTCTACCCGAGATTCAACCCTTCCTGCTTCGAGTCCAACATCCAAAATCTCGAGTACAACTTCGAGTCAAACACGCGAGCACCTGGCTTCATCCCAAACTACTCAGGCTTTTTCCAGGTTCCAGAACTCGTGCACCTGCACTATTGATCGCGCTGACTCAGACCACCCCCGACGCTTCCAACACAATGATAATCACCACTACTCACGATCCCAACCACTCAATATTGGAATCCAGCTTGAAATCAAAATCGAGCATCAAAGCTACAACTGGAATAACATCACAACCTGGAACACACTTGAAACCAGGAAATCCCCTTGTTCTCCCTGCTCCGATCACCAGAAATCACGAAACTTTGGCCATCCACTCCTCAACACCTCCTCCACCAACCCCCCAAACCACGTCGAACTCGATCACCTATTGATGACGCACGAATCGAAATATCAATCACACCTAAAACTAGGTTTATGAAAGAGAATTGCTTGCCGCCGCCGCCTCGATGATCGAGGGCATCTCCGGCTATTTTTCCCTGAACCGCCGATAGCTCCACTACCCCCAAACAAAATCTCGACACCTCTGATCCCCTAGATCACCAGAGGTTGCTCGAAAATCATTTTCTAGTCAACCCAGAATTTCTAACCCAAAACCTAATTAAAAATTATGATTTTAATTTTAAAAATCATCATTTTTTGTTAGAATTCCGATCATATGCCTGAATTTATGAATCAAGATGTTTGAAATTTGGCTTATATTAAATTTGCTCAGCTTTTTCTTGATTTCCAGTAGTATCACCAATTTATTTAACTTAAATAAAATTTTAGTCTTTAACATATACCATAACAAACAGTTGTTATTTTAATTCTAAGACTAAACAGTTAGTGTATTGACAAAAATTGATTTTTGACGCAAACTATGTTTTGAATTTCAAAGCAGGGAACATAACAGCTTGCACACACACTGTCCAGTATTCAAATATGCACAGAAGGATTACATATATATATAAACACACATATTCATAGATATATACATATCACAAATTTACACTTTAAATTGTTCTAAAATGATGTTACTCATAGTGTTTCAGGAGAAGAATAGAGCTTCCTCTATGTTGAAACAGGCTTGAAATTGAAAGCTAGAAACTTTCTTGATCTCTGGTTTGTAGAGTTGTTTTGTTGTTTTAAGTTGAAGTATTGTTTAAGTTTGAAATATTATTTCCTTCAGATTTCTCTTAGCTTTGAAGATGAACGAACTGATGAAGGAGGTTGATATATATAAACTGAGTTGTACAGGTTGATGTTATTTTGTACACTTAAAGCAGAGATATTTTTTTTCTTTTGTACGTTGGCTGATATGATATGTTATGGGGCTGAAATGATATTGCTTTAATTAAGCTTTGTCTTGATTTGCAAGCTAATAGATATTTTTCTTTTCTTCTTTTGAATACTTGAATGTATTTACTTCTTTCTACTTTGTATGTTATTTCTTGTCTTGTTTTTGTTTCTCCATTTATAAGCTTATACACATCTATGTTTTTTTAGTCTTGTTACTTGATAATAAAAGTGAATTTCTATTTTTATTTGTTATTAGAATTTATTAATGTATTTTACTTTATATTATACAATTTATCTCATATATATTAAATTCTAATTATAACTTATATATTTATTGTCTACATATACATTTATTTATTTTATAAATATACTTTGCTTATATTTTACTTTTCTTTATAATATTTATTTTTATAGTTTATATAATCCTAGAATTACTTAATATGTTCATTTCACATTTTTATTTGAACTCGGGAAACTCGCATCAATTTATCAATTAATATTACAATTTTTTATCCAAAAATTAAATTAATTATCAATTTAAATTTATATAAAATCCGGGATCGTTACAATAATTCACATTTATAAACTTCATTTGTATATGAATTTATTTCTTAACTTCTAGCTCTAGTTTTCAATTTCTTATTCAATTTCTACACACTAATGATAATAATTTATTACTATCATTTCTAACAACCAAACAACCATATATAACTATAATAATTTATGGAAAATTATCTCTTTTATATACAAAAATAATTTGGGTAAAATTATTTCATTTACCCTATTTTAAAACAATATTGTGTCGGTTATCTTATTTAAGAGTTTAGAAACTCCTATCGATAACATGGCATCCCACATATCGACCAGAATCCATAAACACTCAACCGATAAGTCAACAAAATATAAAAACAAATTTTTATATTCACTAACAAATACGCGCGCATATCTATTAATACACTCAAACTCATTCTAGAGTACTACGGACTCTATTTTCAAATGAGTAATTCCCATAAGAGCCAAGGTTATCGCCAACCTTCAGCTCTGATACCACTGTGATGACCGGCGAATCCGTACCCCTTAATATGACACTAACCTCCACTAGATCAACTCAAAAAGAACAGAAATACGAACCATTAGGGTTAAAGAAGAAGGAGGTAGAAGAAAAGGAAACAACACATCAGAATCTTACATCGCAGCGGAATAATATATAATAGTTAATAATTGATCCTTTACACAAAAGAAACTATAACTGTTTATAAATACATCATCAGAATACAACATCAGAATACAATACAATCAACATCACAATTCAGGACAGTTATAATAACTTGTCCCACATACAGAATACACAACATACACACCACAGCGGAATATACATCATATACGAGGGATACGTCTCGCCATCCAGCTCGTCTCCTGAGCTCCACAGCATCTTATCCTGTATACTATAATACTCGGTCTGACCCGAGCATTATAATAAAATAACACCCGAGTCAGTCTAGAAAACCATCGTGAGAAAACACACTCAATTGGATTATTAAAGTTTTCCAAACTCTTTGAAATCAAAAGCATCTCGTAAGACCACGCCACAAATAAACATGTCGGGTTTTTACCTTACGATAGCCAAAACACTTTTTATCAAATCCATCTGATATTATAATAGTGTCTATATACAAATACTTATTCAAGTAGCTGAAATTGTTACATGATTAAATTCCAGCATACTAGCCACAAAGTGGGTTCTACAAACAAAAACCGAAAAAGGCACGTAGGGAGAATGGATTTCTAACTAATGACTAGGCACTGGGGTACCACCTGTCAAAGTACCTAGTCTAGATCAGCGTACCGAGGACCACGCCCGATCCCCTGCAACACAAGACCAGAACTACCCCTTACTGGATAATTTCGAGTAAGATCACCCCACGGTTGGGATCAGCAACCGCACCACTAGGCCGAAATAAAAAGAGACATCTAGACAAGGATGACCTCACCCTAATGGGTGCTACCCACATAGCCTTGCTGCATAACCCCTGATTTTCAGTCATTCCCGGTTGATGAGGCTCGAGGCTAAGCGTTACCTTTTTAGAACATATCCCTTAGAATGGCCACCGTCCACCTGACGATGTTCCGAAAGCATTCATCCATACAAGTCCGTTCCAGGTTCGAACGGAACCGAAGGCACTATTCCTACTACATCCATTTTGGAATCACCCTCAAGATTAGTAGCGACTAGCCCTTGCACTTCAATGCTCCCTCTTCGACTCCGAACTCGTTTTCCATGAAAACGTACAAACCGGATCGAAGTGGTTTTCAGAAAATAAATCCCGATCCCGGTCTCTTCGAAACGATCAACGCATTGTCCAATATTGATTGTCGGTGATTTAACTATCAATTAACATCCACAAACATCCATAAAACAATAAATAATTTCCAAATTACTTATTAATCTCAAAATATCTTCGCAAGATATATTTCCACTTTCAAACCCTTTGAAAACAGTTTCAAACCGTCTTCTCTCATGGAATAAATTCCCAAATAATTTCTATTTCCACTGAAATCACCAAGTACAAACACTTTAGATTTCTAAAAATAACTTAAAAACACTTTATTATAAAATATACTTTAAACATTTAAATTAAAAACTACTTTAATACTTTATTCAAAGATATATGCTTAAAGAATATTTAAAATAAAGCTACTTAATAAAATATAAAACTAGATTTGTATCCTTTAAAACATAATACCAAGTCATCTTTAAATAATTACTACTAAAATAAATTTGAAAAATACTTGCTTTAAAATCTAAACATTTAAAAACAATAAATTTTCTAAAACATGCTTTTTAATCAACTTTAAAACTTTAACTTAAACTTAAGAATTTGCTTTGAAAACGTACTTGGTTATCCAAGGAAATATACTTCTCTTTCACATCTTTAAAACTAAATCACTATTTATATTTAATCAAATTTACCCATTCCTTTTATAAATTCCCACCTTGAATTTATATTTCCAAATATCCACTGATATTTTACTTCACCTTATAACCCAGTTTATAAATTCCAAAATCTCACTTCTCTTTTAAATTCAAATTCCAAACACTTAAATCAAATTTCAAATTGATTTCCAAATTACTCCATTTTGAAATAAACTCCTTTACTTACTCAATTTATTTCAATCTGTTTACTTCTTCATTGTAACGACCCATAAATTTTAACGGTTTAATAACGTAATTTAAACTAAAAATTTTGTGAAATTTTAAATATTTTAATTTGGAAATAAAAATTGGATATTTGGAATGCGTCTAATTAATCATAGTACCTGGTAAATTTTCATCAGATAATTTAGAAGTTTATTTTCTAGTGTAATTTTATTCCAATTTATATCAGTTAAAATTGATGATAATAAAATGTTTTCAAAACCTAAATATTTTTACATAGAAAAATTCTAATTCATCCTCTAACTAAGACGACATTTTTCGTTTTTCCAAATTCGGACTTCTTTAGCTCCGTCGATCTTATTTTTCTGCGTTTTTGCTGCATTTTCCGCTAGTAGAAAATTCGAATTTTTATAATTCAATCATACCACTGATATCTGTGTACCGTTTTGATCGTTTCGTCGTGCTGATCTCCACAGTATATTCATTTGTGTATTTCGGAGTCCGGTAGGCGGTGAAACACGTGAAAACCGGTTAACCGTATCGCCATCTATTTTGAGCTTTTGATATTTCGTGTCCATTTAAGTTTCAAACGGATGAATTGAAACGGCCACTAGCATTTTTTTTCTGCTTGACTTTGCTTTTCCAGAATTTATTACTTTTAACGTTCCTTTCCCTAGTTCATATTTAATGCCGGTTCGCATTTATGGCCTCGTTTCCGTTAATTTCTCGAAAAGATAAATAATAATATCCTTTGTTGTATTCATTCTTCTCCAGAACCTGCTCATTTTATTTCTTGTTTAGAAAGCCTCATCATCTCCCCAAAGCCAATGAACCTCCTCTATATATATAATAAGCAAAGCATCGGGCAACCTTTTGTTATATAATAGAACTCCTCTCATCTTTTTTATAAACGAAAAATATATATTTTGGTTTGCATTTTTTTTGTTCTGAAAGCTGCTCGTGGCCGCTTATTGTCTCGAACTCCACCTCCCCAGCGACTGTCCCCTCACCCGACCCATTCGGCCTTCATCCCTCTGCCACGTCGGCACTTCGGCCTCACACCCACGGCCCAGGCAGCCTCGCAACCACTGCCCTCCCTCTCTCTAGCCTCAGCAACCCATCAGCCGATCGCCGAACAACTCGATCCGCCGTTCCTCCTCCGCAAAACCCCTCCTTCCATCAATCGAGCACCATACTTCAACTCCATGCAGCAGCCTGTCCCCTCGCTTCCGACAAACACGTTCAGCCATGAGTCTCTATGCTCTTGTGAAAAAAAGAATGAAAGTATATACGTATGTATATACATAAGATTTGTAAGTTGCATATAAATTCGTTGCCTGACTAACATTATTTCATTCCCTTTTATTTTGAGAAGCATATTATAATTGAGTTTCATATCAAGAATAAATATAAGTTTATATATTTTTCTGTTAACATTCTTCTCTTTATCATATTAAAGTTTTTAATATATATAATATAAAAGTTGTTTTGTTTATGCAAATTTCTGCTAAGTAATATATATCAGTTTATATAATTACCTCATATATTAGTTATATAGATAAACTATTAGATATATAACTTGTTGTTGGTATATATATAAGAGAGTATAGGTTTACAGATGTTCTGTTGGGTGATATATAATGAAGTAAGTGTAAATATAAAGAAGATATGTTTATAGTACGTACAGTACATTTTAAATGGAATATATATTTACAGAATATTATATTATAAAAGAAGTCATATAGTTATGTAAGTCCATATTCATGTGTTTTGCTTATATATATACCTATATATGTATATTTTCGCATGCCTGCTTTGGTTTGTGTTCCATATGTATATTTTCGCATGTATTAGTTTACATATACTTGAGTTTTGTGTGGGTATATTTCTATATGTCTGCATACATATTGTTGCATATATGTAGTCCAGGTTATGTCAACTTATATCCGATTTGATGTTCATGGTCTGGCTCCGGCCTATGCGGAGAGGTGATCTTGCGGTTTCATTTGCAGTTCTAGTTGCTTTTTGTTTTTATTTGCTGTTGTGTTTTGGGTGGGATTTTGCATTTTGTGTTGTGTCTACATCATTGGTTAGGTTGATGTGCTAGTGTTTGTTTTTGTTTCTGTCGCATCTTGGACTTTAGTTAATCTCTAAAAAAACAAAACAAAAAAATCCGATTTATATAAATATTTGATTATATATATATATATATAAATTTTATAAATTATTATTTTGACCTTAAAATACATATGGTTCACATATATATATTTACTCTATTGTTCCTTAGTCAGTATTGTAACTTAGTATAGGATTTTATATTAGTTATTTATATGACCATATTTGGGTCTGGGTTTTGATAAAGCATATATAGAGATGTTACTGGATAGGTATTTAAATTTAGTATGTTATAAAAAAAATGTATATACTATGAAATAAAGTGAATTTGGTTTTGAGATATATAGGTATAAATATATATGTTATTTTAATATTTGTTTTAAATTAAATATTGATTTCATGGGAATGACAATAATAATAATAAATATATTTTTCTGTTCCTATCTAAATGATTCTGATTCATTCTCATTAATCCAACTATCAGCTTGTCCGTTGAAATCATGTCCATCGTGCTTTGCTTCGAAATTCGTGTTTGGATTCGTAACTCAACTTTAGTATCAAACTTCTCTAGCCTCGAAAGGTGAGCAATCACTCACGATATTTATTAAATTTGATTTCAATTGAAACGACAATTGAAATATGCTGATGTTAGTTATTTACACTGTTATATATATGCTATTACCTGTATCAGTTCACCTGTGACATCTGACACCATTATGTGCCAATTGAAATATGCTGATGTTAGTTATTTACACTTTTATATATATGCTATTACCTGTATCAGTTCACCTGTGACATCTGTCACCATTATCTATTATTTATATTGATGATATATGCCTGTTATATTATTATCATATCTTTTATCACTCTGCAAGTTCCCTGTTAGTATAGAATCACTATGGGTTGAAATGATACATACCCGAACGGACTTTAGAATAGGAGAAAATCGTTATGGGTTAAAATGATAAACCCAAGCGATTTTCAATTGAATTGAATTTGGGATTACGGGTTGAAATGATATATATATACCCGTATATATTTAAATTGCGGATTGAAATGATAAATATCCGTATCACTTGACCATAGAATAGAAAATTATATACAAACAACGTTGATCTAAATATAGATAATTTGAAATGATTTCTATGGTTTTGGAAAGATATATATATATATATATATGGTTTTAATTGATATCAAAATTATTCTTATCAATAAGTTTAAATTTAAGTGGATTTAAAATTTATTCGGAATTGATTAATTAAGTATTGTCTTTAAATATATCGATTTGAAATTTATTGAATTTGAAGATTTAAGAATAAGTTTTATAACGTGGTTTTGATTTAAGATGATTTAAAGGAATATTTCAAGTTTAAATAAATTGAAGGAATATTAAATGATATGAAATTTGGATTGTATTTAAATGATATTGTATTTTATTAAGTGAACAGTTCAAAGCTAAATAATATCTAAGTGAATTCGATATATATACGAGATTTTTAAATTTAGTTTTGAAATGTTGAATATTTAAAGCTTTGAAATATATTGAAATTGGAATGGCTTATTTTGTGGTTCAAATATGTATTTGAAATTGATAATTTGAAATGGTCTATTTAGAAACTGAATCGAATTGAAATTGATGATTTGAGACTTGATTAAATTTGAATTTTGGAATCCGAGTTAAGTTGAATCGATTTGTGGAATTTGAGGAAACTATTTTATTATATAAAGTATTTTAAATTATATTTAAACTATTTTATATTATTTTATAAACTATTTTAATATAACTATTTTAATATAACTATTTTTAATATAAACTATTTTAATATAACTATTTTAATATAAACTATTTTAAATATACCAATTATTTTAATATAAACTATTTTAACTTATAATTATTTTATATAAACTATTTTTATTTTATAAACTATTTTATTATATACACTAATTTTAATATCTAAACTGTTTAAGAGGGAAGTGTTATGAATTCCAAAATGTTGTGATTTCAAACTATAGTTTCAAAGTGTTATAAATTTCAAGGTTTTGATTTCCAAAGTGTTTTGATTTTTAAAGAATTACGATTTCGAAAGCGATATAACTTTGGAAAGTGATATGATTTTGGAAATGGATTTATTTGAAGTAAAATTGATATCGTATGGATATGGTTTTGAAATGGCAATGATATGTCGGTTTTGAAATATAAACTATTTTGAAAGTTTATTAAATGACCAATCGGTGTAATAATTACGTAGTTATTGAAGAGACCGGGATCAGTTAGAGACATACTCTCTGTCTAAACCGAATACCACTTTAATAACTATTATACGCGGAGTGTGATCCAGAATGAAGTGGTTGGAATGATGACGTTGCTGGATTTGAAGAAAGAGAACGATAATGGATGACCTTGACACTTGTGTCAAATTGGAAATGACTTAAACAAGAGCCGTGTCGGGCCAGTGAGGTTAGCTACCTCTAGCGGACACACTTCTTCGTAAACTACTCATTACTTGTTTTTTATTGGTGCGCACCCTTGATTTGGGAGTGTTGTTTCGTGGTGTTGCGATCGCTGCGGCGATGCGTTTTCACCACTCCGGATCAGGAAAACGGTAGTTTCACTACCTTGGGTATTGCCTCATGTGCCTTGTCATACTCGTATCCCTATGCTCGACCACTACGATTTGTTTTGTGTTATACCTATGGAGTACTTCCTGATAGCCCACTAGTTTACGGTGGAGTTTACAGTGTTGTATAGACTATGATGCTTATATAAAATGTGTTAAGGGGGATAATGGTAATGCCTTAATGCTATTTTGATACTTTATATTACTGATAGGCATTATCTACTTAGAGTACACTACTATATAGTAGATAGTTTAATGGATCCTTAGAGGATGGTTATCCCAAACATCCTTTGAGTTACTTGTATTTCAGCCGTTATTTCACTTGAGTTGGATTTATTGATATAAGAATGTTAATCCTGACTCGAGTATTTTGTGTTTTGCTTTACGCTCGGGTCAGACTGAGTGTACCAGTGTTCGAGACTCACCTTTGGAGTTGGAGCTTCGCTTGGAGATCCAGCTTTCTATCGATTCTACTATCAGTTATCCAGTTGATTCCAGTGATGTATTCAGATCTTGTATTTGACTATTGTATTGAGATATCTATGTATTCGAGACTTCTGTTGTATCTTGTTGAACTCTGTTATATATAGAACCCGGTCCCAACCCCCAGTTATGTCTTAGAAGCGGACATGCCGTGGTTTTTACCTTAGGATTCCGTGGACACACTCCGTGAGAAGGTAGCCGCTTGGCTTTTCCTGAGTGAGCTCCTTTGTGTAATACTGTAATACAATAAGTAGTTGACCTTACCCGCGCTTCCTGCTCTGGAGTCTGCTTTGGCGTCATGTCTTCCGTTTAATGGATAGAGATGTGGGGTGAGATCTCGTATGATCTGATCAATAGGCCCGGCATCTCGAGTGTTGCTGTCCCATTTCGTAGAAATTGATGAAAAATACCCTCATGCTTTACTATTCAATTAGGGCTAATTTGCGGTCTCTTTGGGGACACGAAATACGCTTCAATCGTGATCTGGTCGGTGATTTTATCCTTACAAATCGTTCCTTGTTAGAAGAGGCCGATTTGCTTATGGATAGACAGATGTGAAACAGATCACGAAACTCCATGTTTTTGGCCTCAACCCGTTTTCTGCCCTAAAGCCCCGATATCTGAACAATTCAAGAAACCCCGTATTTTTGGCTTAAACTGATGCCCGGAGGACTGGTATCGAATCTGAACAATTCAAGAAACCCCGTATTTTTAATTATTCAGATTTCAAAGTGAAAGTGAAGATTGAATTCTCTCTCGGATAAGACGGATCTTTTATTTACCACTTCATGTATATATTCTTTTATGGGATGATGTTGTATTATATTATGTGGTGAACGGTATTACATCAGATGTTTGGTTTTGTATCAGTATATATATTATCTGTGACTGCTGTTTCTGTGACATGTTATGATGTTATTGTGCATTGTTCTGAATAGATCCGTTAGCCGTATAGTATCGTATTAGTGAATCACTGAGTATGTCGACTATATGGAATTCGAAAAAAAAATTTGGTAAGATTTCGACATACTTAGTCATTAGCTAATGCATTACTATTCGGTCGCCCTTAACCAACCCTATTCTCCGCATTAGTAGACGGAATTACTTGATAATTCTCTTTACTAATGTGGGTTTCGGGGCGGGGCGTTATAGACAATATAGTTGATTTCGTCCGAAAGCAAATGAAAAGTGCACTTTTTGGAGGATAAGCTCCAATATAATTCTTAGCTCAAACTCAAAGTATTAACTTAAAATGCACGAGAATTCATTTATCACTGTTCATGTCCTATCACACGTGAGACCCGAAAAACTCTCGTTTTTCTTAAAACTTTATTGTATTGCAATCCGAGCTGCATCGGCTTGATTCTCCATGATTTTAGACCTTATATAAACAATTCACGATTTATTACTATTTAAATTAATCAAACAATTAATCATCATTTACTCATTTAATTTAACTTATAATTTGATTTAACTAATTTTCCCTTTAAATCTTTAGTAACTAAAATAATTAAATAAGTAAATGAAACAAGTAAATTTCCATCATTCATTATTTTAAAATAAACTATTTATACTTCCTTGTTAGCTATATATATTTAAAATAAAATATGTATGTGTATTTATATATATATTTATATTTATATATTTTTTTCTGTAATTAACCAAAAACAGTAAGCTTATCACTGTAAAACTTTTCATCTCTCATACCTCTATATTTGTAAAAATACAATTCTAATTTTAAAAATTACCTTTTTCCCAATATGTATACATATATATATATATATATATATATATATATATATATATAAATTTAAATTAAATCAAAGGCGAACTATTTTGTGTCATACTGTTAAATTACAACCCATCTCTATATATTTTCAAAATGCATGTGTGAATACATTTTATTAAGTTAAATAAACAAAAGATGGTACCTCACTGCCTTAGGTAAACGTAGACGATCAATGCAAACTCCAACAGCACCACCTTATGCCCGCGAACCCCAATCCATCGCAGTTGAACAATCCTGGCCAAGTATCCCCACGTGCACAACCCTACCCATCGTCGTTCACCTTGCAACCCAATTTTTTCGCGACTTCCAGTACCGCCTTCACCTTCCAATCGAGCAAGTCGAGCTCCCGGTACCTCCACCCTCGTCGCCGAATCAAGCGTGAATACCCAAGGCCCACGTGACCATCCACCAATCACAACTCCCGCTGCCTCACGTCCACGCATACGTTCGCACGTACGCGAGTCCACCTTATTGCGACCACAAAATCGTCCTCTTCCCCAATGTCGCGCCGCCCCTCGCGTTGATTAAAGGATTCCTGACCGGCCCCCATTCAATCATTCATGCACTTCTTTCTCTAAGGCGCAGATCGGTCCCAACTGCACAATACTTTTTATTTTATATTTATTTTAACAGTCGATTGATTTATGAACTAGGGAGGGAAATAAAATTTGGGAAAGAAGATTTGTTTTGAAGGAGGAGGGGACGTGCTCTCCTTTTTGTAAAAGAAGGTTGTGTGAAGAAGTTGCTTGGCGTACAGACACGCCTTGCTACAGTAATCTGAATTGAGGCCAAATAAAGTTCTGATGTGAGCGGCATTGACCAGTCAAACAAATATGTATGGATATTTAAATTTGAATTTTAAATCATCTCGAAATCGTATCTCAAAATCTCGACCTCCTATCGAGGCATGCCGCAAGGCGTTTATAAGCTTATACCCCTATTTCGAACGCAATGGAAAAGGTTTCGAGTCCTAATTCGATCGCATGGAGAAGATAGTTTTTTTGAACCCAGTTATTTTATTGAATTCGATACAAATTTCAACGCGTTTATCTATCGTACGCTCACACAACAACTCCAAACTCTACGAAAATTGAAATTCGATAATAATACACTATTACGGATTCAATGGAACTAGTTTCGTCGAATTCCGAGACTGTGCCCCGGAAAGCTATTTTTAAATATCAATGTAAACGATATATTTCTAAAACTGAACAAAGCACTTCCAAATTCAATTTTAAAAGTGGCATTGTCTTCAGTATTATTAATGTAAATTCTTCAACCCTTCGAATTATTTTTAACAGGCTTAAAACCCCAGATTCAACAATTTACCCAACTTCAATTATTAAATTCAATATATTTAATTACCAATTGAATAGTGATATTTGAAATTCAAGTAAAAATTACCCTTTTGAATATTTAAAATCAATTAAATATCCTGATTTCAAATATCCAAAATTCCGGGTCGTTACATTCATAAACCATCACCATTTTCATTTCCAATGTCAATATTTAATTTATCCACTTCATTTTTCATTTACATTCAATTTTTATTAACTTTTAATCGGTTTGCTTTATATTTATTCACGTCTATTTCATTTACCTTCAATTTATTCAAATTTCCATTATTTCACCTTTTGTTTAACACATTTCATATAAATTTATTTATAAACCATTCATAACCATTTAAGTCTGTTACAATCATTTTATAAAACACAACCCATGTTTATTTTTCATAGCTAAGTTCATATTAATTCTTCGAATCGCTTCATTAGCTCATTTCATAAATTTAAATTCATATTAATATAATTCACTAACTTCGTTTCATTTCATTTAGCTTTTCATATGTTAAAGTTCATTTCATAATTCAATATTAGCTTCCTTCCTTTAATATCCATATTCAATTAGTTTAACATCTTGTTTAACTAACATTTATCAAAGGTATAAACTAAACTTTGTTGGATCATGGGTTTTGATTGCTGACAAGACACAACAATTCACGAATCTACGACTACGACAACATCCGGACTCAACGACTCAAAGTATGGTTCATATAGTTATATATTTTAACAAGAGTCATGAAATATGTATATAGAGTCTAGTTTAGTGCTTTGTTAAAATCTTTCCTCAAGAATCATCATTCACATTAAAATAAACTTACATGCATATTTTAATCAAAATAAAGTTTTCAAAAATGCATGGAGCGCGGCTCGAACCCTAGTCACTAGTTTGGAAGGCAAGTACTCTAACCAAATGAGCTACTATAGTTTTTGCTTAACAACAGAATTCAGTCGACTGAATAACCTGAGTCAGTCGACTAAATTTGTGCAGTTTAACATATACATGCATGTTTTAAAATTCAGTCGACTGAATAATCTGAGTCAGTCGACTGAATCTGAACCCGAGAGTTTACACTCTGTAATCAGTCGACTTACTCAGACTATTCAGTCGACTGAATTCTGCAACAGTCATTTTTTTATGAAAAGTCACTTCCTCTTTTGAATAGCCTTCTTCCTCCCCAAGGGCTGCAACCATTGCTATTCGTAGAGAACTCTTCACCAGCAGTAGCAACTCCTTAACTACTATATATATATGCATGAATTTCAAGATCAAATCACTTGACTAACTTCACTTACTTAAATCATATTTTCTGAATTAACTACTCTCTTGAATTCATACTGTTTGCACAAAAAATGGACAAACACCTCAAAGTTGTATGATTTAGTAGATCTTATGTTGTTCTTAGTGATTTGAGTGATTTATGCAAATATATGAAAAGCAGGGGCTAAACTGTAAAAAGGCACGCAAATTTATAGTGGTTCAGCCAGAATGTGCCTACGTCCACTTTATATGTTATTTCTCTTCTCTTGTTTTGATTACAAGTACAAAGCTTTGATACAAGTAAAAGAAAGTTGTTTGAAAGTTCTCTCCGTGCTTGAGCTCTCAAACTTGTCCCCCATTGTTGTACCCCTGCCCCTCTATTTATAGAGTGAGGCTAGGGGTAGGGGTCTTGGAGGTATACAGCAGTTGGTGGGCCTGGGCTGATGTAATCTGGTCTGGTGGAGCGGGTCCGGCTTACTTGGTTCGGTGGGAAGCATGTTGAGTGGACCGGTGTACTTGGTTCGGTGGGAAGCATGTTGGGTGGTCCGGCGTACTTGGTTCGGTGGGAAGCACGTCGAGTGGACCGGTGTACCTGGTTCGGTGGGAAGCACGTCGAGTGGACCGGTGTACCAGGTTCGGTGGGTAGCACGTCGAGTGGACCGGTGTACCTAGTTCGGTGGGAAGCATGTTGGGTGGTCCGGCGTACTTGGTTCGGTGGGAAGCATGTTGGGTGAGATGGTATTTAGTTCGGAGAGACCGGTTGTGGAGTTTTGGTGGAGCTGGTCCGGTTGTAACTTGGATCGGTGGAGGATGGCCTGTTGGTTGGTTCATAGCTGTGTTGATCCGGTGATGATGGTTCGGCTAGGCTGGTTCGATGGTAAGAATCCATCCAACATTTGCCCCTCAAAGTGGGGCATATGCTAGTATATGTCGCGCTTTGTTTCGGCTAGGGTGTTTTCATTTGATCCCAGAGTGCCGAGCCATTTGGTCCGGTGTCTTGTATCTGCTTATAAATAGGGGCTACACACCTTCGTTATTCCTTACCGAACAGAGAGAGCCGAATCAAACTGAGTACCGAATCATCCGAGTACCGAATCATCTGAGTACCGAATAGTCCAAGCTCTGAACCAGGTATGTACTCTTTTGCCGAATGAGCTTACAAATTTAGTACCGAATGAATTTCATATGGAAAATGCCGAATGATCCCTTGTGTTGGGATGCCGAATGAACTCTGTCTCTTGAACTATCGGACGGAACCGATGGTTTCTAAGTACCGAATGAATCTAATACCGGATGAGCTTTAATACTTGTATTATTAGTGAAGTTCTAGGTTACATAATTCATGCATTTTGGTGATGTACTTTCTGTGTTTGCAGATAATGTCTCAAAGAGTAGAAACTCGATCAGGCAGAAAGAAGTCCCAGGGCGAAGGAGAATCTCCCTCAATGCCCCCTATTCAGCCAGGTCCGGAACGTCATGGATCTTCCCCGAGATCACTAGTGGACGGGTACGGCCCTCAGGAGCTTTTGAACTCCCCGCCCGATTGCTTTCCCAGCTCCCTTAAGGAAGAGCAGCTTGATGTCATCTCCTGTTCTTTCGGGATTGATAGGGCGCGAATGTTGTTGCCAGGGAGAGAGGTTATGCCCTACGACCCTCCTGAAGGGTACTTTGCTTACAGCAGATACCACTGCATGTGTGGTGCCATTCCGCCTCTTAACGCTTGGGTAGCCAGCTTCCTCACATATCTAAAGGTGGCCCCATTCCAGCTTCAACCCAACTCCTATGCTATACTGGTGAGCCTCTTCGTCATCTTTCAGAGGAAGTATGGTCGTGCTCCTTCCAACCGAGAGATCCGGTACTTATACAATCTGAGGGGCTATAAGAAGGGGTCCCCATACATTAGCTTGGAGTCAGTTGTAACCTTCAAGCCGGTCTTGGATCTGTATTCTAAGTTCAGCATGTTCAAGAAGGAGTGGTTCTTTGTTAGGGAAGACTCTGTTTCTATTCGGCGTTTCACCTCTGGATGTAAGTCGACGCTCTACTCATAATTTCCATTCTGACTGCGATGCTTCTTCTCATACATTTTCATTTTTGCTAGCGACAGGTGGCTTTGCGGTGGTGGAGACTGATCGCCTGGTTCAGACGGCGGCTGAGATAGAAGCTATCCCCGGGAGAGATAGATCAGCTGCCTACCGGATCAGAAACGCGACCCTTCTGGGGTATAACTTGATCCTTCCACAGCAGTCAGTAGTCAAGCTGAGGGAAACGGCGGAGGAGAGGGCGGCTGCTCAAGCCAAGGGAGGTGTCACGGTAGAGAGTGGCAAGAGGAAACCTTTCACAAAACCTTCAGCCGTCGGAGGTAAGAAACTTAAGAAGTCGGACAGTCCTTCCCCCAGCAATTGTCCACTTACCCAGGGGGAGGAAGACGTAGAGGAGGAGAGAGGTGAGGGTGGAGGTGACCGGGAAGGTGGCGACGGTGGTGATGGCATCGGGGCCTTGCTTCCTGGGCAGGTAGGCGAGATTCAGGAGTGGACGGATGATGCATTCCACCAAGCTTTTGAGGGGCTGGACGGGGAAACGGCTTTGATAGAGAAATCCGGGAGGGCTGACAAGGCTGGGACTGGTGCAAGCGAGCCTCCTCAGACTATTCCAGCCAAGGTGGCTCCGACGACTCAAGGTGAACTTTTGACTCCTGCGGGCTCCATTTATGATAGGGACTTAGGAATATTTTATGATCCGCTCCCGTCCTGGAATGAAATCCAGGACTCATTGCAGTATCCTACTCCTCCCCGGGGTTTGTACAACCACAGATGTGTTTTCTTTCTTCTTTTATCTTTTTAATTTATCGTGTTTTATTGAATTATGGATCAATGTAAGCTTGTGACACTTGTTCTTTATATCAGGAGCAGGTAAAACGGCTAAGGCCTCAGATCTTTGGCACAGGCTTGAACAATACAAGCTTTCCAAAGCTTCCGCCAAGCCGAAACCTTCGGCCCACCGTTTCGGGGATGTAGTCGGCTACCGTCCTCTTCTCGGGGTTATTGACGAGGGCATTCAAAAGAGAAAGAGGAGCCATCCCTTATCCGAATCTTCACTTGGTCCTCAGCCCCCGGTTCAGCCTCTTCACGATATCACGGTGGTGGGTACTGAGTTCGTACTCTCTCCGCACCCGTCTGAAAATCCTTCCGTTATTCAGATTGATCGTCCTGGTTTGGCTCGTAATCCATTTGCGGGTCACCCTGATCTGGATCCAGGTTCCCATGATATTACCTTTGACGAGGTTACCAGTGAGCACCTTCTTCCCCGCAATCCCATGGTACGGGTGCTTGATGAGGCTAAGTCCTTAGATCTCGATTTACTTACCACTCGGGTAATTACCATGGGAGACGAGGCTAAGGCTAATATTGATCGGGTGGCGGAGGAGACTAGGAAGCTGATGGGGCATCATGCCCGGCTGGTTAAGGCTGGAGAGGAGATTGGGAGTGCCAACATCCGACTACGATTGATGGTTTCGGATCAGGCCAAACAGCTTGCTGATCAGGTCATTCAGATTTCCCAACATGAGGCTGCCTCCGGGCAGTTGAGGAAGGCTATGGAGGAGGCTAGTAAGGCGGAATTGCGGAAGATGGAGGCTGCTTGCAAGGAGCAGATAAATATGGCCATCTCGACAGTGGACGAGGTTCGGAGGGCGGATCTTGAGCAGGTAGAGGAGTTGTCCGGGAAAACTTGAGGCTGCAGAGCTTGCTCAAGCCAAGTTGAGGGAGGAGATGGAGGCAATGCGGGAATCCCTTCTGGTTGACTGCTCGAGATACCGATCGGAGAGAGATGCTACTGTTGAAAGGTTGTCGGCTTCCGAGGCCCGGATGAGTGAGTTTGAGGAGAATGAGGGGATGATGGACGAAATGCTTCAGGACATGTACTTCCGAACCTGGAAGCAGGGCAACCTATCTTGGATGGATGATTATCCTAGGGTCATGGCTAAGATCTATCTTCGGGCTCTGGAGGAGGCCAAGGCCGATGCGGATAAAGATGGTGGCGTGGCCTTCAGCATGGATGTGGTCACTGCCCAGTTTGCCAAGGGGGAGAAGGTGGCGGTGAAGGAGGGTATGCGGTTGCTTGCTGCTGAGGAGGCAGGGGTGCAAGTAGATGATGACGACCAGGATGGCCAAGAAGCAGATGTTGGTAAGTCTTCCTTTTTAGTTTCCCCATTAACTTGGTTGCTTCTCCCTAATGAATCCCTTCTCTGTCTGGACAGGTGGGCAACATGACAAGGAAAAAACTCCAATGCAGCCGGCCCCTTGATTATACCTAGAAAAACTCCTTTTGTGGACTTGACAGGGTTGTAGATGTTAATCTTAAAACAGTAAAGTAGCTTTTAAGTTGTATTATTTTGCTACTTGTAATAAATAGCTCTATTCTTGATGTGTAATTCTTCAACTTAAGCTTATTTTGTCGTCTTTCGAATGTTCGTTGCTATTTTGACATGTCGTATGAGAAATATAGCTGTGTATATTCTTGTAATTGAATTGTGTTTGATGTCAGGTTTTGGTTTTAAAACATAATTTCATGACTTGCAATATTAGCGTGTGGTGTGAACAAATTATAGTCATGTATTTGTACACAAAAGAAGAAAATACCGCCTTTCATGTTTTAATCGTAGATGGCAGTTTTGAATATCTTGTATGACCGAGCATGGAACGCAGTCGAATGCCCTGCCATCCAATCGTGAGTCCCTACACCCATTGGCGAGTATCTCCTACTCTGCATCCTGTACTTTAGGGACTGTTATAGAGGATAGGAGAAAAGCTTTTTAAGTAAAATTGAAATATGTGAAAAAGTAAAACTTCCAATCACGGAAGGCCTTCGATGTGCTTAAGTTCGTGGCAAACGGGTTTTGTAGTCACTTTCCCTAGCTGTGGGTCTTGGAGACATTTGTCACCCATCTTACGCCTCCGCGGGGAGTTAATTCTTTTTTACCACAGCCGCACTTAAGACACATCGGAGCCGAGATCGCACACAGTAACTACCCGGGCCATTATGGCCCGTAATCGTGGGTATTATTCGATTTACTGTGGTCGGCTAGCGTGGGTGCCGATCGTCAACTGTGAACTGCCCCTGGCTGGCCACGCCTTATGTTGGGGCTTATAGTCGGTTCACAGTTGCCGGCGAGCCTAACGCCGTAATGAGCTGCCTCGGCTATAGTCGGCCTTCTCGGTGACTTATAATCGGCTCATTACAGTTGGCTTTAAGGGCCGTCGTGAGCAATGAGTTAACCCGCAGCAGAGGGATGCTGGAGCAAAAGTGTCTCATTGGCGAGGGCATAGATTCGCATAGTACCTGTTAGGTTTTGCCCAGGTGAAGTTGCGCCGTGGAGTGCTTTGAGTGGAAATGCTATACGCATAGGATTTTGTTCAACAGAAAATGATAAAGTTAACAAGTAGCCAAGATATAAAGGAACAAGTTAAAAAAGAGACAAGGTTTTTTAAAGTGGTTCGGCATGAAAAGGCCTACATCCACTGATTCTCTTTGTTAATTCACTTCATATGGGCAGTACAAGTTAAGAAAAGTATCGACGGAGGTGATGGATGTTCCATGCCCTCTGGAACACCTCTCCGTCCACTGTTGACAAAATATAAGCTCCATTGTGGAGATCTTTATGAATTACATATGGTCCATCCCAGATTGGGTCTAGTGCTCCGGGGCGAGGGAAGATTCGCTTGAGGACAAGATCCCCTTCTTGTAAGGTACGATGCTTGACTTTGGAGTTGTATTGTGCTGCCACTTTCTGCTTGTGGGCTGCTGTTTTAAGGACTACATCATTTCTTCTCTCTTCAACTAGATCCAAAGACATGTGGAGGAGTTCTTCATTCTCTTCCGGGTTATAGTGGATCCTACGGTGGGAAGGCACAATGGTTTCAACTAGGAGCATAGCCTCCGATCCGTATGCCAAAGAGAAAGGAGTGTGCCCCGTTGATGTTCTGAAAGATGTGCGGTAGGCCCATAGTGCCGTAGGGAGTTCATCCACCCAAGCGCCCTTTGACTTTTCGAGCTTCTTTTTGATCAGAGTTTTCAGAATTTTGTTGACTGCTTCGACTTGTTTGTTCGCCTGGGGATATGCTACGGATGAGAAGCTTTTATGAATTCCGTGCTCTCGGCACCAGTTGGCGAATTCCTCGCTATCAAACTGAAGTCCATTGTCTGATATGATTTTGAGTGGGACTCCGTACCTGCATAGAACATTTTTGATCAAGAAGTTAATAACTTTTGCTGAAGATACTTTATTCAGAGGTTCCGCTTCCACCCATTTGGTGAAATAATCAACTGCCACTATAGCATATTTGGCCCCGCCTCGGCCCATCGGTAGCTCGCCGATTAAGTCAATTCCCCATATTGCGAAGGGCCAAGGGCTGGTCATTTGAGTAATCTCAGTTGTTGGTAGCCGCTGAATCTGAGCAAATTTTTGGCATCTGTCACACTTTTTGACGAAATCTAAGGCGTCCTTGCTTAAGGTGGGCCAGAAATATCCATATCGGAGTATCTTTTTTGCTAATGTTTGCCCTCCGGTGTGATCTCCACAGCTCCCCTGATGGATGTTGGATAAGATTTCCTTGGCTTCCCTCCCAGCGACACACCTTAATAACGGGTTAGAGAATCCGCGCCGATAGAGGATGTCTTCTTGTATTGTGTAGCGGGATGCTTTCCTCAAGATTTTCTTGACTTCGTTACGCCCGTTGGGTAGTGTGCCACTTTGTAGGTAGTCTCGGATGGTAGTCATCCAAGTCGCTTCTTCGGTTGCAGTTATCAGATTCACTTGCTCAAAACTTGGGGCCAGTTGCTTTGAGATGGTTACTGCCCCGAAGATGGTGATTTCTCTCACACTTGCTTGCTTTTCCAATTCGTCGGCCTCTCGGTTCTCTTCCCGAGGGATGTGTTTGACTAAGTAGTGGTCCAATCGGCTGAGAAGTAACTTGGTCTTCTTTAGGTATGCTATGAGTCGTCCCTCTCGAGCTTGGAATTCTCCTAGTATTTGATTAACAATAAGTTGAGAATCGCTATGAAGACACAAAGAATTGGCTCCGATTTCTATGGCAATTTCTAGTCCAGCTATCATTGCTTCATATTCTGCATCGTTGTTGGTGGCAGCGAACTCCAACCTTATAGCATAGTGCAGTTTGTTTCCCCTGGGAGTGATTGTTACCACACCTGCCCCCGAGCCTTGTTCGTTTGATGCACCATCCACAAAGAGATTCCACTTGATATCTTCTGCTATTTCCAATTTCTCCTTATCTTCGTTGGTAGTGAATTCTGCAATGAAATCAGCCATGGCTTGTCCCTTGATGGCGGTGCGAGGGTGATAGGTGATATCATACTGACTTAGTTCAATGCACCATTTAAGTAGTCGCCCAGAAGTGTCGGGACGATGGAGTACCTGCCTCAGTGGTTGATCAGTCAGAACTTTGATGGAATGGGATTGGAAGTAGTGACGCAGCTTTCGTGATGTGATTAGTAAACAGTATGCTAGCTTCTCAAGTTTAGGATATCTGACTTCTGCCCCAGTAAACCTTTTACTGACGAAGTAAACTGGCCGCTGCGTGCGGTTGTCTTCCCTTACCAAGGCTGCGCTTAGGGCGTGAGATGACACAGCAAGGTATAAACTTTGAAAATAATTCCATTGACGTCGAATTATTATAACTAATGATAACAATTAAATGAACCAATATTATCAATAAACATCTTTTAGTCAAATCGTGAAACAAATCACAAGGTGTTAGCCTACGATTGTTTTCTACTCAACCCATGCATATGGATGAATAAATTGCTCATAAACTGGTCGAGCAATGTCAATAATCAATAAATAGTCAGTGCTCATAAACTGGTCGAGCGCAATCCAAACAACCAAACAATCAATTAACAAAATAAACACAACAATAAATGATAAGTCAACTCTTTAATTTATCAAATATTTATAACAATTTTTATTTTATCTTGGGTTAAAAGGATTTGATATTTACTTTGGAGCATCCGGGCTTTCCCTTCGACATGTTCCGTCCCTCGTCCAAGTGTCCTTGGATCTCACAGACGAAACACGTGTACTAGCCGTTTCCGCATACCCCATTAAGTATTTAACTTCTAAATTTTAAAATAATTAATTAACCATCCAAATAGTCAAACAAGGAAATAAAACCATTTTTAGCAAACAAAGTAAACAAGCATTCAACAAAGGTTTTCAAACAACACTTAACACTTAAAGTTCCTTTAGCAATGATTTTAACAAACTTAAAGGAAGAAATAACTCACTAAACTATGAAAATAGGGAATATACTCATATGAAAACAAGGAATATACTCACATCCTATTTGCTTTGATGGAGACTTGGAATACTTCACCTTTGATAATGAATTTTAGTTTTTTTCTTTAGTTTGTGAATGAATTAAAATGATATATGGACTTGGCTATTTATAGGTAAAGAGAAGGGTACTTTAGTCATTTCCTATAGCCTTACCAGATTCGACCAGATTTTGGTCCAATAGAAACCAGCCTTATTACCTAATTTGATTCGACCACATTTTGGTCCAATAGAAAACATCTTGATGGCTTAATTTGATTCGACCACATTTTGGTCCAATAGAAAACATCCTTATGACTTAATTTGGTTCGACCACATTTTGGTCTAATGGCAACCATCCGCATGGAATATAATAATCATTATGCTATTTTTTTTCATTAGGAAAGTAATTATACTGTTCTGTTTTTATTAGGCAAGTAATTATACTATTCTGTTTTATTAGGCAAGTAATTATACTATTCTGTTTTATTAGGCAGGGTTAATAATTCTAGATATAAAATCCATTATTTAATCATTTAAAAACATATTAACTATTCATGTTCAAAGTGATTAAATTATGGGTCGTTACATTTTAAATATTCGAATTTGATGACCCAAAAATACGGGTCGTTACAAAGGTATAGGTATAATTCTTCGCCTTCGCTTGGAGTCGAGAGTACCAGTGGTTTCTAGAGGTGTTCGATTAGGTTAAGGAAAGCGGTTAAGCATTCGTCAGTCCATTCGAACTTTCCCTTGTCTTTCTTTAGGGCTTCAAAAAAAGGGACGCACTTGTCCGTCGCCTTGGAGATGAATCGGCTTAGAGCGGCCACTTTTCCATTCAAACTTTGCATTTCCTTCCGAGTGGAAGGTATCTTGATATCCCTTAATGCTCGGACTTGTTCAGGGTTTGCGTCTATCCCTCTGGCATGAACGATGAATCCTAAGAATTTTCCTGATGACACTCCGAAGGAGCATTTTAGTGGATTCAACTTCATTCCATATTGTCGAAGTACTTGAAACATCTTGCCTAGGTGGCTTACGTGATCTTTGGCTTTCCTTGACTTTACCAGCATGTCATCCACATATACTTCCATAGTTTGTCCTATTAGCCCTGCAAACATCTTGTTGACGAGGCGCTGGTAGGTGGCTCCTGCATTTTTAAGGCCGAAAGGCATTACCTTATAGCAGTATAAACCCCGGTCGGTGATGAAACTAGTGTGGTCTTGGTCAGGAGCATGCATAGGAATTTGGTTATATCTTGAGTATGCGTCCATAAAAGATAGGAGCTCGTGCCCGGCTGTGCTGTCTACAAGTTGGTCGATTCTGGGAAGTGGGAAGCAATCCTTTGGGCAGGCGTCGTTTAGGTTGGAAAAGTCAATGCAGGTTCACCACTTCCCATTAGCCTTTTTTACCAGCACCGGGTTGGCGATCCATTCCGGGTAGATAGCTTCTCGTATGAAGTCATTGGCGAGTAGATTCTTTACTTCTTCATCGAGGGCTGCTGATCGCTCTGCCCCCATACTTCTTTTTCTTTGTTTTACAGGCGCCTTGGTAGGATCAATGTTTAATACGTGGCAGGCTATGTCGGGGGAGATTCCGGTCATGTCAGCGTGTGACCATGCGAATACATCCAAGTTGTGGCAGAGAAAGTCGATGAGTTGTTCCTTCATTTCGGCTTTTAGTTGGGACCCAATTTTCAATAGTCTACTTGAGTCGTGCTTGTCTACAGATATAAACTCCATAGCCTCTGCAGGCTCGGCGGTGGCCTCCTCCTCTTTGTCCCTAGGGTCTAATTCATTGAAAAGGTCGCTGGTATATCGAAGAGGAGGGGCTTTCTTTAGTTGCTATGCTTCTAAACATTTTGTGCAGAGGGCATTCTCTACACCCTTCCCTTTATCCTTCCTGTGGTTGTTGCAGAGTTCAGTCACATAGCAGTCTCGAGCAATGTCCTAGTCTCCTTCCACTTCCCCTACTCCATTGTCTGTTGGAAATTTCATCTTTAGGCACCATGGGGCTAGGACAATTTGGAAGTCAGACAAGGCCGGTCTTCCTAAGAAGGCGTTGTCGGCCGAATGGTTTTCTATTAGCACGAACGTCTGCTTCCGTACAATGGAGCGGGGATGGCTGCCAATCTCAACAAAGAGGTCCAGTTGCCCGAGGGGCATCTTAGCATCCCCAGTGAAACCGTGTAGTGGTTTATCGCAGGGAGATACATCCTTCATTGATAGCTTCATTTTGTCGAATGCGTGTTTGAACAGGATGTTTACTGAGCTTCCAGTGTCTACCAGGATTCGGTAAACTTCGGTGGGACCAAGTCGGGCAGAGATGACCATGGGATCCATGTGAGGGTACTGCCTTCCTTCTAGGTCACGCTTACCGAATGTGATGTCATTACTTTCTTTCCGCTTCGGGTGGCGCTCTTCCATAACCGAATTGACATAGTCTTTATTGTCTCTAAGCGACTTTCCGTATCTTTCCATCTCTTTCCAACTTCTGTCTGCGATGTGCGGCCCTCCTGAGATGGTATGGACCACTATCTTCTCTTGACTAGAGCTGCTAGCGTTGCGGTTTCCTCTGTCGGCCCGTGGTGAGGGTAGCCTTGGGTTTTCATTGGCAGGAGCTGGGGTCCTGTCTTAACCTTTTACATAACGTTCCAGTTTCTTCCTTCTGATGTGTTCCTCAATCAGATCTCGGAGATGATGGCATTCGTTGGTATCATGCCCGTGAGATTCGTGGAAGCGACAGAACTTTCCAGACTTCTGTGCGTTATCTGATTCCTTCTTGTATGGTGGGCGCTTGTATCTAACTTCGCCTTGGGTGGCAAGGAAGATATTTTCGACGGTCTCGTTCAAAGGAGTGTAAGTGTCGAATCTTGGTCCTGGCCGATATAGGCGCTTTTCTCCCTTCTTGCCCCCAGCATTGTCTCTGGAATCATTTCTTCGAACGTCCCTTGCCACAGCAGGGGCGTTGCCATGGGTTGTCTTATTTTGCTGTCCTGACTGCCCCTCAACGGCAGCATCCTCAAGCCTCATGTATTTCCCGGCTTCATGGAAGAAATCGGGTAAAGTAGCTGGTTTTTCTTTTGTCAACCTTCTAGCAAATTTAGTGTCCGGATGCACACCACTACAGAGGGCCATTAGGATAAGCTTCTCATCGGCATCTTGGACTGCGGCTGCCGCGGCGTTGAATCTGGTTAGGTATTGCTGTAGCTTCTCTCCAGGTTTCTATTTGACGCTGGATAAGGAATAAGCGTCCTTAGGTTGCTCCACATGAATGCAGAACTGACTGATAAATTTTTCTTTCAACATTTCCCACGAGCTGATGGATCCCTGGGGTAGATGACAGAACCAGGAGGTAGCAAGATCTGCTAAGAAGAGCGGAAAGCATTTGCACAGTACTCCCTCTGTCGCCCCACTCATGAGCATATGCTGTGTGTACCTCTGTAAGTGTACAACGGGGTCGGAGGTTCCTTTGTAGGGTTCCATTGTTGGCATCTTCCATTCTCGGGGGTGATAGCAATTTCGATATTGTGGGCGAAAGGGCTGGTTACCCTAGCGCCTATCCCTCGATCTCTTTGCTCCCGTTGGACACACTCTCTGAATAAGCGTGCCATCCTTTCATCAGAATTTGGAGCAGATAGAAATGAGTTTGGTTCTGTTCTGTGGGATTGATTCCGTCCAGATGACCTGTAGGGATGGTATCGTCTATCATTCCTCATATTTTCCAGTGGCTGCCTTTGATCTTCTGGCAGCATGCTAGGGTCAGCTACAGTTGGCCCTTGCCTTGATCTTCCCCTGCCGGGTTCTGATCTAAGCACTTCCTCGGGTCCAACTTCGGGCTGGACTCTAGCTCGGCCCCGTTCATTGGCGTTTCCGTGGTTAGGCAGTATGACAGGCTCAGCTACAGTTGACCTCCGTCCAGTACCTCCCCCGTTGGGTTCGGTACCAAATGTTTCCTCAGGCCTAACTTTGGGCTGTGCTCGGTCTCGGCTCCTACCATGGCTACTTCTGCCGTTAGCTCCTTCGAAGAAGGAAGATCTTTGTTGTCTCTGAGATCCTCCAGACTAGGACTCGCCCCATGATTCAGTGTTGCGGTTGGATTCTTCAGCGTCCCTTAAGCGTGACATGAAATGGTCCACCAAGGCTTCCTGCTGGAATGTGAAGCGGTTAGTTACTTCAACCACAACTCTGTCCAAATCTGCCCTAGTAATTGCTGTAGGCTGTTCTGTGGCAGGAGTGGTTGGGTTAGCCTGTCCTTCATTTGTTACTGTTGCTGGAGGAGGACGATTTACTTGATTCGTGATGGCTGGATCTGGAAGACTGCTGGATGCGATGTTTTTTCCTTTGTTAACATCTTTCCTCTGTTTGGGAGGCATGTTTTCCAAGTGGCGGACGATGCTGTTAGGAAAACTCGTTAAGTGGATGAAGCTGAAGCTTCGAGCTTCTAGTTCTCAGTGAAAGCACCAAAAATGTTTGCACAAAAAATGGACAAACACCTCAAAGTTTTATGATTTAGTAGATCTTATGTTGTTCTTAGTGATTTGAGTGATTTATGCAAATATATGAAAAGCAGGGGCTAAACTGTAAAAAGACACGCAAATTTATAGTTGTTCAGCCAGAATGTGCCTACGTCCACTTTATTTGTTATTTCTCTTCTCTTGTTTTGATTACAAGTACAAAGCTTTGATACAAGTAAAAGAAAGTTGTTTGAAAGTTCTCTTCGTGCTTGAGCTCTCAAACTTGTCCCCCATTGTTGTACCCCTGCCCCTCTATTTATAGAGTGAGGCTAGGGGTAGGGGTCTTGGAGGTATACAGCAGTTGGTGGGCCTGGGCTGATGTAATTTGGTCTGGTGGAGCGGGTCCGGCTTACTTGGTTCGGTGGGAAGCATGTTGAGTGACCGGTGTACTTGGTTCGGTGGGAAGCATGTTGGGTGGTCCGGCGTACTTGGTTCGGTGGGAAGCACGTCGAGTGGACCGGTGTACCTGGTTCGGTGGGAAGCACGTCGAGTGGACCGGTGTACCTGGTTCGGTGGGAAGCATGTTGGGTGGTCCGGCGTACTTGGTTCGGTGGGAAGCATGTTGGGTGAGATGGTATTTGGTTCGGAGAGACCGGTTGTGGAGTTTTGGTGGAGCTGGTCCGGTTGTAACTTGGATCGGTGGAGGATGGCTTGTTGGTTGGTTCGTAGCTGTGTTGATCCGGTGATGATGGTTCGGCTTGGCTGGTTCGATGGTAAGAATCCATCCAACACATACATTCATTGCTTACGTATTAATTTCCATATTCTTCAAGCAATTTGAAACTTCCTAATCTTCATATACACACAACTACACACATCATACTTGAGGAAAAGAATATAGGAAGGGTGTACTACAAGTGACAAATCCGTGTTATTAGAACACACAAGGTCAAAACAATCTTTTTGTATTTGTTGAAGTCATGTTCTGTTGCTCAGGCGTGTGAAGTCCTCTTCGGCTGCTGAGGCGAAATCATGTTCTGCTGCTCAGGTCCCTGTTCTGTTGCTTAGGGTTGTATATACCTGTTCCTCCGGGTTAAGTGCGGGTTGTAGTGAAATTCCAGAAGGAGTCTGGGACTGGACGTAGGACGGGAAGTCCGAACCAGTATAAAAATCTCTGGTGTTATTTTTATTACACAGCTTTTGTATTCCGCACTATTTACTGTATTTTATCATCACTATACTCTATATTGTCATATATCCATATTGCACGATCTCTGCGCACTTTCAAACTTTACTTTACATTTTTGTGAAACGTTTGATTATAATATTTCATATCTCCATTTTTAGCATCAACATCATTAATGAATTATTTCTTATATCCTTACTTAAGTTTCTTTACTGCTTAATTCACATCTATTTTCACATTTTCATTTAATAACCAATTTATTTGTGAAATATTTTATTAATCATCACTTTCGTTTTTAATCATTCTATAAAAGTCCAACTTCTTATATATGACTGTATCAAAGTTTATAATTATCTCAAAAGTTACAAAAACAATTTCAAAATTTCTTTGCAAATTTATATTTAATTCTATAACCAATTTACAAAGATATTATTTAATTCATTTGTCTACTTTCTTAAGTTCCACTTACATATTTCATTTAGTCATTAATCATTTCATAATATACTAATTAAGTATATAAAATTTATTATTACAACTAAATTTCCATTTATATACATTTTAATTACTTTAAGTTTTGTTTACTTGTATAATATCCCATTACATATCCAAATCATCATTTTAACTTTTAACATTTGGTAAGTCTTATTATATGTTATTAGAATGCAATTTGATATTATACAAATTAATCTGATTCATTTTACATAATTATAATGTTCACTATTTTAACTTGTTTAAATTTTCTTTACTTCAACTTAAGAGTTACAAACTTCAACTCTAAAGTTTCTCAAAACATTTAGCTTAGATTTCTTAATTCTCTTATTTTATAAGTTCTGGTTATTCAAATATTTCATTTCATTCAAATAATTTGAAGATTATTAATTAACAGAACTTAAAATTTTAAATACTGGGTTCATTTCAAATCATTTGAAATAAGTATATGTACTTATATATTTTGTATATCAAATCATACTTTTGGAGTTTAAACCAAAATCCATTTATCAAAACAATTTCGTAGCAAAGCTTCTCAGAATTCTCCCCCACTTTGAGACTCGAAAATGAACGTCGATGATATTGCACAGTCATCACCGAAATTATGTTCCAATGACAGAAGAGGGTAGTACTAAATTCATTCCTTTTAAAATTTATTTGAAAACCATTCGTATTTGTATATACTTTTAAACAATACTGATATTATTTTCCAAACCTTGAAAACCATTTTCAAAAACACCAGAATTTAAATTTCTCAAATTATCAATTTTATATTCATTTTACTTGCAAATTATATTTTAATAAAAACATTTATACAGTTTCATTTTCTTATAATCATATAATAGCTAATAATTTAGGAATATTGACTAATCAAATAATAAACGATAATGATTAATATTATCATTTCTTACAACCAATTCATTTGACTATCTAAATTTCAGAAAACCATTCTCTTATATATATAAAATATAATCCTAGGTAAAATTATTTCATTTACCAAATTTCGAAAACAATATTGTGTTGGTTTGCTTTGTTCAAGTGTTTTGGAATCCCTATCGATACAGTGGCATTCCACGTATCGATCAGAACCCAAAATTCAAACTTAACAATTCAAACAACACAATATAAAATATTTTATAACACTAACAAATACGCTCTCTCATATATATACACTCAAACAGACTCATTCTAGGGTATTACTATCCTATCTCTAATGAGTCAAACCCCTACAAAGCTAAGGTTATTGCTAAACTAAAGCTCTAATACCAGTTGTGACGACTCACATTTCGAAAGGTTTAAATCGACAATAATCCACACATGTCCAATTCAAACAATCCGAAACATAGAGAATTTAATTAAGAATAATAAGAAAATAAGAAGGAAACAAACACAGAATCTCGCAGCGGAATGACAAAATATAATAATCAAATAAACAGTTCATGAAGCTGTTTACTATACATTTGATTATCATTTATACAACATTTATCAGAGTTATATATATACTACAGAAACAAAATATAATGCAGTAGAACAACATGATGCTGGTAATAATATTAGTAATAATAATATATGAAATCATCGTCTTTGTCCTCCAGAGAATAATCTTCGATAACCTGAAAACTCAGGGCTGACCCGAGCATAATGAAAGGACAAAACACTCGAGTCAGGACTAAAATATACTTATGTGAGTCAAATCGATATCGCATATAACATGATTGTCGTGGCATCAGAGATGTTTACGAGGATTCACATCTCCTATCCAGTGTATGACGTGCGTGCAATAACTCAAGAGATGTTACGGGATTTTCCATTTCCTACGGATTCGTCAAAATATTTATATGTAGTAGAATACTCTATATATATAATGTCTAATCAGTAAAATAAATATCAAAATAGCGTTAAGGCTTTACATTGACCCCCCTTAATGCGTTTTTAAGCATTGTCATACAGTTTGCATTTGACACTACCAGTAGCATGTCGGTAGTTAGGGATGCGCCGTGATACGACAACACTAAACCAAAGTCGTAGGGGTCTCGTATAAGGATAAAAGTATGACAAGGCACATGAGGCAATGCCCAAGGTAGGATACTACCAGTTTACCCTTCTCGGTTGGTGGTAACGCATCATAGCCATGATCGCCCATCACGTCCAACACTCCCATAAGTCCGAGGGTGCGCGCCAATCAATCACAATGTAAATGATGGTAATACGAAGAAGTGTGTCTGCTCTGGATAGCTAGCCCGCTTGGCCGGTACGGCTCCTGTTTTAGTCATTTTAATTTGGCACAAGTGCCGGGCTAATCCATCATCGTTCTCTTTCTTCAAATCTAATAAAACGACGCCAAATCCAACCACTTCGTTCTGGATCATCACTCCACGTACATAGTTGTTAAAGTGGTTCTAATATTGACAAAGAGTATGCCAATAAGAGGCCCCGGTCTCTTTAACAACCAAACATCATTTTACACACCGGTTGGTTCTTTTATATTTCGAAAAATAGTTCGTACTTGATATCAAAATATCATATTCGCTTAAAAATCAAATCCATTTCGAAATCATCATATTTACTCAAAATATACTATTTCAATTTAAAATCATGTTCGTCTTAATATCTCGATTTCAGTTCCAATTCAACATTGCTCTGAGTTTTCATTTGGGTTATAACTTCAATTTAACCGAATTCGTATTCAAATCCATGATTTAAATATAAACATTCCAGCCTTTGACTAGTTTGAATTTTAGAAAATAGTTTGAAAAATTAAATTGTTCAAAAATAGTTTAAATAATTAAAATAGTTTGATATATAATGATTTAACAATTTAAAATGTTTTATAAGGTAGAATAGTTTGGAAAATCAAAATAAATTGAACATGTAAAAAGGTAGATTTTAAATAGTTTATATTAAAACGATTTATTTGAAAATAGTTTCAAAGACAACTGATTAAATTTCCAAATCTTCTCAATTCAATTCAATTCAATTTCCATTTCCATTTATATTGATTCAATTCCGATTTCAATATGAATTCTTCGATTCCAATTTATATTCAAATCAATTTCAATTCTGATTCCAATTTAATTTAATTTCTATTTCAATTCCAATTCTATTCCAATTTGAATTAATTTCAATTCAATTCTCAATTCCAACCGTTTCGATTTATATAAATTCGAGTTCGATTTTAGAATATCGATTAAAATTACTGAACTCAAATTAAACTTCAATCTTCGAATTTAAATTTAAAACTTAAAAATAAATTCCATTCCTGAGTACAAATTTACATATCTAATTTTATTACTTTTACTTAACAATAATTCCAAAGTCCGAATGAAATTTCAAATCTTTTTAAAACAAATCAATTTTCGAAATTAAAATCATATTTTTAAAACAAATCGAAATTTCAACATTTAGAGCTCAAGTTCAAAAATAATTTGATTTCTATAAATTTGATTTTTATTTCTTCAAATCAAAATCATTTAAATAAATTTCAAATCGAAAATTTTAAAATCATTTAATTTAACCAATCCGGTGTCCGTATATAATTTTCTATCCTATGGCTAAGTGATTAGTTATTTCAATTTAATTTCAGGGATGGATATATTTAATTTCAATCCAAAATAAATGACATATGTATATATCATTTCAACCTATTTCTTCATTTATTTGAAATAATTCGATTTACAGTTTTATATACTGTAATAATTTACAGGGTGATAGCAGGATATATCAAAATAAATAAACATTGAAAACATCAATCAATTAGCATCCATCACAATCAACATCCAAATCTGCCAATAATTCACAACAATTTCATAGTTATCAATATCAGGTAATAAATTGGCAATTAAATTCCAATTTCAAATTTAACTATCAATTTTAATACCTACAGTCAATTCATATGTCGATTTCATTTTCAAACAACGGTCGATAAAATTAGATAACTTCACGATTCAATTTAACGAACATAAAAATATTATAGTACGTCGTGAGCGTTAAAAAGACTCACCTTTTATTTTCTGTTGTCGCTTTCGCGTTTTGGTTTTGATTAAATTCGAACGCATTCGAAATTAACTAAAAATTTCAGATGCTCCAAATTCAATCAATCCAATTCCTATGCGTCGTATTCGTCGATGCGAATGCAATGCAACCTACCGTGTCTCGATTGGACCTAAAACGAACGAGATATGTATTATTAGTTTAATGATTATATTCTTTAAAATTAATTATATAAATAACAACGTCTCATTACCTAACACAACAGGCCGGCCCAAACTAAAACCCAATCCACCATAAACTTCTTCCCCAATGCCCAAATTTTTGCATGAGATACAACAAGAACCCATCCCCTAGCATGCACGCATGGCCACCGCAACCACCACCTACGATGAAAGTCAAATCCGCCATCACCAAAACCCTTCTCTTCTCGATCTCGATCCACTTTTGCCCTCAAATCGAAACCCGAACATCTCAAGAAAGTCGCGACTTCGCCCACCTCTCCTTCATTCGAACTAGAAATGTCGCGCACCACCAGGAGGCTTCGCAACCTCCCAAACTCCACTTCTAGCTGCAACTCGACTCCCCGATCTCAAATACGACCTCCACACCTCGAATCGATGGCTCCAAACCTCAAAAATTCAAACCCTAGTTCGAACGGCAGGTTGACACTTAGTGGAGCTCCCCCAATCTTGATCGCAACCCACCAATGCTATACTAGATCGAAGTTTATACAAAAACGAGATTATTGAAACTGGTTTCAATTTTTTTCATTGAGTATAATTGGAGAAACAGATTTTTTTTAAGCTTCCATTTTTTTGTTTGTTAACATACGACGTTTAAATAGAAGAGAATGATATAGATAGCACAAGGGTAGGGTGGTTGTAGGTTGGCTGAGATGAAAGAAGAACGGCCGAAATGAAAGGTTGGGGACTGTGGTCAAATCAACATACATACACACACACACACACACACACACACATATATATATATATATATATATATATATATATATATATATATATAATTTAAATTTAAATTCAAATATCTAGATATTTATTTTGAACCCCTATCGAGGCGTGTCGCCAGGCGTTTATAAGGTTATACCCCTATACGACCGTAATGGAACAAGTTTTGAGTCCCAATTCGATCATATGGAGAAGATAGCTTTTTAAACCCAATTATTATATTAAATTTTCGATATTAAATTCAATGCGTTTCTATCCCGTATGATCAAACAGTAACTCCAAAAACTACGAAATTTGAAATCCCACAATAATACACTATTATGGATCCAATGGAACTGGTTTCATCAAAATCCGAGATTGTGCCCTTGAAGGCTATTTTTTATGTGTTAATTTAAATGAGTTATTTTTAAAATCAAGTAATTAACTTTTAAATTAGATTTATATTTTTATTTACCTTCATTCTTATAAATAGAATTTAATAAGCCTTCAAATCATTTTTATCCAACTTGAAACCCAATATTTAATTATTTAAACGATTTTCAATTATTAAATTAAACAATTAAATTATCCAAAAAATCATTATATTTGAAATTCAAGTTATTAAATCTATAAATTACTTTTCAGTATATAAAATCAATTAAATAAATAATTTCAAATAACCAAAAATTCTGGGTCGTTACATAGATTGTCCCCTTAAAGTTGTTTTGCACGTAGGCATTGAGGGGAAAGTTAAAGCAGCCTCAAAGTCAAAGGATGAGGTAATCCGGCTAGTCATTTAAAAGGGGCAGGCTGACTCAATGTTCGCAGGTTGTCCATGTGTGGCCCTCAGGTACAATTTCTAGAGGTGTATCATCGGAAGGTAGTCCCTTACTTGGTCATTGTTGGAATCCATTTTTCAATATGAGCTTTCGAATTGATTGTATATCTATTATGCTATAATTTAAATGTAACAATTTTGACTATGATTCAATATTTACTTTAACTGTAACAACCCGAAATTTTCGAACCCGAAAATTCCAGATAGTTAGGAGAAAAAGAAAAGAGATAGAAGAAGAAAAAGAAAAAAACAAGTCACAGAATCTCACATTCGCAGCGGATGAAATATAATATCAAATAATAACAGTTATACAAAAGAAAACTGTATCAGTTAATTATATCAATACATCAGAGTTACAACATTTACACAAACACTGGACAGTTAAAATCAACATGTCCCAAATGAGCTACCATATATCACAGCGGAATACACTCCATACGTTCCTGCCATCCAGCTCGCCTCCTGAGCTCCAGAACGTCCTTACCTGGAAATATGTAATACTCGGTCTGACCCGAGCATTACATCAAAGTAACACCCGGGTCAGGCTAGAAACCAGCGTGAGCAAAACCATATAATTTGAAATACTAAGTTCAAATCATAAAAGAAACCCGGGTAACTCGTACTTCACTACGAGTTCATTACCTATTATAGTCAGTACCAATTTCACAAATCTACCCTAAGTATTTTTACTTAGTTTCAAGGGTCCACATTATTCCATTCCAGCCTATTTATATTACCTATAAAGAATTATTGCAAATTTCAATTCGAAGTGGTTTCGGGTATTTGCAAATGCCCGACTCCGGTCTCTTCGAATTCCATGTCATCTTAACCCAAGTTATTCAAATGATATACAATTCAAACTTAAAATACAGGATGTCACTGTTTTAACCCAATGTATTATACCACATAGCATCACACATCACATACCAGAGATATCAACTAATCTAAGGCACGCGATATCATTCAGTCATTCACAGCAAGATTAATCAACCATATTATCTCTGATTAATTTAATTAACCACAATTGAATTAAATCAATTACTTTAATTACCTTTAAATCCTGCTTATTAATTAATTAAAAACCAATTAATTTATCATACTATAATCATCCATCTTAATTAATCCTCCTTGATTAATTTTAAATCTTGAATTAATTAAAATCATTAACCATACTCTAATTGCTTATATTAAGTAATTATACCCTTATTATTACGTTAAGAAATTTATCCTTAAAGAAAAATATCAATAAGTAGTTACCTTTAAGTTAATTATACTTAATTAATCATCTTCAATTAGTTACAACCCTAATTAATTGAATGTAAATATATAATGTGATGACCGCCCATGACCCCTGCACCGAATCTAGAGATAGTGCGCTGTAAAGTGTGCCAGGCGACCATGGACGATTGTCAGGGTAGATTAAAACAACAGAATCTATCGTATTACTCACAGCGCATGGACAAAATACAATAGAACATATATATAGTGAAGCTTTATGGAATAAAATGCCATCATATAAAACTTCATAATAGTTGAATACAAGCATCCAAATAGCCAATACATCAAGCCTCACTACATAACACTCAGAGATTATACAAACAGCGGAACATCCAGTACATATAAGGAGATAATATGCAACCCTCTAGCTCGTCTTCGATATCAGCATCGTGAGAAGAGAACAGCACCTGTCACCTGCTACCTAGTCTGCCCGTCCCAAAATGGACGAACATCCCAAGGCGATAAGAATTAAAACATAAAGCCTTGAGTCAAACAACAGTCTTAGTGAGCAGTAAATTAACTAACAACATACCAAAAGAGCATAAAGGAAAAGGAATAGGAATACAACCCTCCCACTCCAACCTCATTTTACAGTGATAGCCCCCAGACACACACTAAGCAGAAGCTAGCATAGCAAAGCATACAATTTAAAGTAAAGCAATTATCACTCGAGTCAAGAGCGATGTTTTCCAAGTACAAATCCCAAGGTCTTAAACCAAGGTCAGATAAGCACCCAGGAAATACCGCTCTTGAGACCGAATGACGATACAACCAAACATCCATGACTCTGGCTATCACTGTTATCATTGCTTCGATATCACCGTTAGGTTAATGAACGGCTCCTTCTTTCATCCGTCAGTCAAGGGCTAATGGTATCCCCGGTTCTAGACATAACTCCGCACGTCGTCGCAGCCCGTGCCAAGGATTTTCGCAACTACCCAGAGTACTCGACCATCAACAGTTAGTCTTTTGGGCGTCCCCATGTACTCTTGCTTAGAGCATGCTAGAACCTTCAACAACGATGCTATCCAAGCCTTCTAGTCATCCTCCTCGACGACTATTTCCATACTAGCTCAAGCGCCTCTCGAGCATCCATTATCCTCAAACTCGAATCATATCACCGAGTTACCAACGTGCTTGGAATGATCCCGTCTGGATTAGACCAAGTCTTCATCACATGATGCCTCGCTTCATTACATCCTCGCAAAGCCTCATCTCAACATTACATCATCAAATCCATGCATAAGAGCTTCATCATCCCACTACATATGCCACGAGCAGCTTTCCCAATTCAAGAGCCTTTCCCTTAGCTTTTGAATCGTCTTCGATCTAAACCAAATCATAAATAATCTAATTCATAGCAGTCAACCAAATCAAACATTAATCCAAACAATCAAGCATTCAAATAAGATCTAAATAGACAATTATAACAATAATGGCATTTTCGTAATTAAAGAGTTGAAAGTCTAACAAGCATGAAAACATGAACAATATCTCTACAAACTTGATGAATGAACTTACATAGGCTAACATATGATAAAATGGATGTAACATCATCATGAACAATGGATCTATACGGATCTACACTTAGGATGAAGAAAATGCATGGAAATCCCTATTTTAACACCAAATCGAGCCAACAATCCGATATACTCCTTTGGATCCGTGTGAGAGATAATCACCACTCACCAAATCACCCAAACAACCTCAAATCAACACGCTTCAGATCTGGACAGCGAAGGATCAAGCTTGATCTATCACGAATGCGCTTCAAACGAAGAAATCTCACTTCAACGGATGAAGATCTTCAACTTTAGCTCTTGGATCTTCAATCTTGATCTTCGATTTGGATGGATGGAAGCACTAGATTAGAGTGGAGAAAAGAAGTGAAGAAGTGTAGAAGTCGAGCTCTCAAAATGGCAGCACTTCGTCGCTTCAAAATCCGGATCCCAAAAAGTGAGAACAACCCCCTCTATTTATAGCAGAAAATTCCTTAAGTCGAAATTTGGTTATCTCCTTAAGTCGTTTCCGACTTACGACCTAAGTCCCTACGACTTAACAAAACCCAGCGACCTAACAAGAACATCTGCGACCTATCAACTCAGGCGCTTCAACGACTTAAATGCTTACGACTTAACACATGGCAAAACCCAACGACCTATCAAAGCCCTACAACTTACGACCCAGCGAGGTTACGACCTATAACCTCAGCGACCTAACACCAACATAGCGCATCAGCGACCTAACACTCACGCGCCTTAACAACTCAGCGACTTACCAGTGTTACGACCTAACACTTAGATCCACGCGACCTAACACTTAAACTATCCTAGCGACCTACCAACCCATGCGACCTAACAACTTATGCGACCTAACTCCTTAGGTCGCCTAACGACCTAACTACGCTAACAAGCTATCCACTAGGTCGCAACATACTGGGTTGTTAACTCGCTAACCCTTAGGTCGCGAACTACTATAGGTCGCTCCCTGCTTATCCTTAGGTCGTTGCCCTTATAAGTCGTCTACGACTTAAATGTTATCAACTCCTAGGTCGCTCAACCAACCTAAACTGCCATACGACCTAACCACCTCATCCTTAGGTCGCACACAACCTAACCTAACCTTCAACCTAGCTTTTAGGTCGCTCCACCTTCCCAGGTCGCCAACTACGACCTAACTTCCTAAGGTCACGACTTATCACCTAGGTCGTTCACGACCTAGGACTTAGAAAAATCTGCCTAAAAATCTGAAATGAAATGAAAATGCTAAATTCCAGATTTTGACGAACTTGTCGATCCGTAAAAATACGGGTCGTTACATTCTCTCCCCCTTAGGAATTTCGCCCCCGAAATTCCACACAATCAAAGCAATCAAAGACTATTCTGTACGCCTATCATCCATAACAATCAACAAACCATGCATCCAATTCTAGCTTAGCGTACAGAATTCTAAGACTTAGAACAAGTTACAATATCGTGAGATGAGACGACACCTTAGGGCCATACCTCAAAGAGTTCAGGATGAGCTGCTTTCATCCTCTCTTCCACCTCCCACGTACAGTCGTTATCATCATCACTCCATTGTATCTTGAGCAACTTAACTACCTTCCTCCTAAGCTGTTTCGTGTCGGTTTCAACAACACGAAGCGGCTTACGAGGTCTTCTATCGACTGGATCAACTTCAAAATCTTCATAGCTATCTGCAGAAACTACTGTATTCGAGTCGTGCACATACTTCCGTAGATATGATACATGAAAAACATTGTGCACACTCGACATCTTCTCTGGTAACTCCAATCTGTAGGCGAGCTTCCCAATTCGCTCGATGATCGGGAATGGTCCAACGAATCTCGGAGTCAATTTTCCTTTCTTCCCGAATCGAATAACATTCTTCAGTGGAGAAATCTTCACAAAAACCATATCTCCTACGTCGAATTCCAAATCCTTTCGACGCTTATCGGCATAACTCTTCTGACGGTCTTGGGCTGCCTTCATTCGTTGTCGAATGATCTCTATGCAATCCGAAGTCTGTCGAATCATCTCTGGCCCAAGCATCAGCTTTTCTCCAGTCTCTAACCAACATGTCGGAGAGTTACATGGTCTTCCATACAATGCTTCATACGGTGCCATACCAATGCTTGACTGGTAACTGTTGTTGTACGCAAACTCTACCAAATGAAGGTGATCTTCCCATGATCCTCCGAAATCCAAAACACAAGCTCTGAGGAGATCTTCCAAAACTCGGTTGACTCTCTCGGTCTGACCATCTGTTTGAGGGTGATAAGCTGTACTCAAACACAACTCGGTTCCCAAAACTTCCTGGAAGCTCTTCCAAAATCCACTAGTGAACAATGGATCTCGATCGCTCACTATATTCTTCAGAATACCATGGAATCGAACTATCCACTTCACATACAACTCAGCCAACTTTGATGCAGTCCTAGTCGATCGAACAGGAATGAATCTCGCACTCTTAGTCAAACGATCTATAATGACCCAAATCCCTTCATTTCCCGTTCTGGTTCTAGGCAATCCATCAATAAAATCCATCGACACTTGCTCCCACTTCCATGTAGGAACTTCTAATGGCTGAAGCAATCCACTTGGCTTCTTCTGCTCGGCTTTTACCAACTGACAATTCATACACTTGGAAATAAAATTCCCAACATCCTTCTTCATGCCTTCCCAGTAGTAGGTTCTCTTCATATCCCGATACATCTTATTTCCACGTGGATGAATTGTCAACTTCGAGTGATGACTTTCCTTCAGAACCTCACTCCTCAATTCATCTATATCGAGAACAACTAGTCGTCCTTGGTTCCGAAGCCAACCCTCTCGATCGACCTCGAACCCTTTATCCTTTTCTGGATCCAATCCAGATTCCAAATCACGGATAATCCTGACAAGCTTATCGTCTCGCTTTTGGCTCTCGCCAATCCTTTCCACAAGAGAAGGTCTTATCGATAAGTTTGCCAACATCTCAGGTTCCAATTCACATCTAGGCCTGAAGTCAAATCCAGCTAAATACTCGAGACTCTTCCATTCTGAAAACATGGCTCCCAATCCTGCATGTCTTCGACTTAACGCATCTGCCACTGCGTTACCTTTTCCCGGAGTATAAGCTATACCAAAATCATATGATGATAAAAACTCTAGCCAACGTTGCTGCCGAAGATTCAAATCCTTTTGGGAGAAAAGATACTTCAATGACTTATGATCTGTAAACAACTCGAATCGAACTCCCAATAGATAATGTCTCCACATCTTCAGAGCAAATACAATCGCCGCTAACTCCAAATCATGAGTTGGGTAATTCCTTTCATGCGGCTTCAGTTGTCGACTGGCATACGCAACAACTTTATCCCTCTGCATCAGCACTGCTCCTAGTCCAGTACCACATGCGTCGGTGTAAACCACCATCTCATCATTCCCACTTGGAATAGTCAAAACGGGAGCACTCATCAATCTCTCTTTCAGGATTCCGAAAGCTTGCTCACACTTAGCATCCCAACTGAACACTTGGTTCTTCTTTGTCAATCCTGTTAACGGTGCAGCTACCTTGGAGAAGTCTTTGATAAACCGTCGATAATATCCTGCTAATCCAAGAAAACTTCTCACATCAGATGCATTCTTAGGTCTAACCCAATCCAGGATTGCTGCCACCTTAGCGGGATCAACCGCTATTCCATTTCCAGAAATCACATGGCCTAAGAACCTCACTTCACTCTTCCAGAAGTGACACTTCGAAAACTTTGCCTTCAGCTGATGTTTCCGCAAGATTTCCAAAACAATACGCAAGTGCGTCTTATGCTCTTCTTCCGTTCTGGAATAAATCAGAATATCATCCACGAACACAAGTACGAACTTGTTCAACTGATCTCTGAACACTCTATTCATAAGATCCACAAAATATGCTGGCGCGTTAGTCAATCCAAACGGCATTACCAGCCACTCAAAGAAACCGGATGGTGTCCTAAAAGCAGTCTTCGGCACACTATCCTTAGCCACTCTCAACTGGTGAAATCCCGTTGCCAAATCCATCTGAGAAAACACCTTGGCTTCGTGAAGCTGATCAAACAAGTCATCTATTCTCGGCAATGGATACTTGTTCTTCTTAGTCACCTTATTCAGCTCACGATAATCGACGCACAATCTTAATGACCCATCTGCCTTGGTTGCAAACACAACTGGTGCACCCCACTCGGACACACTACGCCGAATGAATCCTTTCTGCAAAAGATCATCAACTTGCACCCTCAACTCTTGCTGTTCCCTAGGCGCCATCCGCCTAAGAGGCATCACAACAGGTCTGGCTCCTTCAACTAGATCTATATGAAACTCGATCTCTCTATGCGGCGGCAACCCTTTGACTTCGTCAAAGACATCCTCGAATCCATTCGCGATTGGCACAGATGACAGTCCATCCCGTGGAACAACAAGTGAATACATGAAGCTCATGAAGACGCCTTCTTCATGCTTACATCGTATCACAATCTTTCGCCCCTCCACATTCTCGACTGTCACTTCCAACCTCTCGCAATCCACCTTAGCCGCATACTTCCTAAGCCAGTCCATACCCAAAATAATTCTGAACCCGGCAAAGTTCAAAACAAAGCAATCACAAACAAAAGAGCAACCATGACTCGATACAACTAGACCACGGCATAACATACACAAACAAGACGAACCCCCAACTGGATTAGTCACAACCAATGGCCTATCAACAATATCCGGTTCCAAACCTAACCGGCCTACAAGTTCATTACAAACAAACGAATGCGACGCTCCAGTATCAAACAGAACTCTAACTGGAACACCACATAGGAAAAGAGTACCTTGAACAACCACACTCTTCCCTTTCTCTTCGACGGTAGGAGCTTTCGAAGACGACGGAACAGCTCCCAAAGCATAAGCTTGCACAATCTGCTTGTCCCTCCTTGGTTCTGGACAATTCTTCCTGAAATGCCCCGGCTTGTCACAGTTGTGACACTTCATCGGTGCCTTTGGATTCTTACAATCCTTCGAGAAATGGCCCTTCTGCTGACAGTTGTAGCAAGTCACCTCGCCTTTCGGCTTCTTCTGGCCATCCTTTCCCTTCTGCTGCTGCTGCTTCCTCTTCTTGTTTCCACCCTGCTGGGGTTTAGACTCTTCCTTGGTCACAGCAACAACAGATCCTTCCTTAGGAAAATGACTCTCATGCCTGAGAGCTTTCTCCACAAGCTTCTCAAATGAATCGTCCAAATGATCCACCAACTGTCTCCCAAGATAACTATCCAAGCCGGTCACAAACTTCTCATTCTTCTGATAAGCAGATTCAATATATGACCGCGCATACTTGGACAAAGCATCAAACTCAGAAACATACTCAAGAACAGATCTTCCACCCTGCTTGAGCTCCACAAACTTCTTGAACAGAACAGACTTCTGAGCTGTAGAAATGAACTTAGCTTCAAATCTAGCTTGGAATTGCTCCCAAGTAATCTCTTCCTCCGGAGTATTGATGGTAATAGAGTTCCACCAATCAAAAGCTCTCCCTTGAAGCTGTCTTGATGCCAACTTCCTCCTAGTTGCATCATCAATTCCCAAATCACCAAAGATCCTTCTACAAGCATTTATCCAACTCTGGACCTCAATAGTTGATTCTGTTCCTAAGAAAACCTTCCCTCCAAGAGCAGTATAATCCTTGCACAACTTAGCAAAATCCACTGGTTTCGGAGTTTGGACTTGAACTCCAACATCTACTGCTGCCCCCGGAACTGGTATCCTTCTCATGATCGAAGTCATCATAGCTTCGAACATGGCTGCATAATCAGCAGTCCCCTCAGTAGCACGGCCTTCCCTAGCAACTGGTCTCCCTCTTCGACTCATTCTCAATATCTATAAAAAGGAATGATTAGAACATCTAGAGAAACAACTGCATAAAGGACTCAAACTCTTCTAAGCTACTATATTATATATAGTAATCATCCATCAAAATTACAATTACGTCTCTCATACGTAGTTACGTCAGCGAGCGTTGGGTAAAATTGATTAACCAATGCTCTGATACCAAATGTGACGACCGCTTATGACCCCTGCACCGAATCTAGAGATAGTGCATTGTAAAGTGTGCCAGGCGACCATGGACGATTGTCAGGGTAGATTAAAACAACAGAATCTATCGTATTACTCACAGCGCATGGACAAAATACAATAGAACATATATATAGTGAAGCTTTACGGAATAAAATGCCATCATATAAAACTTCATAATAGTTGAATACAAGCATCCAAATAGCCAATACATCAAGCCTCACTACATAACACTCAGAGATTATACAAACAGCGGAACATCCAGTACATATAAGGAGATAATATGCAACCCTCTAGCTCGTCTTCGATATCAGCATCGTGAGAAGAGAACAGCACCTGTCACCTGCTACCTAGTCTGCCCGTCCCAAAATGGACGAACAGCCCAAGGCGATAAGAATTAAAACATAAAGCCTTGAGTCAGACAACAGTCTTAGTGAGCAGTAAATTAACTAACAACATACCAAAAGAGCATAAAGGAAAAGGAATAGGAATACAACCCTCCCACTCCAACCTCATTCTACAGTGATAGCCCCCAGACACACACTAAGCAGAAGCTAGCATAGCAAAGCATACAATTTAAAGTAAAGCAATTATCACTCGAGTCAAGAGCGATGTTTTCCAAGTACAAATCCCAAGGTCTTAAACCAAGGTCAGATAAGCACCCAGGAAATACCGCTCTTGAGACCGAATGACGATACAACCAAACATCCATGACTCTGGCTATCACTATTATCATTGCTTCGATATCACCGTTAGTTTAATGAACGGCTCCTTCTTTCATCCGTCAGTCAAGGGCTAATGGTAACCCCGGTTCTAGACATAACTCCCGCACGTCGTCGCAGCCCGTGCCAAGGATTTTCGCAACTACCCAGAGTACTCGACCATCAACAGTTAGTCTTTTGGGCATCCCCATGTACTCTTGCTTAGAGCATGCTAGAACCTTCAACAACGATGCTATCCAAGCCTCCTAGTCATCCTCCTCGACGACTATTTCCATACTAGCTCAAGCGCCTCTCGAGCATCCATTATCCTCAAACTCGAATCATATCACCGAGTTACCAACGTGCTTGGAATGATCCCGTCTGGATTAGAACAAGTCTTCATCACATGATGCCTCGCTTCATTACATCCTCGCAAAGCCTCATCTCAACATTACATCATCAAATCCATGCATAAGAGCTTCATCATCCCACTACATATGCCACGAGCAGCTTTCCCAATTCAAGAGCCTTTCCCTTAGCTTTTGAATCGTCTTCGGTCTAAACCAAATCATAAATCATCTAATTCATAGCAGTCAACCAAATCATACATTAATCCAAACAATCAAGCATTCAAATAAGATCTAAATAGACAATTATAACAATAATGGCATTTTCGTAATTAAAGAGTTGAAAGTCTAATAAGCATGAAAACATGAACAATATCTCTACAAACTTGATGAATGAACTTGCATAGGCTAACATATGATAAAATAGATGTAACATCATCATGAACAATGGATCTATACGGATCTACACTTAGGATGAAGAAAATGCATGGAAATCCCTATTTTAACACCAAATCGAGCATACAATCCGATATACTCCTTTGGATCCGTGTGAGAGATAATCACCACTCACTAAATCACCAAAACAACCTCAAATCAACACGCTTCAGATCTGGACAGCGAAGGATCAAGCTTGATCTATCACGAATCCGCTTCAAACGAAGAAATCTCACTTCAAAGGATGAAGATCTTCAACTTTAGCTCTTGGATCTTCAATCTTGATCTTCAATTTGGATGGATGGAAGCACTAGATTAGAGTGGAGAAAAGAAGTGAAGAAGTGTAGAAGTTGAGCTCTCAAAATGGCAGCACTTCGTCGCTTCAAAATCCGGATCCCAAAAAGTGAGAACAACCCCCTCTATTTATAGCAGAAAATTCCTTAAGTCGAAATTTGGTTCTCCTTAAGTCGTTTCCGACTTACGACCTAAGTCCCTACGACTTAACAAAACCCAGCGACCTAACAAGAACATCTGCGACCTATCAACTCAGGCGCTTCAACGACTTAAAGGCTTACGACTTAACACATGGCAAAACCCAACGACCTATCAAAGCCCTACAACTTACGACCCAGCGAGGTTACGACCTATAACCTCAGCGACCTAACACCAACATAGCGCATCAGCGACCTAACACTCACGCGCCTTAACAACTCAGCGACTTACCAGTGTTACGACCTAACACTTAGATCCACGCGACCTAACACTTAAACTATCCTAGCGACCTACCAACCCATGCGACCTAACAACTTATGCGACCTAACTCCTTAGGTCGCCTAACGACCTAACTACGCTAACAAGCTATCCACTAGGTCGCAACATACTGGGTTGTTAACTCGCTAACCCTTAGGTCGCGAACTACTATAGGTCGCTCCCTGCTTATCCTTAGGTCGTTGCCCTTATAAGTCGTCTACGACTTAAATGTTATCAACTCCTAGGTCGCTCAACCAACCTAAACTGCCATACGACCTAACCACCTCATCCTTAGGTCGCACACAACCTAAGCTAACCTTCAACCTAGCTTTTAGGTCGCTCCACCTTCCCAGGTCGCCAACTACGACCTAACTTCCTAAGGTCACGACTTATCACCTAGGTCGTTCACGACCTAGGACTTAGAAAAATCTGCCTAAAAATCTGAAATGAAATGAAAATGCTAAATTCCAAATTTTGACGAACTTGTCGATCCGTAAAAATACGGGTCGTTACATATAACTTAATTACATCATTAACTTTTTAGAAAATCAATTATAAAAATATAACTTGTTTATAAATAAAACATTTAAACATTAAATTTTATCATTTAAAATTCTCGAAACTTGTTCAATTTTGTTTAATAAATTAAATAAAATCTTAATTCTTTGAAAACTTCATTATCATCACCCTTTTTAAAACTCATTCAAACTTAAAACTATTTAAAACTTGATTAATCTTTCCTTTTGAAAATGAAATATTTCAAAATCTTTAAACTTGTTTAAATGCCTTGCTATGGAACTTAAATCATACATTAAAATATAAAAACCTGTTTTCATTGGTTTTAAAACCTTGCACTATCTCTATACTTATAAAAACTGATAAAGGTTACTTATAAAAATATACGCCTGGGAATCACATCTAACGTCCGATCCACTTGGAAAATAACCCAAGCCATAGCTACAAAAACTCGAATGAAAACCCGAGCTCACACCCGTGTCACTCGCTTCTCTACTTCCTTCGAGTCACACTGCTGCTCTACTCGAGAACGACCCGAGTGATATGCTTCTTCCCCAACGAAACATATCCAGATACCAAAGATGCAACGTGCACGTGCACAACCATCTAAACCACCTCCGATCATCGCCGCCGGCTCCAAAGCATCACCTACGTCCTCGTCCTTCAACGCGACAACCCAGAAAAAAAAACGAGGGCCTAATCGGAAAATCGACCTTCGATCAAAACTCTAGAAAAACAAGCTCGTCGGAAAATCGACCACTGCCATCGATCTCAACCAAGAGTTTCCTCGCCGATATCACCAAACCTTCGCCATGGCTTCTCGCACCTAATCCCCACGTTGCGATCGCCTCTCATTACCCATGGCCGTCGCCATTTGCTCGAATAAACAGCCTTCCCACTTCGACAATAAAGCCCTACTTCCCAGATTCCCGACCACCACATTCATCGGTAAATGCTATGCACAATTTTTCCAAGATCGACAGCCTTCCTACTATCTCCCCTGGAAATCCCAACAATGATAATCACTTTGATCATCAGAAATTGATGATAGACCCAATTCTGATCAACTCGATCTATACTCATGAATACAACCTTAAAAATCACAATTTTCATATCAAAATTCTTAACTTTTAACCACTAATCATCCTATATAATCCAAACATGAAATTATAATGATCTAATTTTGACCCAAACTGGCTCACCACTGTATTTCTTGATTATTGATTAAGTACTAAAATAAATATTCTTGAATCCATTTTAGAATTTTTTTATGTTGTTATAAACATCTTTTATCCAGGAATCAAGGCTAAATTCTAATTATATGAGGCACTTTAGATTTTTCTTCCAGTTTGTTTGGGCCTGTGCACATACAGAACAGTCTATATATATATATATACACAGATATATATACATTTAAATAGAGATATTCAAACATTTATCCAGATAAAACAAACATGCAAAACATATTACAACCTTCCTGTGCAAATCATCACATGCATTTCTAGAATCATTAATTAAAGCTGTTCTTCAAATTTAAATGTTTGCTCACCTACTTATGAGGGAAACAGAGAGCCTTTTTGAAACAGTTTTGAAAGTTGAAGACTTGAATTTTTAACAGACATTGGGTTTTCCTGTTTTCTTCCATTTTCCATAAAAAGCTTTAATTAATTTTGCTTAAAATTATTTTTAAAACTTAGAACATGTTTAAACAAACAACTTTTGTTTAAATTTTAAAGTCTAACAATGGTCAGGAAAAGAGAAATCAAATTTTAAACAGGTTTGCATCCCTGTAGTGTTTAGAACAGAGGTCAATGTCTATTCTCAGACATGCAAAGCTATACCCATACATATATTCACAAATTTATACACATGCAAGTAATTTTCCAATTTATTTCAGGCATGATTTCAACCAACATATCAAAACCTAGATTTTATAAAGGTTTACTCACCTTATTAAAAGAACAGAGGAAGTTTTCTTCCTGAAACCTGGAAATTGCTACTGTATTTTCTAGATTCTAGCAGGTTTTCAACTTAAAATACTTAAACATATATTTTTTTTAAAACCTAGATTATGTTTAATTCAAACTATCTTGTTTGAAACCCAAAGCTTAACAGTGATTAGATAAGGAGTTTTAATTCTTGGTTCATATTTTTTTAAACTCTGAAATTAAGAAACAGGGATATACATAGTTGTTCAAACATGCACACTACACACATACAAATATACAGAGATCACACTTATATATATACATATGCAAAACAATCTTCATCACAGAAATTCACGTGCAACAAACATTTATCTACTTAAACTTTTTAAATAAATGTTTACTCACTATTTGTAGTTTGAACAGAGGGCACTGGCCTTGGATCTGCTATCTTGATTTTTTGATCTTCTCTGCTTAGTTGAGTGGTTTGATTTGTTTTAAGTTTTGAGATGGCAGTATTTGTTTTCTTTGTTATGCTTAGCTTCGACTGGAAGAAAAATGAAGACAGAGTGGAGATATTATAAGAAAGTGTACTGCAGTCTGTTTTGTTGTACACAGCCAGCTATTTTTTTTTGTATTTATCCTTTGCATTTCTTAGCCCTGAAGTTTTGTGACCTGATATGATATATTGCTTGCTTAAGATGATATGCATTAATTTCTATGTCCCCTTAAGTGTCTACATGTACATTTTTTGATATATCCTTATGCATTTTTTCCCATTACATATATTTTCATATACTCACACACTATTTCCTATTTACATGTATCTCACTTCGTATGGACATATATACATATATACATCTATACACTTATATATCATCAATGTCACAAAGCTTGTATGTTTTTATCTATATATATATATATATTTATGGACATTTTTACCTTTAATTTATATGGTGGAGTTTATATATTAATATATTCTTTATTTTCATCATATTCAAAGATTTCATAATTAAATATTTATTATAGTTTTTAAATCAATTTATATATACTCAGATATTTTAATTATCGTAATTTTATTTGTTCGACTCATCTAAAGTAATATTCCAATAATTAAATCAATTAATTACACAATTACAGACGCCAAAAAATACGAGTCGTCACATTAACCCTAGACATTATTATAATATCACTGGATTTTCTATATAAAATGTTTTTGTTATCGTAAGGTAAAAACTTGTTCGTGTTTTTGTGCTGCATGGCCTTACGAGATACTTTTAATTTTAAAGGGCATTACAAGTTAAACAAATAAAATTCCTTGTGATTTGAGTTTCTCATGCTGGTCTTACCAGATTGACCTAAGCATTATTTTCCTATAATGCTCTGGTTAGCCCAAGCATATTTTCTAGATTTAGTTGGATCCTTTGGAGCTTTCAGGAGACGTGCTAGATTCTTCAAGATGTATTCGCATATCTTATATTCTTCTGATATTTTCATTGCTTCGATTTCTATTTGTGTTAATCAGCATTTGTAAAGACAGGGTGTTATAACTGTCCAGGCTGATAATAGGTTCGTGTACTCTGATGTTGTGTACATAAAAAAGTCGATTTATTTTTGTAAAGATCATTTGTCGTATTATATATTACTCATTACATTTTGTGAGATTCTATTCTGTATATTCTTTCTTTCACCCCAAACGACCTATCTTTCGGACACTTAAATGATCGATACATGAATATCGAGGATGTATTAAGTGTCGTCTTCAGGTTTAAGAAAGGTAGATTGTTACGGACCATCTATAGCTAGACATACATGTAAAGAGGGAGGGGAGATAGGATTTAGTGATATTTAATTAAGAATTAAACAGAGAAAGTTTTAAAGGAAGAAATTGAAAGATTTCAATGTTTCCTTTAAAACGGGTTCTCCCTTATTCATTTGATTTGACACTACTTGACATTTTATTTCCTCTTTCCCTCTTCATCTCTATTTTGGTTGAAATTTCCATGCCTTCCAAGACACAAAATTCCCAAATACAAATTTAAACAAAAACAAATAAATTCAAAGTGGTTCTTGTCTCTAGATCCTTGCTAAATCCAAAGGCTGATTCAAGCGAATTGTGGTTTTATTCATCATTCACGGTGCAAATCATTGGCTTTATTTTTAGGTAATTCTAATTTTATTTAATTGTATACTCATCATGTTCAAATGGATTAGTATCTATTCATGTTACTTCTCTTGTAATTTGTGTGTTCATCTTGTAGTATAACTCAGATCCACCTTTTTGTCCATCTCAATTAATTATATGATAATGTAGATTTAGTTTTGATCTCAACTTATTCTACATCTCCATTGACTGTATGTTTGTTATAGTTGATATATTCAAATTCTTTAACTCATTCTATTGTTTGTCCATATTTTGTATAGTTAATTCTGAATTCTCTTACAACAAATTTGTATATGCCCAAGTTATGTGGCTAGTTTTGTCATTGTTTTGGAATTAAAAATATGTAGAACTATTTTTTTTATGTTGTATATAAAATTTGTAACATTTGTATACATGAACATAAATAAACTGTATCTGTTGGTTGTTTAAAATTACATTGAAAATGATTTACAGTGTTACATAGTTAGTGTCTAAAAAATGTTTTCTTTTGGTTATTATATTCATAAAAGTAAAAGGTTCCTTTTGTTCAAGAATTCATAAGTGGTCTTTTATTTGAAGTTATGGTCTTTTGTTTCCTACCTAAGTTAAAAGATTGCAATTTAAGTAACATATATGTTTAAATTTACATATGCTATTTTAGACTTAATACCATATATACATATGTTATTTTAAACTTAATACATAACTTGCAATTATTTATACATATAGATATAAATTTGTTTATGTTATTTTAACATAAAACAAAATAGACTTTTGTGTGAAACTGTAAAATTTATTTTTAAACTCCTCTTTAATTGCAACCATTGTTATAATTGTTAATCCTCTATTTGAAAAACTTATAATACGGGAAACTTATTTTAACATGTACATATGTAAACTTATATATTATTGTATATTTCATTAGTCAAACATTTGGACAACTGAGGCATGTATAAATTAAGTTATAAATACTATTTAATATGTCATTTAATCTAATTAAAGAGGGAGAAATTTAAGGTTTCTCACTTTACATTTATAGTCTCATCGTTCCTTAATTAATTATATATACTAAGAGAAAGAAATAAAAGGTTATTTTCTCTAAAAAAATTTACGTGCTTAGTTACCATTTAATATGAATGTATCTGGTACATTCATTATAACACATACAAATTTATATTAAAATTTTAACTTCCTTTTAACTAATTTAAATAAAATATGATTTTATTTAAAACTTCACTGATTAGATCTAATAGTCTTTTAGACTTCCATAGGCCCAACAGATCCAAAATAGAATTTTTTATTGAAATCTACCTGTTAGACATAAAATATACTTAATAGCAGAAGTATGAAAGAATGTTAATAAGGTTGAGGTTTCGATGAAGAAACATGCCAAATCATCATGAAGGACATAAAAAGGATGTTTCGAAGGCATTGAAAAGGTATCGAAGAAGTCGAAGGCCCCAACTACTTATACAGTGCAAAGGCCTCCGACCCAGATGGAAACAGATAAGCTCTTCCGCCACTACCAACCTTCCGACACGGATGAACAAGCAATAATGTCTTTGGAACCCATTTCGGAGGCAATCGATGGTGCTCTTCAAACTACACGTCAAATCCTCCAAAGACAAAGATTCGCCCCCATAGTGGCCTTTTCGAAAGCATAGCAAGCCTTTCGAACCAGTCAAGATCCATCCAAGACAACTTTTGATAGTGTTGAAAGGTGCTATGAAGAAAGCAATACTCAGAAATCAACAAAGGCAAAAGACTGGTAAAGGCCCTTTCGACAACGTCGAAAGGAGACATGGTTTTCGATCAGGTCGAAAGTTTAAGAGGGAATGAAGAAGCTGCTAGAGTATGATATGAAGAACAAGGACGCCTTTCGACAACGTCAAAAGGAAGCATAGCCTTCGAAAGGAAGCATAGCCCTCGAAAAGAAGCTTAGCCTTCTACAACATTGAAGGGAAACATAGCTCTCGACAACATCGAAGGCAAACATAGCCTTCGACAACATTGAAGGGAAACATAGCTCTCGACAACATCAAAGGGAAACGTAGCTTTCAACAACATCAAAAGGAGGCATAACTTTTGACTAGGCCAAAAGGCTCAGAACAACATATAAGGAAAAGACCTTTCAACTCGGTCGAAGGCAAGGAAGCGAAAGGATAAACCAAGAAGCACAAGAGAATGCCTTTTGATGACATCGAAAGGTTCATGACCTTTCGATCAAGTCAAAAGGTTTGAGGCGGCATATAAAAGGGGGTCCTTTCAACCCAGTCGAAAGCAAAGGCACGGAAGGGGCCGACCTGGATCTATAAATAAGATCACAGAGGTCCAGTTTTAGGTACCATATTCTGGAATATTGAATTCATTTTCTTTACTCTATTTTCTTAGTGATATTTGTACTTAGAAGAAACCCTAAACAAAATTAGGGAGAAAGCTTAGTTTCTTGTAACTCATTTTGGATAATAAATAAAAATGAAGATAGCTTGATCATAATGGATATTGGCGACGACGAAGATCATTAGCTAGACTAATGATCAATTGCACATAATTCTAACCTATTCTCATAATATTTTTTGACCTATGCATTATATAAGATTGACTTAGGCATTTCCAATCAAAACATATCAGCATCGGACCTATACCCAATGCTGAAAATGAAAGTGATGATGGGGTGTCGAATATGTTGAATATATGAGTTATGGGAATACCTAAATCGATCTTATATAAGGAATAAAAGGTGGATTGTAGACTATTAAACTTGGACTGATTTGAAAGGTAAAACACCTTTAGACCTAGTCGAAGGAGTACTTCTGAAAAGAATCCTGGTTTATATTGCATAACAACCATTTAGGATGGAATGCATTTGAGGGGAACCTACTCATTTCGGCATCTGAACCCCTTCGAAGGGATTCCATGGAAGGAATATTGACACCAAGGGGTTGAAAACAATCAAGACAAACTGTTAGAATAATTATCCCCTTTTGACAAAGTCGAAAGGTCTTAAATGTCGCCTTTCGACCTGATCGAAAGGGGGTAGAAGACACTGATGATTGATTGTTTTCAACTTCCAGGAGAGATGAAATTCAATAAAGTGATGAATTTGAGAATTATATGTTGTGAATAACTCCTAGAGATAATTTAACTATTCTAACCTGATCGAAAGGTTGGAGTGGCCTCGTACAAGGTCGAAAGGTTTAGGAATTTGCTATTATACCAACTTGGTCGAAAGGTTGGAGTGGCCACATCATCCCTTTCGACAAGGTCGAAAGGTTTGGCAATTACTATTATACTAAACTGGTCGAAAGGTTAGAGCGGTCTCATTATCCCTTTCGACAAGGTCGAAGGGTTTGGTAATTTACTATTTCTTTCAACCAGGTTAATTTGGTCGACAGCTAAAGCTATTACCTCAAATCCTTTCGACTAAGTCATTCTATTCGAAAGATGTACTTTCGAAGGCGAGAATCCTCTCAACAATATGGTCATGTTCAAATAGAATTATCTTATAAAAAGCATTGGGGATGTTGAAAAGATTTCTTGTTAACATTTTTGGCGCTAGAAGGAGGGCGCGAACCTCCGACCTTGTTATTGTATACAGATTTATTGTGGTTCATTCTTTTGCATAGGAAAAATGAGGTCAAAACGTTTGAGTGGAATTGTGGAGGAACCAATACACACTACCACCTTGGAAGAAAATATAGCTCCATCATTTAACCTGGATGAGGTCACTCCAGGGCAAACTTCATCGCCGGCATGAAAAGGTGAAAACTCAGCAAAAATCGAGCCATTTGGAACAACAGCCGCAAGAAATGAAGGAACTGCTAAAGATGGCTTTGCCTCATAAATCATTAAAAACTCTAAGACAACCTCAAGGAGAAGAAGTGGTCTCACCTAGGAGAAATCTAAAGACCAACTACAAAGAGTGCAAAGATATGGTGGACTTGACCTCCTCAAAAAAGAAAGAGCTTCCCTAAGCCAGTGCTAATCATCAGGGGAGAGTTCTCGACAAGTCATTAGAGCAGTCTAGTAGCTCAACATCTAAAGAGTACATCCCAAGTCAGAAAAATTACGGCAATGTTGAAGCTTTTCTTAAAGATGCTGCTGAGAAGGCTATCAAAGACGCTATGAATGCTAAAGGGAAAAGAACCATGGATGAGAATGTTGATGATAATGAGAGGGTGCCACCTTTCATTGATGAGATAAAGGCAACAACAATACCTCCATATGTCAAAATCCCATCTATGAAATATCACGGGGATACAGATCCTGATCATCTTATAAATTTTAACAGCCATATGGACTTATACAATGCTTCTGGGGCAGTCAGATGCCGACTGTTCCCCGTTACTCTCCAGGGGGCGGCAGCCAAATGGTATAGACAGTATAGAGAAAAAACCATCTACTCCTGGAAGCAGTTTTCTTATGAATTCTGAGCTCAATTCTATATTTGCAAGGATCCTACTATTGATTATACGGTCTTGGCAAACATAAAACAAAGGCAAGGTGAATCTTTAGGAGACTATTTGAGAAGATTCAATACAGAAGCATTGAAGGCTAAGGACATGAATGACCGTGACAAGCTCATAGCCGTCCACTCTGGTTTAATTGAGAATACCCCTTTCTGGATGCAGCTCTTTGTCAATGGCTGCAACGATCTATAAGACTTCCACTTTCAGGTTGATAAGTTCATCCGGATGGATGAACTTTACTATGCCAAGAAAAAGATGATTCCCAGAAAGGTGGGAGAAAATTTGGCTTGGACCGTAGCCATAAAAGGGTTAAATTGGAAGAGCTAGTTGCTAATACATTCGCTTTAAACAAGCCACTATCTTACATATATGCTACAGCTAAAGAAAGAGTCAACTTTCCCACCTCCTACAAAGCTAAGAATAATCCAGAGCAGAGGAAGGGAGGGGACTACTGCGCCTATCGTAAAGCTAATAGCCATAACACAGATGAATGCAGAGTTCTGGCCGGAATAATTCAAAAGCTGATCCGGGAAGGCCATCTCAAAGAATTTATCCAAGATCAGCACAAAGCCCAACGAACTGAAAATGCTCTCCAGAAATGCCCGGGCAATGCTATAAATGTGTTAGAGGATGAAGACCCCCTAAGCTTAAGTGAAACACCCCACACCCCTTAATATACCAAAAAGGGCACATTAATAGGCGTGGTGCGTTGTAGGTATAACTAAAGCTAACAGAGACTAAGATTCACAAGATAAAAACAAAGAAAACTAAAAATAATAACTTAATCAAAACAAAACTTCATAATTGCTTTATAAATGAGTCAAATACCAAATACTACGTACATGTCTAAAAATTCAATATGTCTCATGAAACAAAAACTCAGTCTCAAAAATCAAAGTACATAATATCCCTTATAATAATCCAGCACATAGAATGAACAAAAGCTGAAAGAAAAGAAATACATGGTAGCAAATTCCTCCAAGAAATCTCCAAGCAACTCCAATCTATTGTCCATTCCCTTGATTGCCTAAGGGGGAAAAAGGGAAAAATAGAGGAGTGGGTCAGACTAAAAGTCCGGTGAATGATAATAATTACTAGAGTCTTTAAACAAAGTAAAAGTGATAGACTCTACAACAGTTCTAGTATATAAAGAGGAAACAAAGGATATAGGAAAGAGATAAACTAGAAATAAATAAGATTAACTATAAGATAGGTTAACTTTGATTGTTTGCACTTGTCCTTGATTTCTTCTTTGATTAGGCCGAATTCCTAATCCTGTAATTAGGATGTAACCCTAATTCTACACTTTTTGATCGTCCTGCTACTCCATAGACCTTACTACGAACTAAACACTATATAAATCCCTACACAGCAGCCAATGGTATCTACGAAAGATGCACAAAGCACTCACTGTGGATCCGGATGATATATATAGCTCCTTACACAGAAGGAAATGGTGTCTATGAAAGACACTCATACTAAGAGCTTGGAACTCATAGCGATTACCGAGCACCCGAATGGAAGTCGCACGCGTAACTGCCACCATGCCCATGTGATGCAGCAGCGGATAACAAAAATGATGAAACTGTGAAAAGTAAGAATCGGTGGATTGAAGAATACCAAAGGCCCAAATCCGTTGATCCAAAGATGCCGGATTCTAGCTATCTCAAACACGTTGATCGCGCACGATACCGTGTTTAAAGATCTACAATTCTTCAGACGTTGATCAAGCGCACTTGATACCGTGAATTGGCTTCTTCGATCGTTGATCCGAGCGCACTCGAATGCCGAAAGAGGAGATAGGAGATTACACTCAACTACCAATTTAAGAAGAGGCACAAAGCTCTCAAACAAAGTTTATTTCAAAATCAACTTACTGTTACAAATGATACCACCCGCCTATTTATAGGCTTACAACTCACAGCACAATTTGTACAACACATAGGTCGTCCACGACCTAACACAGGCAACGACTTACGACCTAATATAGGTCTTTAACGACCTAACAGATAGTTACAACACAATAGCGCCTCATCCGTTTACACATAACATCAATATGCGATCTAAGTACAACACACGCGACCTAAGTACAACATCACATAAGGTCAAGCAACCTAAAAATACACGGCAGCGACTTAAAGAATAGCTTCTGGAAATCTTCATGCGACCTACCCCATGAGCGACTTAAAGAAATGCAGAAGTGAGCGACCTAACAACAGAAGGCAGCGACCTAAAATAAAGCGGCATCCAAATCAGCGACATAACATAGGTCGTATCTCGCTTCCGCGACCTAACGTAGGTCGTAACTCTTCTCCGCGACCTAGCATAGGTCGTAGCTCGTAAAAACTGGTACTCGAAAGATCGGAGCGACCTAAAGAAATGAGTAATTCGTTAGGTCGTTTGAGCGCCTTTTCCTTTAACTCGTTAGCTCGTTCACATGCCTTAACACCGATTCTGTTAACTCATGAGCGACCTTCCATAGGTCGTGAGCGACCTAAAGTTCCACTAGGTCATGAGCGACCTAAATTGGCAGATCGCACTGCATCACCATGCTACCTTTTTCTCCACCTATTGGGTCTTCTTATTACCTCAAACTACAGCATAAGCGTGCCCCTTATATCACTTTAGGCTAATGTAAGATCACGTGTGTCCATAGAAAATAGGGGAAATGCTGTTGGTACTGGCCTGTCATCCAAATAATATCAAGTTGCGCCCCTTATCCAAATCCCCCATGATTTGGACTTCTATTTGACCAATTACTACCATTCTTAGCATAAGCGTGCCCTCTTCTCACTTTAGGCTAATGTGGGACCACCGTTTTGTCTAATAAGGAATTTTATTTGGTACAGGTCCTACTTTTATCTTTGATTATTAACTTAGATAAATTATTTAAATAAGCCTTTACACTTTCTCTACTATCTTTGCTTATTAATTTATCCTAAGTCTTAAATTAAGCCTTATTCTGTTCGTTTTCTTATTATAACCTACTTTATAATTATGCTTATCACTTAACCCAAAGTCTAAGTGTGAAAGTAAGCCTTTTTCATCTTTTTCTCTTTTTAGTTATAATTCTAAGTTATAACTAGGCCCATTAATTAGTCCAATTCTAATCATAATTAGGCATAATTTCAGTCCAATTCCATTTATATTTCAGTCTTTATAATTTACATCTCATAATTATAAATAGGCCAATCTCTTTAATTCAGTCCAATTGATATCATAATTAGGCATAATTTCAGTCTTAATTCCATTTTATTACAGTCTTTATAATTTACATCTTATCTTTCGTTATTTCAAAATTCTTATAATTTAATCTAGTTTCACGTTAATTCTATTCTAATCCATATGTGAAGAAGAAGGAGAAATAAAAGAAAACTAAAAATAGAAGAAAATCCAAGGCGTAGGAAGAAGATGTAAGTAACGCATAAATAACAGTAAATAGATTAAAATACTATAAATAAACTGTAAATAAATGGAAAATCTATAATTAACAGAAATAACTAAAATTAACTGAAAAGAATAGCTAGAAAGAAATAGACTGAAAATAATTCTAAAAAACTGTAAATAAAACTGCTAAAAAGCTTATTCCAAAAATCGTAGTAAAACTACAACTATTGGAAACCCTATTATTTTTAATTACTTAAAGAAATCTTAAAATAATTACAATCACTCACGTCCGGTCCTAAGCTCTTCCTTTGGTCTTCCCGGATCCACTTGGAGTTGTAAAATAATTTAATTTATAATGATTTTCTCCTTGGAGGTCTATTTATAAGGGTAGAAGTGGATCTCAGACCGTTGGATTTGGGGATTGAATTGGATGCAACCATGACATAGGCTGAATAGCCATCAGATGCAAGAATAGAGGGACCAGATTGGTTTGAAGAATGCAAAACACGTAATAGTCGGTTAAAAAAATCGTGCCATCATTCGAACGAACGAACAATTGTTCGTTCGCCCCCAAAACAGCAGGCGGGTCGACTGGGCGGTCGACCGCTTGGTGCCCCGGTCGACCTGCCTTATATATATATATATATATATATATATATATATATATATATATATATATATATATTTGTGCTTATTTTGTTTACTTCCTATCTTGTTCATATTAGCTTGGTTTTTGACATTCTATATATAGAAATTCACCAGAAAATTACCACGGACACAATGGTGCAACTCTCATGGCTCAATTCTGATAATTTCACAAAGTTATTTTATTATTTAATTAATTAACGGATTAATTATTATGGGTTAAATTTCGGGTTGTTACATTCTCCCCTCCTTAAGGGATTTCATCCCCGAAATTTCTAAGGATAAAAGAATGTACTAAATGTTTTCATCCAATCTACAATCAACTACTCAGTCATCAACCATTCATCCAGTGTCCTTAAGTTTTTCTAATGCAATTTATGATACTTATGCAATTAGTGTATTGTAAATTTCCCTAACTAATGCAAAAGATTAGGTGGTCTACTGATTCAGTCGACCTCCTTTTATGCAATCATGTTTGTGCCATGTATCCAAATGATTACAAAAATTTCCTAATGATAACTGATAATTCTGTATGCGTGCTACAAACATCATCCAAATGCAACAATCATGTGATAAACATCCATTTATAGCAACCATGGAAATAAAATAAAAATGTGCATACATCCATATGCATATGCTCTAGTGTCCTAGTTAGGCCGATCCCTAAAGAATAATTATGCCTAGTGTACCTATATGTGTCCATTTGCATCCACTAGCAAACACTTGCAATCACTAGCATACATCATTCATAACATGCTCTATTAACATGTTTGCATCAAATCCTACCATACATAGGTTAAATCCTAAGTTCTACACCCTCCTAAAGGATAATAAAGGAAAGAACATATTCAAAACAAAAGATAGGAAAAGGAATTTCTATAACCTATTATCAAAGAGACTTGGATATGAGACATGAATTTTCTCCAAATCAAATTAGTCTTCTCTGAAATCTCTCTAACCATGTCGGAACCAAGAAGCAACCTTTCCGTAGACTCCAACCAACATGAAGGCGTCTTACACGGCCTTCCCAAAAAGAGATTCAAAAGGTGTCATTCCAATGCTAGTTTGAAAACTACTACCATATGAATTCCACTAAAGAAAGATGCTTTTCCCAAGTTCTTCCAAAATCAAGAATACTCATTCTCAACCATGCTTATCTTACTATCCTACTAATTTCATTTTCCTATTCTTCATGAATCAACATTCCTAGGTTCTTACTAGTGCCCTATACACTTTACGAAAGCTTCCATTATTACTTCGAAAAGTAATTACTGCTATCTCCTTACACCTTTTCCGTTACTCCTAGGAAATGATTCTTATCTACTCCACATTTAAGAGTTTCGTTTGGTATTTATCACCTTGTTTTAAAAAATAAGGTTTCTAAAAATTTTAAAACATCAAATCCCAAAAACTTTGTCTTTAAATGTGTTATTTTTCAGTTTCTATTAATTTCAAAAATACTTAGTCACTTATTATTATTTCCCAAACCTAGAGGGAAAAACTTCTAAATTTTTAAGTCTAAAACTTATATCTCTCTTTCTTTTAAAGACTTTTACAGTTTTCTATAAAAATTTGAATTTTCAAATTTTACTTTTATTAAGTTTTTCATTCCAAAAACTTATTTACTTTTTCACCAAACCATTTTCTTTTAAAATATCTTTTATGTGTTTTCAAAACAGCTTCTTGTTACACCTAATAGTCTCATATCTTAATGTATTGGTACTACTTTCTCTTATGAGAAGTTATTAACGCTAAAATCTTCTACGAACCTTTTAAAAGAGAATTTCATGTTTATGTGAAATTACAAGAAACTTATTTTATATTTTTCGAAATAGGCTATACAAAATATGGTGCTTTTCATACCTTGTATATCTCTTCTATGAATTCCTTGTAACTTGCACAAACATTTTTATCGGTTTCATAGAAAATCATATCATTATTCTTTTCATTCCAATAGATTAAAATATGTTTAAATTATATTCTTCCATGATAAATATTTTCTAATATCTAACTTGCACATTTTCCTTTCAGAAAAACTCATCTTCAAAACTGTTTTAATATTTCCATAACTGCAAAAACACTTCCTTATACTTGTTAATAATAAGTGTACTTTACAAACCATTTAGTTTCTATACTTATAAATTACCTTTTAAAATACATTTTTATTTGGGTTAAAATGGATGTTGCGTAAAACACCGTTACTACAACCCAAAAAAATACTAGTGTATGGATTCAATTAAATAAATACCAATAAATCTCATATACCTATGTAAATATATTTCTCTTGAGAGTCACCTACTATAACAATAGTGTTATAGCCTATGCTCCACTTATTTTTCACGAAAACATTTATTACAACAATAAAAGTTGTAATCTACGGTTTCGATACTTGATACACTCTAGGTTTTTATATTTAAAATCTTTGTTTACTTGCAATGAAACTAGTGAGTTATATATATACTCCATAATTCTTCAAAAAGGATTCCAATTTTTCATTATATAAAAATCAACTTAAATTTCATATCATTCTTCAAAAACCCATGTTTATTTTCTGAAAGAAAATATTAACAACGAAAATTTTCAATTCCAACAATTATAATTTTTTTTCAACTTTTTAAATTTCGAAAATTTCCTTTTATTGGGCTTAGCATAAAGTGGGCCTTCCTACTTACTACCCTCGGAGTACTTTTCCTAAACTAAAGGCTTTTACTCCTATTCTCCTTGTATACTCATATTTATTCTAAGGCATCACCATCAAATCCACTTGTCTGAGACAATTATAATTTCTGCAATTACCTACACATGGACTTTCTTCTCTGCTTATCTACTGAATTTTATTGTACATCTCTAACCTTTGCCTATCTCTCTTTGGATTTCCATAATCCCAATCCTAAATGTACAAAACCGTTTCTTAAATCCCTATCATGTGTAGACATTCTCTATGCCCCAATAAATGCACTTCAAAAGTGATACTTCAAGAACTCTACTCTCAACTGACGAACATGAAGCGTATAAAGAACCTCCTTTAGATGAATAACATGCTCTTCCATACTTCTTGGAAAACACCAAAATGTCGACCACGAATACCACCACGAACTTTATTTTAGGACATCTCTAAAAACATGGTTCGTCAAATCTATAGAATATGCCGGGACATTGGTTAGCCCAAAAGTCATGACTAACCACTCAAAGAATCTGCATGGTGTCCTAAATGCGGTCTCATCAATGTTATCATCAGCGACCCAAAGCTGATGAAATCCAGTGGCTAAATCAAGCTGGGAGAATACTAAAGAGCCAACTAACTGGTTGAAAAGATCATCTATCCTAGAGAGTGGATAATGGTCCTTCTTTCTGAGCTTATTCAATTCTCTATAGTCAATGCAAAGTCGAAGAGAACCACCTGCTTTGGTAGCAAAGACGACTGGCGCTCCCTATTTCGATATGTTTCTTCTAATGAAACCTTTCTCCAAAGCTCACGGATCTGCTTGCTCAATCCCTTCCTTTCCCTAGGCGCCATATGCCCTACGGGTAATGCTATTGGCTAGCCAAATAAATCTTGAAGTCAATCTCTCTCTTAGGGGGGTAGTCCCCTAACCTCCTCAAAGATGTTTGGAAAAATCTCCGACGACAGGAACCGTATCTAATTCTAATGATGATGAATCGAGGGAATAATGGAAGCTCAACATAACTGACCCTTAGGGGTCGCAAGAAATCTCGAGAGTCCTATTGATGCATGTCTCTAGTCTAACAACTCTCCTCTTGCAATCTAATATAGCTCCATATGTGGATAGACAATTTATTCCCAAAATCATCATATACCCCGAAAATCCAATATTAGGCGTCACAGTCAAATTCTACGCCTAGGATAAAAAATTTCAAACCCCTACAAACCATAGACAAGAGTGTCGATCCTCCCATGGGGTTTGAAACAACAATGGGGTCTACTACTAAAGAGATGTCTTAGTGCGAACAATCTAACAAAGAACTAGAGATGAAAGAGTGTGATGCTCTAGGATCGAAAAGAGTCTGAATGAGAAAATTACAAATAGAAACCAAATTTTCTATGGTGACTTTCCAACCTCTCTCTGGTCCGCTGCTGGAAGGTGATGCATCCAAAGCATGGATCTGGGCTGCAGGTGCACTTGCTCCCTGCCCCACCTTCTGAGGACAAAACTTACTAAGACGACCGGGTTGTCCACAACTATAACACTTCGTCACCTTATCTTTCTTGCAGTCTTTTGCATAATGTCCAACCATTTTACGGTGCTTACATCTCCCACTATTCTTGATTCACTTCCGACGTCCTCCCTCATTCCTCTTGTCCTTATCCTTCTTATCTTTCCCCCACTGCTTCTTAGAGCTTTTAGGAACCTTCTCAAGCTCTCCCTTCAACTGCCAAGATGTAGGTTGACCACTCTATCGGTCCTCCAAACCTAACTGACTAAACCTTTGCTCCATATTCTCAAAACTAACCTGCGTCTCCTTGGAATCCTTCATGCCAGAAAATGTTCTGCCTCCTATACTAGCGAAGACCTTGCATAGCTCAGAAAAATCGGCTAGTGTAGGTGGATTAAAGTGATTTCCACCTACCATTGTTGTATTAGACGCATGCCCTTGCACCTCTCGTACCGTAGCTCTACGGAACCAGTCAGCCATACTATGCGAAGAAAAGGAAACTTAGGCTTGAAAGAATCAAAAGAGGGTTGAACTGGACTTTGAGGGGATTTTTATAAAAACTCTTTTATACTTAAAAACTAATTCTAAGAGTTCTTTTCTGAAAAATGCTTTTAAAACAAGTTATTTTGGAAAATACTTTACTTTTAAAATAAATTTTTAGGAATCCTGTAACCTTAGGCTTTGGTACCAAGTGAAACACCACACAACCCTTAATATACCCAAAAAGGACACATTAAAAGGCGTGGTGCGTTGTAGGTACAACTAAAGCTAATAGAGACTAAGATTCACAAGACAAAAATAGATAAAAACAGCGGAAACTTAAAATAATAACTTAATCCAAACAAAACTTCATAATTTATTCATAAATAAGTCAAATAACAAATACTACATGCATGTCTAAAAATTCAATATGTCTCATGAAACAAAAACTCATAGTCTCAAAAATCAGAGTACATAATATCCCTCATAATAAGCCAGTACATAGAAAGAACAAAAGTTGAAAGAAAAGAAATACATGGTAGCAAACTCCTCCAAGAAATCTCCAAGCAACTGCAATCTACTGTCCTCGCCCTTGATTTCTTAAGGGGGGAAAAGGGAAAAATAGAGGAGTGGGTCAGACTAAAAGTCTGGTGAATGATAGTAATTACTAGAGTCTTTAATCAAAGTAAAACTAATAGACTCTACAACAGTTCTAGTATATAAAAAGGAAACAAAGGAACTAGGAAAGAGATAAACTGGAAGTAAACACGATTAACTATAAGATATGTTAACTTTGATTGTTTGCACTTGTCCTTGATTTCTGCTTTGATTAGGCTGAATTCCTAATCTTGTAATTAGGATGTAACCCTAATTCTACCCTTTTTGATCGGCCTGCTACTCCATAGACCTTACTGCGGACCAGAAGCTATATAACTCCCTACACATCAGCCAATGATATCTACGAAAGATGCACAAAGCACCCACTATGGATCCGGACGACATATATAGCTCCCTACACAGAAGGCAATGGTATTTATGAAAGACATCCATACTAAATGCTTGGAACTCATAGCGATTACTGAGCACCCGAATGGAAGTCGCATGCGTAACTACCACCATGCCCATGCTACCTTTTTCTCCACCTATTGGGTCTTCTTATTGCCTCAAACTCCAGCATAAGCGTGCCCCTCATCTCACTTTAGGCTAATGTGAGATCTCCATGTGTCCATAGAAAATAGGGAAATGCTGATGGTACTAGCCCGTCATCCAAAAAATATCTAGTTGCACCCCTTATCCAAATCCCCTATGATTCAGACTTCTATTTGACCAATTACTACCATTCTTATAAATAAGCCTTTACACTTTTCTCTACTATCTGTGCTTATTAATTTATCCTAAGTCTTAAAATAAGCCTTATTATGTTCTTTTTGTTATTATAACCTACGTTATAATTATGCTTATTACTTAACCCAAGGTCTAAGTGTGAAAGTAAGCCTCTTTCATCTTTTCTCTTTTTAGTTATAATTCTAAGTTATAACTAGGCCCATTAATTAGTCCAATTCTAATCATAATTAGGCATAATTTCAGTCCAATTCTATTTATATTACAGTCTTTATAATTTACATCTCATAATTATTAATAGGCCAATCTCTTTAATTCAGTCCAATTAATATCATAATTAGGCATAATTTCAGTCTTAATTCCATTTTATTACAGTCTTTATAATTTACATCTTATCTTTCGTTATTTCAGAATTCTTATAATTTATTCCAATTTCACGCTAATTCTATTCTAATCCATACGCGAAGAAGAAGGAGAAATAAAAGAAAACTGAAAATAGAAGAGAATCCAAGGTGTAGGAATAAGATGCAAGTAACACATAAATAACAGTAAATAGATTAAAATACTGTAAATAAACTGTAAATAAATGGAAAAGCTATAATTAACAGAAATAACTAAAATTAACTGAAAAGAATAGCTAGAAAGAAATAAACTGAAAATAATTCTAAAAAACTATAAATAAAACTGCTAAAAAGGTTATTCCAAAAATCGTAGTAAAACTACAACTATTGGAAACCCTATTATTTTAAATTACTTAAAGGAATCTTAAAATAATTACAATCACTCACCTCCGGTCCTAAGCTCTTCCTTTGGTCTTCCCGGATCCACTTGAAGTTGGAAAATAATTTAATTTATAATGATTTTCTCCTTGGAAAAATTATTCCGGTTAGGGTCCTTCTTAAAAAGTTGAACCCAATTGGAGAAAACCTAGAATGAGAAAAAGTGTTAGGTCTAGGGGTCTATTTATAGGGGTAGAAGTGGATCTCAGACCGTTGGATTTGGGGATTGAATAGGATGAAACCACGTCATAGGCTGAATAGCAGCCATCAGACTCAAGAACTTGTACAAAACTAGGATGAAACCACGTCATAGGGATGAAACCACATCATAGGGATGAAAACAGTTTTGAATATCATTTTAAAAAACCATTTTGAAGTAGTTTTGCAAACTTCTTCCTGCAGAATATTTCATCACATCAGGACTCAAGAACTTGTACAAAACCAGGATGTTCGTGGGTTTGTAAGCCACTTGTCGTAGGTTTGTAAGCTACTTGTCGTGGGTTTGTAAGTCACTAAGAAGGTAGAAATGGGTTCCATCCCAAATGAAATTTGGAATGAAGATTTCCATGCTAATATGAAGTTTTAACTTATCTTGAAATCTTGATCTTGATACTCATGATTCTTCAAACTTGATTTCTTCATTCTTGATCTTTATACTGTAAAGTCTACAATAATCAGTACCTGCCTTATATATATCCTGCATAATAACATTCATATATATCTAGATAATAGTGTTAGTATATAAGTTATAATAAAATAAGTTACAAAAGTTGTTTTCATCAAAACCACTATCTCCGGTCCTAACAATCTCCCCCTTTTTGATGATGACAACCTTATAAAATATACTTACCACTTCGATCATACCATAACTCCCCCTTACACCACAACTCCCCCTTACTCCAAGCCTATTATTTTATATAACTTCTCCCCCTTTGTCATCAACAACAATAACCTATAAACCTTAAACTTAATAGAAAATGAGATAAACAAACATATGACATAAGAATAATAACTATGTATGAGTGAAATATAGCATCCTAAGTTAAATGAAATAAAAATTGTTTTAGGAAGAATATTAATTAAGATAACACTTATATACAAATTAACGTACTAATATACAATCAAGAATGAGAAAAACGAAAAATGAAAAACGCTTAACGAGGACTCTTAACTATTGTGATTTATGAACCGAACAATTTGGATAGTGGAGACAAAAGTTTCCACGTTATTCGACCAAAATCCAATTAGCGTCAAAAAGGACCTCTCCAACGCAAATCACGCCATCGTCTTTGTCCATATGAACATCCGGATTCGGTAGAGGATTTTCTTCTTCTTGATCCTCTTGTGGTTCTTCTAGAGGCTCTTCTTCTTCAGAATCCATGGCTTGTGATGATTATTCGATGACAATGGGATTGGCATGGTTATCCATAAGGAAGTTTTGTAAATTCCTAAAGATTTTGCCTTGCCTATCTTGTTCTCTAGCCATTTGCAGTTGACTTACTTGAATTTCTATCATCATTTGAAGCAAATCTTTCATCTTCTCTTGTAATTTGATGACTCGTACGTGTGTGGAACGTTGAAAAGGGCCAGAATGAGGAGAAGTGGGTGAAGAAGGTTCATTATTAGAAGAGGAAGCCACTAATTTACTGTTTTAGAAGTTTATTACAGAGAATAGAATAGAGAAAAGGATTCAAAGTCGAAATATATAAATATATAACCAAATAACTAATTTTAGAGGGAAATTTAAATTTGAAAATCTTGGCCTATATGTCGACATAGTGGGATGGGTCATGTCGACATGCCCAGTTCAATTTTTTGAGAAATTTTTATTTATATTAATTATTAACTATACTTGTATTATTTATAATTTATATTTCAGTTAATTAACATATACCTAATTCTCTTCTAAATTTAGTAAAGTTTTGTTCATTTAATGGTTTAATATATCAGCAATTTGTTTTTCAGTTTAATATATTCAAGAGTTATGACTTCTTTACTTATATTATCTCTAAGAAAATGATGTCTAATATCAATATGTTTTGTTCTAGCATGATGAGTTGGATTTTTAGATAGGTTTATTGCACTAGTATTATCACAATAAATTGGTGATTTAGTTATAGTTAATCCAAAATCTTTTAAAGTTTGTTGCATACATATAACTTGAGAACAAGCCAAAGCAGCAGATATATATTCTGCTTCAGTTGTTGACAAGGATACAATGTTTTGCTTCTTCCTAAACCAGGAAACCAGAGAATGCCCTAGAAAGTGACATGTTCCACTTGTACTTTTTCGGCCTGATTTACAACCAGCATAATCAGCATCACAATATGAAATTATATCAAATACATCATTTTTAGGGTAAAATAAACCATAATCTAAAGTATGTTTTACATATCTTAAAATTCTTTTAACAGCTTTTAAGTGAGTTTCTTTAGGTTGAGATTGGTATCTTGCAAGAGACAGACACTATGCATGATCTCAGGACGACTTGCTATTATATAAAGCAATGAACCAATCTTTCCCCTATATAAATTTTGATCAACATCTTTTTATTTATCTTCTTTACTTAAAGCTACATTAGTTGTCATTGGAGTTGGTTTCCCACTAGAAGCGGTCAATCCAAATTTATTAATTAAATCCTTAGCATATTTTTCTTGACTAATGAAAATTCCTTTATCTAATTGTTTGATTTGAAGTCCTAAGAAGAAACTTAGTTCTCCCATATGACTCATTTAAAATTCTTTAGTCATTATATCTGAGAATTCTTTATTCATTATGTTATTAGTTGACCCAAATATTATATCATCTACATATATTTGTACTAATTGAATATCATTTTTGTTTCTTTTAATAAAAAGAGTTGTATCTATTTTACCAATTTCAAATCTAGATTGTAGTAAATAAGATCTTAGTCTTTCATACCAGGCTCTAAGAGCTTGTTTCAGACCATATAAAGCTTTCTTTAATTTATATACATGATTTGGAAATTTATTATATTCAAAAAGTGGAGGTTGTTCAACATAAACATCTTCTTTTACAAAACCATTTAGGAAAGCACTTTTAACATCCATTTGATATAATTTGAAATTATTGTAGTTTGCGAAAGCAAGTAGAATCCTGATAGCTTCTAGTCCTGCTACAGGTGTAAAGGTTTCGTCATAATCAATTCCTTCTTCTTGACAATAACCTTGCGCGACTAAACGAGCTTTATTTCTCATGACCTCACCAAGTTCATTCATTTTATTTTTATAAACCCATTTTGTCCAATTATACTTTTATCCTCGGTTCTGGGAACAAGTTCCCAAACATCATTTCTGGTGAACTGATTCAATTCTTCTTGAATAGCAAGAATCCATGAATCATCAAATGATGCTTCCTTTGGATTTTTAGGTTCAATAGTTGATATAAAAGCTACATTACTCATACTATTAGTTGATTTCTTGTTTTAACTATAGATTCAATATTTCCTAGTATATTTTCTACAGGATGATCTTTTAATAGCCTAATTCTTTTATTAGGTTTAATGATTTCACAATTAGTTTCATTAGGTTCATTATTTAAAGTTACAAAATCTTCTTCATCTTCTATGTGTACAGTATCTTTAAAATTTTCATCAAAAGATACATGCATTGTTTCTTCAATAGTGTTAGTTCTTAAATTATAAACTCTAAATGCTTTACTTCTATTAGAATATCCGATAAAGATACCTTTGTCGAATTTAGGTTCAAATTTATCTAACTTATCTTTTGTAATAAGAATAAAACACTTACTACCAAAAACTTTAAAATAAGCTACTATGGGTTCCTTATTGTAAAGTAATTCATATGGTGTTTTATTAGTTAATGGTCTAATTAAAATCCTATTTAATATATAACAAGTTGTAGCGACTGCTTCAGCCCAAAAGTTTTTAGGTAAGTTACTATCAGAAAGCACTGTTATAGCACACTCTTGAATCATTATATTCTTACGTTCTACCACTCCATTTTGTTGTGGAGTTCTTGGAAAAGAGAAATTATGAGTAATTCCTTTTTGATTACAAAAATTCTCAAAATTTTCATTTTCAAATTCTCCACCGTGATCACAACGAATAGTTTTTATTTTTAAAGAATGTTGATTTTGAATTCTTTTAGCAAAATTCTTAAATAATTCAAAAGCATCAATTTTAAGTTTAAGAAAAATTGTCCAAGTATATCTAGAATAATCATCTACAATTACAAAAACATATTTATTGTGATTAATTGATTGAACTTGAGATGGAAAAAATAAATCTAAATGAAGTAATTCTAGAGGTTTAGAAGTAGAAATCATATCTTTTAATTTAAATGAACTTTTCTTAAGTTTTCCTAATTGGCAAGCATCACATATACTATCTACTTTAAAGTTTAACTTGGGAATACCTCTAACTAAGTCAAGTTTTGATAACCTAGATAATAGTTTGAAATTTAAATGACCAAATCTTTTATGCCAAATCCAAGGGTCACTTGTATTAGCCAAAAGACATAAGTTATCATTTGAAACTTTCATACTAAGGATGTAAATGTTTTTCTTCCTAATTCCTTCAAAGATAATATTTGACTTATTATCTTCGATGTGACACTTATCTTTTCCAAATTTAATTTTAAATACGTTATCACATAGTTGACTTATACTAAGCAGATTATGTTTTAAATTCCAAACTAGCAACACATCATAAATAAGAGGAGTTTTAGAATTACCGACATTGCCAATGCTAATCACATATCCTTTTGAGTTATCTCCAAAGTTGACCAATCCACCATCTTGATATATAATGTCATTGAGTATCTCGAGATTTCCAGTCATATGCCTTGAACAGCCACTATCGAGTATCCATTTATCTTTCTCAATTTGCACAGTTTGTCCATTGGTTGTTGATTCTTAAAAGCCATGTAACATGTATGTTCCTGCATAACAAACCAACTCGTTAGATAACTTGATTTTTCTTAAAAACTATATGCAGACTAATGATACTTTGATGAAATGCAAAAATTCAAACTAGTATTAACAAAATTTCTTAAAAATGCCATTTTTAACTTTTCAAGTTTCAGATTATGAAAACTATGAAAACCTATGCTCTGATACCAATTGAAAGGGGGTGCGGATTAAGGATCTTAAGGCTAATTTAACACTAGAAGGGGGTGAATAGTTTTTAATGGATTCTAAGACTTATATGGACTAATTTAAAATTTATGATATAAACAAATGCAGAACTAATCACAGAACAATCACAGAATCAAACATAGATGTAGAAAGTAAATAAAAAGCAGAAAAGGAAAGAACACACGGGATTTTATACTGGTTCGGAGTTACCCTACATCCAGTCATGTACCAAGGCAAACACCTCATATAGATGTTTATTATACCAATGTCGAGAAAGGCCTTGAGGTACCCTTCTGTCTTCGAGTCCGGGGCAAACTCTCTAGATTTACAGGACACAAAATCACCCAATTGATTTCCAGGCACAACCACACCTTATAGAGAGACTCAATAAACTTTTGATTACAAATTGATCCTATAACTCTGAATAACACTTTGATCTTCGAGAGAGGGCAGAGAATCAAACAAGAATGAGATTCTAATTTGATTCACTTGAGAATTCGGTAGAATTTCGGCACGATCTTAAAAATATGAAAATTTTAGAATATGGGTTTTGGAGAAGAAGGAGTGAAGAAAATAAGAAAATAGTTAGTTAAAAAATTCGTTTGTGAAGGCTATTTATAGACCAGTAACAGTCATAACCATTCATGAAGAGATTTAAACGAATAGACACTTCTTTTGAAAATTGAAACTTTTGAATTTAACGGCCACCATGTCGACATGGGGTATCCCATGATGTCAACATCCCTTAGATGAAAACAAAGTAAATTTTTTTTTGAAAATGGTATTGAAAGGAAAACAAGATGAAATGATTCTGGAGTAAAATAAACTAATTTTCCTATGATATATAATAAAGAAGAGTAGAAAATTATATTTTTAGAATGTATATATAAATTTGATTTTAAATCTCAAGTATATATATACTATAAAAGAATTTTTAAAAATCAGAAGATAGTCTAAAAACAAACGAAGTTTAAAACAAGAGTTTATTTAAAAACAAAAACAAAGAATGTTTTAAGGCTAAAACATCTTTTTGAAAATCATTTGAAAATATAATTTTTAGAGCTAAAACATTTAAAAAAACAGTTTTGAAAATCATTTTAAAAACCCATTTTGAAGTAGTTTTGCAAGCTTCTTCCTGCAGAATATTTCATCACATCAGGACTCGAGAACTTGTACAAAACCAGGATGTTCGTGGGTTTGTAAGCCACTTGTCGTTGGTTTGTAAGCTACTTGTCGTGGGTTTGTAAGCCACTAAGAAGGTAGAAATGGGTTCCATCCAAAATGAAATTTGGAATGAAGATTTCCATGCTATTATGAAGTTTTAACAAAACTAGACACTTATCTTGAAATCTTGATCTTGATACTCATGAGTCTTCAAACTTGATTTCTTCATTCTTGATCTTTATATTGTACAGTCTTCAATAATCAGTACCTGCCTTATATATATCCTGCATAATAACATTCATATATATCTAGACAATAGTGTTAGTATATAAGTTATAATAAAATAAGTTACAAAGGTTGTTTTCACCAAAACCACTATCTCCAGTTCCTAACAAATATTATACTGAATTGTTTCTCTGAAGGTACTTAAACCTTCGGCTGCATTGCTACGGTGATTCGTGGTGCACTGATAAATCCTGTCCATTACCTAGCTGAAAACTATCTTGTTGATTTAAGACAAAGTGTGATTATACAATTTTGGATTAGCTTAAGACAAATAATTTGTAATTAGACCCTTGCATTCATTTAGTTGCATTAGTTCATGCATATTTTAAAAAGAATACTTCAAAAATTCAAAACTGAAAAAAAAATTCCTCTTCTTTTTCTTTGAAATTTTTAAATCCTTTTCCTTTGAAATCTCAAAAATCAAAAAAAAATTAGAAAAATAAAAATCCAAAAAAAATTTTTAAAACCTTTTCAGAAACAAAGAAAAAATTTGAAAAACTAAAAAACAAAACAAAAATCAAATTTACTTTTTTTTTAAATAATAAATTCTTTGTGAATACTTTTCCTTTAAAAAAAACAACCAAAAACATTCTTGAAAATGTCTGAATTTCCATATTCACTTGAATTTTACAATAGTCGTGAAAATCAATATAATCCATATGATTTCACTCCAAATTCATATGGATATTTTAACGACGACTTTTGTATAAACAATTCGAATTTCGAACAACAAAATTTTTCAAAACGATAATCAAACCTCAAATCTTGAAAAAAACACCGAAATGATTTCGTCTTTACTCGAACTCTCTACACAACAAAATCAAGAGATAAATGAGTTGTGTAATTCATATCTGTGCGATAACTCAAATCAATGTTTTCAAAACAATCAATATTTGAATTCACTTCAAAATTCAAACGATTTCGAGTATAACTCATGCCAAGTCAATTTCAAACTTCAAAATGAATTTCAAAATCGAAATGAAAGTGGAAACAACTTTTCAAATAATTTTGGCAATGGAAATAATCTCGATTACGATGCGATTGATAATTTTTGTTCTCAATAAATCCAAATCGAAAATTCACAAGTTAATAATTGTAAACTGGATTTTGTTGAACAAATGGACGAAATCTACGATGATCACATGGATTTCTTGTTCGAAACATATATGAAACAATGTGAGAAACAAAACCAAATCTCAACATGTGACGAGTCAAATGATAATCCATCTTTTACCCAAATCGACGATTTTCAAACAACAACCTTTGAAACTGAAAATGATGATGTTAATGAAGTTGTTGAAAACATGGTAATCGAGTTGGATTTCAATTATTTTGAGGATGAGAAACTCGATTTAAGATTCGATCTTCCTTTTCCCGATTTTGAAATTTTGAACACAACAACTTTGGATTTTGAACTTGACACATGCAGTGAAGTTGTTGATAATTCAATAAAGGAAGACGAATTTAATGAACACGACTTTTTTGGAATTTTCGAAAACGAGTTGTCGAGTTCTGAAGGGGAAGATTTAAATCACCATTTTTATTTTAAAATCAATGATTCAGAAGAAGTTTTCAATGATAGGCTTGAATTTCAAATCGGTGAAAATAAACTTGAACTTCAATCATTTGTTTTATCGACCCCAAAAATCATCGAAAATAAAACAACTTGTACGATTTTTAATAAAAAGACATTCATTTTTCCCAATCAACATTCAATTTTTAAATCATTTATGGTTTGTTTTTCCGAGCTTAAGCTGTGTCTCGCATATTTGACGAGACAAATGAATCGGTCTTTGGAAGACCGTTTCATTTACTTTTTGACTGTATACTTTCTGATCTCATGTAAATACCGCTCATTTTCATGTAAATATACGTCATCGTTTTATTTTTGTTTTATTCTTCTCCTTCCACTTGGGTTGACTGTGGGGACACAGTCAAAATCAAGTATGGGGAGAGTTTCATCTTCTTTTTTATTTTTCATAGTTTATTTTACATTTTCTTTTGAAACCCATAAAAAATAAAAAATAAAATCTCAAAAACAAAAACAAAAATTAAAGCATTTTAATTTATTTTTAAAGGAACACTATAGGATAAATATATGGTTTTGGTTTACTAAATTGAAATTTTTGAAAATTTATTTGTCTTAACAAAAATAAAAGTGAAGTTTGATTACAAATAACGATGGTTTAACTAGTATATAGGAAGGTTCATACGTGTTAATTATGAAATATCCTAATTGAAAATCTTTGTTTAAAAAAGTGGTGGATTTTAATAAAAGGATATAACATTTTTTTTGTCTTCTAAGTTAAATGGTGCTAAGAAGATTTTGCAAAACTCTCTTAACAATAAAAAAATAAAAAATATTTTTATATATATATGTATGTATGTATGTATGTATGTATGTATGTATTTTTTAATAAACTCCAAGAGTCATGTGTTCACACTCGTGTGTTCACTCGCCATGCTCTATACCCTTCTCATGTAAGCCCAAAAGGGAGTGCATGATCGGTATATCTGGCCTTAGTTTACCTGAGTTAGGTGTATGTATATAAAAATTCTTTTTAATAACGCCTATAGTCGATAAGTTTTCATAGTTGTGTGTTCACTCGCCATGCTTTGTATTCCCCTCTCATAAGTCCGAAAGGCAGTGCACGGGTATTATATCCGGCCTCAGTTTATTTGAGTTAGGCATATGTAAATATTGTAAATATCAATAAAATGTTAAAAAAAATAGAGAGAGTAAGCAAATGAAATCCAAGCACTATTTTACCTTGTTTGATTTGACTTGTTATTGAAAAGAAATGAAAATACCACTTTGATAAACTTTGATAATCAACTAAGGATCCATTTCATAATTACACTATGTTATCAACCAAAACAACGAGTTAAACTGTAGTCAATTTGTTATGATAACTTGATTTTTGTTGAATGTTTTGATGAGTAAATGACTTAAATTTTCATGACAATGGCCAAAACTTATATTTAACTTATTCGTGTTAATTTAAAAATAAATCCTTCATTTGTAAATATTTTTAGAAACTCGCATTCACCTCTTTGTTAATAAATCTTGCATTTTGTAAATATTTTCATCCTGCATTTGGATTTTGTGGGTAGTATCCGCTGGAAACCCTCACGAGACAACACTCGTCCTACTGGGGACACCCAGAGGTTTAACGGCTTGTTGCTTACGCTTAATGCAATTGTGCTCCCTACGAAAATGGATTTATCTTTGTTTTTCTTTATTCGATGACGAATAAAAAGATAAGTGTGGGGGCATTTGATGTGCATGTAAATGTGCATATTTTTACCACCATATTTAATCTAATTAAATTAAATAAATGATCATATTGGGTATTTTCACATGTTTAAACCAATATTCAAATTATTTTCAAAACGTCACATATTCATCTTCATATATGGGCAAAATGGTCATTTCTCTTCATATACTAATTTGAGAAAATTTAATTGGAAATTTTTATATTATTTTGTAGGAGAATTGGATGGAAATTACAAGTGGTTTCATGAAGATATGCATGCACAAAAGGAAACAAAGCAAATGAAGATGAAAATAATTCAAACTCATGAACATGGAGGACCCCTCCTATGCACTTACCTTGATTTTCAATTAGGAGCTAATGCACATGCTAAAAGGCTATTAAAGCTTCATGCACATTTAAGTGGAGAATTAACATATGCTAATTATTACTTGGTAGCCACACTATCTCAAGGGCAATTTGGGCATTCCCCAAAAATATGAATTAAGGTTTCATACATGTATAAATACCTCTTATGTTTCATGTAACTCTCTCTTCCCTTAGTCTTCTTTTAGGCTCTCTCTTCTTTAGTTTAGATAAAATAAAAGCAAGCTCTTCTCTTTTCTTTTCATAGCTACTTAGACATTTTCTCTTTATGTAATTTTTTATGCAACTTTAATACATTTCCTTTTCTTGCTTATTTACTTTTATGCAAGTAGTGTAGATCTTCTTTTATTTTATGCAAGTAGAATAGGTCTTCCTTACTTTGCTTTCATCTTCTTCTTTTTTTGTGTTTCATGTTGCATGCTACTTGTGTTGATATGATAACACAAATGAGAGGCTAATCCCTTCAATTTAGGAGTAATGAAGCCTATAATCACGTGGCTTCAACATTTTGATAATTATTGCTCTCTTTTGTGCTTAAATGAATGTTGATGTGATTTATTGTTTCAAGTTGAATTTGATAGTCTATGTTGTTCATAACCAATAGGCTATGCTTAAACAATCACAAACAATAATTACCCCTTCATTTACATATGATGATAGTAATAAAGTGAATGTTGAAATTAAAATATGATGGTCTATATTTCTAATTAATAGTTAATAGACCATACTTAAAATAGATTTTTCTTTCAACTTTGTTGTCATATTTCATAAGAATTAAAAGTGGTTTAAAGGTTGTGTTATAGTTTGATGGCTTATGTTGAGCTAACTAATAGCACAAATATGCCATACTTATAATAAACACATAATTTAAATTCACTTATGACCAAAACAGAGATATCATAATTTCATGTTTTGTTGAACTATATGATCTAGAGAGTGGAATTATCTCTAAATTGTCAATTATTCTCATAGTTTTCATTCACCTTTGTAGTTGTTAGTTTTTGCAATTTTTAGTAGTTAGCGTAAACATTTCAAATCTTGGTTAATTTGATTGAATAGAGATTTAAAATCAACAATTCCCTACGGATCGACCCGTACTCGCCACATAATACATTTGTACGATGTGCTCTTGCGGTATAAATTTTATTATAAATTTTTCGATGGTTTTCTAATTCAATAGAAATTCCATCGTTAAACAGATACCATGCCACGATTTAACTATAATCAAAGTGGAGTATCCACGATAAAGTTCAATAGTACTCTCAAATTGAGAGAACTATGTAATATTGTAACTTCGATATTCTCTATTTAACAGTTATATTAACCATCAGAAAACTATCGAGTGAGTCATTCCATAGTTATCCAATAATTATCAGTACGTATTCCCTTGTTGTCTCCAACAGCCATGAGTAATATACTATCCAATATTTAGGGAGCGTTATGTACTCTAGTCTCAATGGATGTATTCATATCCAGTCTTGATACATCTTGATTATGAATATTTAAAATGATATGTTTATTTAATTGTGATAAATTTCTTATGATTACAATACACTGTAATTACTATCACAAAACATATCATTTACAGATTTTCTATTAAATATACTTGAATTAAATAGATAAGTAATATAACATGTTATATCAAGTATATAATAAAAAGAAAAACACCTTTTATTTCGAATAAGATCTTATTATAGAGTCAATAATTAACTTAAATTGTAGAATTGCCATTAGGGCATATCCCTAACTCTGTCAAGATGTTAGATGAGATGATAACTATCGTGGAAGTGGACATGATGATGATGCAGGAGACGGTGGTGCTATCTCGTGCTCCAATAAATGGCATAGAGTAAGTGACGACGTACCATGCCTTGAAGTAGGCTAATGGGGTAGCATATGAAGAAGCTACCCTCGACCCCTGCATAGATCGAGACCTCGACCTCGATGAGAAGTGGTGAATTTCCATGTTCTTTTGGATGGGAAACAACATATTAGTACAATCGTTGATAACATAAAGTTCATTTATAATTAGAAAATAGTTGTACTTAGCATATTAATTAAATTGAATTAGAAAATATATTAGATTAAATTCATGGGAAATTTAGCATGTAACTACTAAATGAAACAACAACTACATAGTGCTTATAAATCAAAAAATATATAATGTATTAGACAAGCTTGTGCGGGCTATCTCCGTGGTTTATTTGAATCTATATCTCATCTATATACGTTAAAAATAGTTATTGATATAGATCACTTGTTGATCAATTATTATAAGACATAGAATTTGGTAATTTTTAGGTACGCATTTTAATACATAGTTTAGTTTATTTCACACATATGTATCCCTTACAAAAAAAATCACAACTATATAACTGAAAATATTATTAAATTCGAATACAAAGTTGCACGGTGCACTAGCAAATGTTGGTAGAGGACTACACACAATTTTTGTTTCTGCCTTTTAAAAGTTGGTTCTTACTCCATTTGATCTTATCGACCATATTCATTTCTCTGGTTGTAGGATTTGGTAAACCTCTTCCCTATGACGCACACTTATGTATACAAAATAATTTAAGTTATGTACTATCACATCTAGAGGTACTTGCATGTTTACTAGAGGGGCGCTTAGTTTAGAGTTAGCTTCATTGAGACCACAATCAAAAGACTAACAAATCATTACAACCCAGGTAACAATCTATAAATTTCTAATCTTTTTTTCTTTACATGATGGGGAGTTGTCTATGGCTTTTGAATTGTAAATCTTGAGATAGTTTTATTGACAAATTATTTAATAAGAGATTTAAAGAATTACGACTTATACAATTTTCAGAAGAGACTAAGAATAAAAGGTGTAAAGAAAAAATAGAGAAATAATAAAAACTATGTAAATCAAACAAAAACAATGAAAAATAAAAAATGTACTGTAAGAAAAAGATATTAGAATTATAGAAGTTCAACATAAATTGGCCTACATCCACTTTTTTGCTTTTATATTTCACCATCTTTTTATATCTCTTTCACAAGTCTGAAATGTGATTAAAAAATAGTATAGTAAGGTAGATTTTTGGTAGATTAATGGAAGATTTAATTCCATTGCTCCTTGAGAGGTTATTATAGTAGTGATTTCTTTTCTTGTATCTTCATCATTATGACTAAATCTACTTCTTTGAGTGGACGATGCTTGACCTTGGAATTGTATTATTTAGCTATCTTTCGTCAATGTGCCGGGACGTTTAGGGCAGCTTCATCATGCTTCTCATCGATTAGTTCTAAAGACATATTCATTAACTCATCGTTTTTCATTTGGGTCATAGTGAATCTACCTGTGAAATGACTTTCTCGATAAGGAGCATGGCTTTTGATCCATAAGCCAAAGAGAAAGGAGTATGTCCTGTTGTAGTCTTGTACGAAGCACGAGAAGCCCAAAGTGCCAGTGGTAGTTCATCCACCCATGCTCCCTTCACTTTTCCCACGCATTTCATTATGAGAGTTTTAAGAACATTGTTAACTACTTCTGCTTGTTCATTTTCCTATGGATACACCACAACAGAAAATATTTTCTTGATTCTATATTGTTGGCAGAAGTAGGTGAACTCCTTGCTATCAAACTACAAACCATTATTTGAGATCATCTAAATCAGAACTCCATACTTGTATATAACATTATTAACCAAAAAATTAATGGCTTTGGAGGAAGGTACCTTGGTAAGTAGCTCTACCTCACCCTACTTAGTAAAGCAATCTATTGTCACTATTGCGTACTTAGCTCCCTCCTAGCCATAGGAACTTCTCATATCAAATCGATCCCCAAATAACAAATGGCCTAGGGCTAACCATGTGTGTTTGTTTGGTTGGAGGTAACATGAGGATTTTTACAAACCTTTGACATTTTTCACATCTCTTTGCATATTCCACCATGTGATGTTTCAGTGTTGGCCAAAAGTATCTACACAGCAATAACTTTTTTGCTAAGGTGTACTTCCTAGTGTGGCTTATGCAGCTGCATTGATGTACATTATCCAACACTTCCCGAGCTTTCCATTCAGTGACACACCTTAAAAGCGGGTTAGAGAATCATCTTTAGTACAAGATGCCATCCTGTATCATAAAGCAATATGCCTGTCGCAATACCTTTCGTGCATCATTCTAGTTGGATGGAAAATTTTCATTGGCCAAATATTCGATTATCAAGGTCATCCAAGTCACCTCTTCACCAATAATTGCAATGACGTTTACTTCCTTGAAGCTCGGGGTTGGTAGGATCATTATCAGAACGAACCCGAGGAGCGTTCCATCTCCAAACTAGCTAATTTTGCTAAATCATTTGCCTCCTTATTCTCCTCACATTGAATTTGTCTAATCACATAATGTTCTAGATCATTAAGTAAAGTTCTTACCTTGTTTAGATAGGATGCCAAGCATTCTCCCTTAAAGCTTGGAATTCTGCGAGCACTTGGTTGACCACCAAATAGGAGTGACTGTGCACACATAATGACCTTAATCCCAACTCCCTTGCTATTTATTGCATTTCTATCAATGTCTCATTCTCTACCTCATTATGTATTGCTTCAAATTCTAGTCGTAAGGCATAGAACAATTTTCGCCCTTCTGGTGTAACTAGTACCACTCTAGCTCCAGAATCATGCTTGTTCGAAGCTCCATCCACGAACATTCGCCGCCTAAGAGCTTCTTCCTCATGGGTCATACCTTACAGTCTTCAACGGTGAATTCTGCAATGAAGTCGGCCAAGGCATGTCCCTTGATTTCCATTCGAGGATGAAAGGTGATTTCATATTGGCTTAGCTCGATACTCCAGTTTAGTAATCTACTCGAAGTATCTGGTCGATATAAGACTAGTCTTAGTGGATGATCCATCAGCACCCGGATAGCGTGAGATTTGAAGTAATGTTTTAGTTTCATGGATGCTATCAACATGCAGTAAGCTAGTTTTCCCAGTTCTGGATACCTAGATTCTGGCCTAATGAAATGCTTGCTCGCATAATACACTAGACGTTGTACCGTATCTTCTTCTTGCACTAGTGTTGCACTTAAGGAAAGCGATAATTGCTGACACTGCCAAGTACAAGTATAGATCTTCCCCTTCTATTGATGTGGAAAGGGCAGGCGGCTTTTGCAGGTGTTCCAATAGATTGAGAAATATAGTTATGCATTAGCATGTTCAAGTAAATTTTCCTTCCTTTCTTTTTTAGTGCTTCAAAGAATGGGACACACGTACAACTGCCTTAGATATGAACCTTCTTAACGTTGCTACCTTTCCATTCAAACTCTATAGTTCCCTTTGCAATTTCGAAGTTTTAATGTCTTTCAATGCTTGAACATTCTCCAGGTTGGCTTTTATTCCCTTGGCCTGTATGATGAAGCCGAGGAACTTCCCTGAGGAAACCCCGAATGAACATTTCAATGGATCCCACTTCATTCCAAATTCTTGGAGTACCTAGAACATTTCGTTTAAGTGGTCTATGTGATCCATTGATTTTTTGAATTTTAATAGCATATCATCCACGTCTACCTCCATTGTTCTTCCAATCTGGTTAGCTAACATCTTTAACCGAAAGGGCATGACCCTATAGCGGTACAGGCCCAAATAAGCAATGAAGCTAGTATGGTCCTGGTCCTGGACATACATAGCAATATTATTGTATCTTGAATTAGAATTCATAAAAGATAGGAGCTCATGTCCTATAGTCTCGTATACTAGTTGATCAATTCTCGAAAGCGAAAACAATCCTTAGGGCATGCATAATTTAGGTGGGAGAAATCTATGCATGTCTACCACTTCCCATTTAGTCTGTTGAATAACACCAGATTTGCTACCCATTCTGGGTAGTAAAATTCCCTGATAAATCTCATTTAATGCTATTGATCACTCGTGTCCCATACTTCTTTTCTTTCGCTTTATTGGAGGTTTCGTTGGATCAATATTCAGGGTGTGATAGGTGATACTAGGAGAAATTCCATACATGTATGCGCGGGGCCGTGCAAATACATCTTGATTATCTTGTAAGAAATCTATTAACTACATCTTCAAATAACGTTCCAATTAGGATTCAATCTTCATTAACTTAGTTGGGTCATCTTTGTTTACGTCCATAAACTCTATTATCTCTCCATATTCCACTGTTTCCCCCTCTTCTTTGTTCCTCGGGTCCATTTCATTAAAAGGATCACTAGTGTACCTGAGCTGGCGGGCTTCCCTTAATTGCTATGTGGTCGACTTTTTGGCGTAGAGAGTAATCTCTATATGCTTTCCTTTATCTAGATGCTTACTTTCATGGAGCTCTGCCACATAACATTTCATAGCAAAGTCCTGATATCCTTTAACCATTCCTACTCCATGAGCTACAGAGAATTTCATTTTCAAACTTCATTGGGCCACGACTACGTGGAAGTCTGACAACGCATGTCATCCTAGGAAAGCAATGTACACTGAAAACCGGTCCACAAAGATGAAAGTTTACTTTTGTATGGCCGATTGAGGATGGTATCCTAGCTCGATGAAATAGTCCAACTTCCTTAGAGGCATTTTTCCTTCTCTAGTAAATCCATGCATCTATTTTTTGAATGGCATGCCGTCCATTTTAAACAATCCCATCTTTTAGAAAGAATCCTTAAATAGGATGTTAACCGAGCTTTAATTATCTACCAAATCCCGATGCACGTTTGCTAGGCCAAGCATGGTCGAAATTACCATGGAATTGGTATGTGGATACTGTTTCCCTTTTAAATCACTATCATTGAAAGTCATCTCTACTTGCTCTAGACGAGGGTTTTAAATTCCCGCACCTTGCTTGTAGCATATACAAAACCTTCACTATTCTTCAAAAACCAAGCATAGCTTTCTATTTCAGCCTAACTCTTGTCTACCATGTGGGGTCCTCATATTTCCCATTCTTTGCATGGTTAGCGCTAGTTCATTCTCCTGTCCCCATGCAAGGGTTTCCTAAGTACTTTTTGCATAGGAATATGAGGAGCATTATGATTTCTGATGTACCATTCTAACTTATTCTTCCATATATGCTCCTCAATAATGTCATGCAAGTAATGGTGCTCTTTAGTGTCGTTCCCATAGGGCTTGTGGAAACGATTGTACTTTCACATATTTATGATTGCTTCACTTTTTTCCTTGGCTGGGGCTGTTATATTTTAGTTTTGCTTATGTTGCAAGGTAGATGTTTTCCGCAGTATCATTCAGGTCTGTATAAGCATCGAACCTTGGTCCAGGCCTAAACCTCTTCCACTCTAACTTCTTTTCACCTCGACCACCTTGATTGTTGTCCGTCTTCTTTGCAGTAAAATTATTTACACTCCCTTTTACCATAGCATTTACATTGTTGCATGCTGATGACAATCTCACAGTTTCCCCAGTCTATCGTCTAGCTGCGGCTTCTTCCAACCTCATGTACTTTTCTGTTTTATAAAAGAAGTCTTGTAAAGTGTTTGTGTAGCAATCTGCACCTTAATGAGCCCGAATTTCGACTAAATCGAAATCCAAGTCCATTGCGGTATAGATGGTTGGTTTTGGTAACTTGTAATAAACACAAGTATATCAGCGTGCGATCAATATAAACTCATAGTGGAATTGATAAGTACAATATAACATATGTATTGACTATGGCTACCAGCTCGGAATATCATTCCTTAGATACTTAATTTCCTTGTCCATGCCGAGCATGAATAAGAAGACTTCACTGTTTGTCGTTCTCGTCTTGCTCCAGTATCCAATCCTTATAAATCTGAGCTCTTACAAGGAGGGGGTCAGAACAACATTTTGGTGATTGGAAAATCACATGCTTTACTCATATCAATTTATGCCGATTGATTTCCATTTAAGTGTTATATCTATTATTCACGATTAATCCGTTAGATCTTCAGTGCACAAACTTGCAAAATAGTTCGAAAATTCAAATTCCCAAAAGCATTTAAATGCCATATTTTATTTTAATAGTTTTTTTCAAAAGAACTTCCAAGAACATTTGAACCCAACTTCTCAAAAGCATTCAAACAAAAATTTCAAAAGCATTTGAACTCAACTTTTCAAAACATTTGCCGGTTTATCCTTAAAATAAATCAGGCCAGGTCTTAACATAATTGGGACTCATTCTATGTGTTAATGCATATGATTGATCCTAGTATTATGCATTTAATATTTGGTTTGGGGAACTTATTCATTTATTCTAAAACAACAAACTATCTTCATGCGTATTTATAAATTTTTGCTTTTAAGGCATAGGGATGACCTATGAGTTCACAACAACCTTTCACTATCCTTCGTTTGCAAAATGTTTTTCCCAAAATCTTAATTTTTTTGGGATTTAAGAATTTTTAATTTCTATATGTTAAATTAATTTCCTAATTTATTTTATAAACTTCTAGTATTGACTGCATCTCATCACTAGGTAAGTGTTTTTATGAGATTCCCTTATTTACACTGTTTCTCAATATATATATATATATATATATATATATATAGTGGTCTAGTCTCATCCATAAAATCAACACAATGACAAAACATGAACATATCTCATTCCTTATCGTATTCTTTTCTAATAACCTAAGGGAGACAACTAGCGATTGCAGTCCAAAAACCCTAAAAGAAAATTTTGCTGGAAGCTGCCATTCATCATAAACTGGTGTTAATGATGTTGTGGCCCTAACATTCCTTACTAAATTAAGATGGTCATTCCTACTGTGCCATTCAGTATCACTCATCTTGACTCTCCTTCTTGGCTTCTAATAAATGTGGTCCATCTGTTACTTCAATTATCATACTCGATTATGGAATACATTATGCATTCCAACACCGCGGTGGGTAAGAAATATGAACTATGCACATTTAGAACAACTTATCAGTAAATTGATTTGGTGGAATAATTTCCCTATCACCTATCTTACCTTCTCAAACCTTGAGCCAACCAACATCCTTTATGTGGGTTTTCCATCTTATTACTCTCTTCTCCAACCATACTACTACTATCTTTTCTCAATCACAATCTCTTGACGGTATTCTCAAACTTTGGTATTTACTTCATTTATATCGTTGTTCCTTCATGCGAGTATACCCCAGGACTCGCAGAATTGTACTTTGATTCCATTGAGGGTTCTTCTCATGGCTTCCACACATCTCTAATAAAACGTTCTTAGGTTCATACCAACATTCCTTGTATTCAACGGGGATTCCTTATTGCTACTCTATGAGAATTCATAGTTATTTTATTCCTAGCCAAAACCTTTACCTCGTCTTATTTAGGCAATCATTCATGTCTACTCCTCATCAAAATTTGGTTTGGGTTTCACCATTCTTTATAAAACTAAAACTTCACAATCATGAAGTGCTTGATCTAATACATTTAAAAATATAAACTTAGAAACCTTTTTATCAAATTAAAAAATTGCTTGGTCTCCAAAAGGGGCCATGAATAATTTTGCTTTTCTAACCAACTTTACCTTTTCATGGTTTTTTTACAATAGAAAATTACTTCTTTTTAAAGGTAGCATTTTTAACTCAAAACATTCAAAACTCAATTATCATAGCAACCCATCTTTTATTTTAAAACATATTCTATAACCTTAAACAATGAAAAGTGGAGTAGACAATGATAACTTTCGTCCTATTAATTTCTTACTACTCATGTTATTTCCACCTCCACCTTTGGTGGAGATTTTAATAGCATAAGAGGGGGGACTTGTAAAAGATATGCGTAACTACAGCATCTATCTAAGCATCTCTAAAATATATTTGCGATTACTTCATATCTATGGAATTTATCCATTCTTCATATCCTACTCTTATTTTTTTTCTCCTATATTATTTCTAGCTAGATTACTAATCCTATTTATACATAAATACCTAATGCTATTTCTATCTAAACTGTCAGGCATTCTTACCCTTCTATTCTCTATACCCGTGTAGTTAATGCCCCGCTATTACCCCGCTATAATCCCGCTATATCTCATAGAGGATTTCTACCGCTACGATATTTCCATATAGCCCCAAAATATAGCCTTTCCGCTTTAAGCTCCGCTATTTCCGCTATATCCCGTTATTCCCGCTATATTCCGCTATTTCCGTTATATCTTCTTTAATAAAATGAACTAAAAAATTGCATTTATACATTATAAAAATTATGAAACTGATTTATTTGATTTAATTTTTAATATATTTTCAGAATGTAAATACTCTAATATTCTACTAAATTCAATTATGTTATATAACAGTTTTACGTTTATTTAAAGTATATTCGCACATGTTTTTATTTAAAATTATTTATGTATTAATTATAATTCATTTGAATGATATTTCTTTTCATTTAATTACCATTTATATATCTGTAAATACATTAAGTACGAGTTTTATATGCTATTTTAGAGTCATCCGCTATATCCCGTTATATCCTCGCTGTATCCCCGCTATGACTTTTTGCACCTCCACCGCTTTGAATCTGCCGATCGCTTTAAATGCACAGCTCTATACCCCATTTGAATCAAGTACCATTTCCATTTATCCATCCCTTAAAGAGAATATTAAAATGGAAAAATCATTAACCCCAAGTACGCTCTATTTTTCATTCATTTATTTCAAAAGTAAATTAAAAGAAAGAAAAAACACATTCTCCCCAATTTCTTGTCCATGGCCTCCAACCCTAACCCCCCTTTCTTATCTCTCTCCACTTCTTCCTTAAACACTTCCACGTCCACCTTTCCATCATCCTCTCCCAATGCCCTTCTCATCCATCCACCTTAACTACCACCCGAACAACCTCCACCTATACAACCACCCATTCCACCTGACCTAAATCGACTAAAATCAACCACTCCAGTAACGTCCACTTCTATTTCCACTACAACACCCTCTTTTGCCACTTTCCTAGCCTCTTTATCTTCTTTGCATCCTTCACATTCATCTGGGTCGACACTAAATTCTAGATCTGCTGATGTGTCTTGGTCCTCCTTATTCAAAAACAAGCCAAAGAATGCTGGCACATTTAAGCAAAGACACTTTGAAATCCCACGTTATGGAATAGGCAAAAGCCAACCTAAGGAAGTTTGTGGGAAAGGAATTCAGTTTTGGTAGGATCATGTTGGATTTTTCTAGATGGTCCACCTTCATACTTTGTAGTTACATCTCATCTAAAGAAAGTTTGGAAACTAAATGGACAGGTAGACATTAAATATGACAGGAGAGATTTTTATTTTGCATTTTCTAATATGCAAGACAAGGAGAAAATTCTGCATGCCGACCCTATTTTAATCAAAGGGAAGATGTTTGTTATCACTAATTGCAATCCATCTTATGGATACGCACAGGCATAGATAAGAAGTGTACCATTCTGGGTGCACTTCTGTAGAGTTCCTCTTATAACTTGGACACTTTTTGGCATCAATTGGCTAGCGTGTCATATAGGTAGACTAGTTTGCTTTGATGAAAACATGGGAAAATTAAACAGATTTGAATATGCCAAAGCATTAATTGAAGTTTCCCTTATTATGAACTGCCTGATCACATTGAGATAGCAGGCTTAGGTGATAGTTGTCAAAGCGTTATTATCAAATATGATTGGAAGCCAAAATTTTGTACTGCATGTAAGGTCTTTGGCCATGACACAACTGACTATGATTCTCTAAAAGTTGGGACTAACTGGTTGGAAAACAATAATCCAAAGCAATCGGTTAATTATCATCAACCACGGTTCTCTAGCGCTTAAGCTAAATCCTTTGAAATTACTACTAGAGCTAGTACACCTCCCGTTTCAAATAATGCACATTCTAATGTAGGCAATGTGTGCAAAGGAAATCAAAAAAATTGGAAGGAAAAAATGCCTGAGAATTATGTATTTAAATTTCCTTCTACTAACGCCAATAAGACTCCAGCATATGTCTCCAATCAATCATTCATGGGCCATGTTCCATCTCATAAATCCTATCCGATGCTACATGTTCTAATGGATCCCTTCACAACGTTGTTCAATTGAATCATCTATCTCATTTGAATGAGCCATCCTTACTAGGACTATCCCTATGACATGTGGCCCTACATCTATTGTTAGTCCTACCTAAGGCTCCCTTCCTATCACAACAGGAGTTATGCAATCAATGGTTATTCCCATGCAGAAGTTAACTCACATACTCCTCCCATTAATAATGCTTTAATTCAAATGCATTTAATTCTCTCCTCTCAATAAATTCAAATTACAACTCCAATTCAATTTCATTCCTTCCCATGTACTCTCAACCACCCCATGCAGCTCCCCAGTCATTAATTAATTCACATGCAGTTGATCCAAATGTTCCACTTATTTCTAATGCACATACTCCTATTCGTATAGCAAATGATTACATTCCTTCTACCCTTATTAATACTCAAGCTAGTCTTTGTACATATCTTCCCATCCATTCACAACCACCCCATGCAACTCACTATACTAATCTTATAATTCCCATGCATCTAATACTGCATTCAATCCTTCTACAGTTGCCACTGTATTTATACCACTTCACACAGCTTCTATTCCAACCCTTTCATAATTCTAGATTCTGAGGCTGCTCTCTCAGGCATTGCTAATCCCACCTCTTATCAAGATTGTTCCACCTCCATGTCACATTTCAACTTTCCTTCTGACCTAGCAACTTCACCCTATATCCATATTCATCCACCACCCCACCTGGAATTACCACCACCTCCCTCCAAACAGATCTTCCCATTAATACCCTCATTAGAACTTATGGATCCTCATCCTTCTAAAAAGCGTGGAAGGAAGAAAAAACAAACTCTTTCAACCTTAGATGACTTTGATGTGGGCATGGAATACCCTCCAACACAAGTCGAACCCCTTAGTTCCTCGAAATCCCTGCTATGTTTATCCTCTAGAAGGCATACTAGACTCCATGCCTTGCCTCTCGGACTTCCACTATTTAACTAATGTTCTATAACATTGCAATATGGAACATTAGAGGGGGCTCATCTACCCTCAAATCTGCAAGAAATTAAGAACTTTATACATGAAAATATAGTCTAGATTATAGGCGTTTGTAAGACCAAGCTCAATAAGGATTTAATCATTAAAGCTGGTAAAGCTATTATAAACTCGTGGAGTATGGAACACAATTTAAAGCACTCTTCTTAAGGTAGAATCTTTGTGCTCTAGAATCATGATATTTATTCCCTCACCAAAATCTCCTCCTTTGACCAACTTATTCATTTCTCATGTACTCACTTGCCTACTACTTCCACTATTAACCTCAACTTTATATATACACATAATCATCTTCAGCCCAGACTTAATCTTCTCAACATTTTGCCACTTCTTCAATCAACTACCTCATGGATTTATGTAGGCGACTTTAATTATATGAGCATTCAAGTCATAAACTTGGCCCACATCCCCTCTCTCTAAAAGAAATAATTCCTCTCAATCGATGTATTGTAGATGCCAATCTCCTTCCGATCCCAACTTTAGGACCTTTACATACTTGGAATAATGAGTCTATATCTGGTAATTGGACCTACTGCAAATTGGATCACACTTTTCAAAACCCTTCGTCCTTATCAAACTAGCCTTGTCTTCATTGCTTTCTCTGTTATGGCGGATTTCCATCGAGACCACTCAAATTCAAATCCCCAAACGCAGCGGAAAAGCTATATCGTGATAAGAAGTGTAAAAACAACCAACCAATAACTCAAATCTAATCTCAACCAATCCAGAGACAATCACAATCCCAAATAAGCAATTCAGAAATTAAAGCAATAACGAAAATAAATCACACAGCGATTTATAGTGGTTCCACTAACGTCGTGTTAGTGTACATCCACTTTAAGAGAGAGCTTTATTATTATTGATGAGAAGAGTACAAGAGATTGATTACAATGATCAAATTCTAATTAAAAATTGATTTGTGGAGAAGAGAATTGAAGAAAATTAGGTTTTGATAAACCCTAATTAGTGGAGGCTAATCTCTTGCAGTCGCTTACTTCAGATCTGAAACCAGAGGCTAGCTTATATAGGAGAATAGAAACCCTAGGCAATGTTCCGAAATTGCCCCCGCAGTTGACACAAATCTTCACGCCGAGTCCGTACGAGAAAACAGGCAAAAAAACGTTCCAGACGTCTGGCTAAAGTCACTGGAGTGACTTTCCTTCAGATCAGACGTCTGACCCACTTGACGAAATGCTCTGGAAGCATTTCTGAACCAAATTAGACGTCTGAAAAATAGGTCAGACGTATGGAAGAAGTTTCTGCCCCAACTTCGCCTACTTCACATTTTCTCTTATAACTTCCACCTCCGAACTCCGATTTGCGAACCGTTTTCTCCGCTACGAAGCTACTTCCGACCTCTACAAATCCTCATATAGTGTCGCCAAAATTTAACACTCCACCTCGACACTATATCCATCTCCGACTCTAATGGTACCATACCATCAACAACAACCGATAGCACCAACTATCACTTCTTCTACCTTCAACAAAACATGAATGCTTTCCCAATGAGCTCCGGCAAAGCCACCACCCACTACACTCCACCAACGAGCTCAGACAAAGCCCCCGCCTGCTAATGAAATGTTGAAAACATCCAAAACCTAAGCTATCTCTCCAAAGACTAGCACTAACCAAGAAGATAGAACCTCAATCTCTCACCAATACTCTTTCTCATCTACCACCAAGATCCTCCCTTAACCGTGCCACCCCGTGGCACCTAGCACTTCTCCAAGAAAATCAAGTTCGAGCAATGCTCGAACTTCCCAACCGGCAAAGCCTTAGTGAACATGTCCGCCGCGTTATCCTTTGTGTGCACTTTCCGAAGATATACTTGCTTATCCTCATCCATGGCTACTAGAAATGACTCTCTCACCTCAATATGCTTAGTCCGTGAGCTAAATGCCAAATTCTCTGCCAAGTGAATAGCACTTTGGCTATCACATCGAACATCAATACTATAATGCCTGAATCCCAAGTCACACAACAATCGCTTCAAATAGAGTGCCTCCGTTGCCGCCTCCACTGCGTCAATCAACTTCGCCTCCGTAGTGGATAAAGCAACTACGGTCTACAATCTAGATCTCCAACTTATGGCTGTACCCCCAAGTGTGAAGACATATCCGGAAGTTGATTTTCTTCGATCCCTATCACCAGCGTAGTCCGACTCACAATAACCAACCAACTTGCAATCCATCGTCTTACTACTGCCAAAAACAAGACCATGAGATGATGTGCCTCTAAGGTATCTCAATATAAGCTTCACAGCTTCCCAATGCGATTTTCCCAGATTAGACATAAAACGACTAACCACCCCGACAGCATTTGCTATATCGGGCCTTTTACACACCATAGCATACATTAAACTACCAACCGCACTTGCATATGGCACCTTTGCCATATAAGCCTTGTCTTTCTCCAAGATAGGTGACACTTTACTCGAAAGCTTCATATGCAAAGGTAAAGGTGTATTTGACGTCTTTGCATTCTCCATGCTAAACCAGCAAAGCACATTCTCTATGTATTCCTTTTGAGTTAGTTTCAACTCAAAATGCTTTCGATCCCTTACAGTTTCCATGCCCAATATCCTTCTTGCTTCTTCAAGATCCTTCATTTCGAACTCCGATTTCAAACTCAGTTTTAACTTGTTGATTTCATTCTTATCCTTAGAAGCAATGAGCATATCGTCCACATACAAGAGTAAATACACCCAACAATCATTTTCCAACTTCTTGAAATAAACACAAGAATCCTTGATGCTTCTATCAAAACCATTTTCAAGCATAAAATGATCAAACCTCTTGTACCATTACCTAGGTGATTGCTTTAGTCCATATAGTGATTTCTTCAGCTTGCAAACCAAATTTGACTTACCATCCACAACAAAACCTTCCGGTTGCTCCATGTAGATGTCTTCATCCAAGTCACCATGCAAGAAGGCGGTTTTCACATCAAGTTGCTCCAACTCCAAGTCATGAACAACAACTATAGCAAGTAATATCCGGATAGAAGTATGACGCACAACTGGTGTGAATATCTCATCATACTCCTTTCCCTTCCTTTGTGCAAACCCCTTAGCCACTAGCCTAGCTTTGTATCTCCCATCGTCCTTCACCTTGTAAATCCATTTGCACCCTATAGCACGTTTTCCTTTAGGAAGCGGAATCAAATGCCAAGTTTGATTCTTCAACAATGATTGCATCTCTTCCTCCATAGCACAAATCCATTTCGAGCTATCACTCGACTTCATGACATCATCAAGGTCCATCGGCTCATCTTGGACTACATGAAGCGCATAGTCCAACTTATCATAAAAGCTAAGATAGTTCCAATCACCATATCTTTCGGGTGGTTTTATAGTACGACGACCAACCCGAGTAGCAATACCATCACCCAAACTTCCTTCAGCTCCACCTTGAACCGAATCTTCTCTAGAATCATGCACATCACCAACACTACTAGAGGTACCCTGTGGACTATGTGATGTAACATCAACTGCTACTTCCTCGCAAGCATCTCCAACCACTCTACTCTCTTTACTCCTTGGACAAAATGTGGAAATAATTTCCTTCTCCTTTGATTCACCATGATCCAAATCCGGAACATCCGATGAGTTTCCTTTCTCCTTGAACATCGCCGACTCATCAAAAGTAACATGACGAGAATTTACTACCTTCTTCGTTTCCGAATTCCAAATCCGATAGCCTTTTACTCCATCCATATAACCAAGCAAAATCCCCTTGAAAGCTCTAGGTTCAAGCTTATCATTTCCCGAATCATGCACATAAACCGGACTTCCAAAGACATGAAGATAACTCAAGTCTATGATCTTTCCCTTCCACACTTCCTCCGGAATTTTGTTACCAATAGCTGAGCACGGAATTCAATTAATAATGTGCACTGCGGTTGACAAAGCTTCAGCCCAAAATCCCTTCGCAAAACCCGATGTCAATCTCAAGCATCGAGCTTTCTCAAGTAGAGTACGATTCATCCTCTCCGCAACACCATTTGACTGCGGATCTCCAGGTGTAGTAAAATGCCTCCGAATACCATGATGCTTGCAAAACTCCAAGAATTCTCCGGAAACATACTCTCCGCCATTGTCAGACCTTAGAACCTTCAAAGACTTTCCACTTTCATTTTCAACAAGAGCTTTCCATGCTTTGAACTTTGCAAATGCCTCCGACTTGGCCTTCATTACATACACCCAAACTTTCCGAGAAAAGTCATCTATAAAGGAAATATAATAGCGAGCTCCACCTAAAGAAACTACAGGTGCCGGTCCCCAAACATCCGTGTGAACATACTCAAGAACCCTTCTCGAATCATGCTTTCCTTCACCGAATGAAACTTTTGTTTGCTTCCCCATGACGCATTCTTCGCAAAACTCTAACTTGTTGAAACTTTCTCCATCGATAATCTTACTCTTCCGAAGAATGTCCAACCTCCTCTCTGAGACATGACCTAACCTCAATGCCACAACCTAGTCGCATCCAAACCACGAGAACTATCAACTCCTATACAAGTTTCGCCTTCCATGGTCACTCCTTGAAGCAAATAAATACCATGAGTCCTAGAACCCTTCATCACCACAAGCGCCCCCTTCGAAACCCGCAAGCTATCACTCTCAATAGTGATTTTACAACCTAAAGAATCCAGCTGCCCCAAAGAGATAAGCGACTTCCGAAGTCCCGGAACATAGCGTACATTAGTGAGAGTACGAACCACTCCGTCAAACATCCGAATTTGCACGGAACCTATGCCTTTCGACTTGCAAATAGCACCATTTCCCATAACAATTGAATTTCCTTCTTTGTCGATGAAAGAAGAAAAACAATTCCTATTTGACGTCATATGATAAGACGCCCCCGAATCAAGTACCCAATCGTTACCTGAAACATCCGATGCTACCGCCGACAACACATCTCCCTCACCAACTCCACTCTCCATCGCTACAGATGAAGATGCTACTTCCTTCTTTGCCTTCTCCTTTTCCGGACACTCATTCTTCCAATGGCCGGGCTTCTTGCAAATATAGCACTTGCCTTTTCTTTCCTTCGACTTTCCTCTCCAACCAGGGTTCCTTGATTTAGAACGCCCCCGGTTCTCCTTCTTCACATACTTCTCCTTCTCCACAAACAAACCATGACCACTACTAGAACCACTACCTCCATCACCTAACTCCTTCATTTGATCCCGCAACTTCTCACTAAGAAGACCCATCTTGACATCATCAAGAGTCAATGTATCTCGGCTATAGATCAAACTATTTGAGAAACCTGTATAGCGATCTGGCAACGAACACAACAATATCATAGCCTTTTGCTCTTCCTCAATCTTCAAATCTACCGCCTTCATCTTCATTAGCAAATCATCAAATATATTCAAGTGCGCCTTAAGCGAAGTACCTTCCTTCATCTTATAGGTGAAGAACGTTCGCAATAAGATCAAACGATTTGTCAGTGACTTCTTCATATATAACTCCTCCAACTTGTCCCAAATACCCTTAGCGGTTGTCTCACCACTAATTTCAGAGATAACATTCTCTCCCATAGCAAGTTGAAGTGTAGTGAATGTCCACTCTTCCATCTCCTCTCTCTCAACATCCGAGATGTCCGCTGGCAACAAATGTGTGTTAAACACTACCCGATGTACCCGATTCCTTCTTAGAACCGCTTTCATCTTCCATTGCCATTTTTCAAAATCATTATCGCCATTCCACTTGTCTATTACCAATTGTGATCCTGAAGCTGCATACGATCCACGTACATAAGGCGCTACACCACTTGGATTACCCATTGAGGAACTACTTGAGGTATTATCTGTTTCTGGCATTTCTACAACCACCTACCAACACCAATGCTCTGATACCAAATGTTATGGCGGATTTCAATCGAGACCACTCAAATTCATATCCCCAAACACAGCGGAAAAGCTAAATCGTTATAAGAAGTGTAAAAACAACCAACCAATAACTCAAATCTAATCTCAACCAATCCAGAGACAATCACAATCTCAAATAAGCAATTCAGAAATTAAATCAATAACGAAAAATAAATCACACAGCGATTTATAGTGGTTCCTCTAACGTCGTGTTAGTGTACATCCACTTTAAGAGAGAGCTTTATTATTATTGATGCGAAGAGTACAAGAGATTGATTACAATGATCAAATTCTAATTAGAAATTGATTTGTGGAGAAGAGAATTGAAGAAAATTAGGTTTTGATAAACCCTAATTAGTGGAGGCTAATCTCTTGCAGTCGCTTACTTTAGATCTGAAACCAGAGGCTAGCTTATATAGGAGAATAGAAACCCTAGGCAATGTTCCGAAATTGCCCCCGGAGTTGACACAAATCTTCATGCCGAGTCCGTATGAGAAAACAGGCAAAAAAACGTTCCAGACGTCTGACCAAAAGGTCAGACGTCTGGCTAAAGTCACTGGAGTGACTTTCCTTCAGATCAGACGTCTAACCCATTTCGTCAGACATCTGACGAAATGCTCTGGAAGCATTTCTGAACCAAATCAGACGTCTGAAAAATAGATCAGACGTCTGGAAGAAGTTTCTGCCCCAACTTCGCCTACTTCACATTTTCTCTTATAACTTCCACCTCTGAACTCCGATTTGCGAACCATTTTCTCCGCTGCGAAGCTACTTCCGACCTCTACAAATCCTCATATAGTGTCGCCAAAATTTAACATTCTCTACCCTCCATACTTTCAGACCATAACCCTCTTCTCATTCATTGGGATGTTGATGCCATGGACAAGAAGAAATATCCTACATTCAAGTTACTTAACTCTTGGACTACTCACGACAAATATAATATTATTATTTTGCAGGTATGGACTACACATGCCCTTGAAAATCCTCTTTACAAACTTCAGAACAAGCTTAAAAGCATATAGAAAAGATTAAAAGAGTGGGCTAGTGAAATCAATGGAATTGGTTCCAAGCTTTCTTCAAAAATTAGAGTTGAACTATCCTTAGTACAAAATCAAATTGCAACCGATCCTCAGAACGTGGTCTTATTTGACCAAGAAGCACTTAACCGATCAACTTCATAATGCATTACTTAATGAATCCTCCATGAGCTATCAAAAGTCTAGAGAGAAATTTAAAACCCTGGGAGACAGGAACTCTTCCTACTTCCATTCAAAACTGGCAATTCAACATGCATCAAAAATGATTTACTCAATTCATGACAAAGATGCTAACTTGCAAACGAAAACTATAAATAATGTTTTTGTGGATTATTTCCAATTCATTCTTGGTACGACTAACCCCCATAATCCTTACCTATCACCTCTCTACATGCTAGATCTTCCTATCATCACTGATTGTCAGACTCTTTATTTGATTTTCTAGGTTGATCCAGTAGAAATAAAAGAGTCTCTCATCTCCATTAACTCTGGCAGCTCAGGAGGCCTAGATGGCTTCAATTCATTCTTCTTCAAACACTCTAGGGATCTAATCTATGATGATTTTATAAATACTGTTCAGTTTATCTTTAGCTCCAATAAACTTCCTCCATGTATGAATGCTACTAAATTCTCATTAGTTCCTAAGACTACAATCCAGAGCATGTTTCCCACTTTAGACCTATTTCTGTGCAAATATTGTTTATAAATCTATCTCAAAGATCATTAGGTTGCAGTCTATCTTGAATAATATAATATCCTCTAATCAAGCAGCTTAAATCGCTGGTCGTTCAATTTCAGACAACCTTCTCCTAACTCATGAATTGCTGAAAGGCTATAATAGGAGAAATATCTCTCCAAGGTGCATGCTAAACCTTGACATTCAAAAGACCTGTGACTTCATCTCTTGGAACTCGATTGCTACAATATTATCAGAAATGAACTTCCCTCCTCCTTTTATGCATGGATTACCTATATATCTACTCCCACTTTCTTAATCTTCAGGAGTGGTTGTGTAAATGGTTAATTTAAAGGAACACAGGGGATTCGTCAAGGAGATCCTATTTCAGCCTTGCTTTTTGTCAAGGTCATGGAGGTGCTGAATGCTTTGCTCCTCAATAAAGTTAGATTAGGCAACTTCTGCTACACCCTAAATGTAAAGATCCCACCATTATTGCCATTCTTTTCGCTAATGATTTAGTTTGCTTCACAAAACCTTTTCCTTCAAATATTACCCGTATTCTTCACACCCTTTGGGAATTTGAAGCAATCACAAGGCTAAGCATAAATATGAGCAAATTCCATATATTGATTGCTGGCCGTGATGATGCGGAAAAGGATGAAACCTTAAGTCTCTTTGTAGATTATGCCTTTGAATGCAGTTTACCTTGGGATGCCTCTGATATCCAATAGATTGACTACCTCCTCCTGCCTTTCTTTGTAGGAAAGGATAACCAACAAACTCTTGTCCTGGCCTAACATAAAATTGTCGTAGGCAGGAAGGTTAAATGTAATCAACTCAATTGCAATTGTAATGAGTACTTACTAGATAAAACACTTCGTCTTACCATCTAGACTGATCAAAATGGTTAATAGAGCCTTAAATAATTTTCTTTGGCATGGTACTCCATATGCTAACAAGATAACACCCATTGCACTCTCCAAAATCCAACTTCATAAAGATTTTGGAGGCCTGGGAGTTCTTAATTTGCGAAAATGGAACCACACGTCCATCTCTAAATACTTCTACTTGCTCTTATCACAAGACACTAATCTACGGTCTACTTGGGTGCATAGCGACCTCCTTAAGGGAAAGAATTTCTGGACTCTCCCAATTCCTTCAACTGCTAGCTGGAGTTGGCGCAATATTCTTAAACTCCGAAGTACCTTTTTGCTCATCATTCAGTGCAACCCACTGAAACTTCCTAAAACCAAGTTATGGGATGATCCTTGGGCTTGCTCTGGCCTCATTCATAGGGATGTTATTCATGCAAATATTCAATACTTGATTGGAATTGGAAGCAACGCCTATGCAAAGGACTATATCCATAATGCAATTCCAGTCCTCCCCTACTGTAGCTTTGTTGATGTCATAGACTTATGGAATTCAATATCTGAAGCAACCTTTCTCTCCTCAATTGAAGCTGTTCAATCGGTGACGGGCATGGGCAAGCACTTTATTTTTGTAGTATACAAATAACTTATTGGTAGACATGACAAGTTCCATTGGGCTAGAAGAATATAGAATGTAGATGGGTTAGCGAAGAATAATCTTCTCCTATGGAAAATTATGGCTAATGCAATCTTAACTAAAGAGAAGCTTCACAAATTTTGTCTACTTTAGGAATCTTTATGTGTTCTTTACAATAATGATGTCGAACCTAACACCCATTTATTTTTTGAATGTGCTTTCACCAGGAAAATTTGGACCACTCCCCTTAGGAATTGTAACTCGCTAACCAAATATAACTTCCTATAAAGAATGGCATTAAATTTTTTTGCTAACTACATGGAATCTCCAAGTGCTCTTACTATCCTTATCCTCCTCAAGAGATGTGTTGCAACAATTTAGAAAGAGAGAAATAATCGTATATTTCGAAATGAAGCTAGATTGCATCTCAGCATTTTGAAATCACTCCGGCATTAGGTTGGAAGGGACATTCGCCGTTTGTGGAAGAGATTTGAGGCTCTGCCTCGATCTGGCATAGGATAGGCATTTTTGTTTTAATGAATCAGGTTTTTCTGGTTTATGTATTTTAGACCTTTTTTTAGCCATACCTGTAAATATCTGATTGTTTTTGCTTAATTTAATGGGCTGGGCTCTCTTAGCCCTTATCTTCAAAAACAATCTTTAAAGCGAAACTTTTGACTCAATCGGTTTTAAACTAAGAATTTCAAAATTGAAAAACCTTTTTTATCAAAAACATTTAAATTAGAAACTTTTGACTCAATAAATTTTCAAATTATGAATTTCCAATTTTCCATGGTTTTTCAAAACAACTTCCCAATAAATCCTTTGAAAAACCCATTCGAAACGTTTCAAGGATTTTCCAAAAGATCATTTTTTCAAATTCTTTCACATGGTGTTGGACACAAAAATGGACTTTAATCATCCTTTCTTTTGGACTCTCCTTCTTCTACTCACTCTTAACTCATCTTCATCAAAATTCCAGATATCTTCTAGTGATGATTAATGTACACCTTCTTGCGGGAACTTTCTCCACTCCATCTTCATACCTTAATCCAGATACTTACAACATATAGTTTCTTACTTCTTATTTTTCTGGATGAAATATGCATCTTCAATCGGCAATCCATCAAAATCAACAATCATAAGGCAGCCTAGCCCAACAAAGTAGTCAAGTACCATCCAGCCTCCGGGATTCTTCTATATGTAGTGCTTAAGCTCTTTTTGGTCCACTCCTCATGATATGATCTCCACCCATGGAGTAATCGGGGTAGGAGTATAAATTTAACTCTATTTATTTTTCAATACATAGTCGCCTCGCCCATCTATTTGGAATATAGTTGGAAATACTTTTATAGTCAGAATTTATAAAGTTAGGCGTATAATTTACATATAATTATAGGTAAAAAACAAATACATTCTCTCAGTGTATCCTAATTTCTATGATCGACAAACCTAAGCTCTAATACCAAATGTAACAACTCACACCTTAATGGGTCTGAATTTTGACTAAATCGAAACCTGAGTCCGTTAGGGTACGGATTGTTGGTTATGGTAACATATAATAAACACAAGTATATCAGAGTGCAATATAAATATAGTGAAATTGAAAAATATAATATAATATACGTATTGAGTAAGGCTGCTACCTTGGAATATCATTCCTTGCATATTTAATTTCCTTGTTCGCACAAAGCATGAATAAGATGACTTCACCACCTATCATTTTTGCCTTGCTCCAGTATCCAGTTCTTCTAAATCTATCATATGGGTTGTTATGAGGAGAGGGGTCAGAACAACGTTTTGGTGATTGGAAAATTACATACTTTACCCATACCATTAATTTATGCCGATTGATTTCCATTTAAGTGTTATTTCTATTATGGCTAATCCGTTAAATCTTATATGCATATACGATATGCCTATCTGCATATATGTTTACCGTTCACTACCTAAAAACCCCAGTTACTTAATACTTCTTAAATAGGGAGGAGGTAGACCTAATGGCCATTTAATACTTAAGTCTCCAAAGTGGGACCTCCGCAACGTAAACACTTGTCAATCAGTTCTACCTATAGAGACCGATAACTCTTATATACGGTTTTATAATTTATAACTTAATTAACGTACTACTAATGCATCTCAAAGACTCATATAAGGGTTAATAGCCCACTTTCGATAAACTAATTTTCGTCTAACCATTTACCTTGAGGTCTATGCTTATCCATATGGATTCTACACTAGTAGAAAGCGATATCCCTCAGGACATAACCCAAGTCTTTGCTCTCCCTCGAGATCGCTGGTGGTCATAGTTTATATGTCAAACTTACTACTAAATACTGGCATAAACTACTAACATGGTCCACCAACCTTCCACAACTTACATCCCATTTAGACTAACCTAAGTAAGTTAAGGAAAATGCTCATTTTAGGTACTTAATAGCTCTTATTAGTAATGAAGTAGACCCCATTTCCTTTAAAAGTACTAGGTCATTTCATACTTCAAATATGAGACGAATCCTAGGTATATTTTCCCCCACCTATCCGCAGCGCATATCCCTTTCCCATAGGTCTTATGGTTGGAGATATTTCACATTAGTAGTAAGCATACACAATTGCTGGTAGCCTCCAGGTGAATGGCAGACTTCTGTTGCATAACTCTACTAACTTAGCATCCCAACCGACTAAACCAAACCAATACCCATGGCCTAAGTGTTAGGATAGGTCCACTAATTCACAGTTGTTCTAAACGTATAATTGAAGCTATATAATTTTGTACTATGAAAATTATATTTCCTTCTACATATATTTAATAGTATTAATACTTACTTGTTCGTTATGTGGTCATTCCTATTTTATTCGCTCAGACTTTAGTTTCCTTATTTCCTTCTTTGTCTAATAAATGTCCATTATCCGTAATTATTAGTCATTAATGTCAAAATTAGATAATCTCTAATAATATATATTTACTCATTTCAAAATACACCTATTTTGCCTATTCAATTTCCTCGTCAATGCCATATAAAATTCTCTAATCGGTCCCTATTTAATTCATTTAACTCGTTGTTAGCTACAAATTTATTACCCATTAATTTGTAGTTAATGTCCATGAATTTTGGAATTCCTATTCCTTTCTTTTTAGTCCTATAATTTAATACATTATAATAACTAATACAAAAATTGTCATAAATTATGATATATGTGTGTGTGTGTCTTTGATTTTTTTAATTTTTAATCGATATGCAGGATTTTACACACACACACAGATATATATATTCTTATTTTCTAATTACTAATTCATAAACTATAATATTCCTTTCTACATTTTAATTTATTAGAGCTATCCTTTCAAAAAGGATTAACGTTGTAATTTTCCATAAATTACCTAAGAATGCGACTTTCGCACTGTTTGAAATTACAAGGGATTATCTTTTTTTATTTCAAATAGATAGTGCAAACCATGGAGAAGAATATCCATGCTTTACACAACTAATTCTTTTTCGGTTTATTCCTTGTTAATTCAAACGATGCACTTTTATACATATTTTAGAAATCGAATAAATTGTGAAAATTACACGGAAATAGATATAACTAAATTATACCCCACTCCAAATAAATTAAAATATAGAATTTCACATTCCAAGTCAACTAGTGCAACCAAATTTACAACCTAATTATAAATCTAGAATAAACAAGTGTTATCCAGCATTTTGACCCGGCTATATCTGAACTGACTAGAAAAGTTAGACTCGGCTATCATCAAGGTCAGCAGCCTAGAGCGATGATTGTGAGGTGCAAAAATCAAGTGTAGGAAATAATATGAAGCAATGATCAACCGAGACCAAGAGATAGACTCTCTAAAATATTCTAAGTATGGATTAGTACCTCCCCAGGCAAGGGATTGGTGCCTATTCCAATCCCTAAGGGATCAGTACATGTCCTTAATTTTTGTCCCAAACTAGGTGAGATTGATATAGACAGACAAGGAAGGTTGCATGTCAATTCTAAAGTCATTTAGAGTTTGTATGCTCAAGTAATGGGCAAATTACTTCACCTAAGAAGGGGATCGTAAAAAAGGGATCGGATCGTATTCAGCCCAACAATGCAACTCAACAGAAAACGATCTATATCTCAAAATTCAGAAGTCCAATACACTTGAAACTTTAGAAGCAAGAAAAGGGAACCCTAGGGAGTCCACCCTAGGGATCGCACCTCAAAAAGCCACAAGAAAGAGGGATCAGCCATCTTCCCTCTAGAGAGATAGGCCTAAATCATACTACACAACACATTGCAACAATGATCGATCAATAACTCAACATCTGCAAGTCAAATTGACATGAAACTTGGAGGACAAACATAATACAATATGGAGAAGCTCCCATAAGGATCGCAGCACCCAACTCCTCCAAAATAGGGATCGGCCTTGATCCTTATTTCTTGGGATTTGGGTCATGTGATCCCTCTTGTGGGCCCCTATCTATCTGGAGAGCCTTCTGCCGAATATTCAGGGAGATATTTCATCGTCTTCCCCTATAAATATAGACTTGATTTTTCATTTATGGGACTTTTAGGGTGCTTATTGCTTTGTACTCTTTTGTAACTAAGGAATTTCATTCGATCCCTATTGTACTCAGTTTACAAAGTGATTAATAAAGCCACTCTTTAAAGTAGACTTAGGCAAACAACGTCGAACCATTATAAACTGCTGTGTCTCTATTATTTTCTTATTTCTTATTGCTTTATTGCTATATTCTCTTTGTTTGCACTAAATATTCTTCATTTATTTCTCTATGCAAACTCTATTAGGTGTTTGTGACCAATTCTGGCGCAAATAATTTGGTGCTTTCACCGAGAAACTTGATTCTCAACTTATTAGGATCCCTATTCTATTGTTGGATTGCATAAGTCCGAGAAAGAGATCCATATTCATCTCCAAAAAACTTCCTATTCTACTCAGATTTGAAGGAAATCTAAAGGAAGTTGATAGCCATGGTTAGAGGAATTAAATCAACTTCCCACGAAGTTGAAAGTGATGATGCTAGTTTTCTTGTTTGGAGTTATTCATGTGTTCGTGTCCATTTGGAAGGGATTGGATTCACTTACATATGCAGGTCCGTAGGATCGGATGCTGAAGTTCACAGTCAAGTTAGCAGAGCCAAAAATGGCTAAGTATAGCTAAATGGATGGGTCACATCTGATCCCCCACCGAGGCAGTTCAGCCTTATGGGGATCCCATCACTTTATCACATGTCAACCGATCTGATCCCTCCATCAACATCATTCATTCGACCGATCCCTATTCCATCGATCCCTTACAACCAAACCCTAGTCGATCCCTCTATCTTAACATAGTTGATCCCTTTCTCAAAGCCAAAATGATCGATCCCTCCATACTCCAAAATGATCGATCCCTCCTTCTTTGGGTATAGAACCATTCTCTCCAAACCTATCAACATCGATCACATGAATAACCGATCCCTCCTTCATGGGGTCTAGAACTGATCCCTTCATGACTAACCCCTCCACACCTATCAACACTGATCCCATAAATGACCAATCCATCTGTTCCATGTTCACTCCAAACCCTCTGCTCACTATAACCAATCCATATACCCATTCAATGACCGATCCCCCTCCATACACCAAAATGACCAATCCCTCCTTCTTGGGGTCTAGAACCGATCCTTCCAAACCTATCAACACCGATCCCATGAATGATCGATCCCTCCTACGTGGGGTCTAGAACCAATCCCTTTTCATGTTCACTCCAAACCCTCCACTCACTATAACCAACCCATATACCCATTTAATGACCGATCCCTAAGCCAATACCGATCTGTTATAGAGGATTGGCGACTAAATGAAAAGGTGAAGAAGGAAGGGATCGGTTAATTTAAAAAAACAAGCTCTAAATTATTATTTTTTGGGTTCCAAGCACATGAACCTGTGCCGCAGCACAGCGCCCCTGGATTCTGGATTTGGAACTCAACTTAAAGACGGTGCATTCTATCCACTCCCCTTACGTCTTGTGACTGACCGGAGCATAGGGGATCAAGCAGCAGCTGATGAATTGCAGCCAATAAATAGACAAGGAACTACTACTCAAATGGTAGTTCCAAAGGCTGGAGAACCAAGGCGATATGACACAAACTGGGATCAGTTACCAGATAAAGTTACCAGGTAGATTGCGATTGCTTTTAACTGACCAAATTCTAAACACCAGACTTGGCAGCTATGGTATGAAGGGTTGTGTGACGAGCATCCTACATCGCTTAATATGCCATCTTAAAGTATAGCTATCCTTCATCAAAGTCATTACTTACCATTATGGAACTTCCATCATCGAGTCACGAGTGGTAGTCGTCAAAAACCATCAAATATCGTCGAAACGTTTGTCGAAAAACTCCCTTCAAGACTCTATATGTTCCGACCAGAAGTCGAACTCGGGTAATCACCTATTCGACCCGAAGCAAACCTAGCCTAAGTTTAAACTCAGGTAAAACCAAGATTTTCTCAAAGCAAACACCAAGGTGACTCCATGCACCATTCCTTACCAACCCAGCACTTCAAATTCAATAACTCCAAGAAAACCAGGGGCTGACTCCAAGCAAATGGCAAATTTTCTCGAGTCGGACTCCAAGTAAATTGTCACCAAACTGTATATATTGGCCCATCTTGTTTTGGTCATAACTTGGGCATACAGACTCCAAATTACTTGAAACTTGGCATGCAACCTCAAGAGGCCTTCCTTACTGCCTTATTTGGAATGCATCTGTAACGACCCACTATTTTGGACCATTCAAATCGAAAATAATCCACACATGTCAGACTTGAATAATGCAAAATAACAGATTGTAATAAAATTTGGAGCAAATAAAATCATTCACAGAATCACAGACACAGAAATATCAGAATAACTCGCAGTGGAATTTAAAAATAACCATAGTGGTTCATGAAGCCACTAAAATACATAGTCTAAAAACAAATACAAATTACATAGTCTAAAACCAATACAGTTTGAACAACCACAGAAAATTCCAAATTCATTTATCTTAATTACATAAGCTAAAATAAAAACTGAATAGCAAAAAAAACAGATAGCAGCTTGATAAAGATGTTCTCCAGTAGTCCTAGCCCCGGGAAGATGAAGTCCAACCGATACTCTGGCTGACCCGAGCGTAAAATAAAACATAAACACTCGAGTCAGGACATACATACTTATACAATGTAAACCAACTCAAGTGAACTGTAATAAGGGTACAAGTAACTTAAAGAATGCTTGGGATCGCCCATTCTCTAAGGATCCGTTAAAATATCTACTATGTAGTAATATTCGCTATTATAATAATGTCTAATAATAAAGTAAACATACTTTTAAATAGCGTTAAGGAGTGACCCAATATTCCCCTTAACACGTAATAGTCCCAGTAGTCTATCCAGTATTAGCATACTCCCAAAATGGGGCTACCCTCGATACTCCACAGGCTACGGGAGAAATCAAAAATCGTAGTAAAGCTCGATATGGTAGGTGACACGGCACAACTAGGCAATGCCAGGGTAGATATACCAATTACGCATCCGGACTAGTGGTGACGCATAGCAGCCACTACCGCCCACCTCGAACAAGACTCCCAAATCAAGGGTGGCCACCAAATCAATCACAAGTAATAGAATGGTATCGAAGAAGTGTGTCCGATCAGAGGTGCTACCTCCTTGGTCTGTCAATCGCTCCTGTTTTAGCCACCTTATGCCAACTCACGGGAGTTGGGTCCACATATATACCTTAGGATCGTCGCCACCATCCTACTTCATTTTGGAAACTCCACCGCGTACACAGTTGTCAAAGTGGTTTTCGGTATCGACAGAGAGTATGTCCATATCCGATCCCGGTCTCTTTAACAACCAATCGTTATTATAACCCGTGGTTATAAATTTAAAACAATTTATATCAAAATACTTCAAATTAAACCATTTAAAAACAAAGTCATTATTCTTTTAAATCAAATATTAAATTCCCAAAAATTTAGCCTTTTTGAATTCATTTATTCACTTAAAAACAATAAAACGTTAAAATTTCAGCTTTCACAGCATTTAAAAAGTGCCGCGGTAAGTTATATTTGAAAACAATTTAATTCAGCAAAGACAGCATTTATAAACTGCTATAACAGTTCAGTTTTAAACAAAAATCATATTTCAGCCTACTGCAGCTCTTAACAAGTGCTACAGTAGCCCCTTTATTAGTTTCAGGTTGAATTTTAGTTCCTGCTACAACAGCACTTACCAAGTGCTATCATAGCCTTAGTTCATTTTAGTCTTTTGGTTCATTTATATAACCACAGCACTTAACAAGTGCTGCAGATTCTACTTAATTCGGAATTTGTTCATTTCCAGAAATGGTAACATTTTTGAAGTGCTATAAATTAAATTTCCAGGTTTTATGTGCAATTCCAGCCATAAATAAACTTCAATTTAAATCCTTTAAAACTTATAAAATCATAGATTTCACATTTAAAAATGTTCAATTAAATCCTTTAACTTATGGTTTTTATAAAGAAAGAATTTCAAGTAAAAATCAAAATTTCCAAAATTTAATTATAAAGATTTCAAGTGTGTGTATTTTCCCATTTTCCACCTTTAACCATTTTTTCAACACTTAAATTTTAAATCCCCATTCTTCCACCATTTAAACTAAAATTTCAATTTAACTTAATTAACTTAAGCTTCCATTTTTTTCAATAAATTTCAAGTTCAAGTTATATTTTAAAATCACTATTTTTATCCTTTTATTTATTACACAAAAAAAATCATTACCACCTAAATAAATCATTTTAAAATTCAATTGAAATCAATTTAATATTATTACAAATTTTAAAATATTTAAAAGTATCCATAAAAAATAGAAAATAACCACGGGTCTGTATAATATTTTCTTGCCTAGGTAAAGTGATACGGATAATATATCATTTCAATCCGTAGTTTACAAGAAAAATCCGGGTTTTATCATTTCAAACCCGCAATCCCAAGTAAATAAAATTTTATCGAAAATCGCTCAGGCCTATCATTTCAGCCCATAACGATCTTCCCTTATTCTAAAGTCTGTTCGGGTATGTATCATTTCAACCCATAGTGATTCTATTCTACAGGGAACTTGCAGTGTGATTTAACAGAATAGAATAACAGTAAAATAAAACAAAACATAACAGATGATATGTTATGCAATTTTAACAAGTTTAATATCATATATAAATAAATCACAGGTAATTATAACATCATTTTTATTTATTTATTTATTTTCTACACATTCAGTTGCGATCGTTTCACAATCATATAAGTATGGATATTCGTGTGAGATTTACTCAAATCTGCGAAGCTGGAGATTCGAAAAAAAGGAAACACGCTATCTATCGAAGACACGCGGAAAGCACGATCAATTGTTAGAGGATGCGCCAACAAGATTCAAATCTAAAGCAAAATAAATAAACAAATCTAAGAATGCATGAATAACTACTTTCAAATGAAGCAAACAAAACGAAAAAAACAAGTTGAATACTAGAAAGAAATAGCTCGAACACTTCACCATACTCAAGATTTTAAAGGCTCGGAGGGGTTGTAGTCTGACTTCAAAATACAAAGGTGACAAAAGGCAATTTTTTTGTTCATTTCTTTTTTTTTTCAAAACAAGGGCTCGGTGGACATATAACTTCAAAATTTACAAAAGCTCGACCACTTTTAAAAATAGACTATAACTTCAAAACAAAGGTGACAAAACAAATTTTGTTCATTTCTTTTTTTCCAAAACAAAGGCCAGAGGGAATAGATTATAACTTTAAAACAAAGGCTCTGTGGAAAAACTATAACTTCAAAATACAAGGTGACAAAAGCACTTTTATTTTTTTTCAAAACAAGTCTCGGCATGGTTATGGTCAGGCGTGGGGTTCATGGTGGTGTGGGGTTCATGGTGGCGTGGGGTTTGCTTGATGGTGGAGGAAAGTGGAACGGCAAGGGGACGTGGTTGCAGGGGTTCGGTCTGGAGGAGTTGGAGCCGTGGGTTTTATGGTGGTGACTGGGCTGGTCATGGTGAATGGGGTTGGAGCATGGGTTGGAGCAACAACATGATAAAGCAAAAATGAGGCAGGGGAAAGAACAAAACAAAACAACAAAATGAAAAAGAAAGCATGCTGTCTTTACCTTTGAGATGCTCACGAAAATTTTGATAGAAGCTAAAGTGAAATATTATGGTCTGGGAATTTGGATGTGGTATATAATAACAGCTATTCACTGATTTATGGTTAGAAGGCAATTTAATGTTTTGAATGGTAGAGGCCATCAAAGGAAATTAAGGCATTAAATTATATTAATAGATGGAAACGTATGGAAGGCAAAAAGGATGGAATAATCTTTCACGTGCAAGATTTAAGGCAAGATTTTGGGCAAGATTTTGAATTCTCAAAAGAGAATATACGGCTGAAACTTGCACTGTTAATGCCTAGAAACAAATAGACAATGGAAAAAGCAAGATAAACAAACAAATGTAATGCCCAAAGTAACGTACAAATTTGATTTGTTTCTCTTATTAAATAGATTTAAAAATGCTAACGTTTCTATTAGGAAAATAACCCATCACTTTAAACCAAAATTTAATAGCTATTATACCATAATTAATAAAATTTGATTTAGCTTCACCCATTTGACTGTTTAATATAAAGTTAAGGAACGGATGTGAATATACGTAAAAGAAATGTAAAGTTTAATTTCCCGTTTCACACTAATTATTACTAACTTTTAAAAGTATATAACAAACCTGACCAAAACAAAAGTGAAACAAATGTTACACAATTGTATACAGTTCAAGATGAAAATTTGGCATTTATAATTTAAAATTTAAAATTTCTAAACGTTTATTTTCAATAAAAATTTGGGCGATTGATTAACAATGAATACAAGAAAATCTACAAAATTAGATTTTTAAGAAATCAAAAGCCAAAGTCTTTAAATAAATGTATAAAATACTTGTTAAAATTTTTGGGCTGTTACAGCATCCTTAGTTGGGTGGAAGTTTGGGGATCATCACAAATCTGCGACCCTATCCTAACCGATTTGCCATTCAATCGGCGTTCTCAACCATCAACGTTGGACAATCACGCGTACAACATTAATAAGCATTATAAGCATTCGTAACTTGAAAACGGACCGGACTGACAACGAGTGAAGCATCTCCCCCATTTGAAACCTATTCAACAAAGACATACAATGTGCAGAATATTCGAGGAGATTCAATGTGCTGATCATGCCAGCATATTCTATGAATATAGACCTCCGACAACATCTCATGAAATACAAGTGGAACATGGATCCCGCCGGAGCGACGGACGCCATCGAATGCAGATGTTTTCCCATATTCCATGAAGGAATAACGATCATGCAATTTACGCAGTTACCACCCTGGTCCTTCTCCTCATGCGATCAACCAGATCAAAAGTTTATCAAGCAATTCAGGATGCATGCGACTCACACCAAGGATGTGGATGTCATTATCCAATTTATTCCAAATGTCAGGCGAGATACTCAAAGACTGCTTGTAGAGATTCAATGTCGTCATCACTAAAGTGAGAAAACCTAGCAAGAATATCATACTGATGACGTTGATAAGGGGAATCAGCCCAAAGACGGACTTTGGCGACTGGTAAGCTGGAGAGCCTCCTACGACCTTGGATCATTTCTATTATAAAGTGAACTAGAACTTGAGCAAGGAGGAAGTAGATCAGATTAGGAGAAAGAACGATGCAAGCCCATTCGCTGAATAGAGTTCAAAGCGGGGGCAGCATTGAGGTTTTAGATGAGGACTCAAATTCTAGGAGATAACCTAGAATCCCAAAATTTGACTCATATACTCATTTGAACGATTCAGTCGAAAACATCTACTTGGGGACTCATGACTCGGCGTAGTATTGGAAACTAGCCTCGAGAGAGTCCACCTGAAACCCATAATAAATTTGGGAAATGTTGTATATTTCAAGATAACAGGGACATAACACTAGCGATTATAGACACCTCCAAAATGTGATTGAAAAGATGATTCAAAATAAAAATTTCAATAATATGTGCAAGCCTCATAGAATGGTGGGCAAGGAACATCAAACCCCTATCAATAAAGAACTCTGATTATCAATTGGGCCACCTACGGTCAACTTCCAGCTGAGAAGAGCTGGGGTGAAGTGGAATAGCAAGTATACGACGCTGCTTCACTTATCAATAAGATTTATTTCAATTTCAATTATGTTGTGAACTACGACCAACTTGAACTAAACTACTTCGAAATGATGCAAGTGACCAATCTCTTAGAGTTGGGCACCAACCAACCTCCAGGACCATGATCTGACCTTTGGAGGATCATTAAGATTAGCGTGATTCAACCGCTCATCAGCTACCACATGCCTTTGGATAGGGGGCTAGGACTCAAAATGGAAAGTGGGTGTGACTCGACCATCCACTTCCTACTTTGCGCTTCAATTCCGACATAACATCTATGCCTTACTCAGAGCCCGACAAGATCAAAATCCAATATAAAGTGGAAACGAATGATCGTCCACTCATCAACCTCCGCACTTTACTTGAAGACCAGAGAAACACTTGGAGTGGATGCAACCTAACTATCCACTCCCCAGCTTGTATTGAAGTACGCCAAAATACTTATGCCTCTCCCAAACTCAGGAAGACCGAGGTCCAACTAAAGTGATGTGGTTTGACGGTCTACACATTAACTCCTGCCTTGGACACAGGAGGTGGTCTGGGAGCTTGACTTAAAGTAGGCGTGATTAACCGTCTACTCATCAACCACCGCCCTCAACATGAGGGAACGACTACAACGTGAGGTGGATGTGACTTGACTATCCACCCAACAACTCTCTCCCTTGACTTGCCGGGAGGAATAATAAGTAAATTAGACAAGGCCTGACCATCCAACCCAAGAATGGACCATGGATCTGGTTCGACGATCCATCGCTTAATCATCAAGTGGACGTGAATCAACCGTCCACTCACCAAATTTTGTCCTCAACACTGGGCGCATAATTCCTTTCCATGAAAGAATATGACTCGATTGTTCATTTGACAACTTTTACCTTGACCTGACGAGTGGAGTGTAAATCAAAAACGGGTGTGACTGACCCCCCCCCCCATCATAAAACTCTGGTCCTCGGAGCATGGACCGAAGTATAAACAAAAAGATGGACATTGTTTGATCATCCATCAACCAACTCTAGTCCCCAAAGTACGGACTAGAGTACAAACATCAAATGGGTGTGACTGATGTAACAATCCAAATTCCAGTGGGTCCGGATTTTTTGCAAAAATGCTAAAATCCAAGCCCACTGAAGCCCGAGTTGGGTATAAGGTATCCTGCAAATTGGCAAAGACCAATATAACGAAGCTCAATAATTTATCTCACAGTGGGATTGACTAAAAAATAATAGTAAGTAAATACTCACCCAAATAATAACACTTTCTAAGCAAGTGTCATAAAGCTGAGAAGTCTCTACCATCTACCTAACCTGTAGGATGTTATGAGGAGGAGGTCAGAACAAAAGTTCTGGTGAATGAATAAATTATATACTTCTAGGCTTAATTCTACATATATCGTTTTATTTCCATTTACTCTTATATTAGGTTCATTAGGTTACAATACTCTCGCCTCTATTTGTGAACCGTGCCCATCTACTCCATAGTAGATTAAAACCTAATAACTAATATATACATATATGCAGCTATATGCCCAATGACCATATTTTTCCTAGATACCACCCATAGTACCTTCCGTATCCCCCTCGAAAAGGGCTCCATCATCTTGCTTCGAGGGCGTTCCGTAACTACATCTGTAAAGGACTGCTTCGTAAAGCCTACAATACAGATGCTCTATCATCTTGCTCCGTAGCTATATCTGTAAAGGACTGCTTCGTAAGGCCTACAATACAGATACTCCATCGTCTTGCTCCGTGAGCGTTCCGTAGCTACATCTGTAAAGGACTGCTTCGTAAGGCCTACAATACAGATGCTCCATCATCTTACTCTGTAGCTATATCTATAAAGGACTGCTTCGTAAGGCCTACAATATAGATACTCCATCGTCTTGCTCCGCGAGCGTTCCGTAGCTAAATCTGTAAAGGACTTCTTTATAAGGCCTATATTACAGATGCTCCACTATTTACTTTGAAAACATAAATCGCGTTCGCACTAATCTATGCCACTGCTCGGACATCCACAATGTACCACCCAGTGCGTACATTGAGGACTATGTAATTGTTCTGGCTACTATCTGAATCCTGCCAACAAGGTCTATCTTGTACGGAATTCAGTCAAGAATTTTCTATATATGTAAAGGACTGCTTTGTTAGGCCTACAATACAGATATTCTAGTTGGTCTGTCTCTTTTTCATCATCGCTATGGCCTCACGCAGCCACCCCTCAACTAATCGAAAGACTTCTAAAGAGTTAACTGGTCGTGCCCTACTACAAACAATCAAACATCCAAATGGCGGTGCCCCTCATCCAATGTTTCGATAGTGAATGAATCATTGGCATGTTGGTTTAACTCTAGTCTTTCCCGAAATCTCTCTTGGTCTTGATGCTGGCCGATATCCGCATGCGACTATCCTTAAAATTACATGCAAGTATTGGACATACGAATACCCTACTCCGAACATCAAGCCCTTCTGACTGCCTATAAAGGTCTACTTCATTAGGCTTACAATGCAAATGCATTCAAGGCATACTCTCTTGATGGAACACCTATAGACCTACCTCCGTGGGTGCAGCTTCGTTAGGCCTACCCAGAGGGCCATCCTAGAGTATCCTCACGTCTCGTTGAAGTCTCGTACTTCCTTGAAGCCCAAAAATACTAAGTTGGACGTGCTTCTCCATTTTTGAAATCCGTGATGAACTGCTTCGTTAGACGCTTCATCCTTTGGGCTGCTCCAAACGCATCTCAATTCTTTTGTTAGACCCTAAGTCTAAACTTTTAATTTGCGTTTAGTTTACTTCCTTATTCTATTGGCTACTTTTTTACCCTAATTAGCATATTCTTGCCCTCGTCTCACCTCTATCTATTGTGAGATTCCCATTTATTTAATAGGGAATGCTGTTGGTATGAGCCACATTCATTATCTTGCTCATTTAACTTAATATAAATCTTAAGTTTTTTAAAATAAGCCTCTTTTATCATTCCTGCTTTATTTACTTATTGACTTAATATAAATTATTTAAATAAGCTTCTACCATTATTATTGCTCATTAATTTATTCAAAGTCTCAAAATAAGCTTTTCCGTTCTTATTACTTAATTATAACCTATGTTATAATTCTACCTGTAATTGTCATTTTCTCTTCTTTTATAGTCCATACATAATTCCAGCATTTCTTTTCTGTTCTAATCTGCCTTCTTTTATTATGATATAGAATATTCTCTTATTCTCTTATATTATAAAATTCACTTATCATAATAACTATCTTCTTAAATAGTCCGCGCAGTGAATGCAGACCTAGGTTCATTATCGTTTACAACTTCAAGTTCTTATCTAATAATTTACTTGATTCATGTAATACTTTGCTTTATTATCTTCTATCTAGGAAGTAATTCTATTTTATTTGGTTGGTTATGAAAACTATATTTAAAAATCCATTTACATATTTTTAATATTAAATAATACTATAAACAATAATCTGTAACTGCTAGATATTTCTTTTACTATTTTGGAATAGTGTAAAATACAGTGGTTTCTCTATTTTACACTAATTCTCTTTTTCTTTCTTTTATTCTAGCAATTACGTTCATTATTGTCTTTTAAATATTAAATTAAAGAAATGTATCCTATTTTCTAAACCAACCAATTAACCTTTTAGGTACTCCCAAATCCAGTTTTTAGATTAATTAACTTTTCTCATTTTAACGTAATTTACTACAGTAATTCCATTCCTCAAACTTTTATTACTTTACATCTTATTTCCTTCATTTCAGTATAACTTAATTAATAGGACTAATTATTGAATAAAATTATCTAAATGGGAATTTAACGATAATATATCTTAAACTTAAAAGATATATAAATAAATCCACTCACATTGCTAGCTTTCCAAATCTCCCTGTTTTTATTTTAGATCTATCCCTAACATCTATATTCACCTTCCTTGTAATCCCTATTTGGACTTACAAACGATATATTTATAGATCTATAATACTTGAAAGAGAAAAGGAAGAGATTTTGATTAGAAATAGCAAATAAAACTCGTTTTACCTTTGACATAGCCTTCTGATTTGAACCAATTCCTAGTTCCCTAATTAATTCTATTCTCTTTCTATTTAGATCTAAATTTGTGTGAATTAGATCTAAAATTTTGTTATTAAGAAAGTGTAGAAGAGATAGAAAAATGGTAGAGCTTCTATAGGTAAGAGAAAAATAATGAGAATAAAAATGAGGCTCTGCACCTATATTTATAGTGGTTCAAATCAGTGCTAACCATTAGATATAAAATCCTAAAATCTAAAGCGTACACTCAGTATATGGACATTAAATTAATATATTTTCTTCTGCGTTTGTTTTTATTTCAAATTGATTCTCCAACAATCTTTTCATTAATCACTTTCCCCTTCTCTCTCGCAATCTATGGAAACTTATATTTTTAAATGTGACGTTTCTTTTAAATAAGATTCTCCTATTAATCACCCAATTAATAGATTTCATATATACCTAGAATTAATTTACTATCCAATTAATCCCTGCCTTCACTGTGATTTCTCACCAAATTAATATGCCAATCAACACCATATTAATTCGTCGCATATATGCATATTAATTTATTTTAATCCCATAATTATTGCATTCATAATATTTCTTTTATATTGATAAGTTGTTCATCCTTCTAAAATGGGGTCCCCTCTTTCTTTGATTTCTCTTCCCGTTGACCCGTCCCATTCCTCTTCTTCTCTTCAACCTTGTCCTTCATCTCCTATTCTTGTACCTCCCTCTATTTCATCCCATCTTCCTCTGCCAGACCCTACTCCATCAAACCTCCCTTGTGTCAGTGTTCCTGTAGTCACTGCTTTTTTTGCTGAAGCTTCTCCTAAGTCTTCAGCTCCCATTCTCTCTTCTCCTTCCTTGCCTTCTCTAACTCAATCCCATCCTCCTCTTGCTTGGAACTCACTTTTCAAAGCCAAACCCAATAATGCTGGTAAATATGTGCCACGCGACATACAACTTGAGTACAATGGAGATGCTATTGTGCCTCCTGATGAAGTTGTTAAGGCAGGAAACTCCATGTGGAAAGAATATCTTGTGGGTTTTTTTTTCTTGACAACCCTCTTCCATACTCCACAGTTTTGTATTACCTCAAAAGAGCTTGGAATCTTAGTGGATCTATTTCTGTCAAATCTGATGGTTTCCTGTTCTTGTTCAAGTTCACTAATGATGAAGATAGGAAAAGAATATCTGAATCTGACCCAGTTTTGATGAGGAACAAGCTATTTATAGTGAAGCCTTGGGATGAAAATATAGGCAATAGTTGTAGTAGCATCAAAGCAGTTCCAGTTTGGATTAAACAATCTAACATACCATTGTATGCTTGGTCACCATTGGGTATTAACTGGTTAGCTTCGAGGGTTGGAAAACTTCTTTGTATGGATGCATCAACTGAAAAATTTGAACGTATCTCATTTGCCAAATGCTTGGTTGATGTATACCCAAAGAATGAATTACCTGAAAGCTTTTCAGTAAAATTGCTTGATGGTTCTGAACAGATTGTGAAAGTTGATTACTTGTGGAAACCAGAAATTTGCACTATATGTAAGGAGTTTGGGCATTTGGTTAATTACTACAAGAAAGTTGTATGTGAAGGAATTGTTGAACTCCCTTGTGAAATTAATGAGCAGCAGAAAATTGGTGATGAGAATAAGAACAAGATGAAGTAGGGGAAAAACATTGATAAACAAGACAAAGTGAAGCAAGTCTGGCAAAAAGTCAATAAGAATAAGGAAAAAAAATAATTATATGTGAAGAAGTGGAAGACACTGCTTTGAAAATGCTAGGTGCAAAGGAAAAAATTGTTCATGATGGAAATGAGGAAAATATAATTGACCTTGTTGAAGTGAATAAGTTACTCTATGATGATCTAGCATGTACTGTTACCACACATAACAAGTTCAACTTACTGCTATCTGTAGAGAATGAGCAAGGCTTATTGGAAACTTATGATGAAGAGGAAGGGGAAATAACTAATGAAGTGAATTGTGAAGGTCAACACAATGATTCTACCTTGAATATCACTACTTCTGTTGATGGCAATGAACCTGTAAATAAAGAACTGTCTTCAAATTCTGTTGTGCAGATAATGCCTATAAAGGTTCCTACCACTCGAAGCAGTAGCAAAGAAGTTGGTATTGATACTTCTGAAGAGCATGCACTTTCTGATACTCTTGTGTCAGATTTTGACAAAAGCTGGTGCAAAAATTTTGAGTCGCAAGTTACTCAATTAATTACCTCCATGCACAAATCATCTGTTGATGTACAACCTCCTGTCCCTACACATTACAACTTTTCTATTGAGTTGCCTGGTTGGCCTTCTTGCAACACTCAACCACTTACAGGCTCTCCTCTTGATCCTTCCTCCTCCCTTTCAAACTCACAACCATCCTCCCCCAGTCTCTGCCTCGTAGGAAAATTGAAACTAGATCTCTTTCTGCTAAGAGAAGAAATAACTCCAACCTTCCTCAATAAATTTTTAATGAATAAAAAAATTGCCACTTGGAATCTCAGAGGAGCCCATAGTAATTTGAAACTTGATCAAGTTAAGAGAATTATATCTAAGTACAATATTTGTCTCTTTGGTCTGCTTGAAACAAAGCTTAATCTTTCATTATCCATTAAAGCAGCTTCATACATTAACCCAAATTGGTCCTTCCATCATAACCTCGATATTGCTTCTTATGGTAGAATACATGTTCTCTATGACCCTGCAGTGTTGACTCTTTCTCCTCTTCTGTCCTCTAGACAGTACATCCATTTTCATGTCCATGATAATCAATCTCTATCCTCCTACTACATCACTTTTGTATATGCTGACAACTCTGTCATTTCCAGGAATTCTTTTTTCAACTCCTTGCCTCCTTTAAGACAATCTACTCACCCCTGGATTGTTTTGGGTGATTTCAACTCGTTCTATGACTATAATGACAAATTTGGGGGAATTCCTCTTATTCCTGGAGATCTTGATCCCCTCAACCTTGCTGTTTTTGATTCTGACTTGATCTTGGTTAAAAAGTCAGGAGCAAAGTTTTCTTGGAACAAAAGAAGTCGTAGTGGTGTTCGTACCTTCACAACTATTGATCATGCTTTCAGTAATTTTCAAGCTCTCAACCTTTGGCCTTCCCTATCTGTCTTCCTTCCTCAGCCCATAATGTCAGATCATTCTCCATTAATTTTAACTCTTGGTCACCATTTTAGAAGGGAAGAGAGAAGTTTTAAATTTTTTAATGCTTGGGTTAAGCATGAGCACTTTCTTGTTTTAGTTTCACAAGTTAACTCTCAATTTTCTTGTTATGGTAATCCTATGTATAAGTTTTGCAGGAAGTTAAAAAGCATCAAACAGGCGATCAAACAATGGGCTACTATCACTTTTGGTACTGGTAGCTTGTTGTCAACCTCACTTAAGTAATAGCTGAAGAAACAACAAGACTATATGATGGAGCATCCTCTAGATGTGCATGCTACTGCTGAAGAAGGCAAATTATTCAGTGAGGTTAACAATGCCCTCTTCTTGGAAGCTAGCATGAAGAGGCAACAATTGCATAAAAGATGGATAGATGAAGGAGACAAAACACTAAGTTCTATCATGAATCATTAAAGGTTAAGCATGCTAGAGAAAATATTTTTAGTATTAATGATGATCATGGTACTCTATTTACAACTGCAGATACTGTTGACCAGGCGTTTATTGATTTCTTCTCTAATCTGCTTGGTAACACTAATGGTTTCATTCCTGATCTTGACCAAATTTCAACCCTTGCTCTGCCATGTATTACTATCCAGGAAGCTGCTTCACTTATTAGGCCTGTTTCTGATGAGGAAATAAAGTCTACTCTTTTCTCCATGAACCAGCAATCTTCTGGTGGCCCTGATGGTTTTAACGTGACCTTCTTTATATCTACATGGAGTGTGCTAGGTGGTGAGTTCTGTCAAGCTATTCACAATTTCTTTAACAAATGCAAGTTACTTGGGGAAGTCAATTGCACTACCAGATATGTCTTTTTCATTCCGTCGAAAATCGATTTTACGGTATAGACGCTTATGACCTCCCCCCTAAAGTCACTCCTCCAACTAGTGTCTCCTCCTTCAGGCCTATTTCATGCTGTAATGTAGTTTACAAATGTATCTCTAAAATTCTTGCAACTCGACTTGTCAGTGTTCTGCCGAATGTTATCTCTAGCAATCAAGCTGCCTTTATTCCTTCTAGGAATATTCTTGATAATGTCCTTCTTGCTCAGGAATTATTAAAAGGTTATGGTAGAAGTAATGTGCCCCCTGCAGCTGCTCTTAAAATTGATATATCCAAGGCTTATGACTCTATACACTGGGCCTCTATTGTCAGGATAATGGCTGTGATGGGATTTCCCAAAAAATTTGTGTCTTGGATATATGTGTGCATCTCCACACCTTCATTCTCTGTTGTATTAAATGGTAGACCTGTGGGTTATTTCAGAAGTAGTAAAGGCATTTGACAGGGTGATCCAATATCTTCATACTTATTTTTGTTGGTGATGGAAGTATTTACTGTTATTCTTAGGACAAGATTCTCTCAAAAGTTTATAAAGTTTCACCCAAAGTGCTCCCATCATCAAATAACTTCAATAATGTTTGCTATGATGTTATGTTGTTTACCAAACCTGAGTTACCCTCCTTGAGTGGATTAATAGAGGCACTGCAGTCTTTCTACTATATGACTGGCATGTCTATTAATCAAGCCAAATCTTCTATGTTAGTTGCTGGTGTCAGTGAAGTACATGCTGCTGCATTACATCAACATATTGGCTTCTCTTGTATGGAAACTGATATGAGGTATCTTGGTCTCCCCTTAATTTCTAAAAGAATTACTAAAGCTGACTGTTTACCTCTTTACAATAAAATTACAAATGTTATGTCTGCTTGGGCTAATAGGCATTTGACTCAGAGTGGTAGGTTAGTGCTTATTAAATCTGTTGTTTTTTCCTCTCTTGTCTATTGGGCTCGTTCTCTGATTCTTCCTGTGAAACTATTGCATCTTATTAGGTCTGCCATGTATAGATTTTTTTGGACTGGTAGTATTCACAATAGGAAGCTGATACCTTGTTCATTTTCCAAAATTGAGACTTCCATGAGACAAGGAGGGCTTGGAGTTATTGATGTCAGGAAGTGGAATATTGCAGCCTTTAGTAAACACTTCGATGACCTCATCAACAAAAGAGGAAGTTTATGGGTTAATTGGACGTGGCATTTCAACATAAAGAGAAAACAATTTTGGTGTATGGATATCCCTCAGAATTGCAGTTGGAATTGGAGAAACATGTTGAAGCTAAGAGAAGTCTACCTACTTATGATTCAATATCTTGTAAATGCTAATACTGTTGTTAGTTTCTGGCATGAACCATGGGTTAGTAAAGGGCGGATCCTATCCAAAGTGTGTGATTTTTCTCAGATTTTACAATCTGGAATTCACAATGATGCTAAGGCAAATGAATTTTTACATGAAGGGAAAATGCAGTTGCCATACAATAGCAATCAGTTGATTAGGCAGTTGTGGTGTGAAATACATCAAAATTTCTTATCTGCTAATCAAGTTCCTTCTGTTATTTGGGACATGAAGCCACACACTGTTAAAGGTGTTTACAAACATGTCACTGCTAGTGCTCCATTGCCTGCTTCCAAATGGTTCCCTGTTATTTGGACAAGTGATTCCGTTCCAAAAGATAACTTGATGTCGTGGAAAGTTATTAATCAAGCTTTACTTACTAGAAGTGTTTTGAATAGGTATGGTTTGGCTTGTTCAACACAGTGTCTGTTCTGTGATCTGCATGATGAAACTTTAGAGTACCTATTTTTTGATTGCCCAGCGCTTCACTTCTTATTGGTTAGAATTAGTTGTATTACTGGAATTAAGCTATCTTCAACTAATTCTAGCATTGACTAGAGTATTATTTTTAAAGCCACTAGGTGGAGGAATGATGGAGGTAGGGTTTTAGCAGTGTGCTTGAAAATATACATGAGTGTAATATGGAGAGAAAGGAATGCTATAGTTTTTGAAAACCAAAGAAAGAATGTTGAAGTGCTGTGGTATGAAGTAAAGTCTGGTACTTACTTGCAATTGAAGAACAGTAAAAGAGCTTACCCTCATGATTTGCTCCTTGGATGGGCTTGATTTTTGGTGTTTTTCCTTTGTTCTTTTCCTTGTTCTTTTCTTTTCTTTCAATTTCCCTATGTACCCTTTTATTGTGTTGTAATAAAACTGGTAGGGGCCCAGTTAACCCTGCTGGCTTTGCCAAAAAAAAAAATTTGAGTCACAATTTTAATTATATATGTTACCATAAGTCTCCTTGTTTATTAATTGACAATTGATTACATGCATAAATGACTCTTCCTCCATTTTATTTTCTTGCACTAACATATATGTTTCTAATCATATCAATTAGTTGCTACAATATATGTTCCCTTTCTTGTCAGTTCCTGTGAATTAATCACCTCTACTAATTAATTGAATATTAATTTCCTTTTTAAACAAACACCACCAATTAATTTTCCCTATTAATTGATTTTATATAATTTCTCTCTCTAATTTATTTGTTACGCAAATATATATGTATGCCAAATAATATTAATTAGTTGCCCCATTTACAAACATTTCTTTGTTTTAAAATTTTAAACGTATATAATGTAATTAAATTATTTGCATATACAATTGTAATTTAACGCGGGGTGTTACATTCTTCCCCACTTAGGGAATTTCGTCCTTGAAATTTGATAAGGGTTTAATTATGTAATTTCTCGTATTAATCACATCCATTTTGTGTACATCCAATTTTGCAACAATCCGTGCATAGTGCAAGGTGCAATACATCATAAAATATATGCATGTCAAGAATTTCTATGCGGTACCTCCTATATGAATGCCTTTTCTTTTAGAAATTCCTTTTAAAACATGATGCACACATCATAAATATACTTGCAATTTCTATATTAATGCAATCTTTTGAAAACTCAAAACATTTTTCGTTCAATTTTTCCCACACTCCTACTAAATAGGAGCATAGTTCAACAAATTTTTACGTCCAAACCAACCACACAACTTTTAATTTTCGAATTTTAGAAAATTCTAATTTTCCAAATTCGATTTCTTATATTGTAAAGAAGGTGGAAAACGAAAAAACTTCATATTTCTCTGATTTTCTTTTGCGCACATCTTCCTCCATACTTGGGATTTAGGCTACTATTCTAAAAAAAATTATTTACTTCCCAAAGCACAGTTTACATAAGAAAATCTTCTTAAATTTTTCTGTTGATGTTTCTGTCGCTTTCTTTAAATTTGTTATTTTCCTTTTAGTTATCTTATTATGCTTTTACTCTTTTTTTATACTGCAACTAAACACAGCTATCATCTAGGGCAAGGAGGTCTAGGACCATGTCCACTTTGACACAGAAAGGTCATACTCTAGGAATCCAAGTAACTCATATGCTCCTCCTGCCGCCTATTACTTGTTACCAACTTACACCGTATTACTCATGACGAATAAGATCTATTCATCTCTTCTATTCCATGATCAAAAAGGAATAACTAAGTCTAATTTACTGCAACGGATAAGGGTTTCAATCTATGTAGTCTCTATCTATAAAGACAACTAAGCTTGGGGAAATTTTCTCTTTACCTTTCATTTTCCCCAACTAAGGTCTACCTATCCCAACCACGTGTGTCTTATCATCTTACTAATATCATTTCATTATTCTTCTATAGTTTGCACACATGAAGCAACGTTTCTAGGTTTTCACTAGTGTCCTATACACCTTACGGGAACTTTTATTATTACTATGAGTAATTACTGCTATAACCTTATACTTTTCCTGTTACACCTAGGAAATGATTCCTATCTACTCCATATTTAAAAGTCTGATTTGGTTTGGTATTTATCAAATTTTCTTCAAAAATTAAAACTTCTAAATTTTATCTTTTCAAAAACTTATTTACTTTTCCACCAAACCATCTTTTTTTAAAACATGTCTTGCTTGTTCTTAAAACATTTTTCTTTTTTCTTGACTTTAAAAAAAATGTCCTCACATGTTTTCAAAATATCTTTTTTTTTACAGTCTTTGTAATTTACTAAAACTGGGGTAAATAAGAACAATTATTTTATCAAAAGTTTCTTAACTTTCCTACCCTTAAAATTACTTAACCTTGAAGGAGTTACTAACTTACTACACTTAATGGTTTTATATCTTAATGTATTGGAAATACTTTCTCTTATGAGAAACCATTAACGCTAAAACCTTCTATGAATCCTTCAAAGGAGGATTTCATGTTTATGTGAAATTATAAGGAATTTATTTTATATTTTATTGAAATAAGCTATAAAAAATACGGTGCTTTCCATACCTTGTACATCTCTTTCACGTATTCCTTATAGCTTGCACAAAACATTTTTATTTGTGATTCATAGAAAATTATATCATTATTCATTTCATTCCAATAGATTAAGGCATGTTTACTCTATATTTACTTACATAAGATATTTCCAACTAAATTCATTAATTTATCGTACATTATTTTTTAAAAGAACTCATTTTTAAAACTTCTTTGTAACTAGAAAATATTTTAATGTGCTTATTTAAATAATAAGTGTACGTAAAAACCACTTTAGAAATTATCTCCAAAACTCATTTGGGTCAAAACAGATGCGGCGTAAAAAACCGTTACTACAATCCAAAATACTAATATATGGATTCAATTAAAATAAATATTAATAAATCCCGTATGCCATATAAAAACATTTACTTTGGGAGTCACCTACTATAAAAATAGTGTCATAATCTATGTTTCCTTTATTTTTACTAGAAACATTTATTACAACAATAAATGTTGTAACCTACGTTTTCGATACTTAACACACTCTAGGTTTTTATATTTAATATCATTGTTTACCTACAAAGAAACTAGCGAACTATACCTGCTCTATAATTCTTCAAAAAGAATTTCACTTTTAACAAAATGTACATCATAAAAAACCAATTTGAGTTTCATACCACTTATTTTTTCAAAAACCCAATATTTACTTCCTCAAATATGTTAACAATTATATTATTCAACTTTTCTAATTCAAAAGTTTCATTTCTATTGGGTTAAACATAAAGTGGATTTTCTTCATACTAAAACCTCTTATTCTTCCCGAAATAAAAACACTCTCCCTACTATCCCTAAGAAACTTCCATACTTCCTAAAACATATGGATACAAATTTTCTCTCAAAACATGGCTTATTTGTATGCTATAAATCGGTAATAACATAGGGCTCTACATACTTGGGTCATCCCAAACCCAACTAGCAAACTATGCACAAATATACTTCTAAAAACTAGCAAATTTATGGTTGGGGACTATTTGGATTTTAGTACATAATATATTTATATTTTATTCAAAAACACAAATACATTCACTCACTATCTACATAGGAATCCTAAACCTAGGCTACAATACCAAATTCCAGCGGGTCCGGATTTTTCGCAAAAATGCTAAAACCCAAGCCCACTAAAGCCCGAGTTGGGTACTTAGTATCCTACAAATAGGCAAAGACAAATATAAAAGAGCTCAATAATTTATCTCATAGCGGGATTGAATAAAATATAATAGTAAGTAAATACTCACCCAAATAATAACACTTTATAAGAAAGTGTCATAAAGCTGAGAAGTCTCTGCCATCTAACTAACCTGCAGGATGTTATGAGGAGGGAGTCGGAACAAAAGTTCTGGTGAATGAATAAATTATATACTTCTAGGCTTAATTCCACATATACCGTTTTATTTCCATTTACTCTTATATTAGGTTCATTAGGTTACAATACTCTCACCTCTGTTCATGAACCGTGCCCATCTACTCCATAGAAGATTAAAACCTAATAACTAATATATACATATATGGGAAACAACCAGAAAGAAAATAGATTGGAAAACAGAATAAGATAATAAATTTAAAACCATGAAAATTTCAACTTACATTAATAATTAATTTCATCCATTTGATTTCACTTAAGTTAAATAAATCTTAACTATTTCTAATTTCATTATCTCATCATCCAATTAATACTTCTTAAAATTATGAATTTGAAAATAATTTATTCAATAAATTTAATTCTTCTTTATTCCAGATTATTATTAAATTTATTCCACTTAATGTATCTAATCACATATATTAAGTCTATTTACACTTATTATAACTACTCCAATTTATTATAAATTCATTTAACACCATTTTATACTGTACATTATTCAATTACATTGTTAACTTCTAAATAATTAAGGTAAGTCATATTGGAATGCAATAGAATATTATACAAATAAATTTTTCTAATTCAATTATTTCAAGCTTAAATATTTATTCAAAAATTTGGCTTCATTTTATAATTGAAATCATCCTTTAAGAAAAAATTTAAGAATTAAATTTCTGGTTAACTTCAAACTATTCTAGAGATAAATAAATATATATACAATATATATATATATATATCAAATCAAATTTTAAACCATATATCAATATATATATTATAAATCAAGTCAATTTTTATAAATTCAAATCAATTTAATTCTTCAAAGCAAAACTGTAGCAAAGCTACAGAATGGGCTCTTCACTTCGAAACTCGAAAATGAATGTCGATGGTGCTACACTCATCACCGAAATTATTTTCCAGCGACAAAGAGAAGAGCACTGATTTCAAACTTTAAAATTCCTTAGAAACGATTTCTATTCGAAAATATTTCAAATAATATATCCTTTAAAACTTTAAAACCAAAGTTCGAAATCATCGGAAATTAAATTCTCAAATTCTTGATTTAAATTCATTTAAATTTCCAAATTAATTTATAACCATATTTTACAGTTCAATTATTTATATATGAGACAAAAGCTAATGGTTTTCAAGCTATATATATAAAGTCTAATATTATTTCTTAACATCCAATTCAATTAACTATAAAATTTCAAAATTTTACATATATAAAATATAATTATACAAATTTTATCCATTTACCAAGTTTGAAAACAATATGGTGTCAGTTTGCTCTGTTCAAGTGTTTTGGAGATCCTATCGATAACATTGATCAGACGAATCGATCGGAAACCCAAATCAACATCAACAACTCAAACAACACCATATATATTAAAACATTTAAATATTAGTTTACAAATACACTTCAAGAATGATTTGAAGATAAGTTGGAAACAAAAGACAAGATGATTAAATAATACAATAAGGGAATGAATAAGCTTATATAAATCTTGGGCAACCTTAATCGGGTCGACCATGACTTCCAGAATAAGATCGATGTAGAGTTCCAGGACAAATGTACATCAGATCTCAAGAGATAGAATTCGGGATAACAAGAGATAGATAGCATCGTAAACCGAAATCTTCGGTGAATCAATGCTAATTGTAAAGGAGTTTCACCCCTTTACAAGTCATTTTGAGATTGGTGAAACTGCCAATTTGTTATAAAGATCATTCAAAGTGGAGTTATGGAATGCTCTAGAATCAAAAGAAGACAAATAGGGCGAGACAAGACTGGATTTTGGAACCGTAGGGAAAGTTCCGAAATTCAAAAGAAATCGGCACGAAGAAGAAGGAATTCAAGCTCGGAAGAAAGTGATTCTGTAAATAAATTTACCATATATATGCTAAGCTTTGCCTAGAGCCAAAGCTCTGATACCAAACGCAATGACTCGATATTTTCAACCATTCGCATCTGCACATGCTGGACTTGAATTGGTGAAAATACCGAATTGTAAATATAAATTTGGCAAAACTCAGAATATACAGTAAATAAATCACAGACACACAGTAACATAACAATGCAGCGGAAGCAAAGAAATAGTAGTTCATGAAGCTACTATATATGTATACATCAGAGTTAACAAGATACAACAGAAATCAAGAATACAAAGATGCCTCAATACAATAGTCAAATACAATATCTGAATACATCACTGGAATCAACTGAATGACTGAAAGCAGAATCAATGGATGGATCCAAGCGAAGCTCCAACTCCAAAGGTGAGTCTCGAATACTGGTACAACTCAGTCTGACCCGAGCGTAAAGCAAAACACAAAACACTCGAGTCAGGACATACATACTTATACAATGTAAATGAACTCAAGTGAACTGTAATAAAGATGCACAAGTAACTTAAAGGATGCTTGGGACCGCCCATCCTTTAAGGATCAGTTAAACTATCTACTATGTAGTAATATACGCTATTATAATAGTGTCTAATAGTAAAATAAACTTACTTTTAAATAGCGTTAAGGCTTTACATTTTCCACCTTAACACATAAATAGTGCCAGTAGTCTATACAGTACCTGCGTACCTCCAGATCGGGAGGCTACGAGAAGATACTCCATAGGTACGACACAAATCAAACTCGTACAAGGCACGGTAGGGTAGGTGACACGGCATAACTAGGCAATGCCAGGGTAGATATACCAATTACGCATCCGGGCTGGTGGTAATGAATAGCAGCCACTACCGCCCACCTCGGAACACACTCCCAAATCAAAAATCGAAGGGTGGCCACCAAATCAATCATAAAGTAATAGAATAGTATCGAAGAAATGTGTCCGATCAGAGGTGCTACCTCATTGGCCTGTCGGTCGCTCCTGTTTTAGCCACCTTATGCCAACTCATGGGAGTCTGGTCCACGTATATACCTCAATAGGATCGTCGCCACCATCCTACTTCATTCTGGAATCTCCACCGCGTACACGGTTGTCAAAGTGGTTTTCAGTATCGACAGAGAGTATGCCCATATCCGATCCTGGTCTCTTTGCCAACCAATCGTTATTATAACCTATGGATATTTATTTCAAAATAATTTATACCTCAACACAAAATATCATATCCATTTCAAAGTAGTTTATACTTTAAAACCAAAATATCATATCCATTTCAACTAGTTTATACTTCAAAACCAAAATATCATCCATTTCAAAACTATTTTATACTTCAAAACCAAAATATCATATGAACAAACCCAAATTTCCAATCACTGAATTCTTTCAATTTATTTAAACTTGAAATATTCCTTTTTAAATCATCTTAAACCAAAACCACTTTATAAAGCCATATTCTTAAATCTTAAATTACAAATCAATATATTCAAAACAATTCTTAATTAAATACTATTTCAAATAAATTCATTTCCAAAAGTCATAGTACTTTCAAAGTTATAACACCTTTGAAACCAAACACTTTGAAACCATAATACTTTGAAACCATATCAATTTTAAGATGTTATCATTTGGAAATCATAATATTTAGAAAAATCATAACACCCTTAAAAATAATATTCATTACCAAAGTTATAGCATTATTAAGTTCATTCATTCAATTATACCAATTTCGAAAACATTGTATTAACTTATAAATTTCAAAAATGGTTTATATTTCACCTCAAAACATATTCATTTAAACCATTTAAATTCAATGTCAAAATCTTCCAAAATAATATTCATTTCCAAAGTTCATTGTAATTTCAGCAACAACAGCACTTGTGACGACCGCCCATAACCCCTGCAATGAACCTAGAGAAAGTGCGCTGTAAAGTGTGCCAGGCAGCCATGGACGATTGCCAGGGTAAATTAAAACAACAGAATCTATCGTATTACTCACAGCGCATGGACAAAATACAATAGAACACATATAGTGAAGCTTCACAGAATAGAATCTCATCAATAAAACTTCATAATAGTTGAATACAAACATCTGAATAGTCAATACAACAAGCCTCACTACATAACACTCAGAGAAAATACAAACAGCGGAACACCCAGTATATATAATAAGAAGATAATATGCAACCCTCCAGCTCGTCTTCGATATCAACACCGTGGAAAGAAAGAACATCACCTGTCACCTGCTACGTAGTCTGCCCGTCCCAAAATGGACGAACAGCCCAAGGCAATAAGAGTAAAAACATAAAGCCTTGAGTCAGACACAGTCTTAGTGAGCGGTAAATTAACTAACAACATACCAAAAGAGCATAAAGGAAAAGGAATAGGAATACAATCCTCCCACTCCAACCTCTTTCTACAGTGATAGCCCCCAAACAAACACTAAGTAGAAGCAAACATAGCAGAGCATACAATGTAAAGTAAAGCAATTATCACTCGAGTCAAGGGCGATGTTTTCCAAGTACAAACCCCCAAGGCCTAAACCAAGATCAGATAAGCACCCAGAAAATACCGCTCTTGAGACCGAATGACGATACAACCAAACATCCATGACTCTGGCTATCACTGTTATCATTGCTTCGATATCACCATTAATTGAATGACCAGCACATTTTTTCAGCCATCCGTCAAGGGCTAATGGAAACCCCGGTTCTAGACATAACTCTGCACGTCATCGTGACCCGTGCCTAGGACTATCGAATCTGCCCAGAGTACTTGACTATCAATCATTAGCCTTCAGGGACTATCGAATCTGCCCAACGTACTCTTGCTTTGAGCATGCTAGAACCTTCAACAACGATAAGATCTCAGCCTTCTAGTCATCCTCCTCGACGACTATTTCCATACTAGCTCAAGCGCCTCTCGAGCAAACCATTATCCTCAAACTCGAACATTTCACCGAGTTATCAACATGCTTAGATTGATCCCGTCTGGATTAATCCAAGACTATCTCATATCATGCCTCGCTTCATCACATCCTCGCAAAGATTCATCTCAACATCATCATCATCGAATCTATGCATAAGAGCTTCATCATCCGCTACATATGCCACGAGCAGCTTTCCCAATTCAAGAGCCTTTCTCTTAGCTTTTGAATCATCTTCGACCAACTTGTCTAATTCAAATCATCAGTCATCTAATTCATAGCAATCAATCAAGTCAAACATTAATCCAAGTAATCAAGCATTCAAATATAAGCTAAATGGACAATTATAACAATAATGGCAATTTCGTAATTAAAGAGTCAAAAGTCTAACAAGCATGAAAACATGAGCAATATCTCTATAATCTTGATGAATGAACTTGCATAGGTTAACGTGTAGAAAAATGGATGTCAAATCATCATGAACAATGGATCTATATGGATCTACACATATGATTAGGAAAATGCATGGAAATCACTATCTTAACACTAAAATCAAGCCAATGATCCGATATACTCCTTTGGATCCGTGTGAGAGATAATCACCACTCACCAAATCACCTAAACACCTCAAAAGAAACCCACTTCAGATCTGGACAGCGAAGGATCTAACTTGATCTATCACCAATCCGCTTCAAACAAAGAAATCTCACTTCAATGGATGTAGATCTTCAATCTAAGCTCAAGAATCTTCAATTTGATCTTCAACTTGGATGGATGGAATCACTAGATTAGAGTGGAGAAAAGAAGTGAAGAAGTGTAGAAGTCGAGCTCTCAAAATGGCAGCACTTCGTCGCTTCAAAATCCGGATCCCAAAAAGTGAGGAAATGGACGAGTATTTATAGCTGAAATTCTCCTTAAGTCGTTCACTCGGAATAAGGTCGTCCACGACCTATAGAGCCACGACCTACGACCTAACGAACTCTTCGACTTACGACTTAACCGCTTCTCCGACCTAAAACCCACACATCCTACGACTTACGACTTAACTTATATGCGCGACTTAACACATGCCGACCTAACTCCTAGGTCGCTCACGACTCAGCGACCTAACTCCTTAACCCTTCACGCGACCTAAAACAATGCGCATTCGCGACCTAACTATGTCACGACTTACGACTTAGTGGGCCTGCGACTTACGACCTATCGAAACTCACCTGTCTACGACTTAACTAATCTTAGGTCGTCTACGACCTAACAAATCAACCACTACGCGACCTAACACTTCTGCGACCTAACACAGACACGCTTCCTTGCGACCTAACAACTCACGCGACCTACGACTTAGCAAACCTGCGACCTAACACACACGCGACCTAACTATCCTAGGTCGCCTACGACCTAACATCTTAGGTCGCTCACGACCTAACTTCACTAACTCGCTAACTACTGTGCTAACCCTTAGGTCGCTAACAATTAAGTCGCTAACTCCTATAGGTCGCTAACTACTACCACCAGTTTCCTTAGGTCGCTGCCGACCTATCCCTTAGGTTGCTTACGACCTAACTATCAAAGCACCCCATAGGTCGCTTACGACCTAACTACTACTCCTAGGTCGTTACCTTGCTAACTCTCTTAGGTCGCCGATTCCTGTAGGCTGCAATCTCTTAGGTCGTCCACTACTTTAAGTCGCTCATTCGACCTATCCTATCCCACGACCTACGCCACCCCACGACTTATTTCCTACACGACCTAATAGCAACTGTTTTATGAACATTCGATCCGTAAAAATACGGGTCGTTACAGCACTTATAAAGTGTTACGGTAAATATATTAACATTTCAAAAAAACATTGTCAAAGTCAAAACAACAGCACTTATAAAGTGCTACAGTAGGTATTAGTATTTCAAAACAGTTTAGTTTCAGAAACAGCGGCACTTATAAAGTGTTGTAGTAGACATATTGGTATTTTCAGAAATAGTTCAAATTCAGAAACAGCAGCACTTATAAAGTGCTGTAGTATTATAGTTATTTCAGAACATAGTTAAATTTCAGAAACAGCAGCACTTTGGAAATGCTGCCAATGCAATTCCGGATTTATTATAACATTTTGAGAAACATTAAAACTTCAATTTCAGCCATTTTTAACTTATAAAACATATCTCACATTTCAGAAATATTCATTTGGATATCAATTTACTTATAGTTTACATAAAATAACTTTTATAATTTAAATATCCAAATTTACTATAATTCATTTATTAAGTCAAAAGTACATTATTTTACTTAACTTTTTATTTTAACAAATAACTTAACATTTTATTAAAAATACCCATTTTATAAACAAAATATTCTTTTCATAAGTCAAACTTCACATTTCCAATTGAAAACCAAATTTCCATTATAAAGTTAAGTCATAATTTAAGATACATTTTACCATTTTAAATCATAATTATTTCTTTTACAAAACATATCTATTTCATAAAATAAAATCTATTACCATCACTAGGTTAGATTTAAAATTCCATATTAAATAAAATTTAATTATTAAGTTATTTATCATCAATAAAGATCTTTAAATAGCAATTTAAAACCAATTATTGATATATAAAGATTCCAACTTATAGAAAACCAATATAACTTTATAATTTAAAATCAAACCACTTATTGACTTATAAAAATTCCATATATTTAAAATCATTGACTCAAATTTTAAGTAAATTTTTCATATATCTTAAAACTTAAAAATACTTAAAACAATTTAAGAAAATATTATTAAATATATAACCATGGGTCTGTATAATATTTTCTAACCTAGGTCAAGTGATACAGATATGTATCATTTCAATCTGTAATTTAAAAAGAAAAATTCGGGTTCTATCATTTCAAACCCACAATCCCAAGTCAAATAAAATACAATAAAAATCACTTGAGCCTATCATTTTAGCTCATAATGATTTTTCCTTATTCTAAAGTCCGTTCAGGTATGTATCATTTCAACCCATAGTGAAAGGGAACTTGCAGTGTGAGATACAGAAAATAAAATAACAGTAGAGCATATAATATCATATCAGGTGATGTAACAAATATATAAGCAGTATATAACATCATATCACAGGCATATATGAATATAGCATATTAATTTCTACAATTCACATATCATTGTTTCACAATTATATAAGTACGAATGTTGAGAGTGATGAACTCACCTTTTAAAGCTAGAGATGACAATTCAAAACACACAACTACGCTCCGAAAAGCACAAGAAAGCACGAATAGATTTGAGGAGAAGATGATGAGCCAATATTCAGATCATGCGACAAATAAAATAAAAAAAATATAAGAATATGATTCAATACAAAAGGTTATAGATTAAAACAATGAAAAATATGAATCAAGGTGAGATAAAATGGCTTCACCTATACAAGTAGGCTCGTCCACTATAGGAATAGGCTCGACCACATCACTACATGGCTTGGCCATGATGTTTAGAGGCAAGCTAGGCTCGGCCATGGTTGGATTCAAGGAAAGTTTGCATGGCTATGGCTAGAGAATGTGAAGAGATGGAAGTTACAAATGGAGGGAGGCAAAAAGTCAAGCAAATGGAAGGCTAAAGGTCATGGGGTTTGGGTCCAATTGGTTCGGCCATAGGGCTTGGTGCTCGGCCATGATTGTTTTGAGTCTTGTGTGCACGGCTATGTCATGTTATGGTCAAGTCAAAGCAAGGAGTGGTGGTGGTTTTTGTTGTGGCCGAGCAATAAGGAGGAGGAAGGTAAAATAGTGGAGCTCGGCTAGGTTTTCTATGCATAGTTTGGTGATGTATTTGCATTATGGTGGTCACGGCCTTGGGTTTGGTGGTGATGGAGAGGGGTTGTGGTCGGTCATGGTGGTGGTTAAGTGGTGATGAGGTCGGCTAGGAGATGCATGAGGTGGAGGCCGAGCATAGCTTGAGGCAAACAAAGAAAAGAGGAAAAAGAAAATGGAAAAAGAGGAAGAAGAGGAGCAATGAAAACTTGAGAAAGAGGAGATGAGAAATGTAGGTGAAAAATGAAATGAGAAGTGTGGGATAATGAAATGTTTTGTACGGCTATGAGGTGGAGAATGAACGGCTAAGGGATGTGAATAGCTACGCAAATGAAAAGGCATAAGTTATAAAGAGAAACCAAAGTCTCTTGAAATTTCCAAAGCAAAAATCAAAATAAAATCCAATAAATAAATCAAAGTTTAAACAAAATAAAAATAGAAAATAAAAATGAGAAACGAACATAGGAAAATAGAAAAATGAACGTAGAAAACAGAAAATAACTGCGTGTAAAACGCTGGATTTTATCAAATTTTAAAAAGTATAAAACAGAATTTTACAAAACGAAAAGCAGAACAGATATCAGAAACAAATACTGCTTCAAAGAAAAAGATTAAAAATTAAAATTTAAAAATTTCAACTAAAAGTCAAAGTTTGACCAAAGTTGACCAAAATATAAAATTTTCAGAAAATGTTTATTTTGTTATATTTGGAAAATAAATTACAAATAGAATCTAAAATTACATTGGAAAATTCTAAAATTTAAATTTAAATGATTTAAAAATCAAAGTTTTCAAATAAAAATTAAATAAAATATTTAAAAAATTATGGGTTGTTACACTATTCCATAAACTCCGACCTGAACTCGACCGTAGGAGTATAAACTCACTACGGATGGAATTCGACCATCCACGAACTAACTCCGCTAACCCAAGACCGGGGGCAGGAGTATAAAATACTAAAAGCTGAATACGATAACTCATCATAGCTCTGGCTTGGTGTTCTTTACGACCCAATGCAACAATAGCCGGGAGGCCTTAATATAAAACCAATCATTGTAATATATGAAGTTACGGGTAATCGACTTTATCGTGCCATTCTATCGATCGGCAATATTGATCCAAACGTTTTATATCGTGTCACTAGATTGATGGTCAATATTGATCTGCACTAACCACAATTGGATGTGACCCGAACATCCATCGAATAACTCTGGTCATCAGAGCGAGGATAGGAGAATAAACCATGAATGAGTGTGAGTGACCGTTCATTCTCCATCACCCTTCTTTGATTCTTTAGGAGGAGTATGAAAATGGATGAGCATGACTCGACCACTCTTGAGCTAATTCTATCCCTGAGTCCAATAGGATAACACAAATCAAACTAGACGTGACTTGACTGTTCACAACTGATCCTTGCCCTTGGTTCGACAGGGGAATCATCAGTCACAGATTAGATCTGACTAAACCATCCATTCTTTGGTCCTTGCTTAGAGTATGGTGACACCTACATCAAAAGTGGACGTGATTGACTGTCCAGTACTCAGCTCATGCCTGAAATCTGATAGAGCATTAAAGTCTTCCCTCGGAAAGGAAAAGGCAGAATACAATTTAGAATAGACGTGACTCATCCTTCCATCAACTAATTCGATCCCATGATTCAAAGGGAAAGATTATAAAACCAAAATAGGTGTGACATGCCCGTCCACTTATCGATATTTACCCCCAACTTGGGGGCACCAGCGAGAATCAAGATGAATGTGAACCGACCATTCATCGATCAAGTCTAAGTCTTCGAAGCTTAGGTGGGAGTATAAAAATGACTAGGACGAGACACGATCTTCCATGTAGTGCATTTATCAACCCGAGACCAAGGGTAGAAGTGTGATCATCCAAAAAACTGACTATGATAACTCAATTATGTGATTCATACCTGGTGTTTACAATGACTCGAGGCTACGACCGAAAGGATGTTTAGAGATAGAATCATCGGATCGATGTCTAGGCTTATGGCGATTAACTATCATGCCAACGTGATCGACGAGCACCGAATCATCAGTACATTGAATGGAAAGCTCATTACTCGAATACAAGAGCAGATTCAAACTCAAAGCAAAAGCCAACTATGTGGTTGTGTGCAACACAAGGCTGAACCCTACTCGACATTAGATTCGACGTGCTTCTAAGCCTGATCTTCAGCCATTTGTAGATAACTGCTCAAAGCAACTAGAGCCCATCACTATCGAACTCGTCAGCTCATGATGAGATCCGAAAGTTCGACCGGAGCGATCGTCATCACATGCCATCCTTGTCGGCTTTCATGCCAATGACTATGCATTAAAGAAATGCTCGAACATAGGGGTCAACACCAAATCTAACTGCCCTTCTCCACGCCTACATACACCACTAATTGAAGTTACAAGACTTGCCTAGGCAAGGGACTAGCATTGATCCCATAGGCGACTTTGCATACCCAATTTAGATATCCCTTATGCTAATTATGGTTCAATGCAGTGTTGTGTAGTGTAATACAGTTCAATACTATATGGCAGTTATGGAAAAACTAAAAAGCTCGACTGGAGTGACCATCATCACTGATCGTTCCAAACGGATTTCATGTTGATGGTTATGCAAAAAGTTACGTTCAAATTTAGGGATTGGCTATCGGCGTATAAGAATCTGACGTTCATATTCAAGTTCATTCAGGGCACGTTTTACAACACGTACAAATATACTAATCTATTCAAGTCTGAAGTGGTAAACATCCGATTCAAGGCTATATGCTAGTTCAAGTATGCAAGTAATATATGGCATAACCCATTGTTCGATTTCGAGTTCATATGGTCTAGTATGTTAATGTCAAATAGAAACAACTTAAGTCCCACTAATACAAGGGATCAGAAACTATCCCACTGCTTGAGCAAATCCACTTAAGCATTTTTCAACTCACAACATAAGGCCAATATCAACAGCAGCACTACAGTCGGTTCTATAAAGATATAGACCCTAGATATGAAGAAGAGGAGCCCAGAGAATTCAAGGCCGCACCCGTTGAGCTAACGATCGACATTTCGGTCAGCCACGATGACCCATCACGGGTCCTGAAGATCGGATCACTACTCGATGCAATGATGATGAAGGAACTAGTTAGCTTTCTCCAAGCGAATCTTGAAGTGTTCGCTTGGACCCATTATGACATGTATGTGATCTTACCTACTATCATGAGCCATGCATCGAATATCGACCCGAAGCATGTCTCGGTAAAACAAAAGCGATGTGGCATGGATCACGAGAGATCTACTGCACTTAAAGAGGAGGTGGATAAACTAAAAAAATGGGTTTATCCATGATGCCCTCTAACCGAAATGAGTATCCAATCCATTTCTTATGAGAAAAGCTAATGGAAAGTGACGGGCATGCGTCGACTACTCAGACCTGAATAAGGCATGCCTGAAAGACAGCTCTCCACTTCTGAAGATCGACCAACTGGTAGACTCAACCATTGGATATGAACTGCTTTCATTTATGGATGCATACTTCGAATACAACCAGATCCCGATGCACGTCTTCGACCAGAAGTACACAATCTTCATTACCGATCTAGAGCTATATTATTATGTTGTAATGTTATTTGAACTAAATAATGCTGAAGCTACTTACCAGAGATTAGTCAACTGGATGTTTAAAGATCAGATCGGGCGATCGATGAAAGTAT